>BLIW01000003.1:14100000-15300000 GCA_016586305.1 Ophiorrhiza pumila | reverse complement strand
CACAAGTTACAAGGCATTCAGTATGACACAAGGTAAGACACCGTCTTATCTTTGTTACTGCCTCTTCCTAACTTCAACAGTGAACGGATTGTGCGAGCTCCTCTCAACTTGTATTGATTCCTCCCGGAATCCGTGGTTATGCAAGATCCCCTTGCCCACGTTTGAACTCCTCCCGAGCTCTATGCTTGAATAAAGAAACACAAGGATTGCATCTTCAATAATGTTGCATTAAGATGCTTCAAGCCAACACACTTTAACTAAACTCACCAACAAAGAAGTGTGTATACAGTCTTCAAGAAGACCGAATGAATAATCAAGAAACTCACACATAGAAAACCGTGTGAAGGAAAGCTCATATAGGCGCACAAAAATCCTTCCATGATTATCCCAAGATTATTTCCAAAACCATTCGAATGGAAAGACGTAAACACCAAATCTTCCCATCATTATCTTCAAGGTTATTTCCAAAATAATTTAAATAAGAAGATGGAAACTCTTGTGTCTTCAAGACTTATCTTTTCCAAAGTTAGATAGCTTCCAAGAATACTAAGATAAGTTCCATAATTATCCATATGACATTAATCTTCAAATCAATATTCCTTGCTTAGATTGATTTTATTTGATTTTGCCTTCAATAAACGTTTTCCTTATCTTTGCCAAAAAATCAATGCCAATCAAATAAATGCCAACTCACGTGTGCATTAACAATCTCCCCCTTTGGCATTTTTTTGGCAAAATTCAATCTCCCCCTGTATGCTGAATCCGAAGTGCTTGAAGAACTCCCCCTGAATATTCACTTGGTAAAGAAACATCTGCACAAGACATTGTGCATGACACAGCAAGAGACACCAAGTTTCCCAGCATACATATTCTTAGGAAGAACAAACCAAATATCCAAACTTCCAAAAATACTCCCCTTTTTTGCCATAAAAAGACAAAAGGGCCACAAAACAATAATAAAAACATAATAAACTGTCATGAAAAATCAGCATAAATAAAATATAAGAGGAATCATTCAGAATTCTCCTCATCAGGAGTCACAAGACCAACTGAATCAGCCAGCAGTTGAACACCAGCAGCAGCATCTGGAACTCTTACATCTGAACCAGCAGGAAACCCACCAGATTGGGTGCTGGAAGGAGCATGACTGTCAGGAACATCAGGTGTGACACTGGCAGGGACATTATCAGATACAGTAGTAGGAACAGTAGTGTCTGTCTCAATCATGTCCTCATCAGGATCAGAATAACCAGCTTCTTCAACAATGGGTTTTTCAGCATCCATTTCTGTCTCTGCAAGTACAAGAGATAGAGTTTGATCTATACCTACTGGAACTTCTGGAGTAACATCAAATGGATTGTCTGAAGGTTCAGTCGCAGTAGTGGCAGTCTTGGCAGCAGCATTCTTCTTCTTCTCAGCTGCAACATCTCTGGCTGTCTTTACAGCTGCTAGATCATCAAGGACAGTAGAAATTTCCTTCATTCTCCTTTCAATCTCAGCTTGCTGACCCATTAGCACTCTTAGCTCATCCTCTAGCACCTTAATGGTGCGTGATAGTAGCACAGTGTTGCCAAGTTCATCAATGTCAGAGACATCCTACGTGACATCATCCATATCATTGACATGGTCTCCCATTAGTAGCCTATAGCTTATCCTTATCTCCTCCTTATCAGCCTCCAAAACCTTTCTTGCTCTAATTACAGGATACTGAGATGCCAAAATTGCATAAATCAAACAAGGAAATGGATACGCCAGCCTCTCATTCTTACAATCCGCATGCTTAACTATCTGATCAAACAAGAATTGACCAACATCAAACTCAATAAAATTGCCAATTTTGAATAGCAGAGTTGCCATTGACTTATTGACTCCAGTCCCATGAGACGTTGGCAACCAATTTCTCATTGCAATCTTGTGCAGAATGGAATATTTTACTGACAATTGAGAAGCTGGAAAATCTTTCCCTCTTGTCCAAACTCTTCTGACTCCACCAGTGACATTGGATATTATCACACTGTAATTTGGTGTAAAATCTTCTACTTCTGCCCAATGACTTCCCAGATATGTATTAATTACATCCGGAGTGAAATCAAACACTCTCCCCTTCACATATACACGACCGCCATCTGGGTGTTCAACATCCTTTATACTAGGGTCAAGATTGCAGTAAAACTCCTGCACTACTCTTCTAACATAGGGTTTAATACCCTTGATTGTCCTGCCCAGCCCCTGACTTACTAACTGATCAACCAATTTCTGACACTCTTTAAAATCACCCTCATGTATATTTCTTTCATTCCAGATATTCCTCCTAGATACTTTAGTCCATAACCCAGCATTGTACTCTGATTTAAAATCATCTAAATTCACATTAAGACTTGATGACTTACTTGGTGCAGCAGGGGACTTTCCCTTTGACATCGACCTTGAGCGAGTCATTCGCTGAGATACAGGAGCAGGGGTTGCCTTCTGTCGCTTAGCCTGTGGTGACTTTACCGGGTTAGAATCTGAAAGGTCATGAATTTCAGCATTCTCTGAAGAATCATCATCATCCCCATCAGTCGATTCCTCTTCTCCATCAGACGAGCCATTCTTTTTTTCATTAGCCACACCTCCTTTCACATTGTCTTCATCTTGCCAGTCCTCATCTGAGGAACTCTCATCAACCAGTTGGAACCTCTTTCTTTTGGGTTCCACAGTCACCTTAGAACCACCCGGTGCCTTGGAAGGTACAGCACTTGTCTTGAATTGAGTAGTACTAGTCTGCCCAAATCGTGTTCTAACGCCAGAGGGATCAATAGATTGAATTGGGGTGATTGCAAGAGCTCTTGAGTTTAAATCATCTTCAGAAGCAGGAACTTGTTCTTGTGGCTGGGTTAAATTCCATTCATTGTTGGGTGATTCTGGAGAGGAGTGAGTCACAACAACATGGACTTAATCATCATCTAGAGTCACCTTGCTTGTTCGTGATGAAGACTTTCTCGGAGACATCTCTGAAATTTTGAATATCTTGACTTGATAAAATTTTCAAGAGTTCTGATTGTGTTCAAAGTAGTGAAGACGGCAGAGTAGAGTTCAAAGGCTTATGAGCAGTAGAAGTTGAGAAGATCAGAAACCCTTGAATTTCAAATACCGAAATAATAGCCAAAATTACTGCAGTCAGATTTTGCGTATTCAAAGCCAACTCTTCAATTTCATGTAATTGATCGAGAAATCCGAAAACGCCAGATGTCACTTGGAGTGCTGAATCGCTGAAGTTCCCAAAAATCATAAACCACAAAATCTGCTACTACAGGCTTCCCAAAGGCATTAGGCGGGAAAGCAGAAAAGGACAAAATAGCTATTCTACTATATTATTTTTGTGTTTTTCATATATATATTTTCTATTATAATATTGCTACAAAAAAATACACACAAAAAAACTTACAATTTTGAAGAACTTCATCACATAACACAAAGGCCCAGAGCAGACCTCAGTTCTTCAAATCTTGCCCAATCCAATGCTTTGGTGAAAATATCTGCAATTTGTTTTTCTGTCACCATGTGTTCTAAAGCAATGATTTTATCCTCCACAAGAGATCTAATAAAATGATGTCGAATATCAATGTGCTTTGTACGAGAGTGCTGAACAGGATTCTTAGAAATATTGATAGCACTCATATTATTACAGTAGAGTGTCATGACATTCTGTGTGACACCATAATCTTTCAGCATCTGCTTCATCCAGAGAAGCTGAGTACAACAACTCCCGGCTGCAATATATTCTGCCTCAGCAGTTGACAGAGAAATAGAGTTTTGTTTCTTGCTGAACCATGACACAAAATTATTTCCCAAATAGAAACATCCACCAGAAGTGCTTTTGCGATCATCAGAACTTCCAGCCCAGTCTGCGTCACAATAACCAACTAAGTTGGTGTTTGTATCGAAAGAATACCAGATCCCATAGTCAATTGTTCCACATACATATTTGAGAATTCTTTTCACTGACACCAGGTGTGACTCGCGAGGTTCTGCCTGAAATAGAGCACATAAACCAACGCTATAGCAAATATCTGGTCGACAAGCAGTTAGGTACTAAAGACTGCCAATCATACTTCTGTAACGGCTTGCATCAATAGGAGTTCCCTTCTCATCTTTAGAGATCTTCTCATGAGTTCCCATAGGTGTGCGCCTTGGACGAGCATTCTCCAAGTCAAATTTCTTCAGCAAATTCTTTGCATACTTGCTTTGAGAAATGAAGATACCATCATGTCGTTGCTGAATTTGAAGTCCAAGAAAGTAAGTAAGCTCACCAACCATGCTCATCTCAAACTCGCCAGCCATTTGAGCAACAAATTCATCCACCATTGCTTGTGACACTGAGCCAAACACTATGTCATCAATATATATTTGAGCAAGTAAAAACTGACCTTTAAGTTGGCGAATGAAAAGGGTTTTATCTACTCCCCCTTGCTCATATCCCTTGGCCAATAAGTATTGTGTCAGTCGTTCATACCATGCTCGAGGAGCTTGTTTGAGCCCATACAAAACCTTCTTCAATTTATAGACAAACTCAGGATTATGAGGGTCTTCAAAACCCTTTGGTTGAGTAACATACACTTCCTCATTAAGAAGACCATTGAGGAAAGCACTCTTCACATCCATTTGATACAACTTGAATCGCAATACACATGCAATTGCTAGCAAAAACCGGATAGACTCAAGGCTAGCAACTGGAGCAAATGTCTCATCAAAGTCAACTCCTTCAATTTGTGTATACCCCTGAGCAACTAATCGAGCCTTGTTGCGAGTGATATTGCCATGCTCATCACTCTTGTTCTTGTATATCCATTTTGTGCCAATAACATTCACATTAGGAGGACATGGAACTAGATCCCAAACTTGATTGCGAGTGAATTGATCAAGTTCTTCTTGCATTGTACCAATCCAATATTCATCTAATAAAGCTTCTGTCACATTCTTTGGCTCAATAGAGGAAGTGTAGCAAGCCATTTGAATCATTTCTCTATAATTTACTCTCGGCTTGTCTCTTGTTCGAACACCATCAGTCAAACTTCCAATAACTTCAGCAGTAGGATGATTCTTCTGAACACGAGTAGAGGGCTGTTTGTGAGGTGAAGTGACATCATGCACATCACCATTCTCTGCACTCAGATCAGTGACACCACTTGTGACACTGGATGAACCACTGCCTGGAACACTGGAACTTACTTCAGGTAGAGAATTTGTAGTATCTTCATTAGGAACAGCAGTTGCTTCCAGAGAGTCATCGACTTGAACATTTGCAGATTCCATCACAGTTCGAGTTCTTTTGTTGTAAACTCGATAAGCTCGACTATTGATAGCATATCCAAGAAAAATAGCTTCATCACTCTTGCGATCGAGCTTCCCTTTATATTCCCTGTTATTCAACACATAACAAGTACTACCAAAAGAATGAAAATAGTTAACATTTGGAGTTCTACCTTTCCATATTTCATAGGGAGTCCTCTCAGTTCCACCTCGAAGATATACACGATTTATAGTGTAGCATGCTGTGTTCATTGCTTCAGTCCAGAATTTCTGTGGAATATTTTTCTCGTGTAACATGACGCGTGACATCTCTGCTATAGTCCGATTTTTTCTTTCCACTACTCCATTTTGCTGAGGAGTTTTAGGTGCAGAGAACTCATGACCTATTCCATGTTGATGACAGAAGTCTGAGAAATTTGTGTTTTCAAACTCTCTTCTATGATCACTACGAATCCGTACAATCTTCAGAATAGCACATTCCTTTTCACGCTAAAGGCGTAGACACAATGTTGTAAAGGCATTAAATATGTCAGACTTTTCTCGAAGAAATTCAATCCATGTATAACGAGAAAAATCATCAACGGTCACATATGCATATCGTTTGCCTCCAATACTTTCTACTGACATATGACCCATCAAATCCCTATGAAGCAGTTCTAGCACACGAGTTGTTCCTGGTGTCTATGACTTGGGATGTGACACCTTCGTTTGTTTTCCAATCTGACATGGTCCGCATATTCTGCTTTCATCAAACTTCAGTTGGGGAATCCCACGGACAGCTCCTTTAGTAACTATGTTCTACAGCATCCGGATGTTCATATGTCCCAATTTTCGATGCCATAGAATTGAATCTTCCATACTTGATCGAAGACATGTTGATGAGGCAGAGATGATATAACAATTATCTTTCGATCTTACTCCTTTCATGATACACATGTTGTTTTGATCAATCACCTTTCAATTTTTCTTAGTGAAATTGACATCCAAATCTTGGTCGCACAAGTGACTAATGCTAAGCAAATTTGCCTTGAGGTCATTTACCAGCAGTACATTATCCAACTTTGGTAACCAAGGCACATTTAGAGTACCTTTTCCAATGACACGAGCTGTGACACCATTGCCGAAAGTTACTTTTCCCATACTTCCAGACACAACATCCTTCAAGAAATTGTTGTCACCAGTCATATGCCTGGAGCATCAACTGTCAAAATACCACTCATCAGTTGTGGCAGCCTTTAGTGAGGTGTATGTGAAGTTGCATTGATAATTAGGCTTCATTACCCAGCTCTGTTGTGTATACCTGCGAGAAGTAGAGTTTCTAGCAGTACCTTGTCTTAATTCAGCAAGATAGATAAAACATCTAGGACGAATATGACCACGACGATTGCAGTAATGACAAACAGGTATAAATCTGTTACCTCTTCCGTTAGGAGCATGATAAGAATAAAAAGTATGTGACCTGTTCACAGGAATCTGCAACCCTTTGGAATTATTTTCTGATAGTGACACTGACTGTGACATCATTTGTGACATGGGTTGTGACACTGAGCTTTCTCCTTTGTACCCCAGTCTTGTGTAGTCACCACTTGATTGACCAACTTTTAGAATTTCATCCAGCTTGGAAGCACCTGAATTTAGTATCTTAACTCCTTTCTTTAGGTGATTCAACTCGTTGGTCAATGTCTTCACTTCCTCTTGACTTACTCTCAGTTTGATAACCAGATCAGTGTGAGATTGTTGAAGATTGTCCCTTTCAGTTTGCAGATCTCCAACCTGTGTATGAAGTTGCTGGTTCACTTTAGAAAGTTCAGTCCACTTGTCATGAAGATTCTTGAATTCCACCAGAATATCTTCTTCTGTAACATAATCTTCATCTTCATCTAGATAGGTTGACATATTTCCAGTGACACTCTGTGTGACATCCTTTTTCTTGTCATGATCAGATTGTTCTGTCTTAGTGGTGAGAGCCACATGGTTGTTCTGAAAATCATCTTCTCTGTCTGAATCATCTTCACTCCAAGTTGTGTTGAGTGAATTCCTCTTTCTTCTCAGTGTATTAGCACAATCTGCCTGAACATGCCCATAACCGTCACACTCTCTGCACTTAATTCCTTTATGTTTGAGTGATTGATCAGACATATGATTTTCTTCCCTGTACTTTTTATTGTTTGTCACCTCATTCTTGGTGTTACTGACACTGACTCTGACACCCGGATTACTTCTCCCATATATTTTCAGTATTTTGCTAAAGTTCTTAGATATTAATGCCAAGGAGTCCTCAAGGTTATCATCTCCAAAATTTTCCAACTTCTGCATTTCTGCTTTTAAGGCAAGCTATTTGTTTTTCTTTGCTTCCATATCTACTCCTAGATTCATCTCAAATGTTATAAGGGATCCCATCAATTATGTCAGCTTCATCTTTGAGATGTCTTTTGCTTCCTCAATGGCAGTAATTTTATGAGCAAAGCGTTGAGGCAAAGATCGTAGGGTTTTCCTCACAAGCTTTTCTTCTGAAAAATTTTCACCAAGGGCAAATGCTTCGTTGGCAATATCACATAGTTTGACATTGAATTCTGTAATGCTTTCGTCTTCAAGCATCCTCAAGTTTTCAAATCTTGTAGTCATAATCTGCATCTTTGATAATTTTACACTTGAGGTTCCTTCATGAGTAGTTTGCAGAATTTTCCATGCCTTTTTAGCAATCACACATGTGGAAATAAGTCTGAACTGTGCTGGATCTACTCCGTTAAATATGACATTAAGTGCATTTGAGTTACTGTTTGCCAAGGCATCTTCAATAGCCGACCAGCTTTCTTCGGGCTTAAGAGATTTAACACCATCAGCATCAGTAGTCGTTGGAGGATCCCATCCAACCAGAATTGATTTCCAAGCCTTCTCGTCATTGGCTTTGATAAAGGCTCTCATTATTGCCTTCCAATACGCATAGTTGCTTCCATCCAAGAGAGGTGGACGCATTGTTGAACCTCCTTCCTTCATAGAGTCCATTGTACCAAACAACCAAGATCAAGTCCTGCGGATTCCGCCTAAGAAACAAAGACGACCCGCTCTGATACCAATTCAAAGATCTAGGTTAGATACGTGGTGTCCCAGTGGGTGAGTGACACTGGGTATGACACCGATAATAAAACAGTAATGGACAATAATAAAAATGCGGAAAGTAAAGAGACAGGAGGTTGGTAACGCAGTTCGGCAATTTGCCTACGTCTGCGGGGCCACGCCCAGAAAGAACAATCCACTATGTTCACAAGTTATAAGACATTCAGTATGACACAAGGTAAGACACCATCTTATCTTTGTTACTGCTTCTTCCTAACTTCAACAGTGAACGGATTGTGCGAGCTCCCCTCGACTTGTATTGATTCCTCCCGGAATCTTTGGTTATTCAAGATCCCCTTGCCCACGTTTAAACTCCTCCCGAGCTCAATGCTTGAATCAAGAAACACAAGGATTGCATCTTCAATAATGTTGCATTAAGATGCTTCAAGCCAACACACTTTAACTAAACTCACCAACAAAGAAGTGTGTATACAGTCTTCAAGAAGACCGAATGAATAATCAAGAAACTCACACAAAGAAAACCGTGTGAAGGAAAGCTCATATAGGTACACAAAAATCCTTCCATGATTATCCCAAGATTATTTCCAAAACCATTCGAATGGAAGGACGTAAACACCAAATCTTCCCATCATTATCTTCAAGGTTATTTCCAAAATAATTTAAATAAGAAGATGGAAACTCTTGTGCCTTCGAGACTTATCTTTTCCAAAGTTAGATAGCTTCCAAGAATACCAAGATAAGTTCCATAATTATTCATATGGCATTAATCTTCAAATCAATCTTCCTTGCTTAAATTGATTTTATTTGATTTTGCCTTCAATAAACGCTTTCCTTATCTTTGCCAAAAAATCAATGCCAATCAAATAAATGCCAACTCACGTGTGCATTAACACTATACATACTTCCACACATTTTACACATATTTCTCACACATATTAACACGTACTTCACACATTTTTACACACTATACATATTTATATATACTACACATATTTCCACACACTATATATTTTTACACGCTACATATATTAATACACACTCCACACAATTTCACAAACTCGACATATTTTTATATACTACACATATTTTTACATGCTATACATTTATGCACATTTTCCACAATATAAATATTTACACATAATAAACATTTTTTGAAACACTATATTTGTACACATACACACATATATTCATATACTACATATATTTATACATAATTCATACATTTGAATACACTATACATATGAACACATATACACATACTGCATATATTTTCACACACTATACATGTTTACACATAGTATACATATTTTACTCACTACATATACATATACATATTACACATATTTCTTATACACTATATATTTACACATATCCGCACGTATAACACATATTTTCACACACTATACGTTTTTATACATACTACACATATTTTTGTACACTACATATTTACACATATTACACGTATTTTCACAAACTATACATATTTGCGCATAATTTATACATTTTCACATATTGTACATATTTACACATACTACAAATGTTTTAAACCGCTGTAATAATTTATACATAATATAGATTTTTTTCATATACATATATCTACTCATATTACGCACATTTTCAAATAATATACATATTTATAAAAACTTCAAACATTTTCTCACACTATACATATTTAACGTATTTTCACACATTACACCTATTTATATATATTACCTATATTTTCACACATTAATTATATTTATATATATACACATTTTCAACCACTATACATTTTTATAAATACTTCACACGTTTTCAAACACTGCATATTTACACATAGTACACATATCTTCACACATTATACATATTTATACATACTACATATATTTTCACATACTATACATGTATGCACACATTTCATAGACGATATGTATTTACATATGCTACATATATTTTCACATACTATATATATTTATACACGCTATATATATATATATATATATATTTATACATACTATAGATTTTTTCATATACATATATCTACACATATTACACATTTTTTCAAATAATATACATATTTATAAAAACTTCAAACATTTTCTCACACTATACATATTTAACGTATTTTCACTCATTACACCTATTTATACATATTACCTCTATTTTCACACAGTATTTATATTTATATATATACATATTTTCAACCACTATACATTTTTACAAATACTTCACACGTTTTCAAACACTACATATTTACACATAGTACACATATCTTCACACATTATACATATTTATACATACTACATATATTTTCACACACTATACAAATATGCACACATTTCATACACAATATGTATTTACACATACTACAAATATTTATACACGCTATATATATTTATACATACTATACATATTTTCACACACTATACATATTTATACATACTACACCTATTTTTACCCACTATATATATTTAGACATATTACACACATTTTTGCACTATAGAGTGCTTGTACACACTCTTATACATACTACTCATATATGTATCCACTATACATACTTTAATGTATTTGTCCATATTACACTTATTTCTACACTATAGATTTTTATACATTTTTCGCATATTTTGCACACTACATGTATTACACCTACTATATACAATTTCATGCATTATAATTATTTACACATTCTTCTTACATTTTGACACATTACATACGCACACATTTATACACTATACATATTTGTACATAATTGTATACACAGTTATACACATAATACATATATGTATATACTAAACATACTTCCTTATATTTGCATATATTACACTTATGTTCACACTATACATTTTATACACTTTTTACATATTTACACATTACATATATTACACATACTATATAGATTTTCAAACATTATAAATTGCACATTCTTCTTACTTTTTCACACATTACATGTGTACACATTTTATATACTACACATATTTGTACATACTTATACACACACTTATATATATATAAATATATTATATATATGTATACACTATACTTACTTCCATCTATTTGCACATATTACGCTTATTTTCACACTACAAATTTGTACACATTTTGAATATATTTTCAACACTACATATATTACACATACTATATACATTTGTACACATTATAAATATTCGCATATCCTTCTTACATTTTCAAAGATTACATATGTACACATTTGACATACCACATATATTTACACATACTTGTACACACTTATACATATTACACATATATGTATACACTATATATACTTCCATATATTTGTACATATTACACATATTTTTAAACATTACACGTATTTATACATACTATACATATTATCACACACTATGCATATTTACATATACACACACATTTTCACACACTATACATATTTACATACACTATATATATATTTATACATATTACACACATTTTCACACACTATACATATTTACACACACCATATTTATTTACACATGCTACATACATGTTCACATACTATATACATTTACAAACACTATATACATTTACACACTTTTTTACACACTACATATTTACAAATATTTAACGCGTTTTGAAATAGTATACATATTTACACATAGTAGTGATATTTTCATACATTATACATATTTATACATACTACATATTTTCACACACTATACATATTTACATATATACACATATTTTCACATGCTACATATATTCACACATACTACACATATATTCGCACACTATACATATTTACACACACTATATATTTACACATATTATACACATTTTCACACACTATATATATTTACACACACACTATATATATATATTTACACATATTGCACACATTTCCATGCACAGTACATATTTACACACACTATATATATTTACACATATTACACATATTTTCACACACTATACATATTGACACACACTGTATATATTTACATATAGTACACATTATACATTTTTACACATATGACACACATTTGTGAACATTACATCTATTTACCCATACTACATACATTTCCACACGCAATACATATTTAGAAATAATTCACACATTTTCACACATTTGCAAACACTTTCATATTTTTCCTTTCTACTTATTTATTCCTTCCTAATTCTATTTATATAAAAGCTCTATATATTAATTCACTTCCTATTATTATTCTAATTATATTATTATATTATACTATTTGAATTGTAATTAATAGTTTAATTATTATTTTGAATACCCCTATTATTTTAATATATTTCTTTCTCACTTATATATTCTTTCTTAAGTCTCTTTATATCAACACTCTATATATTAATTCAATTTTGAGAATTTTTCTAATAATATTATTATTATATTATATATAGTGTGTGAAAATGTATATAGTATGTGTAAAATTTATAGTGTGTGAAAATATATATAGTATGTGTACAATTTATAGTGTGTGAAAATATATATAGTATGTGTACAATTTATAGTGTGTGAAAATGTATATAGTATGTGTAAAATGTATAGTGTGTGAAAATGTAAGTAGTAACTGCAAATATATATAATGTATAAAAAAGTGTGTAGTATGTGTAAATATGTATATTGTCCAAAAAGTGTAAAATATGTGTAAATATGAATGGTATGTGAAAATATGTATAATATGTATTTATATAGTGTTAAAAAATATAAATAGTATGTATAAATATATATAATTGGTGAAAAAGTGTAATGTGTATAGTGTGCAAAAATGTGTATAGTATATATAAAAAGTATGTAATAATTATAAATATGTATAGAGTGAAAATGTGTGGAATATGTATAAATATGTATAATACTTGAAGTATGTATAAGAGTAGTTGATTAGTGCATTAGTAGAGTTTTTTTTTGGTATATTAGTAATCAAAGTAATGTTTTATTCTCATTATAAAAGAGGAAGTACTCTTAGTTTTGTATTTTGAAAGATGTTCTACCTAAACTTTGTCTAATTGTTTAGAAATAGAATTGAATTATTATTAAAATATTACTGAAACTTAATTTTTTGAATTGGAACTCTAAAATGTTTGAATTCCTTAGTTTTACAAAATAACAAAATTAATATAAAATTAAAATATAACTCCAAATTATTGGAAATTAGATTTCACTTGTCATTAAAATTGGCAAAATATTTTTTAGTATATTTTTTATAATAATATTTACTTCTCAAAATCATCTTTAATTTTCTACAATAAATATAAACAAAACAAATATAAATTATTTTGTTTTTATTGTTATGTATCTAAAAAAATACAACTTTATTCATTGAGTCATAATATTTAATTTTCATGTAAAAAATTATTATAAATTTGCTTTCTAATGCAACTAATATTTAACCACAGAAATTTAAAATTATGATTAAAATAGTACCAAATACTTTTGTTCATAACATTATTTCAATTCGTCAAAAATATGCATTAATAAACGTTATACAATGTATTCATATTAAGAATATCATAGCTATCGTAAAAACTAAAAGTGAAATGGATAGGTAACCACACATTTTGACATTGAATGATATAACTTTTTCATATATGCTTCTAGACTTATTCCACCAATGGTTCCTTGTGAAGTGACTATCTTTATACATTGGTGTTTTTTTTAAGTCTTCACTTTCAAGAGAACATTTTCTAGTTTGCTTTCCACTATTATGAAAAGGATCAGGTCATCTTCTTCAAGCATGTTTTTAATGACACATTTTCATTTTACCCTCAAAAGTCTGTCATAATCCAACTCTTGCGAGTCATTTGGAGGCTGATGTTTTGTGATTCACAAGTATATATTCCTTTGCATAATAGGTTGCTATCATGCAACAAAACAATTACGAATAAATACAATATATGTTATTTTATGTCAATTAGTACAATTTTAACTTATATTTTTCAATAAAAAAAAGGAATTTAAAGTAATATTATGAAGTAAATTATCATAAATGTGTAATTTAGTTTAGAAGTAATTTACAAAATGTACCAATAGAATTACTACATTGTTGCTTTGAGTATAAATAGTGCCCCTTATATGGAACAATTAGTGACCCCAAACCAAATTATGCAGATGACAAGAGAACATGCAAAACACATGCAAATAATCTATTATATCTTCTATATTCAAAAAAATTATCTTCCAGAAAGAAGTTTTTCCATTTTTTGTGTTACCAATATATAACAATATTTTTTTGAAGCAAGGTATATCAAAGTTAATATAGCTATTCATAATTAACATATAGAAACACCAATGACAAACAATTCATTCTAATTCCAATTTCAATTCCAATTTCAATTTCAATTTCAAACAAAACTCAACTAAAAATTTATAAAATAAAAATTAAACATCCGAATTAATCAATTAGTGAATAACCTTATTTAGGCAAATTAATAACATTTTTAACAAAACAAAAACAATAGTAATGAATCACAAGAAATCAGTGTGTAAATTGGCTGCAAAATACTCATAAACAATAAAAGGAACTATTAACATCTCAAAAATTTGGAACAGATTTCAAGCATAAAATGTCTAAATTATAATCCACACTATATTAGTTAACATAGAATTAGTAAATAACAAAGCAAAAATTAACACAGTGTGTACGCAGCAAAAGGAAAAGACAAGGATTAATGTTATGAACTTTTATAACATTTACATCGACATCAAATAAATTCTCTCTTCTCGAGTAAAATCGTTGAACATTTCCTTTACAGTCATGGATATTGGATGCGGAATCCCCTCCACAACCGTAACTCTTGGTCTCGAATTCCACTCACCCTGTGAATAAACTATGAATTGATTCCAGAAATTGAGTTCAATCGAAGCAGAAATTCATATTTTGCAATAAGAGCTAAGGTTTCTTCTTCATTAAAAATTCAAAAGCAATTAGATATGTGAAACAGAAATAAATACAATAAATAATTACATACACGTGTATAGAGCGAGAAAAAACTCACATTCGATAAGTGATTGACAGAGACTTGTTTGTAAAAGTATCGTGGGGAAGCAGAGAAAGCAGCAAAAGCACCCCTTTTATGCCTTCTGAGAAAATCATATGCTAATGACAACAAGAAGACTCAAATGGCAGCACCCTTTAGTTATTATAGCAAGAAAACCCAAAAAAAGAGTGGAAATAAACGTTAAAAAGAACTTACCATGCAAAAATTTTATACCACTACATAATACATCGGAATATTCAGAATATAGGGAAAGAGGTGTCTGAGTCAAGGAAAGGAGGAAGAAAAAATAGGCTAAGACTAAGGTATCCCGTTTGATTGCAAATCTGGCTGAATCTCAATTTTTGGTGGTTCCCGTGATTATTTTAAAAACAAATAAATTGGGCAGTAAAGCGAATCTTAAATCAAACTCAATATCATTTTAGTACTACCATCTAATTTATGAATTAAAAAAACCATAAACATATGCATTGAAATCGAAGTTTACCTTTGTAATAATAATTGACAGGAAGAATGACTAAGAGTAGGACAACAACTATGTCATGCAAACATCAAGAAGTAGGAAGATAATGCACAATCTGTCACAAAAGCAGAATATCAATATAGAAAGGCAAAACAAGGAACTGAAAAGATTGTAAGTCTTATTTTACAAGGATGGCATACTTTGGATTTCCTCAATTCTTCTCTTTAACACTTGCACTGATTCGATCACAACCTTCTTGCTGTTTTCTGGGTATCTAAAATCTTATCATCAAATTTCAAGTAAAATTTGAATTCCCAACTCAAAGTTGTATAAGGAGTAGAATGCATTCATAACAGCATTTGCAGACTTTTTCCTGTAGAAGAGGACAACTAAAGCATCAATTGAAATATCTATTTCATTTTTTATGCATGGAATTTCAGAAAATCTTCTGTAATACCTATTAGATGTAACTTGGACATTCATTTATCGATCAAGCCATTTAGAGAAGCAAACGATATGCAATTGTTAAGAAATTAAAATGCAATTATTTCGTATAAGCAAACACAGTAATGAAACAAATTCTAGCACTTACATCGACTTCTTGTGAAACGGTGACATCTGCTCTTGCTATTTTCACAGTTTATGTATTCTTCAGGAATGACCTCTTCCTCCTACACTCAGCAATGAAAAATGTATGCAGGCATTAAGAACATCTGCTCAACAATATCCCAGAATAATGCACAAGATTGAAACTAACACCGAGTTAAGAATCTAGTCATTGCACAATAACAATGGTTCTAGTAATTAAGCCCAAATAACATATGATTGAACTCAAAGACTCAAACCACCATCACATATCACTCAAATGAGCAAAGCCAGAGAACAAATCAGTCCAAAGCAAGTGAGCAGACTCTGAGAAAAATTAAAATGTGCAATAGAGGGCTTTCTTTTCTATCTAAACTACTGGAAAATGACTGCAAAATGTTACCTTGATGACTTCAAAGGACTTTACTTTAAATAGTGCCTCCTTGCACGAAATCTCATGCTGTAATGACTTCATCTACATTGAGCAACAAAGCTCAATCACAGAAGCAAATTTTGTAATGCTAAATTTGAAATATCAAACACTTACTTTTTCTTTACTAAAATTAAGTTCCTAAAATTTTATCAGAATAAAACATGTTATCAAAGAGATTAACAACAATTTCCTAAAAAAAAGGAAAGACTAAAATTTTTACATAGGAGGAAAAGAAACAAACCGCTATCATATGACTATTTGCTTGAGAAAGATTGCAATTCTGCAGTTGCATCTTCCGAACGTTGAATATGAGTTTTAGAAGCTCAATTCCACTCACTTCTATCACTTTACTACAAATAAATTGTAAAATCAACAAGTTATGCCAGTTCTCAAATGGGCTTTGCTTGGTTTATTTGAATGATTGAATGAAACCAAGCCATAATGTTTGTAAATTGTAAAATCAACAAACTTCTTGTTAAATGTTACTTATAGTCATGGTTGTAAGGTTCCAAATCTCCTTTGTATCAAAAGCACAAAACTCAAAATCATGCTTGATTGATAGTGTGATTGACCAACGATGTTAATGTTGTAGTAGTGAGACTGAAATAGGCCTTGGATGATAGTAATAATTATTTTCAACCTAAGACTAATGCAGCAATATCAATCAACCAAGACCTTCCTCCATATACAGCAGTAGAAAAAAAGTAAGTTTACAATTTCTTTTTGCATGTGGAAGTTGCATGAAAAGTTGGCTACCAAACCTGGTTTCTTTTTGCACTTTGCAAACTTGCTGCTATCTTTCGGCCAAACAACTGCACCTTTTCTTCTTTGAATTATTAACCACAGTCCATAGACCTCTTTGAAAGCTTTGAATCCTCCTTAAAGTGGTTAGGCCTAATTCTGTTAAGGCTTTCAAAGTTCAAAGTTTCAAACAACGAAATACGACAATACCTATTCAGCCCACAACATGCAATATATGTGTAAATCAACTTTTAAAGTTATTAATCAAACACTGACACAAAGACAGGAAATGGAGAAAAGAAACATACAACCATTCACATTTGAGTTTGATTTTGGACATTAGATTCTTATCTGTCCAAGAAACTGTAACGCACAGTAAAGTTGTAAAGATCAAGAATTATATTCTGATTTTCAAGGCTATAATGGTTCCAAATTGCCATAATTGTTTTCACACAAAGATTTTGTGCACAAAATATGCAGCTTTAAAGCTCAAAAACCATTTTTCCCAGTTCACTAACTGACCTCATATAAATACTCATAAAGGATACAATCAATAAATCTCTTCTAAAGTCTAAACCCCTAAACATGAAGATTTTTCAGGCACATACTTCTAAAGAATTTACAGACATTAGAAATGTACAAACATAGCAATTAAAGCCTACTTTTTATCTTGAATAAGTTTGACCAGTGCCATATTTTCCTATTCCAAAAACATCCAAAATCAAAAAGGTATAAACCAAAATAGCAAACTAAAAAATCAGAACCACCAAGAAAGGATTTTTACCTTGACGAGATGATCGATATGTTCTTTATAAGAAGGATTCATGGAGGGCTTTTCTACATTGACTGGGGATTTAGATTGTGGCAGAGAATTAGTTATATCTGACAGCCTTCTCTTTACGATGCTCCCCAAAAAAGACCTTTTTGTCATCTTATTCCCTTTCATCATACCAAATATTGCGTCTTAACTGTGAATAACATTAAAACTACAAAACATCCATTTTCAAGAACTCAAGTGAGAAATAAAAGGAACGAAATCAAGCTTCAAAACCCAGAAATTCTACTGCAATAAATAACAAAAACAACGCAAATGAACTATTTATAGTATCCAAAGCAAAGAAAAAGAATGGTTTCTTGGAGTTTCAGTTGCACCAAATCAAAGAATGAATTGGTGCTTTCATCCAAAATTAATGTCTCAACATTCTCAACAAAATTATGTCCATATACACTTATATAAGTTTAGGTAACTACTGCTGCAACTTACAATTGAAGGTCACTGAGCTTTGAAAGAAGGAACTTAGTAGCTGCTTCGATGCTTTTCTTGAAACTTTCCTACTTCTCAGGCTTCAACTTTGGGGTCAGATTCTTGATAAGTATGCGACAAACTGCTTCTTGTCGAAAGGGGATAAATGCTTGCGCATAACATGTGTTGCAAATTCTTCTTGTCGAAAGGAGATGAGCATTTCTCATCCACAACCTTAAATTCCGAGAGGTGGAGGAGATAGAGGAGGCGGTGGTGACTGAAGCAAGGGCGGAGGGCAGGCAGCAGAAACTGTTGCAGGAGGGGATTTAGGAGGTGTAACTGATGGAAAATCCTCGCAATGCACCAAGATAACCTCACGACCAAAAGATCCTAATAAACAAAAAAAAAACAAAAGAAAAAGAAAGAGATGCTGGAGAAATTTGGAGAGGAAAACAGAAAGAGAAGAAACGGCTGGGGCAAACAGAGAAAGAGGGAAGAGCAAGAGGAAAGAAAATCCTAGGTCAACCAAATGAAGTACCAGATAAAAAAGAATCCAATGCTTAAAAAGAAGGGAAGTAGCGCAGGATTTAATGAGCTGACAATTTTTTGAAACACGGAAGACTCAGGCTTCAATTCGGCGGTGCAGGTAAGGAGCATTAATTAAGACTTGACAGATTTCATGGGGGTGGGGGGGGGGGCAGAGGAAGAAACGACGTCGTTTGCCAAGAAGGGGGACATTCCTTGAAGATCGCACGTGACCAAAGCTTTGGGGAGCATGCCGCGGTCGTTCAGCTTGGGGGCTTATTCTATTATCTTAATAAAAGACGGGATCTTCTGTCCAAGATTTTGTCTGTCTTATTCTGTCCTAATTAAAACTACGGTTCACTAATCTCTTAGTTATGGTGTAATAATTGTAAAGTAATTTTAATGATATTTATGCATTTAGTCCCTACTTTTAATGAAACTACGTAGTTTTAAACGTTAGACAGAATAAGACTGGATAAATATTGGACAGAAGATCTGGACTCTTAATAAAAAAAATATATATATAATTATAGATATTTGATCCCTCCAATTTATGATGTATCATTAGTTGGCCCCTCATGTAATTTATTCGAAGCGGTTAGCTGAACATATTACATTGGATGCCCTTAGGAATCTACAATAATTAATCTTCAGAATTCAAAATAGTCATTCTATTTAGTTGGTCTTAAGAATTTGGAATAATTAATCATTGATCTTTGTGTGGTTTAAAGTCTCATATTCATTGTATTTCATTTTTTGTTCTTTATTTTCTATTTCCTTCTAAACCAAATTTTTTTTTTCCTTTTTAGGTTTACTGTCTTTACATGAATTCCATAACAATTGATTCTTTTATTTGGTGCAACCGAAATTCCAAACAACCCCTTTTTCTTTACTTGGAAGATTGAAAGAGAAATTGGTAGGTTTTATGCAATACAAATCCACTAGTTTAGGTCATCCCTCTAGAAACACTACCTTTTTCAATATTGTAATAAAATCGGGATTTATCATAAAAACGTTAATTCATAAACCCATCAAAACCTTCTCCTGTTTCTTCGTCTTCTTCACCCGACTCTTTAACTCCACAACACTCGCTTCATCTCCAAATCCACAAGCACTTATTTTAAATGGGTTAAAAAATGACAAGTTTTTTGACAAATCTCGTGTTTTATAACACACGAAAATTTCTGAATTTATGAAAAGTTTGAGTACCCAATTTTTTTAGATCAGTCGATGTATTTCTTGAACTTATTTTAAATGGGTTAAAAAACTGCTAGTTTTTTCGACAAAATCTCGTGATCTATAACTCACAAAAATTTCTGATTTTTCAGAAAATTTGAGTCGACAATTTTTTTACATCAGTCGATAGATTGCGTGCACTTATTTTAAATGGGTTAAAAAATGACAAGTTTTTTTGACAAATTTCGTGTTTTATAACACATGAAAATTTCTGAATTTTCGAAAAGTTTGAGTACCCAATTTTTTTAGATCAGTCGATATATTTCTTGAACTTATTTTAAATGGGTTAAAAAACTGCTAGTTTTTTCGAAAAAATCTCGTGATCTATAACTCCCAAAAATTTCTGATTTTTCAGAAAATTTGAGTCGACAATTTTTTTACATCAGTCGATAGATTGCGTGCACTTATTTTAAATGGGTTAAAAAATGCCAAATTTTTTTTGACAAATCTCGTGTTTTATAACAAACAAAAATTTCTGAATTTTCGAAAAGTTTGAGTACCCTATTTTTTTAGATCAGTCGATGTATTTCTTGAACTTATTTTAAATGGGTTCAAAAACAGCTAGTTTTTTCAACAAAATCTCGGTGATCTATAACTCACAAAAATTTCGGATTTTTCAGAAAATTTGAGCCGACAATTTTTTTACATCAGACGATAGATTGCGTGCACTTATTTTAAATGGGTTAAAAAATGACAAATTTTTTTGACAAATCTCGTGTTTTATAACACATGAAAATTTCTGAACTTTTGAAAAGTTTAAGTACCCAATTTTTTAGATCAGTCGATCTATTTCTTGAACTTATTTTAAATGGGTTAAAAAACTGCTAGTTTTTTCGACAAAATCTCGTGTTTTATAACTCACAAAAATTTCTAATTTTTCAAAAAATTTGAGTCGACAATTTTTTTACATCAGTCGATAGATTGCGTGCACTTATTTTAAATGGGTTAAAATATGACAAGTTTTTTTTGACAAATCTCGTGTTTTATAACACACGAAAATTTCTGAATTTTTGAAAACTTTGAGTACCCAATTTTTTTAGACCAGTCGGTATATTTCTTGAACTTATTTTAAATGGGTAAAAAAACTGCTAGTTTTTTCGACAAAATCTCGTGTTCTATAACTCACAAAAATTTCTGAATTTTCAAAAAATTTGAGTCGACAATTTTTTTACATCAGTCGATAGATTGCGTGCACTTGTTTTAAATGGGTTAAAAAATGACAAGTTTTTTTGACAAATCTCGTGTTTTATAACACAGGAAAATTTTTGAATTTTTGAAAAGTTTTAGTACCCAATTTTTTTAGACCAGTCGGTATATTTCTTGAACATATTTTAAATGGGTAAAAAAACTGCTCGTTTTTTCGACAAAATCTCGTGTTCTATAACTCACAAAGATTTCTGAATTTTCAAAAAATTTGAGTCGACAATTTTTTTACATCTGTCGATAGATTACGTGCACTTATTTTAAATGGGTTAAAAAATGACAAGTTTTTTGACAAATCTCGTGTTTTATAACACAAGAAAATTTTTGAATTTTTGAAAAGTTTGAGTACCTGATAAGTCAGTTTCATACTGACGTAATAATGGTACTTTTACTTGAGTTTTGCTATGATTAAGGGCGTATTGCATAGATATATTATTGAAACGGGATGGTTGTGCAGTTGTGTGTTGGAGCATGATGTGGTTAAAAATAGAAGGAAATTGGATGAAAGGTTGTGTGTTTGGCTTCGCTTGAAAGTTTATATGGTTTTCAAGTGCATGCATAGTTGTTTGTGTTGTGATATGGAGATTAAAACATTGAGTGCTATATGTGCTGTGTGAGTTGTTTTAGAATAAGTCAGTGTGGGTTGAACATGTGTGAGAAAGTGATAAATCATGAGTTGGTCATCACACATATACACACATTTGTGCGGCGAGGTCACATCGCCGCACAACACACACACACACCCCAACATGCTGCGCGCAGCATGCGCACAGCCACACACACACTTGTGCGGCGAGTTCACCTCGCCGCACAACACAAACACACGCACGTTGCAGTGCACAGCGCGCAGCGCCCGCACATAGTGCGCGCGCTGGCATGTGCGGCACTCACTCATTGCGCAAGCACGCTGCAGCGCGTGGCACTCACTTACCTCGCACACTGCGCGCAGCTCTCGCACACGCCGCGCGTGCTAGCGCGCGGCAAACTCACACATGCTGCGCGCTTCTCGAACAGATGCGCGCAGCTCTCGCACATACCGTGCGCGCACAGGCTCACACATCTCGCCGCATGATCATGCGGTGAGCTCACAGCACACATTTTTCTTCATGTAAGCTCACCTCACACACACACCACTCATGCACAACATAATTACACAGTTGTTGGCATAGAAGAAAATCATTGGCATCCATGGACATCATGCCTGCGAGATCTCGCAGGCATGAAAAATAATGGTGAAAAATGGCCTACGAGATCTCGCAGGCCAAAATTATTTTTTGCCTACGAGATCATGGTGTTTGGGCTTGAAATTTTTGCAAAGTATTGAGGCATCCTTCTTGATGGTTTCAGGTACATGAAGGCGCTGGCTCGTTGGCTTGAAGGCGTTGAGAAGCTGCAAAGGCGTGAAACTTCTTGGCTGAAAGGCGTGATTCAGAATTGGCTTAAGACATTTTGAGGACTTTGCCAATATATGTGTGGTATTCTTTGTAATAGCATAGGCACTTTACGGTTGCATTCTGTTTACGTTTCTTTGTAACCTCTACATATAGAGGAGTAGTTAACCATTTTATGGGGACGAATATTCTAGAATTCATAACTATCTTTTGAATTTAGAGCGGGGAATTTTCTCTCGAGATTTACTTTCTCTCTCTAGATTTTCTTCTCCGATTTCATTTCTGATCGCGACTTTGTACTGGAGATTACATATTGAACTCAATCGAAGGAGCATTTGATCTTCTTTTACACCTTAATCGGTGAAATTTCTTAATTTGATGGAATTCAATTGCTCGATATTGGAATTTGATGTTTACGAGTTGAATATGGAATTTTCTGGCTAATTTGGCGATGCCTTAGGGTTTGAACCGGATGATTGAGTAATTAGATGTCGGGAACGCTTTGTAATTGATTCTATTGTTGAAAAATGAATTCATACTTGTTCAATGCATGGAATATGTCAAGTTTCATAACTTTTACACTCCTACTTGTTGAATTGATCCTTGATTGTGGTCGTCATGCTAGGTTAAGGCTCGATTCACCAATTTGAGTGAAAAATGCACGAAATGAGGTCTTAAAGTATGAGAATTGAGTATTCTCTCTTGTTTAGTTTGATCACGAACCGAGATGCGGTCGCCATGCCGGTGGAAGTTTGTTGACCTTTAGAATTAAGTGAGAAGAGACCTCCCGAGCTCCACTTAGACAGACGAAACTAGGTCAGGCCTCGCCATAGGAAAACCTTAGATTTTGCATGCTAAATCTATTGTCAAAATTCACCGCATAATGATCACCAAAACGAGGTGCTCTCACTCCAGGATTAGCCATGTCTCTTTGCTTGGCTTGAACTCTCAAAGTCTTTGCCAATTCAAGGTCCAATTCAAACTCCGGATCTCCAGATGATCGTAACCTGGGCATACAACAACACTAAGATTGAAGTATAACCGAAATGAAACAGAACACAAAAGCCAAACTTTAAATGTAAACAACACACGAAGAACAAAAACCACAAGTAACAACAATAAACAATGAAACAACAAAGGATAACAGGGTAAGAACAGAGTAAACAACTCAGACAAAACAACACAGAACTAAACAATGAAACTCAAAAATCACTTAATCAATTTCTAGAAACTGTGCCTTCCCCGGCAACGGTGCCAAAAATTGACAAGTGTGTCGTTAACCTTGCAATTTTTCCTTTTACACTAACGTAGTAGTGATGAGAAGGATCGTATCCACAGGGAAGGGGACGGTTCAAGAATTTTGAAAAATTGTTCTAAAAGTTTTGTCACAGAAACCAGTCACGAGAGAGAATGAAATTTCAACACAAACGAAAAAAAGAACAAGGAGCAAAAGGTAGCAACAAACAAGTAAGAACAGATATCCTAGGGTTTCCACACCGAATGAATACTTCTTCAGGAGACCGATGCAATGCAATTGGCAACCGTGAGCAATAGAGGAGATTTATGTTGCCTGAGAACTTAACCTATAGCCAGCTTGATGACCGCACTACGTGCTTTGTCCCCTAACACTAATCTTTCCCATGGCGAGGCCTAAGATCAGTGGATGTAAAACGCAACATCTCAACTCTCCAAGCTAACTACTCTAAAATGCAAATCCTAAGAACTCCCATGGCGAGGCCCGACCTATGTTTCATATGTCTTTGTTGTTAACAAAGAGAGCTCTTTAACACTTTTCCTAATGTTTCAATTCATCAAAGCTTCCCATGGCGAGGCTAGAATCTCAGAAATGAAATAATCATAGAAAGCAAGTGTAAAGACTTAGACAATCACACTTTAGATCTCATCTCATGCATCTTCACTAACATTGGTGATTCGATCATCAACTTAGCATGGCGACCACAATCGATGCTCGATCCATTCAAAATTAGTGTAGAGATATGAAATTCAACAGATTTCTAGTAATAGATTCAAGAGCGATTTCAATCTTCATCAATTACGTCAAATACATAGCATCAAGTCTTCTAAATCAAGTATTCATCCGTTTAGAACCCTAAGATATCACACGAGTTAGCCGAGGACTTCCATTTTCATCTCATATTCATCACAAAACAACATTGAACAATTAATTCTCATCAAATTGGACAAATTTACCGATTAAAGAACGTAGAATTGTCAAATGCTTCTTCAATTGAGAATCAAAATGCAATCCTCAGCGCAAAGGTGCAATCGGAATTCAAAACGGAGAACTATTTCTAGAGAGAGAAAATCCTAGTGAGAGAAAGCTAGAGAGAGAAAGTATCTCCCGCTAACAAATTCTCAAATCTAATCTAAAATCTCATCTATTCTAGAATGATCTCCCCCTCAAAAGTCCTACTAAATCCTCTATATAAAGAGGTTACAGAAAAAACGTAAATGATACGTAAACGTAAAATGACTAAAATATTACAAAAATGCCACTATGAATGTCATCAAGTTCAACACTAGCTGTTGTACATGTCCAATCACGCCTTTGAGCCTTGGTCGCAGCGCCTTCATCTCCAACAACACGCCCTTGAGCCTAGACCAATCACGCCACGAACCTCATCAAATTCTGAAAACTTACAAACCGTCACCTTGCAACCCAATTCTAGCCCTGATGCATTGTGAATTTGGAAAACTCTAAAACACGAACGTTTTAGCCCCTGGTCTTAGCTTTCCACAGCCGTTTGAATCACCCAACTCTGAGCTAGAACTAGAAAGTTATGGCCAAAATACGGAAGTATGGCGAGAAGAAGATTTCCATGGCGAGACCTCGCAAGCCATTTTTTGTCATGCTTTCACATGCCCACGAGATCTCGTGGGCAAGATTTTGTAATTTTTTCACAAGCCTACGAGGTCTCGTAGGCCATTTTTTGTTACTTTTTTCTTGCCTGCGAGAATTCCTTGCTTCAGCAAAACGTTCTACTTCTATGCAAAATTCGTGTCTTCGGCTTTGAATCAGACTTCGTGGTAAAAATAAACGTTTTATATCTTTCTCTTGGCTTTCCATGGGTTCAAGAATCAGCATCATTGGAGGTCTGTAGCTCAAGCTATACTCATTATACCAAACTGTGGCAATGAGAAGTCAAAGAAGAAAATCTGAAGTAGCAATTACAAAGATGCTCCTGTTTCTCCACCTTGCACACATAATTAGAAGAAAGTCAAAACATATGAATTGAAGTACACTAAAAGGGCTTTCCAGAACATCCACGATCTCCTCATTTGGATTAGTATTGAAAGCGTTACACTCAAAACAAGATGCACAACCAAATCTGCCCAAACCCTAAATGAAGCAAGGTAGGCATGTTAAAAGTTTCCCTCAAATTCTTCAAACATCATTTAAGCTTTTCTTCACTCTTTCTTGATTGGCAAAATGCAACAACAATTAATGAATCAAACAATGTTGCAAGAATGGTGCATGAAATGTGTAACAATTGTGTGCATGTGTGTGCATAAGTTGATAACAATCGTGTGCACGGATGCTGCCAAGACTAGTGCATGTTGTGTGCTATAAGTGTTGCCCTCGTTTGTGTATGATATGTGCAAGTGTGTGCACAAGCTATAGGCAAGTGTTGCTAGTGTTGTGCACAAGTAGTGTGGGCAAGGTGTGGGCTCGTATGAGGGTGCTGCGCGCGAGCGCAGCATTGTGTGTGTATGCCGTACGCTCCAGCGCGCGCGGCTGTGTGTGATGTGCGTGAGTGAGCCGCGCGCACACGAGAAGGCCGCGCACTGTGCGCGCGCGGCAAGTGCGAGAGCTGCGCGCGCGTGCGTGCACGGTGTGTGTAGGTGCGCGCAGCCCGTGCGGCGAGGTTGTGCCATGCCGCTCGCGCCGTGCGTGCGGCACGCGTGCAATACATGTACATGCGCTGTGCATCGTGCATGTGCCGTGCCAAACCCAACGTGCACAAGGGACACCTTCCAAAACCTTTCTACAACATTAAAACGCATCCCACTATGCAATTCATGAACATAGAACTCAACACAAAATCTCAAAACTTTACACCATTTTATGGTCATTTCCATCATTTTAACACACCAACTTGTAACACTCATAAAAGCTCAAATATGCACATAACCCAACACATTTACATGAAAAGCAAGACAAAAGCTCAGTGAACTAATACATTTAAGTTGGTATAAAACCAACTTATCAAATTCCCCCACACTTGAACTTTTGTTTGTCCTCAAGCAAAACTAACACTTAGGCTTTCATCAGAATGCGTTGAACCCTTACTCCCTTTTCACTATGACCAACTCCAAGTTCATCCAAATATTTTCCACACAAAAACTCATGCTATGTTCCCCAACACCTAGCTTTTCAGATTTCAATACGCATTACCAACTAAGGCACAATGAATAAAGACCAAAATGTCACGCGTGCAAGTGTGTGCTGAGGAACATGCACTTCATCTATTACTTTGCTATGCACTATCTAGTTGTCTCTCTTACCATTCTATTCATGTCAATCTCCTTGTCTACTCCTATGAACATGCACTCATAAGATCAATAGCATCCTATGCGCACATTGGTGCTCTATGGGACATCGCCCTTATTATGCACATTGGTGCTTATTTGTTGCACACATTGATGCCTTTGCTTGGGTTTTGTGGCTATTTTTTCCATTTCATTGCTTGCCAGGGTCTTATGGCTTTTGTTCTTCCCAGTTGCCAAAGGCTTTTTCTCCATATCCCTTCTTATGCATGCACATGTTCATCAGAGTCCCCAAAAGACTAAACATGCATGAATACTGGAAACACCAGACAGAAGCATAGCAAAAAGAACAAAATACATACACATTACCTCCTATGTCATTTGAATTTTTGCATGGCATATCTATCTTACCTTAACATCGTGCCTTAACCAGCAAAATGTACCAATTTTCTTCAAACTTAGTGTTAGCAAACAAAAATTTTCGCATACAACATCAAAAAGAGTAAAGTGATGAACTTGAAATATGCCATAGTGAACTAGGAACAAAGCTTCAAATACATGATGATATTAGCTTTCTAGTCCACTCAAAAGATTGTTGCCCTTGATTCTCAACATAAGTCGGCTGTCCACTTTCCTCACGAGGTTCCCCTGTACCTAAAACCCCTGCTTTCGTCAATTCCTTGTCTTGCTTCAAATAATTTGAATAAAGTTGGCCACTGATCGGAGACTTAATCTTCTGCCAATCACCTAGCTCATCATCCACACCTTGTGCTACACAAATTTCAGCAATCAGCTGCGGAAAATAAAGTGCTAAACTGCCCTCCAATATCTTGCTGTCCAAATCTATTGTCATAATTCACCGCATAATGATCACCAAAACGAGGTGCTCTCACTCCAGGATTAGCCATGTCTTTTTGCATGGCTTGAACTCTCAAAGTCTTTGCCAATTCAAGGTCCAATTCAAACTCCGGATCTCCAGATGATCGTAACCTGGGCATACAACAACACTAAGAGTGAAGTATAACCGAAATAAAACAGAACACAAAAGCCAAACTTTAAATGCAAACAACACACGAAGAACAAAAACCACAAGTAACAACAATAAACAATGAAACAACAAAGGATAACAGGGTAAGAACAGAGTAAACAACTCAGACAAAACAACACAGAACTAAACAATGAAACTCAAAAATCACTTAATCAAATTCTAGAAACCGTGCCTTCCCCGGCAACGGCACCAAAAATTGACAAGAGTGTCGTTAACCTTGCAATTTTTCCTTTTACACTAACGTAGTAGTGATGAGAAGGATCGTATCCACAGGGAGGGGATGGTTCAAGAATTTTGATAAATTGTTCTAAAAGTTTTGTCACAGAAACCAGTCATGAGAGAGAATGAAATTTCAACACAAACGAAAACAAGAACAAGGAGCAAAAGGTAGCAACAAACAAGTAAGAACAGATATCCTAGGGTTTCCACACCGAATGAATACTTCTTCAGGAGACCGATGCAATGCAATTGGCAATCGTGAGCAATAGAGGAGATTTATGTTGCCTGAGAACTTAACCTATAGCCAGCTTGATGACCGCACTACGTGCTTTGTCCCCTAACACTGATCTTAGGCCTTCAAAGTGATATTCCTAAGGAGTTGGTATTCTAAAAATTAGAGGTGTACCTTGTGGATAGCGTGGTGCATATTGAATTGGTAGCTCACTTTGTTCTTCCTCAGTGCTCCATAATGCATGTATTTGAGTATTTTGTTATTGGCTTATTGAAAACTCTTCTTCTTGAGAAAATCTCATTTCTTCCTTTTGTGAACCTCTATTAAATCTTTCCAAAAGCTGAGAAAACATGTCCTCCACAGTGAGTCTTTGGTTTCTAATACAATACGTTTTGTTGCTTTGTGCTTGATTGTGCCATTGCTCCTCATATGGTGGTAGAGAGAAGTCCCACCAAGACATGCTTGAGTACTTGTGGTGTGCAATACTCAATTTCAGTTAAGTTCAATATCTTGCACTTGCCACAAATACACCAAAGTAGAAAACAAAACACAAAAACAAAAACAACAAACTTTCTCAAAATGAAACTTTACCCGTTGTTATTTCATCCAAAATTGAGGATTGGCAAGAGGTAAAGTTGTTGGAGGTCTTGAGATTATACAAGCGAGCTATAGGATGGACCATTACAGACATCAAAGGCATAAGCCCTAGCTTGTGCATGCATAAGATTCTTCTTGAAGACAATTCTGTGCCAGTTCGGGATAGACAGAGGAGATTAAATCCACAAATGATGGAGGTTGTCAAGAGTGAGGTGATCAAGTTCACAGACAACTGAGGTGATGCGTAATCGGTTGTATTTGATCTCTGCAATTCGACGGAAGCGGCAAATCGATGTGGGACGTATAATCCTTTCAACCATCAAGGATGGCATTGACGAGGGCAGTTTAGCACTTTATTTTCCGCTGCTGATTGCTGAAATTTGTGTAGCACAAGGTGTGGATGATGAGCTAGGTGATTGGCAGAAGATTAAGTCTCCGATCAGTGGCCAACTTTATTCAAAGTATTTGAAGCAAGACAAGGAATTGGCGAAAGCAGTGGTTTTAGGTACAGGTGAACCTCGTGAGGAAAGTGGACAGCCGACTTATGTTGAGAATCAAGGGCAACAATCTTTTGATTTTGCATCTCTTCACGGATTAATTCAGGATTTGCAACATTCAGTTGAGCATCGTTTGGACGATTTCCAACAGTCATTTGAGCACCGTTTTTCCAACATGGACGAGAGGTGGGAACGGATGCACGAGGGGATAGATAATATGCAGCAAGAGTGGACAACTCATGCTTCAAGTGTGGACCATAAATTGGATGATATGGCCTCAGTTGCTCAACAACAATTCGAAATGATGTATCACAGACAGATGTGCATGCAATTGGAGCTCGACAAATGCAACAAGATGGCTTTATATTATCATTCTGACTCCGGACCACCAAAACCAACGTCGACCTCTACACAATTAGCCGGGTACCGTATACCAAATCTGTCAAAGGACGTTATTAGTGGCGCTATTCATGAGCTTCTGCCAGGGGTGCCTGCAATGCCTTCACTTCAACCGTTGCCTACATTTGGACGTATCCCTTCAATGCCTCCAACTCCTGCTATTGTCCCAAATCCTGAATTCATGCCAGCGATGAGGATGAAGTTACTTGGTTCAGGCCAACTTATTCAGGGACCGGTGATTGGTCCTTTTCACTATGTGGCACAGCCGTTTACTGGTCCTTCGTTCTCAACCACAGCTTCGTTCTCGTCTCCGTCCTCGTCTGCACCATCTTCTTCTCAGGGAGCCCCTTTTCCTTGACTCTTTTACATTGAGGACAATGTGTGCTTTAAGTGTGGGGGAGTTGAAGTGTATTGGGTGGTGTGAAGTATGTTGGGCGGTGTGGAGGTTGTGGTTGTTTTGATTTGGTTTGATGATTGTTGTTGTTGTGTTTTTAAGGGGTTGTGGTGTGGTGTGCTATATTGTTTTGTTCTGGTTAATCTGGTGGCTATGCTTTGTGCATTACTACAAAATGCTCTGTGTGCTTTAAGTGGTGGAAGATGTTTAGGGGGATATCATGGTTTGTATTGCTAGAATGGTTAGAACGGCTAAAAATTTTTTGTTTTGAATGGCTAGTGTGTTTGATATGTTTAAGAATGTTAGCGTGTTAGCTCAGAGTCTTGGCTATAAGGGTTGCTTAAATGTTTCATTTGTAAGGAAATGTGTTGTGAGTAATAAGTAGAAGTAGAAGTGTGGTACACTTTGTACTATGCCTCTTCTTCTTTGTTAAGCTATGTTCAGAATTTGAAGTTCATCCAATTTCTACTTTTGCTTTGCATGCGAAAAATTGTTTTGTCTTCTTTGATTCAAATCTTGACGAAATCGGTATATTTTGTTATTCAAGGCATCATGTTAAAGTAAGATAGATATGCCATGCAAAACTTGATCTTGGACATAGGAGGAAGCTGGTTTAATGTGCTCTTATTGTTATGCATTACTTCAGTTGTTTTGGATGCTCTAGCATACATAGTCCTATAGAGACATCCAAGAATTTTTAGTCACGAGATGCATTCTAGAATAGATGAGATTTTCTATTCTAGAATGAGATTTTAAATCTTTCCAAAAGGAAAATTTCATATATCAAATTGTCCTCAATGTAAAGTAAAGATAGGTTTAAGAGCTCCCTGTTATTGATATATCATGAATGCCAATGTTTGCTTGGTGGAGTGTCTTGGTCCATCATTCTCTTACGCATAAAAACACAATTCCTACACAAAGTGAAACAAAGATTATTATAATGTGCTCACTCACGTACACTACATGTTGGTGCAAGGTAAACATAACCTGGAGGTAACATGCAAGCAAAGTGTCGCACCATGACCAGGAGTCACGGTGGTGTAAAAATATACAACTAACAACACTAAGTGGCACATGCACAATTCATGCTTGAAATGGAAAATAAAGTGCTTGTATGCAGGACGGGAATGGTCCGGGGCACCACTCCCCCACACTTAGCCTCATGTGTGCATATCCTATTTTTCTTACAACTTCCTTCATGTACATGCCGGTACAACATGAGTGACTTTGGTGAGTATAAGAAAAATGCAAAACAACCCAAAGATCATCTTAACCAAAACACTTTATTGAAGCTAAAGGGAAAAAGAAGTAGTTCTGGGTTTCTTAAGTCTCCAGCTAGACTTTATTCATTAAGCCTTCTTCTTCAAGACTCGGAATAACCTTCTTTATACCAGAAAAATGCTCTTTCATAAACACTCTTTCTCCTCCTGTAAGGCACTTGAGGAATATTTTTAAGGAGGTGCTTAGGCTCATGCATATGGGGAACCATCTCTACAAATTCCACTTTGAACCACTGAGGTTCCCCCATTGAAGGCACCTCATTTAATTCTTCCACCATTGGAGGCACATCGTTTACTTTTTCCACCATACTAAGCCGATCGTTTACTTCTCCCACCAGACTATTCGCTTTAATCCTGAAAGGCTCAACCAATGGTTGTATATCCATGGTCTCAACAAAACTATCAGTTACTTCAAAAATGGATGTATCAATAAAGCAATTTTCCACAATGTTAACAATTTCGTTAAAAATTTTCACATCTTCATCATCTAGACTAACATGTGGAAATTCTTGAGTCTTTTATTTGTCAACAACACAAAAAACATTATCATCGATTAACAAGAGTATCTCGTTTTGCACTTCCTGTAAGTCACCATTTAGACATTTAGATTCAATCACCATTTCAAGAGTTGATACCTCAACAAAAGTTTCAAGCAATGTGTTGACATTCTAATTAGCCATTGCAACATTATTGCCATTCAAAATCTCACATTGACCATTAATAAGTGTCTCTGTACAATTCACAAAGCTATCAAAAGGAGAAGACACTAATGAATGGTTATCAACATTACCAGACTCATTGAATTCCATGAAATTAATGCAAAACTCCACATTAGACTCACTTCCCATCTTTTCACTAAGAAAGTTCAATGCTCTAAATTCTTCAATGTCACACTCATCATCAGAGACCTCATCCTCACTAGAAAAGTTAAAATTTGACTCATGCCACAAAGGTTTTTCAACAATACATTGTTGTGAGACGACCTCAAAATTTGTAGATTCCACCTCCCAAGGATAATTCTCGCCACGTTCAACATTAGCTTGCATTTCAAAGTGATATTCCTCAGGAGTTGGTATTCTAGAAATTAGAGGTGTACCTTGTGGATAGTGTGGTGCATATTGAATTGGTAGCTCACTTTGTTCTTCCTCAGTGCTCCATAATGCATGTATTTGAGTATTCTGTTGTTGGCTTCTTGAAAACTCTTCTTCTTGAGAAAATCTCATTTCTTACTTTTGTGAACCTCTATCAAATCTTTCCAAAAGCTGAGAAAACATGTCCTCCACAGTGAGTCTTTGGTTTCCAATACAATACGTTTTGTTGCTTTGTGCTTGATTGTGCCATTGCTCCTCATATGGTGGTAGAGAGAAGTCCCACCAAGACATGCTTGAGTACTTGTGGTGTGCAATACTCAATTTCAGTTAGGTTCAATATCCTGCACTTGCCACAAATACACCAAAGTAGACAACAAAACACAAAAACAAAAACAACAAACTTTCTCAAAATGAAAAATACAAAACTACTAAGCTAAACAAATGAAAACAAAACAAAACAGAGCAAATCAAAATTCAAGAAACCGTGCCTTCCCCGGCAACGGCGCCAAAAATTGACAAGCGTGTCGTTAACCTTGCAATTTTTCCTTTTACACTAACGTAGTAGTGATGAGAAGGATCGTATCCACAGGGAAGGGGATGGTTCAAGAATTTTGAAAAATTGTTCTAAAAGTTTTGTCACAGAAACCAGTCACGAGAGAGAATGAAATTTCAACACAAACGAAAACAAGAACAAGGAGCAAAAGGTAGCAACAAACAAGTAAGAACAGATATCCTAGGGTTTCCACACAGAATGAATACTTCTTCAGGAGACCGATGCAATGCAATTGGCAACCGTGAGCAATAGAGGAGATTTATGTTGCCTGAGAACTTAACCTATAGCCAGCTTGACGACCGCACTACGTGCTTTGTCCCCTAACACTAATCTTTCCCATGGCGAGGCCTAAGATCAGTGGATGTAAACCGCAACATCTCAACTCTCCAAGCTAACTTCTCTAACATGCAAATCCTAAGAACTCCCATGGCGAGGCCCGACCTAGGTTTCATATGTCTTCGTTGTTAACACAGAGAGATCTTTGACACTTTTCCTAATGTTTCAATTCATCAAAGCTTCCCATGGCGAGGCCTGAATCTCATAAATGAAATAATCATAGAAAGCAAGTGTAAAGACTTAAACAATCACACTTTAGTTCTCATCTCATGCATCTTCACTAACGTTGGTGATTCGATCCTCAACTTAGCATGGCGACCACAATCGAAGCTCGATCCATTCAAAATTAGTGTAGAGATATGAAATTCAACAGATTTCTAGTAATAGATTCAAGCGCGCGATTTCAATCTTCATCAATTACGTCAAATACATAGCATCAAGTTTTCTAAATCAAGTATTCATCCGTTTAGAACCCTAAGATATCACACGAGTTAGCCGAGGACTTCCATTTTCATCTCATATTCATCACAAAACAACATTGAACAATTCATTCTCATCAAATTGGACAAATTTACCGATTAAAGAACGTAGAATTGTCAAATGCTTCTTCAATTGAGAATCAAAATGCAATCCTCGGCGCAAAGGTGCAATCAGAATTCAAAACGGAGAACGATTTCTAGAGAGAGAAAATTCTAGTGAGAGAAAGCTAGAGAGAGAAAGTATTTCCCGCTAACAAATTGTCAAATCTAATCTAAAATCTCATCTATTCTAGAATGATCTCCCCCTCAAAAGTCCTACTAAATCCTCTATATAAAGAGGTTACAGAAAAAACGTAAATGATACGTAAACGTAAAATGACTAAAATATTACAAAAATGCCACTATGAATGTCATCAAGTTCAACACTAGATGTTGCATATGTCCAATCACGCCTTTGAGCCTTGGTCGCAGCGCCTTCATCTCTAACAACACGCCCTTGAGCCTAGACCAATAACGCCACGAACCTCATCAAATTCTGAAAACTTACAAACCGTCACCTTGTAACCCAATTCTGGCCCGGATGCATTGTGAATTGGAAAAACTCTAAAACACCAAAGTTGTAGCCCTAGGTCTTAGCTTTCCACATCCTTTTGAATCACCCAAATCGGAGCTAGGACAAGAAAGTTATGGCCAAAATACTGAAGTATAGCGAGAAGAAGATTTCCATGGCTAGACCTCGCAAGCCATTTTTTGTCATGCTTTCACATGCCCACGAGATCTCGTGGGCAAAATTTTGTCGTCCTCCAGCACTCCTGCAAGGTCTCGTGGGCAAGATTTTGTAATTTTTTCACAAGCCTATTTTTGTTACTTTTTTCTTGCCTGCGAGATTCCTTGCTTCAACAAAACTTCCTACTTCTATGCAAAATTCATGTCTTCGGTTCTGAATCAGACTTTGTGATAAACATAAAAGTTTTAGATCTTTCTCTTGGATTTCCATGGGTTCAAGAATCAGCATCATTGGAGGTCTGTAGCTCAAGATATACTCATTCTACCAAACTGTGGCAATGAGAAGTCAAAGAAGAAAATCTGAAGTAGCAATTACAAAGATGCTCCCGTTTCTCCACCTTGCACACAGAATTAGAAGAACGTCAAAACATATGAATTGAAGTACACTAAAAGGGCTTTCCGGAACATCCAAGATCTCCTCATTTGGATTAGTATTGAAAGAGTTACACTCAAAACAAGCTTCACTACCAAATCTGCCCAAACCCTAAATGAAGCAAGGTAGGCATGTTTAAAGTTTCCCTCAAATTCTTCAAACATCATTTAAGCTTTTCTTCACTCTTTCTTGATTGGTAAAATGCAACAACAATTAATGAATCAAACAATGTTGCAAGAATGGTGCATGAAATGTGTAACAATTGTGTGCATGTGTGCATGTGTGTGCATAAGTGCATAACAATCGTGTGCACGGATGCTGCCAAGACTAGTGCATGTTGTGTGCTATAAGTATTGCCCTCGTTTGTGTATGATATGTGCAAGTGTGTGCACAAGCTATAGGCAAGTGTTGCTAGTGTTGTGCACAAGTAGTGTGGGCAAGGTGTGGGCTGGTATGAGAGTGCTGCGCGCGAGCGCGCAGCGTTATGTGTGTATGCCGCGCGCTCCAGCGCTCGCGGCTGTGTGCGATGTGCGTGAGTGAGCCGCGCGCTGTGCGTGCGCGGTATGTGCGAGAAGGCCGCGCGCTGTGCACGCGCGGCAAGTGCGAGAGCTACGCGCAGCCCGTGCAGCGAGGTTGTGCCATGCCGCACGCGCCGTGTGAACGGCATGCGTGCAATACGTGTACATGCGCTGTGCATGGTGCATGTGCCGTGCCAAACCCAACGTGCTCAAAGGACACCTTCCAAAGCATTTCTACACCATTAAAACACATCCCACTATGCAATTCATGAACATACAACTCAACACAAAATCTCAAAAGTTTACACCATTTTATGTTCATTTCCTCCATTTTAACACACCAACTTGTAACACTCATAAAAGCTCAAATATGCACATAACACAACACATTTACATGAAAAGAAAGACAAAAGCTCAGTGAACTAATACATTTAAGTTGGTATAAAACCAACTTATCAAAGATACTAGAGAATAGCTTCAGCATCAGACACCTATATTTCTGTGCATTATTCAAAACATATAACAATCTTGATAGACATGAGGTTAGTTAAGTTTGATATACGTCCTGATCCCAAGAGATACGAATGAGAAAGAGATACTTAAAGAAAGTAAATGGTCGTATAATATAAAAATTTATACATTCTTCAATATAAGCAAATGAATGCTTCACATAAGTAACCTTACCATTTCTAAATGCATACATGTGCAAAATTGTGTTGAGTAAACAAATGCATAGATGTTGAAAAACCATCTATCTGAATACTGTCTCAAAGAAAAAGGAACTTTCCAATTTATTCTCAGAACATGTCTAAGAAATGATAGAACTCAAGAAAAATGGAACTACCTTTATTGGACGCAATACACTTGACACATATGGAGAATGCCTAACTAGAAGATGTTAGTTAGTCATTCTGTACGTGGCAGTTATTCCCTTCAGTTGCCTCAAGTCCTGAAACACAAGTAAATTGTATGCATGGTGATCAATGCAGATCAATCCATAAATAAATAAAGATAGGCAATCACAAAGCTGACGAATGAGTTCCGTAAAGGAACTTTATTAAATCAACAATGACAATTTAGAGGACATACATATATGCACACCGATGCATACTCACTTCAAAGAAAGTATTATCCTCGTAGACATACCTCAATCGACTTGTCAACCAGTGTGTCGATTATCGAGTTCATGACAAGAGGCAGAAGATGTTGCAGAGACTTCCCACCTTGTAAAATGCTTTGTTTCACAAGATCAAGTACTTCTGTTGAGCATGACTTAAGAGGCTCTATAACATGTCCAAGGTAATTATTGGAAACCTCATCTGCCAGGTAATGTAGATCATATATTATCTGCAGAATAAACATGCATGACTATTAATGGATCACATCTTATAATAACCTAAACCAGCAGGTGAGTTTTTCCATAAAACACCACCAGTTTGGTTTGTACTACAGTGCCACAATAGAAGTACATTTGAAATCTTAGAATCAATCTAGAATAAAGAAGCAGAAAATCACCCCAGCAAAACAAAGTATATAAAAAAGCTTCAACTATTTAGCATCCTGACAATAGAAGAAAAGTTGTTCCAAAATGTGCTGATTTGAAGTAACCAATGTTAAACAAAACAATATGTTGAACCAATTTAAACTCCAGAGTTTAAATTGCCAGAAGAAAGACTAGGAAAAGTCAAGCACTGAGGTTCACTTCAAAATATTTCAGAATAACAAAGCAAAGGACAAAAGTAGACAGGTTATTTAAACACAATAAAAATTTGAATCTTTCACCTAGGATGTTTCTCATTCTTGATTTACTACATTTCTGGCACAGACTTTAAGTTTGGACATGTCAAGGGTTGATCCAATATCTGCCAGTTATGAAGTTATAGCAGATAATTGTGTTAGGAGTCATGCAATAATCCCGCTGCTCAAAGAGTTGCCAAAATTTGGCCGGAATTCATTTATTCCTAGGCCTGAAACCTAGTTCAACTCTCAGTAAATGAAATTCAGTCAACTCTGTCATTTTATTTTGGCTTCTTAACTCTGTAAAATCACATTTCAGTTGAAAATATCTCCTCTTTATCAATGTAGCTCGTGCAGTGTGGAAAGCTCGTACTTGTTTCCAAGAGGAAGATATTGATCAAGTTAAAAGAAAAAAGTTAAAACTCATGACTAAACAAAAAGGTATGACTATCTCTCCAGGGGTTTGTTGTCTTAAGAAAACACTTACATCTACTTTTTCAGGCTAATTATCCTGGTGATGCTGCAAATTCTAAGTAATTGATTAATAAACAAACAAATGAAGAACACCAACAACAACTAAGCCTACAAAGATTATATAAATTTTTTGGACAGATTAAATTTTAAATCATAACCAAGTTTTAGATCAAGCTCTTCAAAGAGATGCCCTTTCCCCTCTTTCATGTACTTGATATGAACATTTCCACTTGTTTAAGAGGCAGACCCACAACATTCTTTCAAGACAATGTTTTTTCAATTCATTTTACATTGACATATCACCTTGACGCAAAACTCTGAAGCCAAATGTAGGTATTTAATTCGTCTCTGACACTTGCAAACCAAAAACCACAGATGTCAGGGACAACAAGATTGCCTTCAAGTAAAGGACTTGAAAATTTCAAGTCACGACTAGCTTGTCCTACATTAAAGCATCACATTCAAAAGAATCAATGGAATACATACATAAATGAAGTCTTCTGGCACAACAGAGATAGCCCACGGAGAACCAGCATTGGACCTAGTATTACCAGATTTACGAGCAGCCAGTCCAGTTGACAAGCAGTTGGAGTATCTGAAAGTTAACTGATTGGAGTAATTGATATTTTTGGAAGAAACTACATCCTACCCATTAACTTCTCAGACAAACAAACCTGGAAATAAGTTGTAGAGTCAAGCAAAGGAACTTTTCAGAGCAAGAAATGACAAGAACATCGTCTCACCAGGAGGATCTCAAACACTCTAAAAGAGATGTACTCTGTTTAAGTAGTAAATCTTGAGAATTTTGCGAATCTGAGGTTCAGCTTTGCACAAGAGCAAGACTAGTTGCTCTAAGGGACTCATCCAAAGTTGCCGCAATTTCCTGAAACCTAAAGCAATTGAGTCAAATTGATTATCCTTTTTTGTTTACACATTTTTCCTTTTGACAGCACCAAAACCAGCCTCCATCCCCTCCCCAGGCCTCCCTTTCAGAAACTGAATTCATCATTCCCTAACGAGTCATATGGCACAAACAACAGAATCCCTAATATCAAGTGATAAAGGCAATTTTATAGCTACAATGACTACCTCAGAGAAAAGTAGACTCCAATGTTCCATTGCTTTATGAACTCAATATATACAGCCTCAGCCCGAAATTTAGCAACTGCAGACCTAGTGTAAAAGTAACCTACATGACAGAGAGACGTAAATAAAATTTGACATATTAACTAATAATAAAGATATATTTACTTGAGAATTGCTATAATACCTTCTAAATGAACCAAAAAATCTAGGGTTGACTTATAATTCTTCAAAAACACCGTAGGCCTTCCCGAAGAGAAGGCCTTAGTTTACCCTTTTGAATTGCGAATAGAACCTCCTTAAGTAAGGAATTGACCAGAAAACTAAAAACCTGTAATCCAAAATTTTCTGCACCACATCCAATAAAGCAACAATTTAACAATCACAAAGGAAATATAAAGTAACTAAGGACATTAGACTACATAAGACAACTGCAAAGCAATACATCAATGCAATTAAATTTCTCCATCTCATGCTGTTTACCCAAAAAGTGGTTTGTGTGATAAATTGGTAGATTATTCAATAGTAGAACTTTATGTTTGGTTGGGATGTGCATTTTCCAGAGACAAGTGGAAAGAAAAGTGGGGGAAAGTTAAAAATAAGCTTAAATTGCTAACTCGACTAGAAACCTCCTCTCCTATATCTCTATCAAACATAGAATAAGTACTATGAAAATTATACTTCTTTTAACACTGTAATAGTCTCACTCAAGCTGGAGCATATGTAACCTTGTACCACACAGTGGTTTGCAAAACAATCAGCTAGCTGATTAACAGAATCACACAAGTTTTGGTTTTACAAAATAGCAATCAACTTCAATATCCTTTGTTTAATGGAATATAGGATTAGAAGTAAAATGTGAAGTAAAGCATGGATAATCCACACAAGAACCATTGGTCGTGAATGAGGACACCTCAATTTGAGTAACAGAAGTTTTGGCCAAACTAGATCAAAAGTTGCTTATGCTCAGATTCAGCACTGGAGTAGTTTGCTTACATTTTTCTCTCCCCTCCTCTTCTACATTCCCTTTCCTGTAGCCAGTAAATCAACAACAATAACGAAGCCTTTATCTCACTATATGGAGTCGGTTATATGGATTATATTTCGCCATCATGTCTTATCCTTAAGATGATAAAAGCCATAGACAATATACAAATTATGCATATAGTACCTATCAAGAAAGGAGACCAACAGTAAGGTCAGGGGCCTCCAACCACTGCTGTCGTGAGGGAAAAAAAAGTAATAAAACATGCTTAAGAACTACTTAAAGATAATGAGCTATCAGGCACACTTCCCTTTGGACTAAAAGCTTCTGTTTCACAATATACTCTTTTTTTAATAGGTCTTTAGTGACATACTCTTAATCATAGGTTTCAAAAGGGTTGCGCATTTTCTAACAACATATAGCTGCTGCATCAGTAACACAACAAGTTTCATCCTTCCAATCATAAAAGCCACAGACAATATACAAATTATGCATATAACATTTATCAAGAAAGGAGACAAATAGTAAATCCTTGTGTAAAACCACAAAAATTGCATGCAACTTTAGCTACAAAAACACCACAATCAAGTACCCTTCCACTATGAAAGTAGAACCAATACAATTTACTAATCAAAGGCAACAATTAGCAGTTTAATTCTCAATCCAAGTATCCATGCAGCTACTGAAATAGGAGAAAACCATGTTTAACTTCTTCCTTTTTCACTCAGTAGTTAAATAGATTAACGAGCATACCTATAGAAGATATTTCTAACAAAAATTTACAATCAGCATCAATGTATTACTTAATTTTTTGATAGTCCTGCTCAAGTTCATCACCAGATTCCCCATCCATTCCCGATGAGTTATGAAATATTTTCTCCACGAAAGGAGCAATCAAAGTTGATAGAAAGATCTTCTCAGGATTTCTGGTGTTGTCAATCGCCGCATATGCACGTAAACAATTGTATATCGCATTTGCATCCTTATGTTCGAGTAAATCTACAAAACAGTGTCCCAAGCTTGTATCCACTAACAAGCTAGCACTCTGCATCCTCTTTTCCATGTTCTCAATAAAAGACATATTCTGTAAAGCCAACATTGACAAAGAATTGTTAAGTTGAAAGAGAAAAGGCAACAAAACAGTTGCTTACTAACAAATATATGGTATTTTCAACTCTAGTTTCTAAGAAAAAGCTTAATAAGTAAAATAGATACAATAAAAACGCAAACCCAATAATTTTGTGACAACTATTAATAACGACAAAACTGAGCCACATTGCAGGTCCCCTGGAGTCATAACCTAGAAACAGGATTTGCAATTTTGCTGGAAAAAGCTTCTAAAGAAACAAGAAATAAAATGAAACCATAACCATCGATACCCTTCAAATAAAAGGAACAAACAAAAGAGCATTAAAAAGAACAACAAATCAGACATCCCATTTCAAGGGAAGCACACAACCACACACCTCAACAAATCGATGAACATTCTTGATCTACATTAAGGTTGAAATTTTTGAAATTTTCAGTGGTAGACTTGTTCAGATTAGATGCATTAATGTACAAATAGATATAATCTTAGATCTGATATGTAATAAATAACAACACAATTCCACTTGATAGTTCAAACCTAAACAAATAAAATTTATCATGTGACTATGCATCTTTTAGCATGAAACAAAAATAATTTCCTAAGGCTTTCAAACTAATTATAAACTATGAGCTTGCGAAAAAGTAGAACAATGCCAAATAAATAATGGAAAATAGTTTCTGGTAGGGTAAATAAATTAAGTTTAGATGCAGTAATGAACAAATAGATATAATCTTAGATCTAGTAAGTAATAAATAACAATGAAATTCCACTTGACAGTTCAAACCTAAACAAATAAAATTTATCATGTGACTATACATATTTTATCATGAAGTTGCACAACACCAAATAAATAATGGAAATTAGTTTATGGTAGGGCAAAGAAATAGAAGATAAACCTCTCTCTCTCTCCCTTTCTCTCTCACACACACACTCTCCCACATGCACACACTAAAACGAGGCACAAAGAGGATGCACATGAATTACACTGTGATGACTATCAACAAATAAATACAGTCAGATGCGTTTTCAAGAAAGTAGGCAAATGTTAATAATCACATGGATAGATGTAATTCAGCCAAGAATACAAGGTGTTTCAAAACTCTAGCCTATAACTGCTCTAAATTTCTGCGAACACCTTTGAAAACTCTGTTATTCATTCTCTCCATGGATACCAGAATATGTATAAGGAGGTGCAGTCCCAAATAGCCATTCTATTCTTTCCATTACTGTAACAACTTCAGCCATTTAAGAAGCTCTGGACATTCTTATACATTGTCCATTGTATTTCACAAGAAGCAAAAAAATAGAGCCCACAACTGTCTGGCAGTTTCACAGTGTAACAACAACTGGTTAGTTGTTTCTTCACTTTTGAGCCATAGAAAGCAACAGTTAACATAGATCTTCCCCCTACTTAGACTATCTCCAGTTAATATGCATCCCAAGAGAAAGTGCAATATTATTCAAATTTCTTTGTAGGGAAACTCTTGGACTAGTTTTGATGTCAGTGCCCTCATATAAAGATGTCAAGTTGAAGAAATTTTTATCTTTTTGAGTCCATTGAATGGTGTCATCCAAATGGTTCCCAAATTTGTAGTAGTACAAGTCCAAAAGAATTTTTGTAACAGAAGTTCTCAATGATTTAAATTTGTCCTAAACTGTGGCTCGCATGAGACTCCTTGACTGATTATGATGCTATGTAGGATACCTGTTACTTAAAGGAACATTAACACACCAATTATAAGCCCAGAAACTAATTTTAGTATCATCTCCTACCTTTTTTGAAATCCTCAAAATATTTGAAGCTAATTACCTTCTTCCAAACATTTAGGTTCTCATTAGCAACTTTTGGAGAACAGAAACATTTGATATATCTCTTTATGCAACTTTTTTCCTTATCATCCAAACAACTGAAGACGTAAAAGACTATATCCTCATTAGTATCGCAGATTCTATTTATAGAATTACTTCAAAGTTACTCTAGGCTCAGAAACACAGTCACTCAAATAATCTCAGCAAACTAAAATGCTTTTGGGCATGGTATCCAGATCATGGATGTTGTTCTTATTGCCAATGCATGCGCTCATTCAAGAATTAGAAGTGGTAAATTGGGAGACTCGGCATATTAGATTAAAACGATTTTAATCGTGTGAATTGGGAATTTCTCCTTAACTCAAAAGAAGAATGGGTTCCCAGAAAAAGGGATAAGATGAATAATATTGTATCTTCATAGTTATTTTCTCCATGCTATTAAATGGCACTTGAGTGGGTTTCTTAGCAGCTCAAGAGGGCAAAAACAAGTTGATCATTGTCTCCTTTCTTTTTCATCATCATCATGGATGCTTGAACTCAAATGATCACTAAGATGGAAGCGTAGGGGTATCTTAAAGGGGCTCTCAATTACTAATAGCAGTGGAGAAAGGTTGAATGTCACACAAATCCTGTTCTTTCGATGGCACTCTCATGATGTATAATCCTTATGTGAATCAGCATAGAACAATCATAATGCTTCTGCTTATTCTTCAAGCAAACTCTGGATTGCAAAGCAAGAAACAGACAACTAATTTGTATTGTTAAAAATACAAGAATTGCAAAGGTTAGCAACCAATCCTGGATGCATCATAGGTACCCTTCCCATCAGCCACTTAGGACTTCCATTTGGTGAAGGGTGGTGCAAAACACAAAGCCAAGGAGATAGGGTTGCCTACTAAAAAGGATGGAGTACAAACTTGAGACATGGAAACGCAGTGTCGTCCAAAGGGGTAAATTGGCACTCATAACAGCTTCCCTTCCCAACCTTCCAACCAACTTTCTCTCCCTTTTTTCAAATTCCAAAAGTGTGGCTGCTAAAACGAACTAACTCCAAAGGATCTCCTATGGTAGCAATCATACCAGGAACCAAAGTATCACTTGGTATAATGGAAGAAATTTTGCCATCCAATTAACCATGGTGGAACTGGAATCGGAAAACAAATCATCCTCTCTCTAGAATGACCAAATTAACATAAACTTTCAAGAAATTGAGACTATGAGGGTACCTAAGATATCCATTAGTGTACTTGGGCAAACAATTCAATTGACATTTGGATTAATATCACTGTAAAGTGACTTCTTGTAACATTAATTATAGCCATTTTCTACTCTTATAGCTTTAGTTACACTTGATAAATAAATAAGTTGCATAACCAAAACAAAAGTACAACTGCCATCCTTTTCACAAAATCAAATAAACCCACTATTTTACATTATTATATCTATTCTCTGAAAATCCAGTCAACAGCAACATTTCAATTATCCAATACTTAAGAAGATAACCACATGAGACCAAAAATATGTGAAGAAAAGGATAAGATACTAACTTAAGAATAAGCAGATAGACCTGTGCATGAGCTATGTAGAACTTAAGCCTATTCATTTCACTAGCAATCCGCTCCAAAAGCATACTTTGAGTCTCTCTCAGACTTGTTCCATTTTCAACATGTTGCAAGGAAACCCCATTGCTCAAATGATCCTTTGATGCAGAATTCACATACCCATTGACCAAATCAACAGACACACTAGGGAGCTCCTGTATCAGTTTCTCAACCTGCATTTTATCAAATATTAATAAAAAATTTTAAACCAGTGTTACCATGGCAAATGAATGATTGTTATTTAAACTGGAACAAAAATCCAACAAAGAAATAGGCAGGCACACACAAATTCACTCACAGAGAGAGAGAGAGAGGTGTCGATAAATATTCATCCTAATTAAGAGGAATATCCGAATAAGAACAATTAATCAGTCCACATCTTAATAAGCTTTTAATGACAAGGACACAATCCGCGTACATGTCTAGGTTTCTTTCAACTTAGATAGTAAAGTCTTAGTAAATAGGTCAATCTTCAATCAGGAATTCAGTATCATATCCCACTAACAGCCGAAAAACAAGAAAAATGTATTATTAGTAGTTGGGTTGAAGACGTGAATGTGGATGAGAGAATTCTGATTGAATAAAAAATTAAGCCAAGCAGAAGAGCAAGTCCAATGAAGTTTGAAAACCAGAAAACCTATCAAGATAGTAAATGAGAAAAGAGAAGCCTGGAGAAAAATCAAGATAATTAGACCGAAGGCCATGTGCACATCCAATAGACAGATACATCTTGCATAAAAACATTAGACCTAGGATGGTATTTAGCTGCTGGTTCTCAAGGAGGAAAAGTATTAAATAAATAAATAAGATCTATCACGTAAAAGCAAGAATGAGTGGCTTGTAACTGAAGGGAATTTGATCTCCAGACAAGTTTATCCCAAAACTCTCTTTGAAACAAGTTTTACAACAATAAGCTGCCATCACACTAAGTACTAGGACTAACTAAATATAAGGAGAAAGCACACCAAATGAAACAAATCATTGCTAAACCATAGAGAGCTCGGCTAAACAACTAAATTACTAGTAAGTTAAAATCTCTAAATCAAAAACTAATAGTTTGGGCAATTAAGAATAATAGTAATCTTGCAAGGCTTCATACATAACAATATCAATAAAGAAATTCACAGCAATATAAAACTTGAGTCTTGAGCCCGTCACAAGTGAAAATTAACATCAGAGCCATTATGCATCTTTTCTTCATTAGCTCTTTTATCAAATGGACAATTCTGAAACATGCAAGTTGAGTAGTAAAGAATCTATTTCCAGAGAAAACAGCAATTAATTCTTTAAGTATGCTACTTCCAAGGAAAAAAGGCAATTTGATCTTTGGCCAACAATGCTTATACTCAACACACACGAGGATAAGAAAAAGAACGCCCTCAAAAACGCAAAATTAGGTTACAGTCGAATCTTCAATTCATATTTTAAATTACAAGACCAGACATCGGTAGAAAGTCATCAACAACAACAACTAAGCCTTCATCCGACTATATGGGGTAGCGGACATGGATCATATTTCGCCATCGTATTCTATCATTACACATGTTTTTATTTATATTTAAGTATATCATATCTTTTTTAATCGATTCTTTCCAATTCTTTTTAGGTCTCCCCATTCCCCTTTTAATTTGAGTTTGATTTCTCTCTATTTTCTACATGACACACTGGTGCATCTAGAGGTTTTCTATTCACATGTCCAAACCATCTTACACCTGTTTCTCTCATTTTCTCATCTATTGGCGCTACTCCCACTATCTTTCTAATACAATTATTACTTATTCTATCCAATCTAATATGTCCACACATCCATCTTAACATTCTTATTTCTACTACACTCATTTTTTTTCGTGATCATACTTAGTCGTATAATATTCTTATCCATAAAGCATCGTTGGTCTTATAGCTATTTCACAAAATTTTTCCTTCAATTTCAATGGTACTTTACAATCACAAAGTATAGAAGACGCACTTCTCTATTTGTTGCACCTTACTTGAATTCTCGGTGTAATATCTTTATCAATTCACCCATTTTCTTCAATGATAGATCCTAAATATTTAAAATAACTGCTGATGTAAGAAAGAAGGATAATTTTGTAGTTTTATTCCAAAGTTACAGGAAATTTTCTTTTTCAACCTTTTCTTTGTTTTAATTGTGGAGATCGCCATGACTTTCTTAGTCGAGTGAGTTGTCAGGAATTGAACCTCTGACTTCTAGCTCAATAGAGCAGGCAGACACAAGATGTCAAAACCAAATTAAATGGACATTTTACAGTAAAACTTCATCCTTTTTTCCATTCTATTTCTTTTTCTTTACTTTTCATTTCTTTTTGTTTTTGGTAGGGGGTCGAGCTACATGCGTTTATTGAATATCTGCCAACAGAACTAGTATGCATTTAGCAAATCATTTATTTAAATTACAAGGAAGACATGCACTTCTTGAAAAATTTTGCTTATATATCCTCTTTGATATGTTTCTTGTGTTTTTGTAATTAGCATATGGTTGATATTATGACTATCTCATCATCTTCTACTAGTCGCATAGACCACCTTTCAACCCCTCATGTCTAGTCCTTTTATCATCTTAAAACTAAATTCTTTCTTGCTCAAGCCCATGCAACTCAAGTCGAAGAAAAGGACCAATTAGATTGATCAATTCTCAAGAAGCCTTCCAAGAAGCATGGAATTCTTTTCTTGTGTTTTTGAACCCTAAACTACAAAGATCGATGATTCCATCTTATTTCTTTCTTCAACATTTTCTATACAACAGAAATATTCCCATAAATTTTACCAAATTCTCGAAAGCTTTGTTTCAGAGTGGATCCATGATTCCATATCATTTTCTGCTTCAAAAGATTCCGTCACAATCAGTAGCATGCTGTGTATAAATTTTAGTCGCGATGTGCTGTGTCAGCACCACTAGTCTTTTGTAATTCTAATTTCTCAAAATATAATTTTTTAACAGTTGTTGCTGCTGTTTTATAATTCTTTTAAATCTTGAACTACTTCTCAAGCACTTGCACTAACAAGCTGAACCCAAAGTATAATGCCAAATTATGTGAGATTCAGAATACGTGAACTCCATTCATTTAACCCAAAAATTAGACCATCATTTATTAATCTTTTCCAGTCAAAACCAATTGGCATAAACCCCAGTTGTGATCATTTCCTAAGTGAAATACAACTATTCAAATATCGTATGTTTTGCTTCAATAGACAAAAAGTATGAAATAAGTTACAAGAACAAATGATAAAAAAAATAAAAAATCAGTGCTAACAAATTCCCTTACAAAAAAAAACAAGAATCAAATTTAAATGTACTTCAATTTCTTATTAAAAAAAACACACACACATTTAATCCACCACACAGAGTAAATCTAAAAAACATTACCTTAGAAACCACGTGGAATGTATCCAGCAACAGTTCGAGTACTTCTCTAGTCTAATTGGCATCGGCGTATTGCTTGAGCCGGCTCTTAAGATCCACAAGCGACGCATCAGCGGCCGCTCAGAAAGCCAAAATCTTCTCTTTGATATCGAGCAATAGAGCCCGCATACGAACGATGCTGGTATGCGGGAATAGGGCACAACTACTAATATTGGCTATCATTGATCAAGGTTTAACCTATGATTCGGTAACTTTGGCGCCCTGAAAAAATCATCTTGTTTCTCTCCCTCGTTAGGTAGGAACAAACTTTCGCCAAAGACCAAACATCACCTCATTAAGAACAGTCTGCATCGCAATTCATATTCTTGATTCAAACTATCATAAGAGCAAATAATTTACCGCATACCATTCCTAGCACAGGAAACTTGTATTGGTACAACCTTAAAGTCCAGCCAACTCGTAACGGAACTCAAGGATTTATTGTAGAGGCATCAGTATTATGTGTCACGAATTTACATTATTATAAATTATTATAATAAACCCACTATTTTACATTATTATATCTATTCTCTGAAAATCCTGTCAACAGCAACATTTCAATTATCCAATACTTAAGAAGATCACCACATGAGCCAGTTCAACTAATTCCACACTTTATACGAATTTATTGTTTTCATAAAATTCTTGTGTATTTAATTAATTGTTGTTATGTAAAATTAATTAATCCAATCATAATAAGACTATAATTAATATGTTTGTTATATCATTTTCGTCTTTATATCATTTGTACTTATTTACAGAATTAAATAATTATTCGAATAAAAAATAGACTAATTGAATATAAATTAAAATGCCATACTATGTACGATATGATTATGGTTAGAGTTTAATTATTTCTTCACACCGGTTAATAATAACCGGTGCAATAAAGAGTTTTCTACACCGGTTATTCGTAATAACCGGTGTAACAACATACATTCTACACCGGTTAATCATAACCGGTGTAAACATATTAATACAAACTTTTACTTTCCCAAATTCCCCCAGTGTACGAAAAAAATTTTTCTTTTTTTTGTAAACTTCATGTATATTTAATTAATTATTGGTATGTAAAATGTAAAATCCAATCATAAATAGACCCTAATTAATATGTTAGTTATTTCATTTTTTGTCTTCAAAACATATGTACTTGTTATCAGAATTAAATAATTCTTCAAATATAAAATATACTAATAGAATTAAAATTATAATACCATAGTATGGACGATATGATTATGGTTAGAGTTTAATTGTTTGTTCACACCGGTTAATAATAACCGGTGTAAGAATTTATTTTCTACACCGGATAACAATAACCGGTGTATGAATCATTTTTCTACATCGGTTTTTAATCATAACCGGTGTAATAACATACATTCTACACCGGTTAATCATAACCGGTGTAAAAACATTATTATAAACTTTTACTTTCCCAAATTCCACCAGTGTACCAAAAAATTTATTCTTTTTTTGTAAACTTCATGTATATGTAATTACTTGTTGGTATGTAAAATGTAAAAGCCAATTCATAAATAGACCCGTAATGCATATGTTTGTTATTTCACGTTTTGTCTTTAAAACATATGTACTTGTTTTCAGAATTAAATAATTCTTCGAATATAAAATATACTAATCGAATAAAAATTATAATACCTTAGTATGGACGATTAAATTAAATGATAGGTTACATTTAATTGTTTTTTAATACCTGTTAATAATAACCGGTATAAGGACTAGTTTTCTACACATGATAACAATAACCGGGGTATAAATTATGTTGTTACACCAGTTTTCCATTATAACCGGTGTAAAAACACACATTCTACACCGGTTGACAAAAACCGGTGTAAATAACAGATTCTTCACACCAGTCTGTTTTGTAAAAATTTTGCATGGTATCGCCTGTAAGTAGAACAAAACTACCTGTACAACTTTATACGACAATAGATATGGATCACTAATATAAGAAGACTAAGTTTAAATAACAGATCGCATTTTGGTCAGACACCATCACAAAATCAGCAAACAAACTTTGCATGTTAGTGAACTTGCAATTTCTGATAATTCACAGTAGTATAATTACAATGAAAAATCTAGATACGGAAACTTGAGTAATAACTTACACACTACATCTCAAGACAGTGTCTTTCTTTTGTTTGACAAATGATCATCAACCCAAATGCCTTCCTCGTGATCATTGCGGAGAATGAATGTATCCATATTGCCGTCCTCCTCAATTGTGCTAAGTGGGGGAAAACCTGATGAGAACGGCGGCACTACGTGATTATCATGAAAATCAATGTCATCACCGACATGCAGTTTTTTACCTTGTAGTACAATGGACCATTTTTTCTCAACGGGATCGGAGACATAAAATACTTGTTTTGCCTGGGACGCAAGTATGAAGGGTTCCCCTTTGAAACCTTCCCTGTTCAAATCAACTAAAGTAAATCCCAATTCGTCAGTTCGAACGCCACTGTTGTTGTCAACCCATATGCATTTGAAAATTGGGACTTTGAAGGTAACGTAGTCAAGCTCCCATATATCCTCAATCACCCCATAATAATACATATTGGCATACACTGGATTTCTATCTCTAGAACTAGACACATGTAGAGCCTCAGACAATACTGTTACCCCACTATCTTGCGTTGTGCTCCTTTCATCTTGAGTCTTAGTAGCAAATGAGAATCCATTTATGTCATAGACCGAATATGATAGCACAACGTGACTCGGATTATAAGATAACCACTTTAATGTCTCTGAAACAGTTTCATCCGCAACCGCATCACTGAACCAATTCACAAATGTTCGGTTGTGTTCATTGAGTACTTGTTTGTCAGTCCAACCACGACGACTGTCCTTAATTTTTGAAAGATGAGCATCCACATAAGGCTGTACTAGTTCAGAATTTCGCAAAATATATAGATGCGCATTTTGTAAATCACCAAAAGCAGGGGTAAACAGCTTACTTATCGAGGTCCCTTTTCCTGTGATCCGTTCATCATGGCTAGGCTTCGGTAATCCAATAGCATTGGTATTAGACAAGTAGCCAGTGCAAAACTCAATAACCTCTTCAGCTATGTACCTTTCAACAATGCTTGCATCAGGACGATAGCGATTTTTCACATAACCCTTGAAGACTTTCATGTATCGCTCGAACGGATACATCCAGTGCAAATAAACAGGCCCACAAATCTTTATCTCCCTAACCAAATGAACCACCAAGTGCAACATAATGTCAAAAAAGGCAGGTGGAAAATACATCTCAAGTTGGCACAACACTACGACAATTTCATCTTGTAACTGATAAAGTATGTCACGATCAACTACCTTGCTACATATCGCATTAAAAAAGAAACAAAGTCTTGTTATGCTGTATCTGACATGTTTTGGCAATATAGATCGAATTGCAATAGGCAAGAACTGCTGCATCAACACATGACAGTCATGTGATTTCAATCCAACCAATTTCAAATCTCCCATCGAAACAAGTCGACTAACATTTGACGAATATCTTGATGGGACCTTGATGCTATGGAGACTCTCACACAAAATCTGTTTCTCTTTCCGTGACAATGTATAACAAGCGGGGGGCAAGTACGTGCGCTGTCCTCGAATCTGAGGTGCTAAATTCGCCCTTATACCCATATCAACCAAATCAAGTCTCGCTTTATATCCATCTTTTGTTTTTCCAGGTATATTCAAAAGAGTACCCAACAAACTGTCACATATATTTTTTTCAATATGCATCACATCGAGACAGTGTCTAACATCTAGTGTCTCCCAATATGGAAGACGAAAAAAGATGGAGTTTTTCTTCCAACAGCTTTTATCCAACTTGCGAGACGTTTTATGTTTTGCCAAATTCGACATTGATATCCTTGACACGTTCATGGACTGCCTTCCCACTCAAGGCGATTGGAGCACTTCTGAAATCCTGTTTCCCATTGAAAGCTCTTTTCATACGACGATATGAATGGTAATCAGGAAGAAATCTACGATGTCCAAGATAGACCGTCTTGCTACCATGTAAAAGCTGACATGAATCCGTATTCTCCTCACATATAGGACATGCTTGGTGTCCTTTAACAGAAAATCCAGATAAGTTACCATATGCAGGAAAGTCATTTATAGTACAAAATAACATGGCACGCAATGTGAATGACTCCTAACGATGTGCATCAAACATCAACTCCCCTTGATCCCACAACTTCTTCAAGTCTTCAATTAAGGGGCCTAAATAAACGTCTATGTCATTTCCGGGTTGACGAGGACCAGAAATCATCAATGACAACAAAATATACTTGCGCTTCATACACAAGTAAGGAGGTAGATTGTAAATAACCAACATTACTGGCCAAGAGCTATGGGTACTACTTAGACTACCATATGGATTCATCTCATCCGTACACAAGCTTAATCTCAGATTTCTCGCATCTCTACCAAATGAAGGGTAAACCGAATCAATCTTTTTCCACTGATCTGAATCTGCAGGATGCCTTATCAGCCTGTCATCATTGCAAATATTTCGCCTTGCATACCATGTCAAATTTTTTGCATCTACAGCATTGGCAAACAATCTCTTGAATCTCGGTATTATAGGTAGATACCATAACACTTTCACTGGTGATGATTTCTTTTTCGCATCTACATTATATTCAACGCCATCACAAATTCGCTTCTTTTTTAAACGAGAAGCCTGACATTTAGGATAAGACAATGAATCTTTGTATTCATTCCTATATAGTATGCAATCATTTGGGCAAGCATCTATTTTCTTGTACTCCATACCCATAGGACACAATATTTTTTTAGCCTCATAAATGCGGTTCGGAAGTGAATTACCTTCTGGCAATACATCCTTCAGTAAATGCAACAGTGCTGTAAAATTGCTATCACTCCACCCATGCGTCGCTTTCAAATGGTACAATTTTAATGTAACCGATAAGCGTGTGTACTTAGTACACCCAGGAAATAGAGGCTTTTCGGTAGCATCCAACAACAAAGCCAGAACATCAGGATTATCGGCAAAGCTACCGACCAGATCCTCAACCATATCATCCAATCGATCATTGTTTATCGCACCATCTTCTCCTACATCACTGGCGTCTTGATTCGATGCATTTTCACTCTCTCCGTGCCATTTCCATATTTTATAAGCAGGATCAAATCCCCTCCGATACAAATGGTCTCGTATAGTGTTAGGATCATCGAACACCACAAAATTCTTACAACCCTTACATGGACAGTAGATGGACTTGGCATTTTTAAAAGCATATGTGATAAATTTCTCAACCTCTTCTTCATACGCAGATGTCGTCCGATCTCCAAATATAATATCGTTACGATCCATGACTATCGCTCCCTTTAAATTATAGAAAAAGTTTCACAATAAGTTTACCAACAAAATTAATGCATTGATGCTTTCAAAATGTTACATCGGAGTGAATTAATGAACAAAATATGCTTCAGAATGTAATTAAAATAGGCATAATCTAAGATGATAAGATAACATACTTTATAGTCTTTTGAAGACGAATACAATCACAAAAGCAATGTAGAAGGACACAACATACTATCATATGCCCGTCAAAAGCTAGCAACTACCAAGACAAAATAAGGAGTGAAAAAACCACAATAAATACGACGAGGGCACATGATAAAACTCCTACATGATTACACCAAAGTCAGATTAGAAAAATTTCGGATACATTAACTTCAGCATAGTAACAATAATTTTTTGAATCTCTGGGTCGGGATGTAGCTCTCCTTCACCGAAGTTTATTTTATTCAAATCAAGTCCATAATCAATGGGCAGACTGTTGTTCTCAGTTTGGTCATTTGCCTCTGTGGATCTTGGTCGGGAAGAAGGGTTTTGGGTTTTCACTGCTACATCAGAAGTGTTTGTCTTCCATCGTCAATTACTGTTGAAGTTGTTTTCGTGGTTGAGTACGACTTAAACAGAATGAAAAGTAATTAATTACCACACAACATAATTATTCAAATATAGGAATAAACCTAACACATAAACGCATGACTGTCTAAATAAAGGAACAAAACATTATGTCAATTACATTTAATACAAATTTAAAGCATGCATATTTGATGATAAAATTTTACAACTTTTTTAAACTACGAAAACCAGATATATAGATCTATGTCATGATCCAACGATGAGAAGAAAAAGTATATAAAAGTTATCATTTTTTAAATAAGTAGCTAACCTCAGATATTTGAGTTCAATACAGAAAAGTTAATTTGCCGCTTCTGAAATGGCCCTTTTCCAGGTTTTCGTGCGCAGTTTTTTGGCAATATTTCGTAGTTCTTACGATAGAGATAATGCTTGCTTAAAGTGGAGAAGGAGAAAAAACGTGTGGCTGTTATATATGCAACATAATTTACACCGGGTATTATGGAACCGGTGTAATATTGAACAATTTACACCGGTTTTTATCAAAACCGGTGTAAGAAAGAAATCAATTTACACCGGTCATTTCTTAAACCGGTGTAGTATGTAAACAATTTACACCGGTTTTCTGATAACCGATGTAAATTATTTTATACTACACCGGTTTAATCATAACCGGTGTAATTTTATTTCTTTTTTATACCTGTTTTGATAACAACCGGCGTAAATTTTATAATTCATGTTCAATATTACAATAATGCCACCGCGTTTTAATAAACTACCCCGGATGATTTTTAACCGCTGTAAAAAGGGCGGGTGTAAAAGGGCCATTTTGTAGTAGTGAAAAAGTCTTGGCTTCGCTGAACCAGGTAATAAACAGCCTCATAGTATCATTGGATGAGATGAATCACTTTGTGTTCTTGAATGATTGCAAATGTGCTTAAATGACACTAAAATATGGATTATCTCATTCCACTGCTGCAGAAAGAAGCATTAGATCAAGATTTTCAGTTGCAACACATTTACATTCTTAATAACATAGGTCTTGAGAATTTTTCCATTCTGACAACATTCAAAGTAAACAGGTTGCTCAGCTCTTCAAAATTGAATATTTTAGTTTTTTTTGTCAATTTCAAATTGAATGTTTTAAATTTTTTTATTTTTTATTTTGCGTTTTCTCTGCTCATGAGATGAGCTTCTTGGTATCGTCAAACATAAAATTACATTTTAAGATAGTGGACATACATTCAATGCTCATTGGTATAGTCTAACATAAAATTTTAACATTTTAAGATAGTGCACATATATACAAAATGCTAATTAGAATATTAACTTCATTTTATTGATTATAGGGGAGATTTGTATTAGCTAAAAATCTCTACATTATTCAATGAATAAGACAAAGAACTAAACTGATCAAGACATCTACATAGATACCACGATTACATGAAATAATCTGTAAATTGAAGTCTTTAAACATTGTTTTCTATTCAATGTAGTCCACAGGGCAATAAAAGAGTAAATTATGCAGATTGCATGTCAAAGTTATGTAAATTCTGAGATTTAAAGGCAAGATCACAAAAACAGATTCAAAAGTAACATGTGGAGATTCATTGCAGCCAAAGGAGACTAACAAAACAAGAGTTAAAGAAAAAAATTTAGGAAAAGTCTGATATATAAACTTTTCAGATTTTAGAACCTAAAAAATAGTATTAAACTAAAAACAAAAAATAAAACATAGCAAATCTCTTCACTATTTTAACTTTCAAATTTTGGATTTTCGTGCATAATGCCTGTCTATTCCTCTTCTTCACACCAGATTTTGAGACCATTCTTTTTAACATTCTAAAGGATTTGGTGATATATTGACAATCTATAAAGAATCTTCAAATTTTTTAAAGTTGATTTTCATTGAAGAGCATAACAAATGTGCAATATAGCTTTTAATTTACTTCAGACTACATGCTATATATTTTTCTATTTTTATTCAATAATCTCAACGATGATGTACAGGTTTTGCTATAACCATTTTAATGATAGATGATTTGTCTTTTAGTACATATAAAAGAGTTTATATTTTATTTTGAAGTGTTTAAGGCAAAACGATTATTCTGTGATTATAAGCAAAAAATTTCCACCGAATATATAAGAAAAAGATTCTTAGTTTTTAAGTATTTTACCTAAATCTTACTTGCTATTAAATAAACTATGATTTTATAAGAATAGTGCGATGAGAGATCAATCTAGGAATTGTTTTTTTGTAGTATAACCAACTATTCATATTTTTCTTGATTTTCAACTATATACATATTTGATCAAATTTAATTTAAAACTTTTGGTAAGAAAATCACCAGTTAAGAACATATTTTATTGTTTTGTCCTGCATAAATGTGTATGATTGATGATTCTGTTTGGACATAGTATAAAAACTATTGACAATTGGCTTCTTGGTGAGTAAATATATATATGTATTGATAATTTTTATATATCTAGTATAGTTGTTCCTAATGCTTGTTGGTGGTTCTTCTTTATAACTGATTGATTATAGAATAAAAAGTTATGATCATGTAGTTGTTTTATTGGGGTTATCATGTGTGTTTAGTCCTATATATGATCATGTAGTTGTTTTATTGGGGTTATCTTGAACTGAAAAAGTGTTAGAATGATTTTTTGCATTATATATGTTTAGTCCTATAATCATTTAATTTTAAATATCTTTGTGTGTTATCCATAAAAATTATATTTACATTTAATATGAGTTTTTAATGTTCTTTTTTCAGCAGTCTGAAGATGAATAGACAAATAGAAGTCATCTCTAAACTTGCGGCAATTGTTGTTCTTACATATTCGATTGTGTAGTTTTCATGAAAACAATAGTATATTTTGCTCATTAAATAACAATGAATATTTAGATATTTCTATGATTAAATGAATAGTGTGAAACTATTTTGAATACTTGTAAAGTACACATTATTATCTTTTATGTTATTGATTTTAATTTTAATTTATAAAGAGCATATGTTTCTTAGTTTTTAAAATGACAATTACATAAATTTGATGTAAACTAAATGGTAAAATATTTTTTTTAGATAGTACATTACTGTCTAAGATGGGGTATTCAATAAGCCATGATATTTGAGACAAAATATCACTGTCTTTAAATCTATTTGAGACGGTAAGTTGCCATCTCAATTTAGTGTCTCCAAATATTAACAAAATAAGACACAATATTTGAGACAAAAATAAAGTTGTCTCAAATAGTATTAAGACAGTTGAAACACTGTCTCAACCCCGTCTTAAAAAGTATTTGAGACACCATTACCGTCTCAATTTTTTTTGAGACGGCTGTATTGGAGACACCTATTTTACCGTCTCAACACCGTCTCAAAAACATTTTGAGACAACAAATCTAATATTTAAGACACATTTTCTTGTGTCTCAAAAGCATCTTTTTCTAGTAGTGAAATTTAATCAATGGAAGAAAAAACTCTTGTTAAAGCATTGATTCCACTCTAATTCATCTTTTGATCATTGAAGCAATAGTTAAACCTGTAAAACAAATAAACCAGTTATAGTTATCGAAAATGCCACTAAGATAACCTCATTCTCTAATGAATTAGGGAGTGGCGACCCACGTCTTATAAGGGTGATATTAGGGTACGTCTATCACCCAAAACAGCATCTAATGAATTAGGGAGTGGCAACCCACCTCTTATAAGAGGTTAGCCCAAAAAAAAAAGATAACCTCATTCTCTCTACTTGTTGGTAATTAAAATAATGCCTTATTAACTACACTCTAATTAATAAATAATCTAAGAGGACACCTCAATATAATTAAGATGAGAGAAATCCAATTTTGATATACCCATATAGACGTCATATGTCCATACCAGCCCTTAAGCCCACTGCCGGTGAATGATAGCCTTTCCATTTATTAAAAGTCACTGGACAATTAAGGATCCACCATCTTAATTGGTATTAAATATTTCTATAATTAATTAAAAATTGTCCATATATCAAACAATTACAGAATTATCATGGACCCTTTATCACAGAACATAAAAAGTTACTTGATTTACAGATTTATTAAAGTTCAATTAGATGTCACAAGGTTAAAATTAGTGTTTCATCAATACTTTAAACCGGATTAATTATTTAGAAACTAAACATAATTAAATTAAAGACAAAATAATTAAGAAAAATAGAATTCATAATTAAAGAGAAAATTAAAACTTACCAATTATTTAAGTAATAAAGAACGAGAAGATATAAAATGAACTAAGAAGAATTTTGTAGTTGAGTTTCCTGATTGTGAATTCAGAATAAGAACACGAACTTGATTTCGATGTAGTAATTACATAATTATGTCCTAACGCAAACTAGTTAAAATGTAATAAAATAATTAAAGGTACGGACTCTTATTAAATTGGCCAAAAAATAGAAGAAGTAGATTGAAGTGAAAAGTCAACTTACTATTGACACTAACAAAAAAAAAACTAGATCTAAAAAACATATCTAAAGTTAAACTACAAGAAGAGTAAAATAAAAGACTACCTATAAGACTCTCCTAAAGTCGTGCCTTTTGGCTTTTTAAATAGAGATTCCTAACTTATTCCGAAACCAATTAAACTTCCCAAAAATATGAGAATTATCTCAAAAGATAAAATTATCTTTAAAAGGTGGAATTATCTAAATAACTAAAATTATTTTGTGAATTATATCCATAATATCTCACACAACTTCACATGCCTTTGATAGAATTTTCTTCACACAAACAGGAGACTTTTTCTCTAATCTTATTGCTTGTTTTTGTGGTCTTCAACTTAACCTCTTTAATTTTGCCTTGAGAACATGCCTCTGAATCATCCCAAAAGTGTATCTAAATACATTTTCCACCATTCTTGCACTTTTAGTGTCCAACAACTTTCTCCAAATAAATCTGTAATTATCAACACTTTTTCAAAATATTAATGTTAATATAATCTATAATAAATATCAATAAATTTGAAAATATTGTCATTGTCACATGTATTATGCATGGTCTTTTACACTAATCCTTTCATGAGTGTTACAAAGTTAAGTTCATTAAACTTTGTAGATGCAATTAAATCTTACACTCATATAGGCAATCTCTTGATGCTTCCACCATTTTTGGCATTTTCAATACTTGTTTAGAGCCTTTGTTCAACCTTCTTTTCTTGGTGGATAACTCAACATTACCTTCATTTGGGATAACATTTTGTAATATTCAAATCACTATAATAGTGTACCTTCATTCATTGAATCTAAGGTTAGACGTTGTGACTGGAAATAGATTAAAGTTTCCACTATTAGTTATTTGATTGAATGAACTTCCATCCTTTTAAATGTGTTCACAGCCACATCTTTATTTAATCCTTTTGGTTAAGGATTTTTCAAAATTTTCAAATTACCTTTAAACTTCACAAAGTTCGTGGTAATTTCTCCACTTGTGATTAACCATATCAAATCTTAGACCAATATGTCTAAACTTACCATTGTGCAATTCATCTAGTATAAATGCAACACCTTATAATACTTAACTTTATAAAATATTGGTCTTGATATCACAAGTGTTTGATTAGAGTATATTTTAACCTTTAGAAGTTGATTAAATTTTTTAGCTTTATAAGCTCAAAACTTCCCATCCTTTTGGTTAAGGATTTTTCAAATTTTTAAAATTACCTTTAAACTTCACAAAGTTCATGGTAATTTCTCCACTTGTAATTAACCATATCAAATCTTATGCCAATATGTCTAGACTTAACATTGTGTACTTCATCTAGCATAAATGCACAACCTCATAATACTTAACTCAATAAAGTATTGCTCTTGATATCACAAGTGTTTGATCACAATATATTTTAACCTTTAAAAGTTGATTAAAATTTTTAGCTTTGTAAGCTCAAAACTTCCTAATCACTTCTTCTTTAAAAAAATATATAATGAATAAATCATAACAAACTTGTGCAAGTATTAAACAAAAGTAGCATAGTAATTTTCATACTAAATTAGGTTTGTACAATTTTTAACTTATTTAGTATATTTTCTTTCAATTTAAAAAAATAGGCATTTTAGTATATGCTTTAGTTAGCATATTCATTCAATCACAAGTTTTGTCCACATTACATTGCATGTTTAAGAAGTAAATTTTTACGTTATTAAACTTTATAATGTTCCAAATTACTTCTTTTTACAATGTAATATATAAACATAACAAAACTCCCTTCAATAATAAAATGAAATTAACAAAATACTTTTACTTTCAAAAAAATGGATATGTGTTATGTACTCACATACATCATTATGTATTAACTTATTTGATTTTCTTCAACTTAAGAAAATAGTTGCATTGTTATTCTTTTAAACATGCAAACTGTTCACCTCTCATCTTCTTATTTATAACATGACAAAAAATATGTTTCAACATCTCAATATATATTTTGTATTTCATGTAATATCATTTATTATCTCACAAGAAGATTAAATCAAATAAGTTATATAACTATTATCATTAGAGGAAAATGCAAAAAAGGTCACTCAACTTTTTTCAAATCAAGCTTTTGTTCATTCAATTATTAAATTGGTCAAAAATATCACTGAATTTTTTAAATGTATGTATTTACATCATTCTGTCATTCAACTCTGTTAGTTTTTTCTAAAATAGTTAAATTAAAGGGTATTTCTGTATTTTCAAATAAATTAGAGAAATATTATTATTCAAACAAATTAAAAGATTTACTTGAGATTTTTCATTTAAACACATGACATTATTAATCCCGGCAATATCGAAAATTTTGTGGTCTTCCAATTTCATTCCTAAAATTCCTCTAGAAAAATGAAGGTGACCATCGTTGCTATTTTTTTAAGTTAAAGGGAAAGGTGTCACTTAGTTTATTACAACTACTAGGGAGAAGTTAGCTTTAGTTTCTGGCGACGGCGGCGGGTCGTTGCCACTGCTTCAAATGGAAGTGTTGTCCCTACGCCAGCTGCTAAGACTAAGGAGAGAAAGAAGAGTCCGATGATTATACGTGCTTTAATCTCTTTGACTAAGGAGATCATGCATCAATTTTGGGTGTAAATACTGATCAATTTTGGATGATTATACCCATTCAGCACCTGGATGAGCAAGCTCATCCAACAACGCCTGGTCATCCTCCTCACTATGTAAATACTGAAGCGGATCGGTAGGGAAACTGGGTGTGCCCAAGTGTGTATTGACAATCTCACTGATAATGTCAATCCCTTTTCCTCTAACAAAAATCGCCCCTTTGTCATTTGGAAATTTGGCATTAGCATAATATTCCCGTGCCAGGCTAACATTACAGAACTCAGGAACCATTGTCAACTTCTCATTGAACCTATGAAATTTCATGAGCTTCTTAAAATGTCCCTTATCCACAGTAAATGCTCTTTCTAGATGCAGCTTCTTGACACATATACCGTCCTCCCATTGCTTCTGTGCGGCTGCATTGACAAACAAAGAAGTAGTTGTTTCACCCTTGCGCTTCTTTGATAGAGGTGAGTGCAGAGTAAACTCAGGAGGGTCCTCAAAGAAATGCAAGTCCTCAGGGAAATATTCTGTGTCCGAATCCGCAGGTGATTGTGCCTTGCCCTTGCCTTTCTTAGAACTCCCACCTTTCTTAGGACCCATGATCACGTGAAACCTGTGTAAGATATAAGCACATAAGCAATGGCTAGGATAAATGAGCACAAATTACACTCAAAAGGACAATCATAATATGAGCACAACAATAATACTTTGCACCTTCAACATCTAAGCACATATACTAGAGAATGCAAATGCCACATATAAGCACACTTACTAAACAATGTAACAACCACAAGCACAACTCAAGATTTGCACATTATCGAATTCACCAAAGTCACTACAGCTTACACACTCGAAAATATCGCGTGAAGTTTTGCATATATATTCACACATGAAAGATGACTTCCAACATTGCACATGACCATACTTCAATAACCAGTCACTAGCTAAACACAAACACATGAATGGTGATATGGTGCACAAATTACTATCCAAAGGCCACACCAGGTACAAATTGCACAAAACCCATATTGATATCTCAGCACAAGCAACAACTTTTCACCTAACTTGGAGCTCAGTAAAAATAGAATAAGGCATTCCTTAAAACACAAAAGTTGTAGCCCTACATGTGAGCTGCATTTAGCAAGTTGAAGCACTTCATTTGGATAACAATTGCTCAACGTATACTCATAATACCAAGGTATAGCACGAATGGGCAGAATGTTTAGGCAGAATTTCCAGTTTCAATCATTAATGAGACACACAAAATAACATGCCTTTGAGGCAACATTAACAAAAATTGTCAACATAGAACCTGTAGAGCTAATGCCCAGCTAACTATAGGCAATGAAATCACCCCATTTGGTGTTCAAAAAATCAAATTATGGTCAAATTACCGAAATGTGTCGAAACTGGGCGAGATTAGCCTATCAGCACTACAGATTTCAACATGCACTACGCGTTACCCTTCAGAGTAGATCACCATCCATGCAAAACTAGCCAAAGTGTAAACCATGAACATTGTAGCCCAACATCTTAGCTAAATGGCCCAACTAGAAGCACCAAATTTGGATGTCACATGCTCAAGTTATGTTGAATTTACAGAAACATGGCAAAACTGAATTCAGCATGGAAGTGATTAACTATTCCCCCCACACTTAGCATGTCATTATCACTTGTAAGCATGGTCTACACCTTCAATCTATTTGGCACATATTAACACACCCCTAGCACAAATTATACACTAAGCATATCTATAGAGTAAAACATGAGCAACTTGAGCTTCCATTCAATCATGAAACAAAAAGAAAACATACCTTGAGTTAGGACAAACAAAGGAAATGTTGTGAGGAGTGAAAATAAGTGAGCCGAATATTCTCAGCTGCAAACCAGTTTCTAGCAACTTGATATTAAGCATGAGTGTAAGTGTGCTCTTATGGTGAATTTATAGACTCCAAGACTACACACTACATTCCACACTAAATGCATCAAACTAACAAAATGACAAGTTCAATTACTTAGTGGGACCGTGTTTCTCATTGTTATCTTATCTTGTGTAGCCTTTACATTAAAGTTGGCAGACCATACATTACTAAAAACACTATTGCCATCTTTATGCCTCACATGTCACTTGCTTCCAAAAAAGGTTCAGCTTTTTCTCCCTTACTCTCACGCCATTTCCCAATGAACTTTGTCACTACACTTCAGCTTTTCTATTGTTCAATATCTTTGCTCAGAAGTCTAGTCATGAAGTAAATGTTTCATGTGTGTATCTTACCAACTCTTACCATGGCATTTAATCGAAGTCCATCTCCTCAGCTTTGCACACGTACACTTAAAAAAACACAATAACAGTTTCATTAGAATAAACAGAATATTAAGAAACCGAATAAGAACTCTTAACAAAACAACAAACATGACATTACTTGAACGAAGTGCAAACTAACATCACTCTAACTACCCTAAAACACAACCTCAAGAAAGTTCAATAGATCATAGCAACGATATTTCTCAAGACATAAACCACCACTCCCACAGATACCACACTATTCCCCAAAGTAATTTCATCGGAATAGCAGAGCACACATGACATCACCACAACAAACAATCATTACACCCCCTACTTGTACCATGCACTGGTCTCCAGTGCCTGTCTTGTTTAGACACCGCGGCGGAGTCCCTTCTCCCGCTCAGTTTCAAGGTAACCGGACCACTGAGGTGTTCCCATAAGACCAAAAGACTGCTGTCCAGGCTCTGTTGGAGCGATTCCCACGCCCCGCCTGCTTGCAATTTCGGAGAGGAGAATAGGAAAAAACATTGGTGTGGCCTCGGAGTGTTGGGCACGCTTAATGTACCAAATGATCAAGCGGCCTACATCAATCGTTATTCTATGTTGGATAGCATAGATCAAGAGGACTCGCTCTCTAGTTGCTATAGTGGTTTGTTGGGTAGGCATGACCCTAGAATTTATGAAGAGCAACCACATTCGTGCTTCAGCCGATAGATCGGCTGATAGGACATATAGTGCCTCTGATCTAGTATTTCGCACCCATGTAAAGCTAGGCAATCTGACAACGGCGCATCAAGAGCAGTCCATCTCATCATCAACTCCTTGGTCATAACACAGCTCCGAAATAAGCACATGAAAATAAATGGCGGCAATTTCTTCATCAATACCAGCCTATATGTTGGCGACTATAATCTGACCAACATCTATAGATTGTCGTTCCCGAATCGCCGAGATCATATATAGACTACTGTGCACAACCTCAGGAATCTGCGAACTTGGTATGAGCCTGACAGGATAAACATGAGCCAAATTTTACCCTATAACTAATGTAGACCAACATGTCAAAAATTGATGCGTGTCGTCTCACGATCCAATTTTACCCTATAACTAATGTAGTAGTGGTGATAGGGATTCATTCCTCAGGGAAGGGGATGATTTCAAGAATTCAAGTAAATGCTCCAACAATTGTCACTAAAACATAGCAACAAACCCAAAAAATAGAATGTAAATGCAAACAAGGGAAAAGGATGCTCTAGAGTTCCTTCCGGATTATTGCTCACCTAAGAAACTTATACAGTGCGATTAACATACATGCAAAACACTTGAGGAGAAATAGCTACCTAAACACCTAAACTACAATCGGCATATCGACCGCACTGATATCTAAGCCTCCTGACACCATCCTTTTCCATGGCGAGGCCTAAGGATGATGGATTCATACCGCAGCCTTCTCAATTCCCTAGCCCTAACTACTCTAGTAGTCCTCTTCTAAAAACTTCCCATGGCGAGGCCTGAATTTAGGTTCTTACATTGTCATGAGAGCTAGAGAATCTCTTCACACTTCAATCTAACGATTTTGTGATCTAAAAACTTCCCATGGCATGGCCTGAATTCAGAAAAATGAGCATACCAAGCAAGTGTGAAGACTCATTTCATACTGCAGTTCTCATTTCACAGAATTCTTAGCAAATGTGGGTGAATTAAGCTTCAATTCAGCATGGCGACCGCAATTAAAGTTCAATTCAACAACATCGGTTCAAATTCATGAAACTTAATAGATTTCAAAGAGCAAACAGAGTATGATTTCATTTCTTTATATAGATCTTGTTAATTGCACTCGATTTAGTTGTCTAAGTGAAACATTCATCCATCGAAACCCTAGAACATCACCAATTTAGCCTGAACACGCCATTCTCATCTCATTATCATTAAAATCTAACATTAACCAATTCATCTCCATTAAATTGGACAATTTTACCGATTAAAGTACAGAGAATTGTCAAATGCTTCGTCAATTGAGAATTGAAATGCCTTGATTAGTCCAAATGTGTGATCGAAAATGAAAACGGAGATAAAATTCTAGAGAGAGAAAATCCTAGAGAGAGAAAGTTAGAGAGAAAAAACTCTCTCCAGTTTCTAGTTTAATCTGTCCATTTCCCAAAATAATGACAAAAATCCTCCATATGTAGAGGTCTAAATCTTATTCTAAACGCTAACGTAAATTGAACACTTATTTACAAAAATGCCACTGCGATATAGAAAATGTCTCAAACATTGTGCACGTGCATGAACTCCAAGTCAGCAACCACTCCAGCCATCCCACGCCTTTGAGCCAGCCCGCCTCACACCTCCATTATCTCTATCACGCCACTGAGCCGCAAAGAAGCACGCCTCCACCATCTGCACACAAGAAGAAGTCCTTCCATACTTAGAAACAATTTTCAGCATTTCAATCCACCATTTACATTGGCGATGCAACGTCACGTTGCATCGCCGTGCAAATGTGCAAGGCAAGCGTGCAGGTGGTGAGCGCATAGGCATGTCGTGATGTGCATGAGTGATGTGTAGCGTGTGTGGCGATGTCGTGGTGTATTGGTGCGTGAGTGTGCTAGAGTTGTGGTGCACAATATGGTGCAAGAGTGTGCTAAAGTTGTGTGTGCACAAGTGCATGAGTGTGCATGAGTTGTGAGCGATGAATGCAGCGACAACATGCAGCGAGTATATGCCTGCATGTGCACAAGTGTGGGTGTATGTGTGCTATAAAGTGCCACATGAGAGATGTGCATTGTGCGTGTGGCGATGCGGAGCGTGTGTGCGGCGATGTGCGCTGTGCGCGGTGTTGTGCATGAGCTGAGCGCTAGTGTATGCCATGGTGCACATGTGAGAGTGAAGCGTGTGTGCAGCGATGTGCGAGACATGCGTCCAAGTGTTGTGTGATGCATGCGACGATGCGTGCGTGCATGCGCGGCGATGCATGCGGCGATGCGTGCGTGCATGTGCAACTGTATGTGTGGCGATGCATGCGGCGATGTGTGCGTGAATGTGCGCGTGCATGTGCTGCAATGTGCAAGTGTATGTGCGGCGATGTGCAAGTGTGCTGGTGTTGTGCGTCTAAATGTGAGTGGAATGCCGTATCTCTGAAATGCACACACCATATACACACAAAATTTAACACACACTAATGCACCAATAATAGCTCTTTCACCACGAACATCCCAATCACACACAACATCAGCTAAGTCAAACTCACACAACACATAATCACCAATTTCCAGCCTTTTCTTCACTATGTAATTCTACACACACAACCACACATTCTTGCAAACTAATTATACAAATTCCTCGCGAAATGCACTAGAACACAGCAATAACCAAGTGAAAACAGCATTATTAAGTCAGTATAAACTGACTTATCAATTTCCCCCACACTTGAACTTTTGCTTGCCCTCAAGCAAAACTCACACTCCACAATCTTATCAGCTAGCATTCAACACATCGCTACCTGTCCACTATGCCAATCTCCGAGTTCATCAAAATATTTTTACACTCAAGAGCTACCAGTGGGTTTTAGTGGTACCAAACTCTCGAACCCAAGACACATTGTCAACCAAGGCACAATGAATAACGACCAAAATGTCAAGCATGCAAGTGTGTGCTGCGAAATGTCAGACTTCACATGCTCTTTTGACCTGCATACTCCAAATGTCTCATTAAACCATTCATTGCATATCAATCTCCTTCTCCACTCTCATGAACATGCAACTCACAAGATCAATGGTAAACCTATGCGCACATTGGTGCTCTATGGGATATTTCCCTTATTCTGCACATTGGTGCTTATTTGCTGCACACATCGGTGCATTTGCCTTGGTTTTATGGCTCTTTTTTCCCATTGTATACCCAGGTCTTATGGCTATTTTTTCCCAGTATTTGCTTGCCAGGGTCTTGTGGCTCTTTTTTCCCAGTTGCCAAAGGCTTTTTCTCCATATCCCTTCTTATGTCACCAAATGTTCATATGAGTCTTCAAGGGACTATACATGTACGAATACTGAAAACACAAGAAATGTGCATAGAAAAAAGAGCAAATTCCATTCACATTACCTCCTATGTCATTTGAATTTTTGCATGGCATATCTATCTTACTTTAACATCACGCCTTAGCCAACAAAATATGTTAACTTATCAAGCTTGGTGCCAAAAAACAAAAAGTTCGCATGCACAAAAACAATTAAAGTGATGAACTTGAATAAGGGTATAGTGAATCAAGAAAACAAGGCTCAAATGCAAGGTGTTCCTCCATTCTAAGCATTTCATTACATTACATTACATTACACACACACTCATTAACTTCTTTCATGTCCACACACACACCCTTCCTCACACATACTACATTCATTTCATTGCAACCCAAAATCACATTCCTAGACACTTAAAGAACTAAAACACTACAACCACTCAATCATTTCACACTTCTAAGCTTCAGCATATTATAGCATGCTTCCAGAACCTAACACAAACTTCATAGTTCAGCAACAACTTCATAATTCAAGATTTCCACAAAATGAGCACCACAGCACAACACGGCTTCATGCTTCAAGAAAACTTCAAAACAAGAACACCACAACAGCCATAACAAAGCATCACAGCATCCCCACAAGCCTAGCACCCCACCAAACCAACTTCAGCATATTATCAACACAATCATGGCATCACTCATGGCAACATACTCACAAAGAAACATTCATCGCATAGCAACTTCAAAACAACATAACCCACAGCAATCGTGACAACAACCACCAAAGTAAATTTCAAAATAATAATTTCATAACTACGGCATCATATTCAAGCATCGACAACCCCCCCATACTTGAAACAAACATTGTCCTCAATGAAAAATTAAGATGGATGGGCTCCCTGAGAATAAGAAGGCGCCGAAGAAGATGGCGATGAAAATGATGCTGTAGTAGAAAATGAAGGTCCGCTGAAGGGAGGTGCAACCCAATGGAATGGTCCATGAATAGGCCCTTGGAGTGGTTGTCCCGTACCAAACATTGCTATCCTTGTCGCTGGCAGGAATTTAGGATCCACACGAAAAGTAAGGGTAGGAGGTGCTGGTGAAATATGACCAAAAGTCGGCAACAGCTGGAGGGAAGACTTACCAGAAACCCCAGGAGGAAGCTCATGCACACCACTAGTGTGCTCATCCATAGACAGATTTGGAACTCTATACCCTGCCAATTGAACCTGAGTTGGCTGTGGCTTTGGTAGCCCAGGAGGAGTGTGGTAATACATCGCCAACTTGTTGCATTTATCAATCTCCATTTGCATCATGAGTTGGCGATGGTAAAGCACTTCAAATTGTTGTTGTGCGATTGAAGAAATGTCGTCCAGCTTGATTCAGATGGTAGACGCATGAGAAGTCCAATCCTGATGCATGTCATTAACCTGTTAATACACACTTTGCAGCCTCTCCTCCATGTGCTGGAAACGAGTATCGACAGAACTCTGGAAATCATTAAGGGCGCCGTGAAAAGAACTGAAGTCAAATGGTTGAGATTGCTGCTCTTGATGGCCAACATAAATTTCGGGGTCAAAATGCTCTTGAAGGATGCCAGGCACTGCGGGTGTTCTAAGCAAAGGCACAACAACAAACCCATCAACAAACCAAAAATTGATGCGTGTCGCGATCCAATTGATGCCACATTAACACAGCTCCGAAATAAGCACAAGAAACACACTCCGAAATTGATGATTATCCGTGCTTATTTCCCCCACACTTGAACTCTTGCTTGACCTCAAGCAAGGTCACAACAATACACTTACACAACTCTTGCTTGCCCTCAAGCACGAACACAACAATACACCAACACATCACACACAACGCTACATAGTGAACTCTCTTGTAGAAAAACCTACCTATCCACTTCAAGAACATTTCACACTATTATTGGATGTGCACATTTCTTAGTTAACCAATTGTACTCTAGTGGTAAGTATATGATCAATTCTTCATGGCAATCATCAAAACTAAGTTGTACTCATTTGAAGCTCTAACATAGATGTGTGAGTGGTGTGCAAAGGCTTACATACAGCTCAAGTCTCACTTATGATCAAAGCAATAGCAGAGGATGGAAAGATTTAATTATTAGTTCTTTTCAAGCCCTCAACTTGTAAACACTGTATAGACACAAATGCACCATCTTAAGGATCATTGGTTTCTCTCGTTTCTTACCACTCTTTCCCCCAGGTTGTCATCCTTTAGTGCTTTACCTTCGTTTCGCACATGACATTATTACACTAGGGTACTCCTTGGCCTTTCCAATTATTGCCTTGGGTTTTATGACTTTTGAATTCCATCCCCACTCATGCGGATTATTCTCTTGAAATGCACACTTAGCGTGTTAGAGCAGTCCCGCAGAGAAGTGGTTCATAATTGTGTGCTTTTGAAACATTGTCCCTGCACTTAGCATGCAACAAATTTCACAATGGCATAACCTGCCTTTTTTCCCAAATCATTTCCCCCAGGTGCATAAATGTCAAGGATTACTCGGCATAATTCATGAAAATTTTCAAAAATTCTCTATTTCTTGCCTTTTCACATAAGTTCAACAATCCATGTATGTATTCTATTTTAGTGCTTGAAAACAACTATGTTAAAGTTCAAACTTTCCCACTAAGTTTTTAACTCCTACCACTTAGCATTGAACTATCCTCACCATTTAAGCAATTTTTATTCAAGTTTTCAAACACACATCCAACTCCAGTGCTAGTGCACTTTCCATAGATAGACAAGTTCTTCAACAAAAATGTCATATACACATAACTTGTGTTCAAAACCATCACTTATTCACAAAAATTTCAAAATTCCATGAAAAATTTAAAATGTGCAAAAAAAATGAAAAACTCGACCTATAAATGGTATAACACGCAAAAGCTCAAAATACCCCAACAAAACTAAAAAAAGTAGCATGCTTTGCATCACATAGAACAAAAAAAATTCATTCCTAAAAGAAAGTAAGCATGTAAAGTACAAAAGACACAAACCATAGCAAATATTCCCTCCCCCACACTTAAAACTTACATTGTCCTCAATGTAAAGTAAAGATAGGTTTAGGAGCTCCCTGTTGTTGATATGTCATGAATTCCAATGTTTGCATGGTGGAGTGTCTTTGTCCATAGTTCCCTCTTGCATGAAACATTTCCTGCACATGGTGAAACAAAGCTTTAATACTTTATTTAATGTAATGTGAAAAAGAAGTAGTTCTGGGTTTCTTGAAGTCTCCAACTAGACTATATTCATTAAGCCTTCTTCTTCAAGATTCGGAATATCCATCTCTGTACCAGAAAAATGCTCTCTCATAAACACTATTTTTCCTCCTGTAGGGCACTTGGGGAATATTTTCACGGAGGTGCTTAGACTTATGCACATTGGGAGCAACCTCTAAAAATTTTCTTTGAACCACTGAGGCTCCCCCATTGGAGGCACATCGTTTACTTATTCCCCCATTCTAGGCACATCATTTACTTCTTCCACCATACTAGGCTCTTCAACTCTGCAAGGCTCAACCAAGGGTTGTACATCCATGGTCTCAACAAACTCATCAGTAAGCTCAAAAATAGATGCATCAACAAATCAATTTTCCACCATGTTAGCAATCTCATTAGAAATTTTCACATCTTCATCATCTAGGCTAATATCAGGAATTTCTTGAGTCTTTTCTTTGTTAATAACACAAATAATATTATCATCAGTTAACAAGGGTGTCTCCTTTTGCACTTCTTGTGAGTCACCATTTAGATACTTAGATTCAATCACCGTTTCAAGGATTGGTGCCTCAACAAGAGTTTCAAGCAATGTGTCGACATTCTCATTTGCAATTGCAACATTATTGTTGTTCATGCTATCACAAGGATCATCAAGATGTGACTCTGTGAAATTCATAAGGCAATCAAGAGGACAAGCATCTAATGCATGGCTAACAACATCATTTGACTCATGGAATTCCATAAAATTAATGCAAGACTCAGCGTTAGACACACTTCCCATTTTGTCACTAAGAAACCACAAGGCTCTAATTGCATCACTATCAAGCTCATCACAGAAGACATCATCCTCATCATAGAAGACATCATTCACAATTAAATGACTAAAATTTGACTCATGTAACACAGGTTGATCAACAATGCATTTTTGTGAGACAACCTCAATATCTGCAGATTCCACCTCCCTAAGATTCGTTTCACCACATTCAACTTTAGCTTGCATTTCAAAATAATATTCCTCAGGAGTTGGTATTCTAGCAATAAGAGGTATACCTTGTGGATAGCATTATTTGTATTGAATTGGTAGCTCACTTTGGTCTCTCCCATTGCTCCATGAAGCATCTAGTTGAGCACTCATTTGTTGCCTCCTTGAAAACTCTTCTTCTTGAGAAAATCCTATTTCTTCCTTTGGTAAGCCTCTATCAAGTCTTTCCAAAAGTTGAGAAAACATGTCTTCAACAGAGAGTCTTTGGTTTCCAATGAGATACATCTAGTTGCTTTGTTCTTGATTGTGCCATTGCTCTTCATATGGTGGTGGAGAGAAGTCCCCAAATCTTCTAGGTGTTGGCTGTGTGTAATGATAAGAGCCAAAAGAGTCCCCATACCAATTGAGTTCTTGGGTACTTGTGGTGTGCAATCTTCTATTTCAATTGAGTTCCAGTATCCGGCACTTACCACAGTAGACAGAACAAACACGAAAACAAAATACAACAAAATTTCTCAAAATGAAACATAACAGGACTACTAATCTACACAAAAAAAACAAACAAAATAGAGCAACTCAAGATTCTAGAAACCATGTCTTCCCCGGCAGCGGCGCCAAAAATTGATGCGTGTCGTCTCGCGATCCAATTTTACCCTATAACTAATGTAGTAGTGGTGATGGGATTCGTTCCTCAGGAAAGGGGATGATTTCAAGAATTCAAGTAAATGCTCCAACAATTGTCACAAAAACCCAGCAACAAACCCAAAAAATAGAATGTAAACGCAAACAAGGGAAAATGATGCTCTAGAGTTCCTTTCGGATGATTGCTCACCTAAGAAACTTATTCAGTGTGATTAACATATATGCAAAACACTTGAGGAGAAATAGCTGCCTAGACACCTAAACTACAGTCGGCATGTCGACTGCACCGCAATCTAAGCCTCCTGACACCATCTTTTCCCATGGCGAGGCCTAAGGATGATGGATTCATACCGCAGCCTTCTCAATTCCCTATCCCTAACTACTCTAGTAGTCCTCTTCTAAAAACTTCCCATGGCGAGGCCTGAATTTAGGTTCTTACATTGTCATGAGAGCTAGAGAATCTCTTCACACTTCGATCTAACGATTTTGTGATCTAAAAACTTCCCATGGCATGGCCTGAATTCAGAAAAATGAGCATACCAAGCAAGTGTGAAGACTCATTTCATACTGCAGTTCTCATTTCACAGAATTCTTAGCAAATGTGGGTGAATTAAGCTTCAATTCAGCATGGCGACCGCAATTAAAGTTCAATTCAACAACATCGGTTCAAATTCATGAAACTTAACAGATTTCAAAGAGCAAACAGAGTATGATTTCATTTCTTTATATAGATGATAAGTATAATTTTAGGTTTCATTATTTAGTATTTTAAGTTGTTATATTAGCAATAATTTGCATATTTTGTGCAGATTTGTGGAGATTATGAGGAAAAACATTATTTACTATGGTAAATGATGAAAATCTGGAGTAGAAGTTGCTGATAAGAACCTGTGAAGTAGTCAAGTCAAATTTGTTGATACGTTGAAGCTTTTTCGGAATATCAATTTTGTTTCCTTAAATTGTGGAAGATTTGATTTTTGAGCTTAAGCAGGAAGATATTGAAGATTTTTAGGAATTTTTGGTTGTGTTTTTACCTATAAATAGAAGGGATAGATTAGTTTGAAAAATACCCCATCCCGATTCCATCTTTTGAATTCTGTCAATTTTATTTCAAGTTTAGTTTTTAAATTAGTTCGAATTTAAGTTTGAAGTTTTTATGCTTTGAAGTTTGTTTTAATTCAGTATTTGATTCTAATAGAATTCTTTTCCATTTACATTGAATTATTTTCGGTTCCATTAAGGAATTATTCAATTTTGAGTTTAATCTCATATTCAAATTTATTTAAGCACTGCATATTTGAAGTATTTTTATTTTTAAGAACTCAGACGTGCAAGTTCCGTATATTAATGAAATGATCAGATTGAATTTGTGAATGTTAAGTTACTGGATTAATACCATCGAATTTTTGTCCAGAGCCTAGAAGTTTAGATTATTAAAAGTCTTAATTTTGATGTTTAATCATTGTCTTACTTTTCTATAAGAATTCTGAACTCAATCAAATTCTTAATAAGATTATGTCCATTAATTTCGTGTATTGAGCTGAAGACATTTTCTAAAATGATAAGTCTTGTTTCCAATTTAAATCATGAGTCTTTCTTTTAGTTAAATTAAATCATTTTCTTAGTTAAGTTTATCCTATCAAATAAAGTACCAATCCAGTTCAGGAGCAATCATTCCTGGATTAACAGTGGCAAAGTTGGAGTCCAGTTCAGAGTTCAACCAGCTTCCAATTACTTCACTGTGGTTCTCACCAGAATACCAATAAGCTTTCTTTTACCTTTATCTTTTATTATTAAATTTTATTAATTAATTAGTCTAAGTGTTCTTTTAATTATGTCTGTAGCTTAATTTAATTTTCCGGCATTAATAATGAAGTGCTAATTAAAATATGATCGTGAGACCAAAATGTTTTTATTAAATTAACTTGATCAAATTCTAGAAATTCCCTGTGTTTAATGATAATGTTGCGATTAATTTAATCTTGATCACATTATTTTAATCAATGCAATGCTAAATTAGTTTCCTATTAATTATCTGTAATTAATTGGTTAATTAATTAAGTGGTAAAACTACCATCAGGTAGGAGGGAATTAAAGGTTAGTAAATTATGACATACTGTTGATGATTGTAATTTGCTAAAATTGGGTTTTTCTAATTACTAATGCAATTAAATCTTTAAATTTAGTGTTGGCTGATTCCAGCTAAATTAAGATTTAATTAGGGGTAATTAATTTATAGCTGATTCTTGTTAATTATCTATTATTAAGGAAAAATTGGATTATGTCAGAGCTGATTCTCGGTAATCTATAACCAATTGGTTTGAACAAGTTAATTTATTTGTGAGTCTAGGATCGATCTAAAATTAATTAGTATGGATTTATTAATTGCCGGATTTTACTTATTTGATAGATTATAATCTTTGTGATTTTCTTTGGCTAATTTGTTTAATTAATTGTTAAGTTTAATTAATTTGACACATTAAAATTGAATTGTTACACTTTAGAATTAACTAAAATTAATTGTGTACCCGTTCCTCGAGGGATCGACCCTACTTCCACATGCTAATTGTATTATTTGAAGTAGGAATTAATTTGGTACTAAACGACGTACCAATTTTTGGCGCCGCTGCCGGGGAACGGCGTTATACTTTTCATTTTAGTTAATTCTTTTTATCTCTTGGTGTATGTCCCGTTCGTCTAACCATAATCTCTTATTTGATACAGAGATCGAGAAGACAGCAAGAAGATTAAGGAAAGAGACGAGGGAAAGACGCCAATGGCGTTTTTCTGATTCTGTTCCAGAACCTCTGTTTGCCCAAACGGAAGATACTTCAGCAACAGAATCAGATCAAGACACATCCTTTGATAACTTTGACATGGCAGAAAATCAGAATGGAAATAACCAGGGTGGAGGACAAGGAGCACCCGTTCGGGAAAGGACATTGAGGGAGTTAACTAGTCCCTTAATAAATTATCAGCCCTCCTGCATTGTATTGCCTGCTATAACTGTTGATTTTGAACTCAAACCGTCATACCTTAATTTGTTGCCTAAATTTAACGGTTTAGTTGGAGAGGACCCGCATAACTTCTTGCATGAATTTTTAAGAGTGTGTGGAACATTGAACAATCGGGGAGTAAATCAAGAATACATTAAATTAGCGAGTTTTCCGTTTACCCAAACAGGAGAAGCTAATTTATGGTTTAGTAGTCTAACTCCAAATTCTATACGTTCATGGCAAGAATTACAAGGAATCTTTTTACATAATTTTTTCCCTGCATCAAGAATTGCATCAGTAAGAAAAGAAATTTGTGGAATCAAACAAGATATTGATGAATCTTTGCATGCATATTGGTTAAGATTTAAAAGACTTTGTAATAATTGTCCTCAACATCAAATTTCTGAAGAGTTACTAATCCAATATTTTTATGAAGGTATGCTACCGGAAGAAAGGAGGACGGTTGATGCTTCAAGTGGTGGTGCATTTATGGATAAAACTCCGGCGCAAGCTAGAGCTTTGATTACACAAATGTGTGAGTCCCGACAACAATATCATGTTTCCCGTTCGGCCAATCCAGTAAATGCGGCGAACATGTCATTTTTTGAGACTCGACTTGATGCATTGACCACTTCAGTGGAACGTTTAGTGGCAACATTGGATAATACCCAACAGATTTGTGGAGTGTGTAATAATTCAGGACATCCAAATGATTTGTGCCCATCAGTTCAAGATGACCAAACAGCTTCGGTGAATGCAGCAAATCAACAATATGATCCCCATTCTAATACATTCAATCCGGGGTGGAAAGATCATCCAAATTTGAGATATGGGAATAGACAACAGCCAGTTCCTGGAGTTTTATATCCTCCACAATATAGGCCACAACAGCAAGTAATGGCTCCGGTTGCTCAACAAACTTTCATACCCACTTCAAGAGGAGGTGTGCCTTTAGAGGATTTGATTACAACATTAGCCACCACCACTCAGAGTATGCAGCAAGGATTTATTAAGTCTCAAGTGGAGGCGCAAAAATTTCAGCAGGAAACTCGCGCAAGCATAACAGGGTTGAGTAATCAAATTACTCAGTTATCCACCGCCGTAAATGCTTTAGAAGGAAATCAAGGGAAGCTGCCTTCACAGGTTTTACCAAATCCAAAGGAAAATGTTAGTCAAATAACATTAAGGAGTGGAAAGCAGTTGGAGGAACCTACGTTGAAAATCAAGGAAAAATAAACAGGAAAAAGGGTTCCGTTAGACCAAGCAGATGACAGTCAGAAATCTGAGGTAAAAGTTGATTTAAATAATAATATTTCTGATATTAAAATACCTCCTCCTTTTCCTGGCAGGTTAAACCGAGATGTGAAGGATGATGACATGAGTGATATCCTCACCATATTCAGCAAGATTGAAATTAATATTCCTTTCCTTGAAGCAATCAGGAAAATGCCAAAATGTGCAAAATTTCTAAAAGATTTTTTGGCCAGAAAAATTAAAAAGTCAAAGAATGAGAAAGTGGTGGTAGGTGAAAATGTTTCTGCAATAATTCAGAAAAAATTACCACCAAAATGCAAGGACCCAGGTATGTTTGCCATTCCATGTATAATTGGGGACAAACGGGTAGAAAGTGCTATGTTTGATTTAGGAGCATCAATAAATGTTATGCCTTTGTCTACATATGATGAATCTAGTATGGGACCCCTTTCTGAAACACAAGTTGTAATTCAATTGGCAGACAGATCATTAGCATATCCACTTGGTGTTCTTGAAAATATGCTAGTTAAGGTGAATGAATTCATATATCCTGCAGATTTTTATGTTCTTGACACAGGAAAAAATTATGATAAAAAATCTGCAGTTTTATTGTTGGGAAGACCATTTTTAAAAACTGTGAAAGCCCAAATTAATATGGATAAAGGAACCTTAACTTGTGAATTCAATGGGGAGTTTTTGACCTTTAATATTTATGATGCTATGAAACACTCCCATGATGTTGAAAATTGTAATGTTGTTGATATTTTTGAGCCAATTGTCCAAGATCATTTTGAGATAAATTTTATGCAGGATAAATTGGAGTTAGCAATCACAACAGGTTTGACGGATGTTGAGGCAAAAAAATTGCAAAATGATGAACTCAGAGATGCTATTATGTCACTTTATTCTTTAGATGAATTTTCTAATAATTCTGAGTTCTCTCATTTGGTCAAACAAAACACAACTGATAAACTTTTGCCTTCTCTTTTGCAGGCACCCGAATTGGAATTGAAGGTTTTACCTGAACATTTGAAATATGTGTTTTTAGGTGAAAAAGAAACATTGCCTGTTATTATTAATAAAAATCTCAGTCAGAGTCAAGAAGATAGATTGATTAGACTTTTGAGAAAATATAAAGCGGCAATAGGGTGGACTTTGGCAGATATAAAAGGAATAAGTCCAAGTGTTTGCATGCATAGAATTTTTCTTGAACCAGATTCTAAACCGGTGAGGGATTCACAAAGGAAATTAAATCCAAATATGAAAGAAGTGGTGCTTAAAGAAATATTAAAACTTCTTGAATTGGGGATAATATTTCCTATTTCTGATAGCAAATGGGTTAGTCCAGTACATGTGGTACCAAAAAAATCTGGATTTGAATTGGTAAGAAATGAAAAAAATGAATTGTTTCCTGTGCGTCTCCGAACCGGATGGCGAATGTGTATTGATTTTAGGAAATTAAATTCTGCTACCAGGAAAGATTATTTTCCTTTGCCATTTCTAGATCAGATGCTTGAAAGATTGGCGGGTAAGTTATTTTTCTGTTTTCTTGATGGGTATAGCGGTTATTTTCAGATTTTTGTAGCACAAGAAGATCAGGAAAAAACCACTTTTACTTGCCCATTTGGAACGTTTGCATATAGACGCATGCCTTTTGGTTTGTGTAATGCTCCAGGAACTTTTCAGCGATGCATGATGAGTATATTTTCTGATTTAATAGAACATTGCATCGAAATTTTCATGGATGATTTTACTGTATATGGGAATTCTTTTGATGACTGCCTTGAAAATCTTGATAAAGTGTTGCATCGTTGTGTTGAAAAAGATTTGGTTTTAAATTATGAAAAATGCCACTTTATGGTTAGAGAAGGAATTGTTCTTGGACATGTAGTTTCTGAAAAAGGACTTCAAGTTGATAAAGCTAAGATTGATTTAATTTCTCAATTACCTTATCCATCTAATGTTAGAGAAATTCGTGGTTTTTTGGGACATGCAGGTTTTTACAGGAGGTTCATCAAAGACTTTGCAAAAATAGCACAGCCCCTGACGCGTTTATTACAAAATGATGTTCCGTTTGATCTAACAGAGGAGAGGAAGTTAGCTTTTGATAAATTGAAGGAGAAATTGGTGTCAGCCCCTATTGTTCAACCACCCCGTTGGGAATTACCATTTGAGCTAATGTGTGATGCAAGCGATTACGCCGTAGGAGCTGTGCTTGGCCAAAAAGATGGAAAAGAGAGCCATGTGATTTATTATGCGTCAAAGACTCTAAATCAAACTCAATGCAATTATACTACCACCGAAAAAGAATTATTAGCTATAGTATTTGCATTTGAGAAATTTAGATCCTATTTACTTGGCTCTAAAATTATTGTTTATACTGACCATGCAGCTTTGAAGTATTTGTTACAAAAGAAAGAATCAAAACCCCGACTAATTAGATGGATTTTGCTCTTACAGGAATTTGACTGGGAGATTAAGGATAAAAAAGGAGCAGAAAACAATGTGGCGGATCATTTGAGTAGATTGGTTCGAGAAGAAGACCGTTTGGCCATACAAGAGACCTTTCCAGATGAGCATCTTTTGACCATTACTGGTAAGATTGGTAAGGAACTTTGGTATGCGGACATGGTGAATTATTTGGTGAGTAAAGCATTTCCTAAAGGACTATCACATGCACAACGAATGAAAATTAGAAATGATTCAAAATATTTTTTATGGGATGAACCTTATTTGTGGAAAATTGGCTCAGATCAAATAATTAGAAGGTGCATTCCGGAAAGTGAAATTAATGAAATTTTGAATTATTGTCATATGTATGCATGTGGTGGACATTTTGGTCCAAAACGAACGGCTAGAAAAATACTAGATAGTGGTTTCTTTTGGAATACACTATTTAGAGATGCGTATTTGTTTTGTAAAAGTTGTGAGAGATGTCAAAAAATGGGAAATATAACAAACAAAGATGAAATGCCCCAAATGCCGATAATTGTGTGTGAAATTTTTGATGTATGGGGTATGGATTTTATGGGCCCATTTCCTAGTTCATTTGGCAACTCGTATATTTTACTAGCTGTTGATTATGTATCAAAGTGGGTGGAAGCCAAGGCCACCAGGACTAATGATTCTAAGGTTGTTGCAGGGTTTTTAAAATCTAACATTTTTAGCAGATTTGGAGTACCACGAGCTATCATAAGTGACCAAGGGACTCATTTTTGCAATCGCACGATCGAAGCTTTAATGAAGAAATACGGAGTACACCACCGTTTGGCCACACCGTATCATCCGCAATCAAATGGCCAAGCGGAAGTCTCCAATCGTGAGATTAAGCAAATTTTTGAGAAAACCGTTAATACCTCTCGAAAGGATTGGAGTATGCGATTGGATGATGCTTTGTGGGCGTACAAAACAGCTTTCAAAACTCCGATCGGGATGTCCCCATACCGGCTCATATTTGGTAAACTGTGTCATCTTCCAGTAGAAATTGAACATAAAGCATACTGGGCTATTAAACAAATTAATATGGACACATTTAAGTGTGGGGAAGAGAGGAAATTACAACTTCAAGAGTTAGAGGAATTGAGACTGGAATCTTATGATAATGCTTTGTGGTATAAAGAAAAAACTAAAATGTTGCATGATAGAGTGATAAGAAAGAAATAGTTTCAAATAGGGCATAAACTACTACTTTTTCAGTCTAAATTAAGATTGATGGGAGGAAAATTAAAATCTAAATGGATTGGACCCTTTGAGATAGTATCTGTTTACCCTAACGGAACTGTGGAAATTAAAGGCTTGGAATCAGGGAAGATTTTTAAAGTAAATGGACAGAGATTAAAGCCTTTCTATGAGAATGTTCAGGTTAGTACTGTGGAAGAGCTTAATTTGGCATTGCCAAAATATTTTTAATAACCACAAATTTCTTTGTCTAGCCAAAAACTTTAAATGAAGGCACTAATTGGGAGGTAACCCAATAATTTTATTTTTTTTATTTTATTTTGTCTTTCATATGAATTTAATCTCTTCTAATTTTTTGTCTTATAGGTTTGAAGAAAAGGAAGAAGTGAAACAAGAGATGGGTCTTATGACAGTTGAAGTTGGACGTCTCAACAAGTCACTTTCAGCAATTTTGAAGAGGAAGGAGGTTCAAGAACCTTGGAATAATTCAGGGCAGTAGTTCTATATTTCTTTGCAATATTTAATTTTCTGTTTTCAGTTTTAATTTCGATAGGTTGGGTAATTTGTTGAAGCCTTGTCCAGCTTATGCTTTTGCTTGGGTCAAGCAAAGTTTAAGTGTGGGGAGGTGGATTATATGTGTTTTATTAAGTGTTTCAAAAATTCTTTCGTGATTTATGTTTTTATTTGACAAGAATCTAGTTTAAATATTAATCATGATAATCGAGTATGGTTTGGAAGTTGGTGGAATCCTTGTATTTAGAGTTCAAATATGTCCTTGTATGTTTCAAAAAATGATAAAATGCAAGAATGAATTTTACTTATCTACATAAAGTGAGGTTTGAGCCTAAGCATGCAAAACCACTTTTTGATGCTTGAATGATTTTTTTTCTTGTTGAGTGAAAAGAATGTACATTGATGATCTTACAAATTTTGCATTGTTGTGCACATGGAACCATTGATGTTGGAATTATTATTACATGAAAATGATAAAGGCATTTAGGTTAACCAAGTTTGGCTTTAGTTTTTTTTTTCCTACCTTACAATAAATCTTTAGTTAACCCTTTTGAAGCCTGAAACTCTTTCTTTGATATGTAACCCATTTAAAATACACCTCAACCTTTTAACTTTCTATTTTCCTTTTTCTTCAAGGTGCTTATAACAAAATGAATAATGTTTGAAATAATCCTCTTAGGTTGAAGAAAGCAAATTCAATTTGAAAGGGTGAAGAACTAAGTGTTCTTTTAAAAAAAAATGAAAAAAAGGGGGTTCTGTTTGATCAAACAAGAACAGGACAAGAAAATTGAAAAAGAGGTGAAAAAAGAAATATATTTGCTTGTTTGAAATTGATGCAAAAGACCTAGTGTGGGGATTATTTGCTTAGTTGTGATTGAAAGCACCTTGAGTAGATTTTTATCCATTTCATTATTCTTTTCTTTATCCTACCTCATTTACCCTAGCCCCAATACAACCAATAAAAGTCCTTTTGATTCATGTATTTGGTTTTGGCAAGATATGGGTGAAATGTGACATATTTGCAAAATTATGGTAAGAAGTCTTGTACAATTCTGTTTGAGTGGATTACCTAAATGAGAGATTTTGAGTGCTTAGTTGAAGTTTCACTGATATTTTTGAGAGTATTCATTCTTGTACTTTTTAATTTTGAAGAAAAGGATATTTTGTGTCTTTAATACAAGGATTGGAATTGTGGAATGAAGGAAGAACTCGATTTGAATGTGAAATATTTAATTTTGGATTTCTTGTGAATAAGTGTTTTGAATAAGCTTGAGGACAAGCATAGTTCTAGTGTGGGGAATTGATAAGTATAATTTTAGGTTTCATTATTTAGTATTTTAAGTTGTTATATTAGCAATAATTTGCATATTTTGTGCAGGATTTGTGGAGATTATGAGGAAAAACATTATTTACTATGGTAAATGATGAAAATCTGGAGTAGAAGTTGCTGATAAGAACCTGTGAAGTAGTCAAGTCAAATTTGTTGATACGTTGAAGCTTTTTCGGAATATCAATTTTGTTTCCTTAAATTGTGGAAGATTTGATTTTTAAGCTTAAGCAGGAAGACATTGAAGATTTTTAGGAATTTTTGGTTGTGTTTTTACCTATAAATAGAAGGGATAGATTAGTTTGAAAAATACCCCATCCCGATTCCATCTTTTGAATTCTGTCAATTTTATTTCAAGTTTAGTTTTTAAATTAGTTCGAATTTAAGTTTGAAGTTTTTATGCTTTGAAGTTTGTTTTAATTCAGTATTTGATTCTAATAGAATTCTTTTCCATTTACATTGAATTATTTTCGGTTAAATCCATTAAGGAATTATTCAATTTTGAGTTTAATCTCATATTCAAATTTATTTAAGCACTGCATATTTGAAGTATTTTTATTTTTAAGAACTCAGACGTGCAAGTTCCGTATATTAATGAAATGATCAGATTGAATTTGTGAATGTTAAGTTACTGGATTAATACCATCGAATTTTTGTCCAGAGCCTAGAAGTTTAGATTATTAAAAGTCTTAATTTTGATGTTTAATCATTGTCTTACTTTTCTATAAGAATTCTGAACTCAATCAAATTCTTAATAAGATTATGTCCATTAATTTCGTGTATTGAGCTGAAGACATTTTCTAAAATGATAAGTCTTGTTTCCAATTTAAATCATGAGTCTTTCTTTTAGTTAAATTAAATCATTTTCTTAGTTAAGTTTATCCTATCAAATAAAGTACCAATCCAGTTCAGGAGCAATCATTCCTGGATTAACAGTGGCAAAGTTGGAGTCCAGTTCAGAGTTCAACCAGCTTCCAATTACTTCACTGTGGTTCTCACCAGAATACCAATAAGCTTTCTTTTACCTTTATCTTTTATTATTAAATTTTATTAATTAATTAGTCTAAGTGTTCTTTTAATTATGTCTGTAGCTTAATTTAATTTTCCGGCATTAATAATGAAGTGCTAATTAAAATATGATCGTGAGACCAAAATATTTTTATTAAATTAACTTGATCAAATTCTAGAAATTCCCTGTGTTTAATGATAATGTTGCGATTAATTTAATCTTGATCACATTATTTTAATCAATGCAATGCTAAATTAGTTTCCTATTAATTATCTGTAATTAATTGGTTAATTAATTAAGTGGTAAAACTACCATCAGGTAGGAGGGAATTAAAGGTTAGTAAATTATGACATACTGTTGATGATTGTAATTTGCTAAAATTGGGTTTTTCTAATTACTAATGCAATTAAATCTTTAAATTTAGTGTTGGCTGATTCCAGCTAAATTAAGATTTAATTAGGGGTAATTAATTTATAGCTGATTCTTGTTAATTATCTATTATTAAGGAAAAATTGGATTATGTCAGAGCTGATTCTCGGTAATCTATAACCAATTGGTTTGAACAAGTTAATTTATTTGTGAGTCTAGGATCGATCTAAAATTAATTAGTATGGATTTATTAATTGCCGGATTTTACTTATTTGATAGATTATAATCTTTGTGATTTTCTTTGGCTAATTTGTTTAATTAATTGTTAAGTTTAATTAATTTGACACATTAAAATTGAATTGTTACACTTTAGAATTAACTAAAATTAATTGTGTACCCGTTCCTCGAGGGATCAACCCTACTTCCACATGCTAATTGTATTATTTGAAGTAGGAATTAATTTGGTACTAAACGACGTACCAATAGATCTTGTTAATTGCACTGCATTTAGTTGTCTAAGTGAAACATTCATCCATCGGAACCCTAGAACATCACCAATTTAGCCCGAACACGCCATTCTCATCTCATAATCATTAAAATCCAACATTATGCAATTCATCTCCATTAAATTAGACAAATTTACCGATTAAAGTACGGAGAATTGTCAAATGCTTCGTCAATTGAGAATCGAAATACTGTGATCAGTCCAAAGGTGCGATCGAAAACGAAAACGGAGATAAAATTCTAGAGAGTGAAAATCCTAGAGAGAGAAAGTTAGATAGAGAAAACTCTCTCTCCGGTTTCTAGTTTAATCTGTCCATTTCCCAAAATAATGACAAAAATCCGCTACATAGAGAGGTCTAAAGCTTATTAAACACGCTAACGTAAACTGAACACTTATTTACAGAAATGCCACTACAATATAGAAAATATCTCAAATATTGTGCACGTGCAAGAACTCCAAGTCAGCCCAAAATTCTCAGCTTCATGCCTCCAAGCATAAGCCCTTCACGCCATCACCACGCTTTCCACGCTCTTGAGCCTTCAGTGTTCACCCCTTCACACCCTGAAAGAAGAATTCCACACTTAGCCAAAATTTAACACTACACTTCACCATTTTCATGGCGATGCAACGTGACGCTGCATCGGTGTGCAAGTGGTTTCATGGCGATGCAACGTGACCTTGCATCGCCGTGTACCTAGTTTCATGGCGATGCAACGTGACATTGCATCGCCGTGCACTTTCTTATATGGCGCCGTGCAAATGTGCAAGGCAAGCGTGAGGGTGGTGCATGTGTTGCTAAAGTTGTGTGCATGAATGTGCTGTGAAGTGCCTCAAGTGAGTGCATGTGTGTGCTGTGAAGTGCCGCAAGTGAGTGCATGAGTGTGCTGTTAAGTGCCGCAAGTGAGTGCATGAGTGTGCTGTGAAGTGCCACAAGTGAGTGCATGAGTGTGTTGTGCAGCCGCGCGCATGGTGCAAGGCTGCTGCGCTGTGCGCGCAGCAGCGTGTGTGAGAGCTGCGCGCTGTGGCGCGAAGCATGTGTGTGCGCCCGCGCGCATGTGAGCTGCACGCGCTGTGCGCGCAGCAGGTGCGGTGATGTGGTGCAGCTTGTGCAAGCATGTGCGGCAGCGAGTGCAATGTGTGTGCATGCATGTGTTGCAACGATGTGCGAGGTTGTGAGGGCTGTGTGCGATGTGTGCGCGTGTTGCGCACACGGTGCACGCACCATGTGCATGTGTGCACATATGCTACAAATGTGCAAAGTGTTGTGCATAACATGTGAGCATCAACTAGTGTAAGATAAGCAACATATGTGAGCATCAAATTCAGCTCAAAGATGCAAGGAAAACAAAAGGATACAAGATTGGAACTTTTTACCTCTCAAGCTTTGAATAATAACACACCTTCCCCTTGAAACCACAATATGGACATGATGCGTTGTGAATTCGGCAAAACCTTAAACATAAACTTTGTAGCCCTATGTCTTAGCTTTCCATAGCTTTTTGAATCACTCAATTCGGAGTTTGGACGAGAAAGGTATAGCCAAATTAGTGAACTGCGCCGAGGAGAGATTTCATGGCGATGAAACTTCACGTCACATCGCCTTGTAAATTGTTTCATGGCGATGCAACGTCACGTTGCATCGCCGTGCAATTTGTTTCATGGCCCATGCAAATTTCCCTTTTCAACACGATGTTTCACTTCCAGGCAATATATGTGTGTCTTTGTCTCCAAATTGGACTTTGTGGTAGACATAAGAGTTATAGAGCTTTCTCTTAGCTTTCCATAGGTTCAAGAATCATCAATATTGTAGGTCTGTAGCTCAAGTTAGTTTCCTTCTACCAAACTGTGGCATCCATCTCAACACTGAAAAATTGAAGTAGTGATCACAAAGATGCCCCCGTTTCTCAGACCTGCGTACTGAATTTGATACGAATGGAGTAGGATGAAGTCCAATCCACACGAATTTTCCACAAGTTCGGATAGTTGTGCACCAAAAACTCAATTCAAGAAACAAGAACACAATTTGCGGAAAAGAGATATTGAACGAAAAGGCAAGATTAAAATTAACCTAACCCCAACGTTAACACAAATTGATTCAGTTCAACTAATGTAAATCAAAAGTTTAAACCTATCAAGTTTGGCCGGTTCTATAAATCTAGAACTTGTAAGCTTCACCTAAAGTTCCTCACTTAAGGTTTGGCGGGTCTTATGAATTATTCAAGAATAACTCACGTTGATGATGTCAAATTTAATTTAGCAAAGCCAAAATTCTTTCAATTCAACATCATAAAAAACGTTACATAGCTTCTCCTTTTATAGGGAGTAGATTCGGCTTTTCTAAAAGGAAAAGGAAATAAAACCCTAGAAGTTGTAAATTACAACTTGACTTCTAAGCTAACTAACTTTTCCAAATTGGAATTGGAAACTAACAACTAACAAACTAATAAGCGAATCATTTTCCAAAAAGGATTAGGGCAAACGGTTATTCCAAAGGTGGCCAAACACGATTTGGCTACCTTTGTTTCCTAAACTATGAAGTAGCAAAACTCAATTTGACTTCTTAAGTTTCCTAAACTTTTACTTGCCATTATCATGCAAGATAATTGGATCAAGTAATTACTTAGCCCACAATTAAAACATAAAGACTTAAGCCCATAATTAAATGTTTAATGGACTTAATTATTACAACTCAAAAGAAAACTAAATAATTATCAAATGGCGTGATCCAACATAGCAAAGCCCAAGCACGCCATCTTGGTCTTCAATGTAGTCCATGAAATTCGAGATGAAAATCTGGCCAGAATCCCGTCATCAACTTTGGAAGGCATTTTCAACGGTGATAATGTCAGAATCTTGGAAAACTTAAAACATGAAAGTTGTAGCTCTATCTCTTATCGTTCCAGGGCTTCTTGAAGCATGCAATTCCGAGTTATATCGAAAGAGTTATTGCAAGAATACCAAAACGTGACAGAAACTTTCAGGATGACAATTTGACTTTAACACCACGGACATGGACACGGGCTTATTCTCATCATTCCCTCCCTCCTCGAAAGGATTCTTCCTCGAATCTTGAATTTGAGTTCCTGGATCAAACACCAATATGATGAACTCAATGCAAACTCGAGCCAAATAAAATTGGGAAGATGCACATCTCGAGCAACAAGAAGTTATATCCTGCCAAAACAAGACAATTGTATAAGGTAAAAGAAAGTACAATAATCTAAAACAATACGTAGAATAATTTCCTTTCACCAAAAGAATAGAACGGCCAGAATATGTATGCAAAATCGAAATACATATAACATGATTAGTCGTAACAAATTTTGCATGAGTCATAATGTTGAAGTCAATGAATTCAAAACAATTATGCAAATAACTATCATATAGTTTATGCAAATCAGAAAATCGTATGTTCTTAATTAAAGAACTAATCAATATGAATTCACTAACAACATTCATGAACACATTATTTACGTTATTAACATGTAATTTAAGCAAAGGATGTAAACATATATGAATAGAATCACAAAGACACGAAAATTCATAACAAGAAAACATATATGCATCCTTGACAAAGTGTAAATCACATGAACGTATTAATACCTTTAAAAACATGTTAAAGTTATCAAATATAAAAATACAATCCCAAAGAATAAAAACAGAATGTAAACAATCTAATAAATAGATGGTAACACAATATTTTACCTTGTGGAATTGAAAAGAAATTAAGAACTGAGATAACTTACCAAACAAGTGTTGAACTATTAAATTACCTCGTTGATCTTGATAACTTTGAATAAAGTCACGAACCAAAGAATCAAATTGAAGGTTATTCCAGCAATTATAATCAACACTTTTGTACACAAGGATTTTGGGCAGTTCGAAATTATAAAGATTAAACTCAAAATATAGTTCATGTATTAGAAAAGCAACATAACATGTGAAGAAACTATACATAAATCCATTCAATACAAAATAATGTGATTTCATAATTGAAGAATTATGTGAAAGAATTTGCTTACCAAAACACAAACCATCGGATTTTAATGCACATGTTAAAGAATTTCGAACTAATGTTTCAAAAGTGTGTGAAAGACATTGAAATTGATTCAAAATAGAAATCAAACTTTGAAAATCAATAGCATTGACGTTAACAAAGTTCTTTACTTTAAAACCATTGAAATCAACCAATAAGCTTTCATACTTACCTAACTTACCTTGCTTACCTTGTGGAAAACAAGCTAAGGCAGATTGGATTCCCTTCATTCGATAATGAGTTGTTTCTAACTCCATTAGATGTCTAGGAACTCCAAAAACCTGCAAAACAAATGAACTAGGCAGCAAACAATTCAAATGGTGATCACTATCATCAAGTAAGTACATTGATTGCCTATCTAGTATTCCTCTCTCAATCTCGCTAGAAGAAGTAAAATAACAAGGTTGCGTAACAACTAACTCTCGGCCTATGCTAGAAGAAGACAAAGAATCTTTATCTCGGCCTACACTATTACAAGTTGAGCTAGCTATTACATTACTTTTCCCTTGAACTTTCTTCTCTTTGGCGGCATTCATATCTCTAGTAGCTTGAATGATTCGAGTTTGATCTTCAAAGACTTGTGCTGGGGTTAAGGCTCGAAGATTAAACTTTTTACCTTTATGTACAAAGCTGTAGTAATTCTTCTTGGCATGATAAAAAGCATTTCTATCAAATTGCCAAGGTTTTCCAAGAAGGATGTGACCAGCCTCCATTGGCACCACGTCGCACAAGACTTCATCAACATAGTTTCCAATTTTGAATGGAACCTTTACTTGTTTAGTTACTCTAGTCTCGGCGGAATAGTTAAGCCATTGAAGTTGATATGGCTTTGGATGTTTCATACACGTTAAGTTCAACCTCTTGACAAGTAGAGTGCTTGCCAAATTAGACCAACTCTCACTATCAATGATGACACAACAAATTTTATCTTGAACCATACAACATGCACGAAAAATATTCTCCTCCATGGTACCTGCAAGTTAGTAAGAAAACAAGAAGAACACAATTGAAGTCCTATCGGGTTCTCACTATATGGTGAGTTGGTACACTCCTCTCTAGTGTAATGGCTTTTCTCGTGTATACCCTATCTAAACACTCAACAATGAATCTCTCAAACTAATTAAAGCTTACTGTTTGTCGATTTTAAGAACAAGTCTCAACCAATTAGTTCAAACAAATCAATTCACAAAAGCAAAACCAAAGAAGTTTGAAAAGAAAAATTCACGTCACAAGAAGATTTTAAGATCACGTATGGGGTATAAACAGATTAACTTCAGAAAGCTACGAATTCAAAAACTAGAGAAGATAACAAGAAGATGTGTTTTTGAATCACTCAATTCCGATTAAAAATGAGAAAGTTATGAAGGTTTGAAGATATAGTGTATATAACCTCTCTGCCGAGTTTCGGACGGTAGATCAAAGGTTCGGACGGCCGAAAGTGGCGTCCGAAACTTTGTTAAAAAAATTTCAAATCTCTGTCGAGGATCGGACGGTAGTTTCGGACGGGTCAAGGGTCCGAAAGTGGCGTCCGAAACTTTTTGTGAAAGTTTGTGACTTCTCTGTCGAGGTTCGGACGGTAGTTTCGGATGGGTAAGGGGTCCGAAAGTGGCGTCTGAAACTATAAAATTAAATACGAAAAAAAATAATTTTTTTTTTTTTCACTTTAGACCAAATGCCTTTGGGCTGATTTTTACTTGGTCTTTTTTTTTTTTGTAATGGCCTCTTTTTTTTTTTTTTTGTAATGGCCTTTTTTTTTTTGTAATGGCCTTTTTTTTTTTTGACAAAAAGCTTAACTAGGGTTTTTGAGGTTGTTGATAAACCCTAAATTTTCAACCACTTCAATGTATCAAGAAGTCAACAAAATTTCGGATTTTGAAGATACCACTTTTACCAAAGATTCAAGAAATATCACAAAGAGCAAGAATATGTCTTCAAGATTCAAATTTGAGCACTTTCGGATTTCCAAGAAAATCAAGATTTTCAAGAAAGTGGTCAAGAACTCGTCTTTTTGAGATGGTGAAAAAGTTTGATCGAAACACACTTTAATGGCAATAGAATGATGAAGATAACACAAAAGAAAGATCAAGAAAAGGATGAGAAACAAGGAAGTTATGAAATTTTGAATAAGAAACCCTAATTTCACAAACCCTAGTTTGACAAACCCTAATTCTTTGGACGTGATTTCAGCAAGAATGACTCAAGAATTCCACACTATGATGATGAACAAAAACAATGCAGAATTATGAAGAAAAACAGCAGCAAAACACGACACAAAACAGCAAGAACAACACAACAAAAATCGCAAAAATCCGAGCAAGAGATGAACACGAATTGGACAAATTTTAGCAAACAAATTGCATGCGATTTTGACGTAATTTAAAGGCAGAACTATGACGACCTTGGACAGAAATAAAGACACGAAAACAGAAACAAAAAGACACCACAAAAACTGCAGAAATTGACGCAACCAAAAGAAGCAAGAACGACGCAAAAAGAAGGACAAAAATCCGAGAGAGAACAAAACGCAAAACCTGAATTTTTTTGATGAACAACCCTTTGCTCTGATACCAACTGATACGAATGGAGTAGGATGAAGTCCAATCCACACGAATTTTCCACAAGTTCGGATCGTTGTGCACCAAAAACTCAATTCAAGAAACAAGAACACAATTTGCGGAAAAGAGATATTGAACGAAAAGACAAGATTAAAATTAACCTAACCCCAACGTTAACACAAATTGATTCAGTTCAACTAATGTAAGTCAAAAGTTTAAACCTATCAAGTTTGGCCGGTTCTATAAATCTAGAACTTGTAAGCTTCACCTAAAGTTCCTCACTTAAGGTTTGGCGGGTCTTATGAATTATTCAAGAATAACTCACGTTGATGATGTCAAATTTAATTTATCAAAGCCAAAATTCTTTCAATTCAACATCATAAAAAACGTTACATAGCTTCTCCTTTTATAGGGAGTAGATTCGGCTTTTCTAAAAGGAAAAGGAAATAAAACCCTAGAAGTTGTAAATTACAACTTGACTTCTAAGCTAACTAACTTTTCCAAATTGGAATTGGAAACTAACAACTAACAAACTCATAAGCTAATCCTTTTCCAAAAAGGATTAGGGCAAACGGTTATTCCAAAGGTGGCCAAACACGATTTGGCTACCTTTGTTTCCTAAACTATGAAGTAGCAAAACTCAATTTGACTTCTTAAGTTTCCTAAACTTTTACTTGCCATTATCATGCAAGATAATTGGATCAAGTAATTACTTAGCCCACAATTAAAACATAAAGACTTAAGCCCATAATTAAATGTTTAATGAACTTAATTATTACAACTCAAAAGAAAACTAAATAATTATCAAATGGCGTGATTCAACATAGCAAAGCCCAAGCACGCCATCTTGGTCTTCAATGTAGTCCATGAAATTCGAGATGAAAATCTGGCCAGAATCCCGTTATCAACTTTGGAAGGCATTTTCAACGGTGATAATGTCAGAATCTTGGAAAACTTAAAACATGAAAGTTGTAGCTCTATCTCTTATCGTTCCAGGGCTTCTTGAATCATGCAATTCCGAGTTATATCGAAAGAGTTATGGCAAGAATACCAAAACGTGACAGAAACTTTCAGGATGACAATTTGACTTTAACACCACGGACATGGACACGGGCTTATTCTCATCAGAATTGGAAGAAGGTCAAAACATAAGATTTGAAGTACACTCAAAGTACTTTCCATAACATCCAAGATTTCCTCATTTGGATTAGGATTGAGAAAGATACACTCAATTGAAGTTAAGCTATCTGTTCTGCCCAATACGAAACAAGCATCTTAAGGCGTCATTCAACTCCCACAAGCACCATTTCAAACTTTTTTGAATTCTTTCCTTGTTCTTTAACCTTAAACACACATTTGTCTCATTTAATCAACATTTTTTGTCTTTTTTCTTCATTTTAGCACTCCAAGTTGTAACCCACATAAAATAAACAAAATGACACATAACATTACACAATTGCATGAAAAACAAGTCAAAAGCTAAGTGAAATAACACATAAAAGTCGGTATAAAATCGACTTATCAGATATCGATGTGCTTGTTTACTGTGGGATTTTGTTTGTTTAGGTTTAATTGGGTATCTTGAATTTTGTTTAGAAATTGAGTGACAGAGGTATAATATTTTGTTATGAACTAAAATTTTTATGTTATTTATGCATTAAATTCCAGTGTTTTTGGCTAATACAAGATCAATTCAAACATTAGAGAATTATTGCTTTTATTTTCCAGGTGATGCGTTCTTATCAACATTGGAGATGTTTCAGATAATTACTGATTTGGTTGGGATTTTGATAGTTAAGTGATAATTACAATTTAGAATTTTGATAACTATCATTATCTCCAACGATAATTAACTGATTATCACACTTTGGGATTTTGATTGAATTTTTTTAAAAAAAAGTTTCAAACCAGAGTTTGTGGTGAGAGAGAAGGAAAGAGAAAGAAGAGAGAAAGATAGAGAAGAAGAGAATGTTTAGCCCTAATTTGTTTGAAAAGACATAAAATCTCCCGAATTTAACAGTTTTATAAAAGATAACAGATTTGAATGACGGAATGACTTAAAGACATACATTTACAAAGTTTAATGATGTTTTTTTACTAATTTAATAGTTTAGTGACCAAAATCCTGATTTTGGATAAAGTTGAGTAACCTATTTTGCATTTTGCTTTTATCATTAGTACATAGTACATACAACTTAATTATTTCAATACAACAATAATTTTATTACAATTTTTTATCCTCTATGGACATAAAAGTACTTCAAGAATTCTTTCTTCTTGAAACACATGTCAAGCAGAAACTTTATCAATTTACTTAGGGAATATTTCTCCACAATATTTAATTTGGAGATCATTGTAACACATTTTTGATAATTATCTTTGGAAGATTTTTTCTTTTTCAACAAATGACATTCATATTTGTAATGTCCTTACTTGTTACAATAAAAACAATTTCCCTTCTTCTTTCTTCTTTTGTTAGATTGATATTTGTCTTGGTATGACCTCTTACCTTTGTTAGTCTTGTTTTCTTGGCATTTCTCCACCAAGTGTTCCTTGTTAGAAAGATCATTATATTCCTTTTCGTGCTTTACTTGAGGAAATTTATTTTTCTACACATGACATGCCTTTTCTATACAAAGGAATTCAATAAGAATTTCAATAGTCATTTCTTTCTTCTTAAATTTGAAATTTTCCTTGAAATCTTTTAAGGAGAAATATTTTTATCCATATGCAATTTATGTTCATTAAACTTATTTATCAAATTTTCAACTTCAGAAAAATTATCTATTCCATGCCTTATATCTACCTTCTTAAAATTTAAAGAGTTTGAGACAAGAACTTTCGTACTTGAAGTATCTCTATTCATCTACCTTAATTTGTTCCAAATTTCCTTTGCTGTAGAAATTGTATAGTAGATTTCATAAAGCCTATCATCCATTGCATTTAGAATGTACCTTTTGCAAAGTTCATCATCAATCTCCCATTTCGTCTTCTCTTCATATCCACAGGATTTTCTTCAATATCAGTTGATGATGTTGGCTTAGGGGTTGTCAAGGTATAGGCAACCTTGAGTGTCACAATTAGAGTGTGCACTCTCTTTTGCATTTTGTAAACTCATTACCATCAAACTTTTCCTATTTCTTAAAATTAGAATACAAGTCATTTCCTTCTCCTACCATTATATTAAATATTGTTGAAAATTGTTGAAAATTCTTAAAGATTGTTGAAAATTCTTGTTACAAGGAAATACAGTGGTAAAACTTTATCTATTACATAGATCACTATCTATCACAATAATAGAAATATAGGACTTTATAGGAAAGGAAATTTAATAATTATTACAAAATACTGAAATAAATAAAACATCATCTATTATAATGAAATTGCAAATCAAATCAAACTCTTCAAATCGTGCAGCAAATGTTAGCGTATTTAAGTGACCCATGTGGTTTAATTGATAAAGACAAGTCATGACAAGATTCTATTTTATCAATTATACTTGTGTGGGAAAACTAATTGCTTACTTTGATGGAAAGTAGAATAAGGATTCTATAATAAATTGTTCATCTTTCTACCCACTATAAATAGAACGTACCATTCCATCAATATGTATGTCAACCTAATCGGGGTGAAGAGAGAGAAACAAATTTATTCTTTCTCCAAATATTCTTTTCTCCCTATTCCATATATTCTTCCTTCAAATATTATTTTGCAGTATTTGCGAATTAAAGTACAACCAAATAGAAGAAAGTTACTGTGGATTAAGGTATGTCTATTTCAATTATTAAAATGTGGATATGTCTATTTCAATTATTAAAATGTGGATATCATGTTATTCTATAATCCTGGATTTAAGATTTATGCGAAATCAATAATTACGTCATATTGATTTCATTTATATGGATTAAATAAAATCCAACAATTGGTATCAGACACCTCAATTAAGAATTCATGATTTCTAATTATTGAAATAATTATTAGAATAAAATTATGGTAATTTAAATTCTGCAATTACTGAAATATGATTGCTGTAATTAAATTATGTTGATAATTTAATTAAGTTGCAATTACTGTTTATGTAATTTAATATTAACTGTATAAAGATGACATAACAGTTTATAAATTGTAATTGTAATTTATTGATGATGAGCTTTATAAAATCATATTTTATCATCATGCATATATGAAATATCTCGCATGATATTTCCTTTATCATGCTATATATAAAAAAATTTATCTCGTTAACATGCCATTAATTTATGAGACGTGTGGATGCTATTTCTTCATTGTTTCTTCATTTATATCTGCTTCTTTATTGCTCCAATACCGTAGCAAGGTGGGACGAAATTAACCACGCATGCTCAACGAAAGCTAAATTAGGCCTCTCTAATTCTTAATGATGATTCCCTCCATTATCATTTGCAAGATTCGTTGCTTTACTAATAGAGGTCACAGGCAGAGATACATCCTTCCCTATTTCAAAGCCTCCATTAGCCATATTGGAATTGCAAAGGGCTCTCAAGCAACTTCGCATACTCTGCATTGGTATGATGATATTCCAAAAACTAAAATGCATTTATGTAACAAGTATATTTGTTAACTTTTTGATCATGTACACCAAACCTTGAACATAGAATATTTATGTGTATATATCGCTTTATGAGAAGGAAAGCACATGGTCAACATAAAAGTCTTTGATTCATTTCAACATTTAGTCCGTATAACTGCTGCTATATTTCCATAGTAAAACCAAGAAAATCAAATAACTTCACGGTAAACAAGGAGTCATGTACGCATTTCCACTGTTGTAAGTATAACCAAATAATTTCCACAAATGCCAAGAATAATCAGTTTTAATTAACCTTTGTTTCACTTCAGTCTTGACAAAAGTGTAATGAGTCTAATGACCACCTACTATAATAAATTTGGTAAAGGAACAAGTTTGTGCCCTGCTGTGTATCAATATGTCATGTTAGTGAGACCAAATGGATACATGTGAAGAAGACTACCCTTATCCATGAGAGGAACGGCAAGAAAAGAACTACTCTTTACAAATCAAAATTAAAAATAAAGATTTTGGGGTAAAAAAAGTTGTCGCAAAATATGTGTTACAACTCAGATTGATATATCATTTGCCAGTCACAAAGCTCTATTCACAAGGTAGCTTATCGTGAACGTTAACCGAGTGCTCGACTAAAAGCTTATAACATTTCGCCTGTCTGGAGGAGCAACGGATTCCCACAATGAACAGTATTCTGGAATATTAGCTGCCTCAACCCCGAGAGAGGAGAGGTTACACCCGTACTCCTGATAAAATAGGCCAGGGTAATGAATGACTATTCAACCAACAGCACACAAAGCTTAAGCAAAAGTAAATAGATTAATTACGGATAGTTCACATGTAAGACCTCACAGGAGAAATAGAAGTTACCTGAATATGAAGAAATAGTTGCATGCATAGCTTCTCGGAATCTGACAAATTTTGGTCTGGAACGTCAGAACTAGCTCCAGTCCGCTTTTGTGCACCTATACGTATTCTCTGAAGGGAAAATTCTGTTCTCCTGGTCTACAACAATATGCAATATAAAACAATAGTTGCCTTTCTATTCCCATGAGAATGTCGAATAGTTAGGAACATTTAGCTTCAAAGGCAGAAAAGAATAATTGAATGCTTACCAAACTAAGAAGCTCAGTAGCTAGTTCATTATAATGATGAGTTATCTCAAAAGCAGCACGTTGCAAGAGCTCATTCTTGATCTCCGCTGTTAAATATTTAGTAGCTCGCTCCCCATCCAAGAAATTCTGTAAAAGGTGACATGATTTTAGAATTAAATTTTACACAGGCAGTTAAATTACTCTACTATTGAGCATCAAGTTATACAAACAGCTTGCCAGCAGAAATAAAAATGTGAAAAGATACAAAGAACAAGGAATTTCACTGCAAACTATAGAGAAGTAAACAACGAAGGAAACCCATAGAAAAACACAGTTTTAACAGAAAAGAATTATGTCTTCAACTCAGGAATGTCATAAGACAGCTTACCCCCATGATTGCAATCATTGTTACAAACCAACGATAAATTAGCTTTGTACAGATCACATTGAGTACACTGAATTAGAGATCATTCAGAATGCAAGATACATCAGACACCTATATTTCTGTGCATTATTCAAAACATATAACACTCTTGATAGACAGGAGGTTAGTTAAGTTTGATATACGTCCTGATCCCAAAAGATACGAATGAGAAAGAGATACTTAGAGAAAGTAAATGGTCGCACAACATAAAAATTTATACATTCTTCAATATAAGCAAATGAATGCTTCACATAAGTAACCTTACAATTTCAAAATGCATACATGTGCAAAATGGTGTTGAGTAAACAAATGCATACATGTTGAACAACCATCTATCTGAATGCAAAATGTCCCAGAGAAAAAGGAACTTTCCAATTTATCCTCAGAACATGTCTAAGAAATGATAGAACTCAAGAAAAATGGAACTACCTTTATTGGACACAATACACCTGACACATATGGAGAATGCCTAACTGGAAGAGGTTTGTTAGTCATTCTGTACGTGGCAGTTATTCCCTTCAGTTGCCTCAAGTCCTGAAACACGAGTAAATTGTATGCATGGTAATCAATGCAAATCAATCCATAAATAAATATATATAGGCAATCACAAAGCTGACGAATAAGTTCCATAAAGGAACTTTAATAAATCAACAATGACAATTCAGAGGACATACATATATGCACACCGATGCATACAAAGTTCAAAGAAAGAATTATCCCAGTAGACATACCTCAATCGACTTGTCAACCAGTGTGTCGATTATCGACTTCATGACAAGGGGCAGAAGATCTTGCAGAGACTTCCCACCTTGTAAAATGCTTTGTTTCACAAGATCAAGTACTTCTGTTGAGCATGACTTAAGAAGCTCTGTAACATGTCCAAGGTAATTATTGGAAACCTCATCTACCAGGTAATGTAGATCATATATTATCTGCAGCATAAACATGCATGACTATTAATGGATCACATCTTATAATAACCTAAACCAGCAGCTGAGTTTTTCCATAAAACACCACCAGTTTGGTTTGTACTACAGTGCCACAATAGAAGTACATTTGAAATCTTAGAATCAATCAAGAATAAAGAAGCAGTAAATCACCCCAGCAAAACAAAGTATATAAAAAAGCTTCAACTATTTAGCATCCAGACAACAGAAGAAAAGAAGTACCAAAATGTGTTGATTTGAAGTAACCAATGTTAAACAAGACAATATGCTGAACCAATTTAAACTCCAGAGTTTAAATTGCCAGAAGAAAGACTCGGAAAAGTCAAGCACTGAGGTTCACTTCAAAATATTTCAGAACAAAAAAGCAAAGGACAGAAGTAGACAGGTCATTTAAACACAATAGAAATTTGAATCTTTCACCCAGGATGTTTCTCATTCTTGATTTACTACATTTCCGTCACAGACTTTAAGTTTGGGCATGTCAAGGGTTGACCCAATATCTGCCGGTTATGAAGTTATAGCAGATAATTGTGTTAGGAGTCATGCAATAATCCCACTGCTCAAAGAGTTGCCAAAATTTGGACGAAATTCATTTATTCCTAGGCCTGAAACCTGGTTCAACTCTCAGTAAATGAAATTCAGTCAACTCTGTCATTTTATTTTGGCTTCTTAACTCTGTAAAATCACATTTCAGTTGAAAATATCTCCTTTTTATCAACGTAGCTCGTGCAGTGTGGAAAGCTCATACTTGTTTCCAAGAGGAAGATATTGATCAAGTTAAAAGAACAAAGTCAAAACTCATAACTAAGCAAAAAGGTATGACTATCTCTCCAGGGGTTTGTTGTCTTCAGAAAACACTTACATCTACTTCTTCAGGCTGATTATCTTGGTGATGCTACAAATTCTAAGTAATTGATTAATAAACAAACAAATGAAGAACAACAACAACTAAGCCTACAAAGATCATATAAATTTTTTGGACAGATTAAATTTTAAATCATAACCAAGTCTGAGATAAAGCTTTTCAAAGAGATGCCCTTTCCCCTCTTTCATGCACTTGATCTGAACATTTCCACTTCTTTAAGAGGCAGACCCGCAACATTCTTTCATGACAATGTTTTTTTCAATTCATTTTACATTGACATATCACCTTGACGCAAAACTCTGAAGCCAACTATAGGTATTTAATGCGTCTCTCACACTTGCAAACCAAAAACCACAGCGTTCAGGGACAACAAGATTGCATTCAAGTAAAGGACTTGAAAATTTCAAGTCATGACCAGCTTGTCCTACAGTAAAGCATCACATTCAAAATAATCAATGGAATACATACATAAATGAAGTCTTCTGGCACAGCAGAGATAGCCCATTGAGAACCAGCATTGGACCCAGTATTACCAGATTTACGAGCAGCCAGTCCAGTTGACAACCAATTGGAGTATCTGAAAGTTAACTGATTGGAGTAATTGATATTTTTGGAAGAAACTACATCCTACCCATTAACTTCTCAAACAAACAAACCTGGAAATAAGTTGTAGAGTCAAGCGAAGGAACTTGTCAGAGCAAGAAATGACAAGAACATCGTCTCGCCAACAGGATCTCAAACACTCTAAAAGAGATGTACTCTGTTTAAGCAGTAAATCTTGAGAATTTTGCGAATCTGAGGTTGAGCTTTGCACAGGAGCGACTCATCCAAAGTTCCCGCAATTTCCTGAAACCTAAAGCAATTGAGTCAAATTGATTATCCTTTTTTTGCTTACACATTTTTCCTTTTGACAGCACCGAAACCAGCCTCCCTCCCCTCCCCATGCCGCCCTTTTAGAAACTGAATTCATCCTTCCCTAACGAGTCATGTGGCACAAACAACAGAATCCCCAATATCAAGTGATAAAGGCAATTTTATAGCTACAATGACTACCTCAGAGAAAAGTAGACTCCAATGTTCCATTGCTTCATGAACTCAATATATACAGCCTCAGCCCGAAATTTAGCAACTGCAGACCTAGTGTAAAAGTAACCTACATGATAGAGAGACGTAAATAAAATTTGACATATTAACTAATAATACAGATATATTTACTTGAGAATTGCTATAATACCTTCTAAATGAGCCAAAAAATCTAGGGTTGACTTATAATTCTTCAAAAACACCGCAGGCCTTCCCGGAGAGAGGGCCCCAGGTTTACCCTTTTGAATTGCGAATAGAAGCTCCTTAAGTATGGAATTGGCCAGAAAACTAAAAACATGTAATCCAGAATTTTCTGCGCCACATCAAATAAAGCAACAATTTAACAATCACAAAGGAAATATAAAGTAACTAAGGACATTAGACTACATAAGACAACTGCAAAGCAATACATCAATGCAATTAAATTTCTGCATCTCATGCTGTTCACCCAAAAAGTGGTTTGTGTGATAAATTGGTAGATTATTTAATAGTAGAACTTTATGTTTCGTTGGGATGTGCATTTTTCCCGACAAGTGGAAAGGAAAGTGGGGGAAAGTTAAAAGTAGGCTTAAATTGCTAACTCAACTAGAAACCTCCTCTCCTATATCTCTATCAAACATAGAATAAGTACTATGAAAATTATACCCCTTTTAACACTGTAATAGTCCCACTCAAGCTAGAGCATATGTAACCTTGTACCACACAGTGGTTTGCAAACCAATCAGCTAGCTGATTAACTGAATCGCACAAGTTTTGGTTTAACAAAATAGCAATCAACTTCAATATCCTTTGTTTAATGGAATATAGGATTAGAAGTAAAATGTGAAGTGAAGCCTGAATAATGCATACAAGAACCATTGGTCGTGAATGAGGAAACCTCAATTTGTGTAACAGAATTTTTGGCCAAACTAGCTCAAAAGTTGCTTGTGCTCACATTCAGCACTGGATTAGTTTGCTTACATTTTCCTCTCCCCTCCTCTTCTACATTCCCTTCCCTTCCCTGTAGCCAGTAAATCAACAACAATAACTAAGCCTTTATCTCACTAAGTGGAGTCTGCTATATGGATCATATTTCGCCATCATGTCTTATCCTTAAGATGATAAAAGCCATAGACAATATACAAATTATCCATATAGTACCTATCAAGAAAGGAGAACAACAGTAAGGTCAGAGGCCTCCAACCCCGGCTGTCGTGAGGAAAAAAAAGCAATAAAACATGCTTAAGAACTACTTAAAGATAATAAGCTATTAGGCACACTTCCCTTTGGACTAAAAGTTTCTGTTTCACAATATACTCTTTTTTTAATAGGTCTTTAGTGACGTACTCTTAATCATAGGTTTCCAAAGGGGTTGCGCCTTTTCTAACCACATATAGCTGTTGCATCAGTAACACAACAGGTTTCATCCTTCCAATCATAAAAGCCACAGACAATATACAAATTATGCATATAGCATTTATCAAGAAAGGAGACAAACAGTAAATCCTTGTGTAAAACCACAAAAATTGCATGCAACTTTAGCTACAAAAACACCACAATCAAGTACCCTTCCATTATGAAAGTAGCACCAATACAATTTACTAATCAAAGGCAACAATTAGCAGTTTAATTCTCAATCCAAGTATCCATGCAGCTACTGAAATAGGAGAAAACCATGTTTAACATCTTCCTTTTTCACTCAGTAGTTAAATAGATTAACGAGCATAGCTGTAGAAGATATTTCTAACAAAAATTTACAATCAGCATCAATATATTGCTTAATTTTTTGATAGTCCTGCTCAAGTTCATCACCAGATTCCCCATCCATCCCCGATGAGTTATGAAATATTTTCTCCACTAAAGGAGCAATCAAAGTTGATCGAAAGATCTCCTCAAGATTTCTGGTGTTGTCAATCGCCGCATATGCACGTAAACAATTGTATATCGCATTTGCATCCTTATGTTCGAGTGCATCTACAAAACAGTGTCCCAAGCTTGTATCCACTAACAAGCTAGCACTCTGCATCCTCTTTTCCATGCTCTCAATAAAAGACATATTCTGTAAAGCCAACATTAACAAAGAATTGTTAAGTTGAAAGAGAAAAGGCAACAAAACGGTTGCTTACTAACAAATATATGGTCTTTTCAATTCTAGTTTCTAAGAAAGAGCTTAATAAGTAAAATAGATACGATAAAAAAGCAAACCCAATAATTTTGTGACCAACCATTAATAACAACAAAACTGAGCCACATTGCAGGTCCCCTGGAGTCAACCTAGAAACAGGATTTGCAATTTTGCTGGAAAAAGCTTCTAAAGAAAGGAGAAATAAAATGAAACCATAACCATCGATACCCTTCAAATACAAAGAACAAACAAAAGAGCATTACATAGAACAACAAATCAGACATCCCATTTCAAGGGAAGCACACAACCACACACCTCAACAAATCGATGCACATTCTTGATCTACATTAAGGTTGAAATTTCTGGAATTTTCAGTGGTAAACTTGTTCAGATTAGATGCATTAATGTACAAATAGATATAATCTTCGATCTAGTATGTAATAAATAACAACGCAATTCCACTTGACAGTTCAAGAAATTGAGACTATGAGGGTACCTAAAATATCCATAAGTGTACTTGGGCAAACAATTCAATTGACATTTGGATTAATATCACTGTAAAGTGCCTTCTTGTAACATTAATTATAGCCATTTTCTACTCTTATAGCTTTAGTTACATTTGATAAATAAATAAGTTGCATAACCAAAACAAAAGTACAACTGCCATCCTTTTCACAAAATCAAATAAACCCACTATTTTACATGATTATATCTATTCTCTGAAAATCCTGTCAACAGCAACATCTCAATTATCCAATACTTAAGAAGATAACCACATGAAACCAAAAACATGTGAAGAAAAGGATAAGATACTAACTTAAGAATGAGAAGATAGACCTGTGCATGAGCTATGTAGAACTTAAGCCTATTCATTTCACTAGCAATCCGCTCCAAAAGCATACTTTGAGTCTCTCTCATACTTGTTCCATTTTCAGCATGTTGCAAGGAAACCCCATTGCTCAAATGATCCTTTGATGCAGAATTCACATACCCATTGACCAAATCAACAGACACACTAGGGAGCTCCTGTATCAGTTTCTCAACCTGCATTTTATCAAATATTAATAAAAAATTTTAAACCAGTGTTACCATGGCAAATGAATGATTGTTATTTAAACTGGAACAGAAATCCAACAAAGAAACAGGCAGGCACACACAAATTCACTCACAGAGAGAGAGAGAGAGAGAGAGGTGTTGATAAATATTCATCCTAATTAAGAGGAATATCCGAGTAAGAAACAATTAATCAGTCCACATCTTAATCAGCTTTTAATGACAAGGACACAATCCGCGTACATGTCTAGGTTTCCTTCAACTTAGACAGTAAAGTCTTAGTAAATAGGTCAATCTTCAATCAGGAATTCAGTATCATATCACACTAACAGCCGAAAAACAAGAAAAACGTATTATTAGTAGTTGGGTTGAAGACGTGAATGTGGATGAGAGAATTCTGATTGAATAAAAAATATAAGCCAAGCATAATAGCAAGTCCAATGAAGTTTGAAAACCAGAAAACCTATCAAGATAGCAAATGAGAAAAGAGAAGCCTTGGAGAAAAATCAAGATAATCAGACCTAAGGCCATGTGCACATGCAATAGACAGATACATCTTGCATAAAAACATTAGACCTGGGATGATATTTAGATGCGGGTTCTCAAGGAGGAAAAGTATTAAATAAATAAATAAGATCCATCACGTAAAAGCAGGAATGAGTGGCTTGTAACTGAAGGGTATTTGATCTCGAGGCAAGTTTATTCCAAAACTCTCACCGAAACAAGTTTTACAACAATAAGCTGCCATCAAACTAAGTACTAGGACTAACTAAATACAAGGAGAAAGCACACCAAATGAAACAAATCTTCGCTAAACCATAGAGAGCTCGGCTAAACGACTAAATTACTAGTAGGTTAAAATCTCTAAATCAGAATCTACTAGTTTGGGCAGTTAAGAATAATAGTAATCTTGCCAGGCTTCATACATAACAATATCAATAAAGAAATTGACCGGCAATATAACACTTGAGTCTTGAGCCCGTCACAAGTGAAAATTAACATCAGAGCCATCATGCATCTTTTCTTCATTAGCTCTTTTATCAAATTGACATTTTTGAAACATGCAAGTTGAGTAGTAAAGATTCTATTTCCATAGAAAACAGCAATTAATTCTATAAGTATGCTGCTTCCAAGGAAAAAAGGCAATTTGATCTTTGGTCAACAATGCTTGTAATCAACACACGAGGATAAGAAAAAGAACGCCCTCAAAAACGCAAAATTAGGTTATAGTCAAATCTTTCAATTCATATTTTAAATTACAAGACCAGACATCGGTAGACAGTCATCAACAACAACTAAGCCTTTATCCGACTATATGGTGTCGCCTACATGGATCATATTTCGCCATCGTATTCTATCATTACACATGTTTTCATTTATATTTAAGTATATCATATCTTTTTTAATCGATTCTTTCCAATTCTTTTTAGGTCTCCCCCTTCCCCTTTTAATTTGAGTTTGATTTTTCTCTATTTTCTACATGACACACTGGTGAATCTAGAGGTCTCTTATGCACATGTCCAAACCATCTTACACGTGTTTCTCATTTTCTCATCTATTGGCGCTACTCCCACTATCTTTCTAATACAATTATTACTTATTCTATCCAATCTAATATGTCCACACATCCATCTTAACATTCTCATTTCTACTACCCTTATTTTTTTTCATGATCATACTTAGTCGCACAATATTCTGATCCATAAAACATCGTTGGTCTTATAGCTGTTTCACAAAATATTCCCATCAATTTCAATGGTACTTTACAATCACAAAGTATAGAAGACGCACTTCTCCATTTGTTCCACCTTGCTTGAATCCTATGTGTAATATCTTTATCAATTCACCCATTTTCTTCAATGATAGATCCTAAATATTTAAAATAACTGCTGATGTAAGAAAGAAGGATAATTTTGTAGTTTTAATCCAAAGTTAAAGTAAATTTTCTTTCTCAACGTTTCCTTTGTTTTAATTGTGGATGTCGCCATGACTTTCTTAGTCGAGGGAGTTGTCAGGAATTGAACCATTGACATCTAGCACAATGGAGCAACAGACACAAGATGCCAAAACCAAATTAAATGGACATTTTACAATAAAACTTCATCCTTTTTTCCATTATATTTCTTTTTCTTTACTTTTCTTTTCTTTTTGTTTTTGGTAGGGGGTCGAGCTACACGCGTTTATTGAATATCTGTCAACAGAACTAGTCTGCATTTAGCAAATCATTTGTTTAAATTACAAGGAAGACATGCATTTCTTGCAAAATTTTGCTTATATATCCTCTTTGATATGTTTCTTGTGTTTTTGTAATTAGCATATGGTTGATATTATGACTCTCTCATCATCTTCTACTAGTCCCATAGACCACCTTTCAACCCCTCATGCCTATTCCTTTTATCATCTTAAAACTAAATTCTTTCTAGCTTAAGCCCATGCAGCTCAAGTCGAAGAAAAGGACCAATTAGATTGATCAATTCTCAGTAAACCTTCCAAGAAGCATGGAATCCTTTTCTTGTGTTTTTGAACCCTAAACTATAAAGACCGATGATTCCATCTTATTTCTTTCTTCAACATTTTCTATACAACAACAATATTCACATAAATTTTACCGAATTCTCTAAAGCTATTTCAGAGTGGATCCATGATTCCATATCATTTCCTGCTTCAAAAGATTCCGTCACAATCAGTAGCATGCTGTGTATAAATTTTAGTCGGATGTGTTGTGTCAGCACCACTTGTCTTTTGTAATTCTAATTTATCTAAATATAATTTTTTAACAGTTGATGTTGTTTTATAATTCTTTTAAATCTTGAACTACTTCTCAAACACTTGCACTAACAAGCTGAACCCAAAGTATAATGCCAAATTACATGAGATTCAGAATACATGAACTCCATTCATTTAACCCAAAAATTAGACAATCATTTATTAATCCTTTCCAGTCAAAACCAATTGACATAAACCCCAGTTGTGATCATTTCCTAAATGAAATAAAACTATTCAAATATCCCATGTTTGGTTTCAACAGACAAAAAGTATCAATTAAGTTACAAGAACAAATGATAAAAAAAATAAAAAATCATTGCCAACAAATTCCCTTACACAAAAGAAACAAGAATCAAATTTAAATTTACTTCAATTTTTTATTAAAAAAACACACACACATTCATGCCACCACACAGAGTAAATCTATAAGCATTACCTTGGAAACCACGTGGAATGTATCCAGCAACAGTTCGAGTACTTCTCTAGTCTGATTGGCATCAGCGCGCTGCTTGAGCCGGCTCTTAAGAGCCACAAGCGACGCATCAACGGTCGCTCGGAAAGCCAAAATCTTCTCTTTGATATCGAGCAATGGAGCCCGCATACAAACAACGCTGGCATCAATGTCAATGAGCTTGGTACTGAGACTAACGAAATCAGAGTAATCGCGGTTAATTAAATCAACGAGTTCCTGCTGTAGTGAGCTCAAGTGTGATTGGATTATAGATCTTAGGGTCTCGAAAGGAATGAATGTTCGGAGATCGGAGATGTATGATTCAGGGTCGAATTCCTGGTCTACGAATTAGCCATGGTGGATATGCATCGACTGGGTCTCCGAATAGGTCCGCAGCTGATCGCAGTAGTGCAGGCGGTTGAGTTGCCGGTAACGGTGATCGGACATCAGGCATTGTCTCCTTTTCTTAAAATCTAAGAGTGCTGAGTCTGATCTGGTCCTGAGTATGCCTATTGAAATTTTCAATACGTTTATATTTTGTCAAGTAACTTCTAATGAGTAGAGGTGACTAGAAAATTGAAAAATCTAGTAACTTTACTCAGAACCAAATTTAATTTGATGATTTGAAATCGATTTTTGATGAATCCGATTTATTTAATTGAATTTTGGTTTGATTAAGATTTTGAAGATTCGCTACGATTATCTATTCAAATTTGATACATTTGATGGGCGAATTTTTTTATTCGTTAATATTATTTTAATATACTAATGTTCATAGATTTAATACGTTAATATTTGATAATTTATATAATAAAATAGAAATTACTATGATAATATTTTTATATTTATATACTAATTTTTTATATAATTTTTTAAATTTTTTATACATTATACTCTCATTTTTTATATGCGATACGTTAATTTTTTATACTTAATACACGAATTTTTTCTACGTGATACTTGATACACTAATTTTTTATATTTTATACGCTAATTTTTTATATTTTATATGATAATTTTTTATACTTAATACGCTAAAGTGAAAATCGATACACTAATTTTTTTATAGGCCGATTTTTGAATTTAATACACAAGTTACGAATATTTGACCGTCGAGCAAGAGAATGCCGCTTGAAAATTTAATTCGATTAACCTAACAAAGCGAATTTATTTCAGTTTTCGATTTAAATTTAGTTATTCACGGATCAAATTAACCGAATTAATCGAATAGTTAAATAAATATTCTATCATTTGTATAATGGATTTCGTCATTTATTTACGAATTTTTCTTTCCCATAAAAAGATTTAAATGACTGTTATAAATATCACCTGACTGAGATTTTAAATATTATATATATTTATATTACATAAATATATAGGCAGTAAATTATATATAAATACATATTATTATACATAATTTTTTTGTGATAAATCTATTTTCTTTTGTAATTAGTTAAATATTTTATTAATTTAATAAAAACAAAATATTTTAGAAAATGTAAAAGAAATAAAGAAATAAAATTAAAAATCAAATTGAACCGACCATAGTCAAATAATTCAATTTCAGTTTATTTGATTTTCAATTTTGGTTCAATTAAAACTTTTAAAATGAAAAAAAATCGAATTAATTGAATCACTGAATTACTAACAAATATTCACATCTATTAGTAATGGCCATATCTGCTCGAGTGGGGCATATGTGATTCGACTATGTTCATTTACACATTAAGAAAAAAAATTTACGAACTTGTTGCTTGCTTGAAACTATAGTGCCATTAATATTTTGTTAACTCACTAAGTTTAGTATCTCAGTTTGAAAGGGGTATTTTTTAAATTTTATGATAGAATAGTAGGGAAGAATTTTTTATTAATAAAATTTTAAATTTTAAATTTAAATTAATATTTTATTAATTTATTTTGCTTGGAAATATAATATCCTTAATATAAGTATAAAAAGAATTAACGCATCAAGTATAACAAAATTTGCATATTAAATCTCCTGCAAGTGATGTGGGTTCTAAGAATAGGACAAATCACAACTTATGTGCCCCACCTTGCAACCTAAAAAAATTTGTTTACAATTTTTATAAACAAAATTAAACAAAATTGTACAAGTTTAATAATTGTAAATTTAATTTTAGTGATATTTTATTTTTTTAATCCCTAATTTTAATGAAACAATGTCGTAAGATTCACTCACATTTCGGATTTCGGGGTTAGGGCTAATAATTGTAGATTTAATTTTAGTGATATTTAATTTTTTTATTTTTTTAGTGAATTGTAGATTTAATTTTAATCATATTTTTATTTTTTAAGTGATTTGAATTAGATAGAATAAATAAATGATAATTTTAAACAAATTATATGGATAAGTTATGGAAGGATTTATGTGCATTTAATATTTTTCCTATATTTAAGGATTTTAGTTAATTATATGGTATAAGTGAGGTATATTATTATTTTGGTGAAACCTTAAAAAAAAAACTTACATGGCATTCAAAGATTGGTGCTTGATAAAGGCTTTATCAGGATGATCCTGATAAATGTTACACCACTGTTTAATTATCTACTCAAAATCTTCCTTCAATTTCCCCTTCTTTCACAAAAATAGCTAGAAGGGAACAAAATAGCTACATATGAATTTATAAGTTACTAAATTCACAGCCTTACTGCTAGTTTTCATTTGTATGGTTTCATTCTTTTACTTATTCACTTTATCTGGATTAGAAAAAACCACAAAAGTACAAAGAAAATCCAGATACAAAGTGTTCCTTTGATGTACAAAGAAAATCCAAATAGCTACTTGTACAAATAAAAAGTTCAAATTAAAATACTCCTCTAATTTCAACGAGTATCAACCAGAGAGTTTATCTTGATGCAAAATTGATACCTAAATAAGCCCATTAACCAATGAATCATCTCTTATTTGTCTTGAACACAATAACATAACCAGAACAAACATACAATTCATCAACAGACAATGAAGAACCCCATTAAACATTTGAAATTCATTAAAGCGTACTAACATTCGTTGACAACATCAACAGCAATAAATTAAATTCATGAAAACCAAGAAAAGAAATGGAAACAAAATTCTCAATGAAAGCATAATGCATGTTACTTTCAATAGCAATATTATCATCTGAAATTGGCAATATTGGCATATATAATTAAGTCCTTGAATGTTCAACAACTCAATTATGACTTCTGAACATTGGCAATGATTATTTAAGTAAAGGGGTTTCACAATGTCAACACAATTCGTCTAAAGGAAATTGAATTTTAAACAATGATTCGTGTTAAGTCAATAACAACTTGTAATTTAGAGTATCAATTTGCATATCTGTCTTCAAATCTTTACTAAGAAAAGAACAAGAGACCAAAGGTTTGAACTAGTAATATTTATCTAATTAAGTAAACAAGGGGTAACACAATTAAATATAGTCTCACATAATTTCTACCTACAAAAAGAAAAGTAAAAAAGACATAGAACATGCATTTTTTTTTGGCCAGAATAGTTGATTTTTAGGGAGTCCAAGACAAACTCTGCTCACCCACGTCAGAAAAGAAAACCAAACAAAATGTCCCCAAATTCCCGCTGCAGGAAATCAATCCGAAACAAATATGAGAACAGACAAGTCATTCTCATCGGCAATAACCAATACACAAGGTAACCGAAGAAAGAACCACTAAAGAGCAACCATTAATGCATAAAAAGAGTTTCACGAGAAAATTTAAGGCTTGTCAAAAGTTCAAAAAACAAGCATCAATAACACATTTTGATAGTCAAAAACAGCCGGAAAAAGAAACAGAAACGAATGAAACAAACACCAATAGAAGAGCTAATAAATGGAAACTCTTGAATCACCAACAAGACCCTTTGCAAAGAAAACCAGATAAAGCAAAAACCTCATACAGTACTTGCCTAAGAAAAACCATAAACCCATATTAGACCATAATTAAAGCTTAATTCACAATTCCCGAAAAATTGATTTGACAGAGATACTCATCATAATGGTAACAACATATTTTAAATCAGTCTAAACTAAAAAAATACACAAAACAAAGCAGATAATGACCTTATAGGCTTACAAAACAAAGTAGCCAAGGACAACAAGAACCTTTCAGAAGATAATGACCTGCTGTAAACATCCACACACAGCAAGCGGAGCATTTAATAAGAATTCACAAATAGCAAATCACAAGGTTCATGAGGGCAGAAATTACACCTCCAAAGCAGAAGCCGAGAAAGAATATGCATCCAAAGCACGCACCAGCCTGAAACAAACTGTACACAAAGTCAATTTACAAACCACAATTCTTTTCCCTGTTCCCTGATTGAATTAAAGACGAAGATCTGTACACCATGCGGTGATTGCCTAAAAAGGTGCAATGAAAAGACAGGAAAGGTATGAGAAACGAAACGGCAATAAAAGATCGAGAGTAATTAGTATTTATTGTAACTGATGAAAAGGCAGAATTCATAGATAAGGTTAAAATAAAATAAAAATAAAAAGAGGGAAGGGACCACAAAGTCACGTGAGGTTGACAAAGCATGTCCATTCCCCTTCCTGTTTTTATATATACTTCTAGACTAGCAACAGTGAGCCCCACCTAACCTACTTGCAGTTCTATGGCAAGCAAAGAAAATTTTACATCCAAGACTCCTTCCCACATCCAAAAGTTATGTCATCGAACTGGTTCCACCTCATCTATATTATCTCTTACACTTGAAATTTTTGGAAGCAAACAAAAGTTGAGATAAGCTTTCAACTGGCAAACCATTTTCATTTATCATATCAAGGTAGTTCCATTCCTTAATGAGGAACTAGTATATTTGAATTTCACAAACATCTCGGAGATAAACATCAAAGTGGAGGCTCCTTAGCAAGTCTCGATCGCCAGGCTAAGTGAAGTATAATAAATTGATTACTGACAAAAAAATCTTATGTTTGGCATTTAATACTTTGGAATAGCTTCATAGTTGTGAAACTTTTGTTCCCACATTTATCATACGCAGAGGAGCTTTATGAGGCATTTTGTCCTCTACCACTTAAAAGACGTATACTAAAGCAAAATAAAACCAGGCTCCAGCCAAAAGAGAAAAAATACATGAATTTTAGTTACATCAAGCAAAAATCAACCAAGGGAATCCACTAAAACTCAAAACCCAAGTTTGAGAATTATCAAAAGAGGCATTGCCGCACATTAATTTCTACAAGAAATTTTCAAAAGAGAAACAAAAGAAAGAAAGAACCATATCGCATTCATCAAAATACCATATCCGAAACCATCTCAAATGAAACAAGACAAAAGAACCATAAATTTTAGTGCTGGGCGTGTGCTGATAACCTTAATCACTGTAAACACTCGAATGCAATAAATGCATACTCAGGTACATCCAAAAACAGTCTCTTATACTTCCCCATTTTAATTAGGCACCTATCATGAAGAACCAAAAAAAAGCCCTAGAAATGGAAATTACAAAGGCCTCAGAATCTACCATTCAATTAAAACGAAAATAATTGTTTAGCATTAATTCAACAAATATAAAAATCCAAGTGCATCGCAATTCCAAACCCCAATCACAAAATTAAATCGAAATCACGTATGCCCAGCCTGAGCTGCGAACAAGCTATACCCGAGCATAAATGCTAAAACCCTATTCAAAATCAAGCTAATCAAATGCAAAAACCGTACTTTATAGATATGCCAACACATAGAGAGAGAAAAAAACTAGGGTTTGTGATTAGGCACGTTGATATATGAAGCAAGAAACTCACGTAAATCTTGACGCCCTGAAAAATGGAAATGAAAATCGATCGTTCGAATTGGCAAGTCCCAGGGGATTGAATCGGTGGCGAGAGAAATGAGTGAGCTTTTTCGCTTTTAAGAGAGAGAAAGTAATAAGTGTGTGTCTGTGTGAGAGAGAAAGAAGAAATAGTTGTAGGAGTAGGTGTTTTCCTGAGAGAGAAGGAGCGAGACAGAGATAAAGTGATCAAAAATAGAGTGCGAATTTTCAACGAACTGCGAAAGAGCGAGTGCAGGACAGGTTCGGTTCCGAAGCTGAGGCTCGGTAATTGGTTGGGTCTCATTGGTTGTGCTGGGAAGAGATGGGACCTAACGGTAATTGGGTGCACCGCCAGTCGAATTCCGCCATCTGGTAAGGAAGTAAAGCTCTGTTTGGACCGTCCCTTTTTCTATCTATTTGTAAAAGTAAAATAAATTGCGTTTGGCAGACCATTTCTCAATGAAGTAGTTCTAAGATTGTAAAAGATGTAAACAGTAAAATTATTTTTGCATATTATTAAAATAAGGTTTCATCACTGAATGGAAAAATGAATCACGTGGGACAATGTCAGAGTCAAGCTTCAAAAGACAACAACATTGTGAGAGATTTTGCAGCGGACTCTTTTTGACCGCAACTATTTTTTTTTATTGACCGTTTTTCACTTCATTGTTGCTGCAGCCTGCATGTGGCAATGAGTGGGTCCATATCTTTTAAAAATTAATTATATAATAATATATAAAATAATCATTACATATATATAATAATAATTTTTTCTATACACAATCTTCAATAAATTAACCAAATTTATCTTTCCAAACACATCTAATCATTTTATAAATATTCCTTTCCAATAACAAATCCCGATAAAATAATTTCATAAATAAAACAAAAAAACACCACATCCAAGCGGAGCCTAAGTGACCCACTCTTGTTAATTACAATATCTACTATTACGTCCCTGTTATTTGATCGAATTGATAAATGATCCCCATAGTTTCTAATAACTACATACAATTCGAATTGGCTAATAAAATATTTAATAAATAACCACGTCAAGAGCCATAGAAGAATGCAAGGTCTAAAATGATCGTGATATAGTTAACATTTACTTGTCTTATCGTTAAACTAAATTATTGAATGAATTTTGACATTTGACTTTTCCTCATAGCATTACAATGTACATGTGTTACATACTACACATATTATACATACTTATACACACACACTTATACGTACTACGCATATATGTATACACTAAACATATTTTCATATATTGGCACATATTTAATTATTTATCGCACTATAATTTTTTACTTATTTTTCACATATTTTCAACGCTACATATATTGCATATAATATTTACATTTGCACACACTTTAAATATTTGCACATTCTTCTTACATTTTAGCACATTTCATATGTGCACATATTTACACATACATGAGACTGGATCTTCTGTCCAATATTTATCCTATCTTATCCTGTCTAACATTCAAAACGACGCAGTTTCATTAAAAGTAGGGACTAAATGCATAAATATCACTAAAATTACTTTGCAATTATTAGACCCTAAAGAGATTAGTGAACCTTACGATGTAGTTTTAATTAAGACATAATAGGACAGACAAAATCTTGAACAGAAGATCTCGTGTCCACATACATGTACACACACTTATTCATAATGCACATATATTTATAGACTATACATACTTCCACACATTTTACACATATTTCTCATACACATATTAACACGTGCTTCACACATTTTTACACACTATACATATTTATATATACTACACATATTTTCACACACTATATATTTTTACACGGTACATATATTAATACACACTACACACAATTTCACAAACTCGACGCTATACATTTATGCACATTTTCCACAATAAAAATATTTACACATAATACACATTTTTTGAAACACTTTTGTATACATACTCGCATATTTTCATATGCTACATATATTTATACATAATTCATACATTTTAATACGCTATGCATATGAACGCATGTACACATACTGCACATATTTGCACACACTATACATGTTTACACATTGTACACATATTTTACTCACTACGCATACATATACATATTACACATATTTCTCATACACTATACATATTTGCACATATCTACACATATAACACACATTTTCAAACACTATACGTTCTTATACATACTGCACATATTTTTTTACACTACATATTTACACATACTACATGCATTTTCACACACTACACATTTTTGCACATAATTTATATATTTTCACATATTGTACATATTTACACATAGTACAAATATTTTCAACCGCTATAATAATTTATACATACTATAGATTTTTTTATATACATATATCTACACATATTACACACATTTTCATATACTATACATATTTATAAAAACTTACATTTTCTCACACTATACATATTTAACGTATTTTCACACATTGCACATATTTATATATATTACCTATATTTTTACACATTATTTATATTTATATATATACACATTTTCAACCACTATACATTTTTACAAATACTTCACACATTTTTAAACACTACATATTTGCACACAGTATACATATTTTCACACATTAAACACTATATATTTACACATAGTACACGTATTTAAACACCATTTAAGTTTTTCACTTAGTATTTATTAGTGGAAGATATTTAATATTTAAACGGTTAAATAGAATACTATTTATAAAATTTGAATTCCATTATTAATGTATTTAAAAAATTCTATCGATCATTCAACCAACACAATAATTAAGAATGCAACTAATATTTAACTACAGAAATTTAAAATTATAATTAGAATAGTATCAAATACTTTTGTTCATAACATTATTTCAATTCGTCAAAAAAAATGCATTAATAAACGTTATACAATGTTTAAATAATATGAATATTATATAAAGAATACCATAGCCATTGTAAAGAACTAAACCTGAAATGGATAGGTAACCACACATTTTGACATTAAATGATATCACTTTTTCATATATGCTTCTAAACATATTCTACCAATGGTTTCTTGTGAAGTGAATATCTGTATACATTGGTGTTTTTTTAAAGTCTTCACTTTAAAGAGAACATTTTTTAGTTTGTTGTCCACTATTCTGAAAAATATCAGGTCATCTTCTTCAAGTATGTTTTTAATGACACATTTCATTTTACCCTCGAAAGTGTGTTATAATCCAACCCTTGATGATGTCGAATATCACCTTAGTGCTGTGAGGCCCTCCTGAGGACACGTGCTCCTTGTACGTAGCCGGAAACCTAGAAGACCTGCAACACACACGTCAGAAAATACCCCCTGGCTGTACCGGGGAGTATGCTCCGATGCTTAAGTTAGTTTGGGTGCCTGAGCAATAAGCTTAATGCGTAAAATAAGATGTAAAGAAAGTAACCCCTTAGCAGGTGATAATAGGGTTCCTTATATAGAGTCGTACCTGGTAGAGTTCTAGTAGAATTGGAACTCCTCAAATCACAATAGACCTACTTCGTAGAACTCGGGTCCAAATAGGATTCGTACAAGAAAAGTTTTGATAGAGTTCCATTAAGATTGAAACTCCTCAGCTCATCAATGCACTTATCCCGAAGACCTGGGGACGAGATAGAATTTCTTCATGAAGAGTTACAGTACAATTCTTCCTTTATCAATAGCCCTTCAGATCGGTTGGGATTTCTCTCATCTTGTCCGATCTGACCAATATAATTTACCACAGCGTTCGACCTTAATAGGTGTTCTTCATGAACATAGGAATAATGATCTCCGTAAGCCTCCACAAATACAGCACAAATACGACCTCAGAAACAGTCGACCAATATAATTAATCATGTGCTTGTTGAGTTGTGGAGCCTAAGACGCATGAGAACCTTACGCTGAGTATTCCGCGGATCGACCTACGACGGCTGAGATCACCAGGCCCATGAGCCTATGGAGCTTCTATAAATAGCCCCACCACAAAAACTTAAAGTCACCTCCCGCATTCAGACTTCTTTTCACAATCTGACCCCTTAGCTCGGATTCAACCAGAAGCTAAGAGCCGACCTCAAACTACTTTAATCAAGTAAGTATGTCTGCCTCTGAACATTCAAATTCATCCTCAGCTATTAATTATGCATCTAGGTCAGGTGAATTAGGTAGTCCGAATTCATTGAACTCCGCTTCTAGTGCTTTAAAAGAACCTAGGGTGGTAGAAAACCGAACTGCGGATCTCAATATCGCATCTTGTAGTCATGAAGTTAACAAACTCCGTACCACGCCTGCAACTCAAATTGACACCAACACTACCGACCTAGGAAACACTTCCTCGAATGTAGTTAGAGACTTCATATCAAAACTAGATACATTAGACTCTATTCTGTCGCATGAAGAAAACTTAGCTCGCCGAGCTTTCATCACATCCGATGTAGGAGTCCGAACTCCGTTGCCTGGTGAGGTTGCTAGCCGACCTCAGGAAGGCTTTATTAGTGTATTCGCTGAACACTTTGCTGTAGGACTAAGATTTCCTCTTTCAGATTTCCTAAAATCCATTCTGAGTGAGTATACTATTTCTCTCACTCAATTTACACCCAACGCCATCCGAACTCTGAGAGGGTTTGAAATGATCTGCCAACACTTGAACATTTCCTGTACCACTTCTTTATTTAGGTATATATACAATCTAAAATCTTCAGGTCAGGACCTTGGATGGTTTTACTTTACTCGTCGTAGAGGTCGGGTAGAAATGTTTGAGGGAAATCCGAGCTCCATTCACGATTGGAAGGACAAGTTCCTTTTTATTGGAGCCCGGGCTGCTGGGGAGGAATCCTTTTGGCGTTCTAGCAAGTCTATTCCAGATCGGTCACCCAAAAGTTCAGCTGCTATCCGGGAATGCTTAGCCAAATTAAAAACCTTTGTAGACCAAAATGGCAAACTACGCCTCATTAACATCCCTGAGCGAGTGTTAGTATCTTTAGGGCTAAGTCATGCCGAGCTGGGCCTGACCACGAAGACGAAGTAAACAAGCTTGGTCATAAGGGTACATGTTTCCTTTAAAGTTTATGCTATTTATAACATTTGCTGTACAAGCTTATTAATTATTTCTCCCTTCTCCTTTGCAGTTATGCAGTTCAAGGACTTGCTCGGGGGGGGGGGGGGGAGGGAAGCCCACCAAGAAGAACCGAGCTCCAAAGGTAAAACCTACTGAAGCGATACTGGCCCTGCAGACCTCCGGAGCTCCTTCAACCCTCCCACCTACGGGAACTATCACCAAAGAAGCCGGTCAACAAAATCCACCGACCTCGGGCACAACCTTTGGAACACTTGGGAAACCAATCAGCCCGAAAGTTGCTGCCGTTAATCCAACCAAGCAACTTTGTCAGTTAGTGCCCGTAAATTGTAAGAAGAAGAAACAAGATGCGGATGCCTAGGCTGAAGCCAACAAGAAGATGAGGACGCTTTCAGAGCTCCCCAGCCCATCTTTGTTCGGTGAACTGGTTGTGCCCAGAGTCACATTCGGTGATGATATAATTGAAGTTCCAGAGCACCAGTTGCTCCCGAACTGGGGGCTTACTGGGAATGATCGCTTATCCGTCGACACCTCGATGGAGTTCGTGAAGGAGGATGTCCCCCCTCAGGATAAAGAAGCCCTCCGAAGCTTTGAAAAACGCGAGCTCCGGCGACGAACTGCACTGAGAGCTTCCCAGGTGAGTTCTTAACGCAAACACTGTCCTGTATATTTTTATGTTATTCCATATACACTTAACACTTGCTTGTGTTTTCACAGAATTTGGCTTTAGTGGGGGAACTGATCGCCCGTTCAGAGAATGATGGAGCAGTAATCATGAAGCTTCATTCCGACCTGAAGGCTTCAGAGAAAGAAAGAGATGATCTGAAAACCTTCAACCATGAGCTCGGCTATAGAGAGCAGAACTTGAAAACCGACCTCGAGAAGAGTCAAGAGGCCTTAAAAATAGCTGAAGAGAAAATTGCAGTAGCTGATGAGGATTGTCGAGTTAGAGACAAAGAGAGCTCATCTAGAAAACCAACTCGCTCAGGGATGTTAGAGACAAAGAGAACTTAGTATTTTAGATCGGAATTTTGATCAATCCTCTCCAATTTGAATGTTTGTTGATTTGATCTTTAATATGGCCTATTCGTCATTGACTGACTTGGGCCGATCTTCGGAGTTCGGAGTTTAATTTCTATCACCTCTTTTAGAACTTAAGTTCTTTAAAATGATTTTCAGCCCTACGTAGTTCGAAACATTTTGTTGTCAACTAACATTCCCGAGCTCCACTTCACTTCCCTGTTTTTAGAACTTAAGTTCTTTAAACTGGTTTTGTCCAAGTTCAAAACTTAGTAGGTCGGGAGCAATTTGTTAATTGACTTTAAATCCTTCCGGGCTACGCTTTCCTTGGTTGCGACCCTCAGTTAATTAGCCTCGTAAATGAGTTATTACTCAATTTTCAGATTTTCATTTCTCGAGAACATCTGGGATTATAGTTCAGAGATGAATGAGTTCATTCTCCATTTTATAATTCTCAAAAACATTTTGAGATTGGAATAGCATGCTTTTTGTTTTCTTTCCGGAATTCAAAGTATTCGGCAGTTCTGCAAAAATGAGAATAAACCAAATTTAATAAGATAAAATAGAATATCAATAATTGTTTTGACATTCTGGAAAATGCTTGGTAAAATAAAATCCGAGCTGTGCGGGATATTTCCTAACTAATCGGTTTCAACCGAACTACGTAGCTCTTTATTATTACACTAATAGAAAAACGATTAAATATAAAATTTCCTCAAATGAGAGATGTTCCACATTTTCGGAATCATCTTTCCATCTAAGGTGGACAGCTTATAATTCCCAGCTCTTCCAGCCTCGACGACTTGATATGGCCCCTCCCAGTTTGGGTCTAGCTTCCGAGTTCCCTCTGCCTTGCTTATTTCATTTTTCCTCATTACCAGATCTCCAGGTCGAAAATAAGCACTTTTAACCCGCTTGTTGTAGTATCGAGTCATATCTGACTTATACTTAGCCTCTTGGATAAACGCAGCTTCTCTCTTTTCTTCCATCAAATCTTAGTTGAGGAGTAAAGCCTCATTGTTCTTGTCTTGCTCATGATTAAGCATCTTGGTACTCGGAAGGCCTATCTCGGCTGGGATGACTGCTTCAGATCCGTACAACAAGCTGAATGGGGTTTCCCGAGTAGCTGTTCTCGATGTAGTTCGATAAGCCCACAACACGTTCGGAAGATGTACTACCCATTCTCCTTTGGAGCTTTCCAACCGAGTTTTTATCCCTTGAATGATAATTCTATTCATCACCTCGGTTTGACCATTAGCTTGAGGATGAGCTACGGATGTGAAGTGCTGATGGATCCTGAGTTCTTCGCACCAGCTCTTGAACGGATCATTTGCGAATTGGGTTCTATTGTCAGACACTATGATCTTGGGTACCCCATAGCGACAGACGACATTTTTCCAGAAGAACTTTAGTATGTTCTTTCCAGTTATTGTTGCTAACGGCTCTGCTTCAATCCACTTTTTGAAGTAATCAACTGCCACCACCAAATATTTGACTCGTCTCGGAGCTTCTGGGAAGGGACCTGCAATGTCTATCCCCCATTGCATAAACGGCCAAGGACTTTGCATAGTCACCAGTTCAACTTGAGGTACATAATGAATACTTGCGTGCTGCTGGCATTTGACACATTTCTGTACCAAGTTGTGTGCATCTCGGTGAACAGTAGGCCAATAATACCCTGCTCGGATAGCCTTTTTAGCTATTGTCCGAGCTCCTTCATGACTGCCACATGACCCTTCATGAATTTCCCTCAACACATATTCTGCTTGATTCGGACCCACGCATCTCATCCACGGTGTTAGATATCCCTTTTTATAGAGAACTCCATCCTTTGTTTCATACCTAACAGCTTGGATCCTCAATTTTCGAGCTGCAACTTTGTTGCTTGGGACCTCCCCCGAGCTGAGGTATTTCGTAATTGGAGTCATCCAATTTTCTTCTTCTTCTATGAACTGCACTGTCAGCTCACCAATACTCCGAGCTCCCAGCACTTCTACTAACACTTTCTTGGTCAAATGTGCATAAGCTGAGGATGCCAACTTTCTAAGAGCATCAACTCGTTTATTCTGAGCTCGCGAAATTCTATCAACCGTGAAGAGATCAAATCCCTTAGCGATTTCTTCCGCCTTTTCGTGATACCTTTGCATCATTAGGTATCGAGCTTCGTATCCCTCAGTTACCTGGTTTACAATGAGTTGAGAGTCACTGTAGACCTGTAACTCCTGAGCTCCCATTTCCTTGGCCAATTTCATTCCTGTGATGAGGGCTTCGTATTCCGCCTCATTGTTAGTAGCATTGAAATCAAAACGAAGAGCATAAGTGAATTCTAGTCCTTCGGAATTTTTCAAAATAAGACATGCCCCAGATCCTTCTTCACTAGAAGCTCCATCCACAAACAACACCCATACATTGGTGACTTTTTTCTCCTCAACGTCAATTGTTTTATGTGTATGATATGATATCCCAACTTTATGGTGTTTCGACTATGAAGTCTGCGAGGACTTGACCTTTTACAACCGACCTGGGCACAAAGGTTATGTCATGTTCTCCAAGTTCAATAGCCCATTTCATTAAAAGACCTGAATGATCAGGTTTATGCAATACTTGCTTCAATGGCTTGTCTGTTAGAACTCGGATTGGATGAGCTTGAAAATAGGGTCGTAGCCTCCGAGCTGCGACAACTAGTTCCAACACCAATTTTTCAAGGCAGGGATATCTTTGTTCCGCTCCTTGCAAAGCTTTGTTGACATAATACACTGGCCTCTGAAGATTGTTATGCTCCTTAATCAAAACCGCACTTACCGCCTTTTCACTTGCAGCTAAGTACAATGAAAGTGTTTTGCCTTGAACTGGAATAGCTAAGAATGGTAAGGCACATAAGTACTTCTTAAGGTCTTCAAAGGCAGTCTGACACTCCTCTGTCCACGAAAAATCCTTTGCTTTTTTCAATGTAGAAAAGAATGGCAAACAACGTTCAGCGGACTTAGAAAGGAACCTATTCAGTGCGGCCAAACGTCCAGTTAATGTTTGAACTTCATGAACATTACGAGGTGAGGTCATTTTTATAATAGCCTCCACCTTCTCAGGATTCGCATTAATACCTTGCTTTGAAACCATATATCTCAAGAATTTTCCCGATGCAACACCAAAGGTGTACTTCTTGGGATTCAACATTAGACCTGTGGACCTTAAAGTGTCGAAGGTTTCTTTGACATCGGCTATCATATCTGCGATCTTCCTGCTCTAGATGAGTAAATCATCAACATATACCTCCATATTGCGTCCGATCTGAGAATCAAACACCTTGTTCATCATGCGTTGATAGGTTGCTCCCGCATTTTTTAACCCGAAAGGCATTTTTTGATAACAATAAATGCCTTTTTCAGTTATGAAAGCGGTTTTCTCGGCGTCTTCTTCATCCATAAAGATTTGATGATATCCCTTATACGCATCAAGGAAACAAAGTACTTCGAATCCCGCGGCTGCGTCCACCTTTTGATCAATGAGGGGTAAAGGATAAAAATCTTTCGGACATGCCTTATTTAAATTTGTGTAATCAATACACATCCGCAACCCCGAGTCTGGTTTTTTTACCATGACTGGATTAGAAAGTCAGGTCGGATAAAAGACCTCCCGGACAATTTTGGCATTGAGGAGTTTATCAACTTCATCACCAATAGCTTTGTTCCTATCCGGGGCAAATGGTCGCTTCTTTTGCCAAACTGGGGATACCTCAGGATCTACATTCAACTTATGTACTGCAATAGTTGGGGAAATGCCCTTCATATCCTTTGGTCCCCATGCGAAAACATCATTATATTGCCGGAGTAAATTAACAAGTGCTTGTTTTATCTCCTGGGGCAATGTTGCACCTATCTTCTCGGTCCGATCTGGGAATGTTAAATCCAAAAGTACTTCCTCTAGATCATCAGTCACCATTTGATGACCTCCGGAGTTCATCAACTCTAACCCATCTTTAGGTTCATCTTCTATGGGTGACAGCTCTCCAGCAATACAATTTACTTTTGATGCTTGCGTTGTTTTGTTTGCATCCCTCAAAGCGATCATATGGCATTCTCTTGCGCCATATTTTGATCACCTTGTATTGTTGCAATTCCCCCAGCTGTGGGGAACTTCATCACCAAATGATAAGGCGACCAGATGGCTTTCAGTTGAACCATTGTTAGTCTCCCAAGAATAATGTTGTATGGGGAAGCAATGTCAAGGACCGCAAAAGTGGTATATATTAGTATACCTTTCGGAGCTTCTCCCAAGGTAACGGGTAAAGTAATTGTACCGATTGGTTGCGTGTCTTCTCCTGAAAATCCGATCAAAGGGCCAGGACACTTTTGTAGCTGTTCCCGCGGAATTCCCATCTTCTCAAATGCATTACGATAAATAACATTTGAGGAACTGCCATCATCTACGTATACTCGATGGACCTCTTTATTTGCGACAACTGCTTTGATTAATAAAGCATCGCAGTGAGGGAACTTACTTGGTACAGCATCCTCCTCAGAAAAAGTAATGACTTCGGAGTGTTTGAAGCATTTATGAACTGGCTCCTGCTCGGGAATTCCGCGCGATGATGATTTTCTTGCAGATCTTGATTCACCAATCGGACCTCCCACGATCGTATGAATTACTCCATTCACAATTTTGTCATCTTCTTTGGGTTTTTCATACCCATCATCCTTAGGCTTCTTATCATTCTCAGGTCGCCCTCTATCCTGAGATCGGCCTCTGCGACGACCTTTTTGATATGCTTGTTGCACAAAATAGCGGAGGTGGCCACTTGCGATGAGTTCATCGATTTCCTTCTTCAGATCTCGGCAATCTTCAGTATCATGTCCGGTTTGATCATGAAACCGACAAAAAAGACCTTTATTCCTCTTGCCTTCTGGAGTAGTCATCTTCGAATATGACTTAATCAACCCCTTCTTCTCCATGATGGCTAACATTTCTGTTTGATTTCGAGGAGCTGAGGAATTCTTTTGTCCAGCCGAACCTTGATTTTGAGGTTTACCAAAGGATAATCTGTTAAAAACTGGAGTGCGCTTGCCTCCAGCTCCAGATCGATTATGAGAATTATCTTTTTTGTTCTCCGGACCTCGGTGCATCTCTCATTTTGTTCTATCTGCATCCTCTCCCTTTGCAAACTTATCAGCTCGGTCCATGAGTTCATGCATATCTCTAGGTGGATCAATGACGAGTTTTCGATAGAGCCTCCCAGCTCGTAACCCATTGATGAAGGTACCGACCACGACATCCTCAGACCGGGTCTTGACTTGTACACTCTCGTCATAAAACCGATCGATATACTCCCGAACTGATTTGTTTTCACGTTGCCGAATATTTAAGAGCTCCGCAGAGGACTTGTCAAATTTCTTCCGTTGCAAGAATCGCTGATAGAAAAGCTGAGAGAGCTGCTCAAAGGAAGAAATTGAATTCGGTTTGAGACCTTCAAACCAACCACGCGCTTTTCTAACCAGGGTCGTTTCAAAGGCTTGACACATAGTTGCCTCCGGGGCTTGCTCAAATTTCATAAGGGCTGTGAAACGTGCTAAATAATCTCTAGGGTCAGTATCTCCGGAGTACATTTCCATGGACGGGATTTTAAACTTCCGTGGTTTAGGAAAGTGGCTAATAGCCTCCACGAATGGCGTCACCGTTCGATAAGCTCCCCCTGCTCCTATCCCCAAGATATTGTGGACCTCATCGCGAATACGGTCATTAATACTATCCTCCTGATCATCCTGATGATCATAATTGCGATGTCGTCTATAACGCTCTGGAGAAGGGTGCAAATGACGGTTTCCATTGCTATTATTTCTCTGAATCCGAGCTGGAGATCGGTTCAGAGGTTGTCTTCGATCTGGGTCGTTATCACCTTGAGACTCCGTATGAGAAGAAGAAAGCTGCACTCGGTCATGCATGTCCGAAACACGTTCCGCTTCCTTCCCAGGTCTCTGATTTTGCCTTTGGACAACTGTCTTTATTTGCTCAAAATTCTCAGTAAGGAATTTAATCATCTCCGGAGAGTAGATGTTAAGCGGAGGATTATTTCCTCCCCCAACGCGTGTCGGTGGATCTTGCTCACGTCGAGGAGGGTTGGGACCATCACGAATACGCAAAGGGGGATTTGGTACCCTGGGAGGGTTATTACCGCCGCCCTGAGGTGTTGGAATGTCTTTTTCAATTTGCGGATTCTGTGGAGCACCAACATTACCTTCATTACCAGTAGTTGTTCCGCGGGGAGGTCTACTGGTAGTTGCTTGAGTGGTAGGAACATCAGAAGTTCCCTTCTGTGAGCGAGTAAGCGTCATCGAATTTTTTTTTTATTCGAATCGCACAGACGGCGCCGATTTGATGATGTCGAATATCACCTTAGTGCTGTGAGGCCCTCCTGAGGACACGTGCTCCTGGAAGGTAGTCGGAAACCTAGAAGACCTGCAACACACACGTCAGAAAATACCCCCGGGCTGTACCTGGGAGTATGCTCTGATGCTTAGGTCAGTTTGGTTGCCTGAGCAATAAGCTTAATGCGTAAAATAAGATGTAAAGAAAGTAACCCCTTACCAGGTGACAATGGGGTTCCTTATATAGAGTCGTACCTGGTAGAGTTCCAGTAGAATTGGAACTCCTCAAATCACAATAGACCTACTTCGTAGAACTCGGGTCCAAATAGGATTCGTACAAGAAAAGTCTTGATAGAGTTCCATTAAGATTGAAACTCCTCAGCTCATCAATGCATTTATCCCGAAGACCTCGGGACGAGATAGAATTTCTTCATGAAGAGTTACAGTACAATTCTACCTTTATCAACCCTTGCAAGCCATTTGGAGGCTGATGTTTTGTGATTCACAAGTATATATTCCTTTGCACCATAGGTTGATATCATGCAACAAAACAATTATGAATAAATATAACATATATTATTTTATGTCAATTAGTACAGTTTTAACTTATATTTTTCAATAAGAAAAAAGGAATTTAAAGTCATATTATGAAGTAAATTATCATAAATATGTAATTTAGTTTAGAAGTAATTTTAAAAAATTTACCAATAAAAATTGCTACATTATTGCTTTGAGTATAAATAGTGCCCCTTATATGTAACAATTAGTGACCCCAAACCAAATTATGCACATGACAATAGAACATGTAAAACACATGCAAATAACCTATTATCTCTTCTATATACAAGAAAATTATCATCCAAAAAGAAGGGTTTCCATTTTTTACGTTCCCAATATATAGCAATATTTTTTTGAAGCAAGGTATATCAAAGGTATTATAGCTATTTATAATTAACCAATTCCAATTCCAATTCCATTTCCAACAGTTTCAAACAAAACTCAACTAAAAATGTATAAAATAAAATTTAAACATCAGAATTAATCAATTAGTGAATAAACTTATTTAGGCAAATTAATAACATAATTAACAAACCAAAAACAATACTACTGAATCACAAGAAATCAGTGTGTAATTTGGTTGCAAAAAACTCATAAACAATAAGAGGAACTATTATGATCCCAAAAATTTGGAACAGATTTCAAGCATAAAATGCCTAAATTATAATCCACACCATATTAGTTAACATAGAATTAGTAAATAACAAAGAAAAACATTAACAACAGTGTGTATGCAACAAAAGGAAAAGATAAGGATTAATGTTATGAATTTTTATAACATTTACATAGACATCAAATAAATTCTCTCTTTTCGAGTAAAATCGTTGAACACTTTCTTTACAGTCCTGGATATTGGATGCGAAATCCCCTCCACAACCGTAACTCTTGAGCTCTAATTCCACTCACCTTGTGAATAAACTATGAATTGATTCCAGAAATCGAGTTCAATCAAAATAGAAATTCAGAAATTAATATTTTGCAATAGGAGCTAAGGTTTCTTCCTCATTAATCCCAAAATTCAAAACTAATTATATACGTAAAAACAGAAATAAATACAATAAACCACATTGCAGGCAACATTTATCAAGTTACTAGACACTAAACCACACTAACAGGTCCAATAGATGGCTAAGAATCAATTACATGAATTAGTTATTTACATACTCTAACCACCTAGGGAGTGAAATCAGAATGAAAATAAATGAACAGAAGAGTATGCTTAAATAAAAATATCTGCTAGAAAAAGTTTCTAAAATTGAAATAGACGAAATAACAGTACATAAGAACACGTCGAGAACACTGACAGAAGCATAATTAAAAGCACTTCAGCAAAAGTTAAAAAGCAAAGACCACATACTTGATAATGCCCCTGGATTGGCTCTTTGTGATTGAAATAACTGCTTCTGCTGTTCAACAACATTCTGTTGTTGAAGCAAAGAACCAGATGTTTGAAACCTTTGATGCACCTCCCTTTGTAGTGGGTTTGATTGCTGCTGCAAATGTTGTAGTGGCACCGATTGTGATTGAATATGTGAGACCATTTGTTGCTGTAACGGCTGTGGTTGTGACTGTTGATTTTGACTTGGTAGCAAAGTCGGAGCATTCTGATGCTTTTGTTGCTGCACTGGAACCTTAGATTGCTGAAGCATGTGCATGGAGTGCTGATTTGTTGGCATGACAGAGTTACCAAATTGAGTGCCAAGCATAGATTGCTGCTGAAGGCCAGAAACATTATTTTGAGGGGACATTTCTGCGTGATGCATACTCGGGAGACTGTTCTGCTGACCCATTAGCTGCTGCTGTTGCATGTTTGAGATATTGCTCTGCTGACCCATCAACCTTTGTTGTGGCTGCTGCTGCTCATCTGAAATGCTGTTTGGTTGGCCAATCAGCTAATTGGGTTGGATATTTGTTGCATTCGGCTGCTGTCCAATCATCTGTTGCTGCTATTATTGCTGTGGCTGGTGTGGTGCTGCCACTAATGTCTGCTGAGCCATGGATGGCTGTTGCTGATGTAAAAGGAAAGCCTGTTGCTGCTGTTCCTGGTATATATGTCAATGGCTTGGTGTATGACAGCGACGAGCAATCTAAAATTTCAAATTTGAATCAAACTTTAGCGAACTGTCAGCAGACAGATGTACCATCTAATGGAATGAGTATATATATGCACACCTTGATTAGGAGGCGGAGGTGGTAATGACAAAATTGGAGATGGTGATGGAGCCTTGATCAACCCTTTTTGCCGATGAAATAGATGGAGAAATTATAGGTTGAGGTGCTTGCATGTTTAGACGAAAAGTGAACATAAAAAATTAGGTAAATAATCGTTACTAAACCAAAGTGAATAAATAAACATACAACATAAGAGCCAAATAAATATTTCCATACTTCTAAATTTACTTGCTGGAATTGTTTGTGATGGCACAGATGCTGGATTCATAAACATGCTATTGATGAAAAGAATACTATCCATGCAAAAATGAATTAGCAAAACACAGTCCAAGAAAACTGAAAGGACAAATTAAACTAACTCCCCTGGACATGAATTACAATGTGTATAATCCATACGAGAATAGATCAGTAAATCATGACTTCTAACTAATGAGTCTGTTAATTGATCTGAATTCCATAGGAGGGCAAGGTAATGCAAGAATTGCATCTCTACCCCGTTAATCCATATCAAGCATGATACATTACCCTTTTAGTTCTCCATTTCTCCAACAACTATAACAGTTAAACGATGGGCAAAACAACACCACCAAAAACTTGGGTACGTTCTTTATTCTAATGTTCACAGTATGAGTGAGCTAAACGATCAATTGATGCATACATGTACTTAATAATGTTTAGGCAGGTATAGAGTATAAATGGAAATTTCTTCACTATTCGAGGTTAGATGAAGATGGAGAGACTGATAGAGACAGATAGAGACAATAACATTAAGCTATTTATCCAACTTCAGTTGTTCACCATGAACATCATAGTCTAAAGACAAATAGAAGTAGCCTACAACAGAAACAATCCATAAGACATTCCAAAGATAATAAATCTAACATATCATCTAGCTTGGATGAAAACTTGCATCAAAAGGACAAAAAACCACATTGCAAGTGGAATGCAGGTATAGTTATCTGTCTCCAGTGCATTGAGGTTGATTAGGACATAACGGTGTTAGGGGACAAACAAAGAGATTGTTAGGGGACAAACAAAAAGGTTGTTAAATAACCACTTACGTATAATGTACAGTTCAATCTTCCAATTACACACTAATCGATTCAAATGAGGAATCCTTACAGTAGGGTCACCATAAGTTATCAGCAAATAGCAAACAGGCAAAAAAGTCATATCTATGTCGTGCCATTCGGATTCAAAGTAAAAATTACAAAAAGTAAACATCTATAGGCTCATCATACCAACATATAGACTCCTCCAGGTTTTAGAAGCCTAAAAGAGAGAAAAACCATGCAATGTATCAGAAGAATACAATTAAAAAGAAGAAACATGTTACAAATACCATAACAATATTAGAAATATCCTCAAAATACAAGTTCAAAAAGTCTACATATCTAACAACCTGCTCACCCCCCCTCCAGCATCTGGCCAGCACTAATTGGAGCATTGGTCCCACACTTGAAATCATATGCAATTAAAAGATATTTAAGTTAGACAATTCATAGAATAATTAGGACCCTTGAGACACAAAGGGAAAAGTAGCATTTTATAACTCACCATTAATGAATCAAGAGTTCCTATATGAGATAAAAACCATCGAAAATTGCACATTGAGTGATAAATAAGAGAATTAGACAACATAAACTTAAAAGGAAAAAAAATAGAAAAATGACGCAATCTTGCCTTTATCAATCACACTATGGAATGATTCATCAGGAAAAAATCTCACGTCTCTAACATCTATTTGCATGTCTATAGAGTACATAAGGAAAATTAACCAAAAAGATTTGTGTTTTTCTATAGCTATAACAGATATTAGAACATCAAAGAAGGATATATGAAACTGTTCTTTGGCAATGATACATTTCATCTGTGGAAACTGCTCACATTTCCTTCGCATCATGTCTATAGCCACTGGCGATATGTCAACGTTCATTATATCTTCATAACCATCCTTCACCATATCCTCCGACATAACTGCAACACAAATTAAGGGGACATTTCTGCCTGATGCATACTCGGGAGACTGTTATGCTGACCCATTAGTTGCTGCTGTTGCATGTTTGAGATATTGCTCTGCTGACCCATCAACCTTTGTTGTGGCTGCTGCTGCTCATCTGGAATGCTGTTTGGTTGGCCAATCAGCTAATTGGGTTCGATATTTGTTGCATTCGGCTGCTGTCCAATCATCTGTTGCTGTTGTTGTTGCTGTAGCTGGTGTGGTGCTGCCACTAATGTCTGCTGAGCCATGGATGACTGTTGCTGATGTAAAAGGGAAGCCTGTTGCTGCTGTTCCTGGTATATATGTCAATGGCTTGGTGTATGACAGCGACGAGCAATCTTAAAATTTAAAATTTGAATCAAACTTTAGCGGACTGTCAGCAGAAAGATGTACCATCTAATGGAAGGAGTATATATATGCACACCTTGATTAGGAGGCGGAGGTGGTAATAACAAAATTGGAGATGGTGATGGAGCCTTGATCAACCCTTTTTGCCGATGAAAGAGATGGAGAAATTATAGGTTGAGGTGCTGGCATGTTTAGACGAAAAGTGAACATAAAAAATTGGCTAAATAATCGTTACTAAACAAAAGTGAATAAATAAACATACAACATAAGAGCCAAATAAATATTTCCATACTTCTACACTTACTTGCTGGAATTGTTGGTAATGGCACAGATGCTGGATTCATAAACATGCTATTGATGAAAAGAATACTATCTATGCAAAAATGAATTAGCAAAACACAGTCCAAGAAAACTGAAAGGACAAATTAAACTAACTCCCCTGGACATGGATTACAATGTGTATAATCCATACAAGAATAGATCAGTAAATCATGACTTCTAACTAATGAGTCTGTTAATTGATCTGAATTCCATAGGAGGGCAAGGTAATGCAAGAATTGCATCTCTACCCCGTTAAGCCATATCAAGCATGATACATTACCCTTTTAGTTCTCCATTTCTCCAACAACTATAATAGTTAAACGATGGGCAAAACAACACCACCAAAAACTTGGGCAGGTTCTTTATTCTAATCTTCACAATATGAGTGAGCTAAACGATCAATTGATGCATACATGTACTTAATAATGTTTAGGCAGGTACAGAGTGTAAATGGAAATTTCTTCACTATTCGAGGCTAGATGAAGATAGAGAGACTGATAGAGACAGATAGAGACAATAACATTAAGCTATTTATCCAACTTTAGTTGTTCACCATGAACATCATAGTCTAAAGACAAATAGAAGCAGCCTACAACAGAAACAATCCATAAGACATTCCAGAGATAATAAATCTAACATATCATCTAGCTTGGATGAAAACTTGCATCAAAACACAAAAAACCACATTGCAAGTGGAATGCAGGTATAGTTATCTGTCTCCAGTGCATTGAGGTTGATTAGGACATAACAGTGTTAGGGGACAAACAAAAAGGTTGTTAAATAACCACTTACGTATAATGTACAGTTCAATCTTCCAATTACACACTAATCGATTCAAATGAGGAATCCTTACAGTAGGGTCACCATAAGTTATCTGCAAATAGCAAACGGACAAAAAAGTCATATCTATGTCGTACCATTCGGATTCAAAGTAAAAATTACAAAAAGTAAACATCTATAGGCTCATCATACCAATATATAGACTCCTCCTGGTTTTAGAAGCCTAAAAGAGAGAAAAACCATGCAATTTATCAGAAGAATACAATTAAAAAGAAGAAACATGTTACAAATACCATAACAATATTAGAAATATCCTCAAAATACAAGTTCAAAAAGTCTACATATCTAACAACCTGCTCACCTCCCCCCAGCATCTGGCCAACACTAATTGGAGCATTGGTCCCACACTTGAAATCATATGCAATTAAAAGATATTTAAGTTAGACAATTCAGAGAATAATTAGGACTCTTGAGACACAAACAAAAAGTAGCATTTTATAACTCACCATTAATGAATCAAGAGTTCCTATATGAGATCAGCAACATCGAAAATTGCACATTATGTGATAAACAAGAGAATTAGACAACATAAACTTAAAAGGAAAAAAATAGAAAAATGTGGCAATCTTGCCTTTATCAATCACACTATGGAATGATTCATCAGGAAAAAATCTCATGTCTCTAACATCCATTTGCATGTCTATAGAGTACATAAGGAAAATTAACCATAAAGATTTGTGCTTTTCTTTAGCCATAACAGATATTAGAACATCAAAGAAGGATATATGAAACTGTTCTTTGGCAATGGTACATTTCATCTGTGGAAACTGCTCACATTTCCTTCGCATCATGTCTATAGCCACTAGCGATATGTCAATGTTCATTATATCTTCATAACCATCCTTCACCATATCCTCCGACATAACTGCAACACAAATTAATTTCCAGACAGCTTAGTTAATAATAAGTCGATTACTTCTTAACAAAACAACAAAAAAAAAACAAATAAGATAGAGAGAAAACAATCAGATTCATAAAAGAAGGTTCCAGTTTGAGGAGTCTAAATGAGACCACTGATAACAATTTGTCCATTGCAGCACTAAGCTGACCACCACTCTATAACAGTAGGGAATAATTTTTCTTCAAGTTGTTCATTTGACAGAGAATAATGAAGTAATCTTATTGGTAAACCCATATGGTTTTGCATTGTTGTGTTCTAGTTCTTACTACTGGAGAACCTCCTGCCAAGTTCATGATGGGTGGTAGAATCGAAATAACCTAGAGTAACATAGAAGAACCAAGAGGCTGCAAATAGGAGTACAGCGCGCTGGTTAAACACCTTAACCCCATAAGCTAGAGACCAGAGAGTTCTTGGTTCTTGAGTCACCTGAATTTGGCCCCCTTTTGTACATTTGAGGAGTATCAAAGTAAAAAAGTAATTCTACAACACTACATGCTATACCAAAAGACACACTACATCCATGAAAGATGATGTAACCGTATATGTGACAACACAGAATATTAGACAACCTCTATTACATGCTGCTAACAATCAAGTATGATGTCTTCCAGCTCAAGTAGTTTAGAACATCACACAAGCTCTACTACTTGCTGCTAACATTCAGTATATAGATTCATAGAAAAAAAACTGATTGGATGGAATCCCAATGTTGAAGCAGCATTTAAGTTTTATAATTGAAAATAATTTGCAATCTTTGCCCATAAACTTCTACCAATTAAAAGACTTAACTTCAAAAGATTATAGCTCAAGAGAACAGAACAGTAATAAAAAGTATCTGCCATGAAACTCATATCCATTCAAATCTTGATTGCTTTTATCCATCAACGTTTCTCATTTTTTCAGTTTATACATATATCCTTTCCACACTGGACATGAAAATTATCAAATAACAATCATCTACTCAAAGCTACAATCATTTCCCTCCTTGTCTCAAAGTTACTATCCTCGCCCTTAACTTTGATTTTCAAATTCTTTTAACTCAGTGAGCAGAGAGCCAGGTTCCATGTATTAAAAACTACCTTCTCAGCTCACAACTAATCAACCTTACCTATGCATTCCATCAAGACCCTTTATAAAAACATTTATAAACAAGTCTAAATTGGAAATCCCACAAAAAGTAAAGAATCAAAACCCAAGAAATGTCACAAGAATCAATGAAAAAAAACATACTTTAGCTCGAAATTAGAAATGGTATAGCATGCAACTGCACAAGTCTGAATAACTGTATTCTCTTGGCTAGTGAAAGGGGCTGAAACGAAATTGGCCTTCTTAAGCATTTTTGTCCATGTCTGAATAAACACGAATGCAAGAAGATGAAGCTGAGACATTGAGGTTAGGGACGAGTCCAGTGGTAAGATTGAACCATTCTCAACACCTTATGAAAAATTCATATCAGACCAACTAAGTGAAGTTGATCCTGAAGGGATTGGTTTATCATTCTATTATAGAGCCTTAAGAAAGACATTTATCAATTGATTGAAAGAAGAAATCTCCCTACATATACCCTTTAAAAGATAAACTTTTAGATACATACAAAGGGCACCAAACCATAAAATATCTACATTTCTTTCTTTTTCTGTATGCTAAAAGTGCGTCTAATAATTTCTTTCATCCTCTTGATTCACATTTTCTGGATAAAAAATTCTCATTCAAATAACTATAAGCAAAATCACAACCAAATTTCAGCTTCAGGAAAAAAAATGCCAATAATAGATATAATGAAATTGCCTACCCTTTAATTGAGTTACTACTTTGATACCCCAAAAAATGGGAATAAAGTGCATGTCATTCAAAAAGGATTTTACCACTTGCCGAGTAGAATAAGCCAAAGTGTAGCCTCAAATGCAGCGTAGGAAGCAATTATTTCCCAGCAACAGTAGTGGTTTTGGCCAAATTTGCAAGGGAAAATACCAAATCAAGCCAAGGATATAAGAAAGTGAAAAAAGGTTGCAATTAAAATTCCATAAATGGGTGATAGCACACACTAAAAGACAAAAAAATATCAAGAACTAAGAATGCATTAAATGAAGTAAACCAGGAGAGCAACAAACATTAAAAAACTAAAAGAAACATAAGCTATTTAGAAAAAAAATACATTAATAAATATGAGATCCAAAACTAAAATGTACATCCATAGACATAAAATCCAAAAAGAAAACATAATCCATGAAGAAAGAAAAAATTACGGTGTATATTCAATTGATACAAAATAAATAAAAACCCACCATTTTTTTCGACAGCAATCCAAATTATTCAATTGATGATGGAGGCAGCAAAAAGTATAAAAAAATAAATAAAAACCAAAAAAAATAAAACTTTACATCAAAAGCTTGGAGTGATTATTGATTCTTAAGAGTTTTGGGTAAAGGTAATTTATTTAAATTTTTGGAACTTTTGAACTGTAAGTCTTGAGTTTGAAACTTTACATCAAAAGTAAAGGATCTGATATAGTTCCAATCTCCTCCCTTGATCTGATACAGTTCCAATCTCCCCACAAGACCTATGGCAGGTTGAGCTTCTGTAGGTCCTTTAAAAACTGCCACAGGTCTTCTCTCTGTGCCTCAGTGCATTTCGCATATACACTGGAAATGAGTAAAGGGGCGGGTAGTTCAGGGTGATGGACCTGTAGTGTAATGTGTTGATCTGAGGCAGAGATGAGTGTACAGGAGAATGATTTCCTAGCCATGATCCATATGGAGCTCCCAGAATTGGAATATGCTATATCAAACTTGAGCCTTCTTTTCATAGATTCTATCCGATGAATGTTAGCAAAAGGTTCAGCTATTACTAGAAAGTCACTTCTATGTGTTGAAAGGATTTTCCTAAGCTTCCTAAAGTTTGGCTTCTTACTAATGCTCCTAATGTTCCAATAGGTGTACCTAATCATTGCTTAACTTCACTCCTAGACCCCGTATGTGAACTCTTGTCTCTAAGTTGTCTACTAGATGGGAATTGAGGCCAGGATTTTGGATTTCTCCCCTCAGTTTCTGTCTGTTCTGTGCCAACACTCTCTGCACTATCCCGTGCCATGTTTTCCTCCTGATGTCTGGATTGTAGCGAAACCTATCTGTGATCCTCCATGCCACTGTGTTGTGAAGGATCAGAGCACTCCTCCTCCCTCCTTCTTCCCTCCATTATTGGGTCTACCTGCACAACATCACAAGGGACTAGTTTAGTTAATTGACTTAAAATTTCCTCACAATAGACCTGTTCTTGTATTTGTTGAGAAATAATTCTATCTTGCTGCACATCCTCCAAAGGTTTCTTCAGCAGAGTGCTTGGGGCCAATATAAGCCCTCCCGTTCCTAGTCGAGGTGTCACATGAGTGATAGACAAATCGTTCTCCTCCTCTTGGGCATTTCCTAGAACAGCAAACTTGTTGCCGTGTAGCTGCAAGGGCTCCTCTACTGTTGAAATTGTGGCCACATTCTGAGCTGCATCGTTTCCAATAGCACCTGGGGTTGATTCAGTCATCAAGTTCTTTCCAGAGGATTCAAGTGTTGGCAGAATACTTTCTTGAGAGCCATGTGTTTCCCACTAGTCGTAGAACCATAGTGGAAAATCATTTTGGCATTCTTTATGGAATGTAAAAAACCAGGAATGGTCAAATGGTCTTAAATAAAATGCCTTCATACAGGCTTGCTTATAATCCTCACAGGTATATCCTCGAGGAACAAATGGAATAGAAAATGATTTTTGATGGTGGATCGTCCTCCACTCTTTTGGATTAAGAACCTTTTTAATTATACATTTGGAATGTGTTATCCTATCTTTTTCATCTTTACTATGAACTATATCGACTGATGCTGAATCAACAAGAATGAATTCATAAAAATTTTGACTTTTTGTTGAATCATCTGACAACCAATAAAAATCAAGAGCAAAGAATTTATTAGTATATGCTTTTAATGATGGAATATCTGGTGTGTCTTTGAATGAGGTGAGTATAAAATACTCAATTGGATCTTTTAATATATATTGCGATCTTGTGTTTGGAGAAGCAGTTTGAATTGGTAGAGGAGTTAATGCTCTTGGAGTATTGATTGGGCATGAATATTTTTGAGATTGGTGTTGTATTTTTGCTGATGGGCTACTAGCAACTTGGACATAGGGTAATGCTGGGAATTCTTCTAATGCTATAAACTTATTACTTGTTTGAATAATAGGTGATAATGGCTTCGAAATCATTACCTTAGCAGCATAGTCACTTGTACTATGTATTTTGTGATTTTTGAATGATGGGGACTGTGATTGCTCCGGCTTCTTTGACATTATGAATTTTACCTGTAAAAAATTCACGAGTTAAGAAATCTGGTAATGAATTATTTTCTCCTTTGATATACTCAATATCAAAATTAAACACAGATAAGATTCCTTGCCATCTGGCAAAGATTTGCTTAGACACTAAATTTTTAATATCTTTTTGCAAAATGTCTTTTGTGGATTTACAGTCTACTCGTAATAAAAACTTTTTGTTGTATAAATCATCTTGAAATTTGGAAATACAAAGAACAATAGAAAGAATTTCTTTTTTAACAGTTGAATAATTCTTTTGTGATCCTGTCTATACTTTTGAAGTAAACCTAACTAGCTTTTCTTTTCCTGCTACTTTTTGTTTCAATATTCCTCCATAACCTACATCAGAGGTGCCTGTTTCAACTATCATAAATGCATTAGGTTGTGGAATACCTAGACAAGGTAAAGATCTAATCTTTTCTTTAGCTTCTTTAACAATCTTAGTATGTTGATTTGTCCATGCAGGTGGATTTTTTTTGTAATATCTTTGATATAATAGTGCACATAATGTTCTTAATCGAGGAAAGAAGTCTACTACATAGTTTAAACATCTTAAAAACCTTTGTAATTAATTTTTGTCTTTAATCTTATCTGAAAATTTCTCTCCAAATTTTAATGCTCTATTAATTGGTTTAATAGTTCCTTTGTATATATCATGTCATAAAAATCTAATTTTAGTTTGAAATAATTTCATTTTAGGTGCTGATATAACTAAACCATTTTGATTAACTGCTTTTGCAAATATACTTAAATGTCTAAAATGTTCTTCTATTGATTTAGAATATACTAATACTAATACATCATCAATATATACTATCATGAATGTATAACCTGCAAATATTTCATTCATTATGTTTTGAAATTCAGAAGGTGCATTTTTTAATCCAAATGGCATTACATTAAATTCGTAATGTCCGAACGGAACTGTAAATGCAGTCTTATATTTATCTTTATGCTATCTGTATCTGCCAATATCCTGATTTCAAATAGAATTTTGAATATATTTTTGCACTATATAACCTATCAAGTAAATCCTTTTTATTTGGAATAGGATATCTAATCCATTGCAATACCTTATTCAATGGTTTATAATTAATAACTAACCTAGGAACTCCTCGTTCCTTTTCTGCTTGATTATTGAATAAAAAGTTGAACAGCTCCAAGATGATTTTGATTTTCTAATTAGTCGTTTATTTAATAAATCTTGAATCTCTTTTTTACAATGTTCTAATAATTCAGAATTCATTTGAATTGGTCTAGCTTTAGTTGGAATTTTTGTATCATTAAATTCTTTTTCATATGGTAATTCTACTATATGTGTTTTTCTATTTCAGAATGCTGTTGGATGATCAGCGCATATTTGTTCTTTAAATTGTTTTTCTAAATCTTGAATTTTTTTAGCTACTTCTAATTTTTCAAGTTGTAATTCTATTTGAGTATATGATATTTCTTCTTTTATAAAACTAATTTGCTTTTCTTTTCTTGTAATACAATTAATTATTTTTTCTTTAGTGTAAATAGAATTTCATTGGAGTAAATCTAATTCTTTTTGCTTTACAGGAGATATGAATTTAAACGTAATTTTATTTCCCATAATTTTTAAACTAATACCATCTTTCTTTTTCTTAAATGGTGTTATTTGATATAAAAATGGATTTCCTAGGATAACATCTTGAGTAAGATCTTTTATAATAATGATGAATGTTTAAAACAGTAGTTTTGATTGCAAATAAATTCATTTGATAGTTTATATTGTACTTGTCATGGATTTCCATTTGTTGTTAATAATCTTTCATTAGTTTTTGAACAATATTGTATTGGTATTATTCCTGATTTAATACAACTTTGATCTGCTTCGCTATCAATCATTGCTATACATGCTGTAGTAAAATTTTGAACTCCTATATTTATGAATGCATACCATTTTTCTATATTAACTCTATCTATAATATTTAAATACTTATCATCTTCTAAATTATGTTCATTGATTTGTATTCCTTTTCCTAAATTTCTTTGACAACTTTCTGGTATATCTAATTTTTGAATTTGATTCATTAATACTATTTTGTTTCTATTTCTAAATATTTTGATTTTAACTCTTTAATATCTTCTTTGAGTCTTTTAATTTCTATTTTTAATTGTTTAATTTCTTCTTGTAAATTAGTAGAACTATTTATTGTTGTGTTGATAATTCCTGGAATATTTGCTTGATAAGAATATCTATCTAAAAGTTTTGATAAACTAAATGGTTCTACTATCTCTGGTTGCTTAGTTTATGTTCAAATTAAATCTTTTAATCAAAGTAAATAAACTCGTTGTTTTTCTAGATTTTCTATTTTACTAATAATATCAAACAAAAATTCTTTATCTGCATTTTTACTACTAGATATCATATTAATAGTTTTACATTTGCATGGTGATGAGTAATCTGAATATTCTTCTTCATCTGTTCTACTACCTATTTCATTTATTTGTTGTTCACTATCTTCTGATGATTCATTAATCATTATTGCCATTAATTTATCTTTTAATTCTATGTCTTCTTTAAATATTTAGTTAATTTTTCTTTGAGTTCTACAATTGCTAGCTATATGACTTGGTTTGCCACATTTATAACAGACAAATTTTTTTCTTTTTGTATGGTTTATTAGGTTTTTTATATTGATTGTGTTGATTTTGTTCTAGATAATAATTATTTCTATTCTTATAATTTGATCTCCTTTTCCTATATTTAGAAGGATAACTAATTTGTTTATATTTGGAGGAAGGTGCTCTTATACCTGTTATTCCAAAAGCTTCACAAAATGAACCTAATTCTTTTCTTTCTGATCCATATTTAGCTTGAATTTTTAATTCTTGACATAGTTTCAATCCTTCTTGTTTACCAAATGTAAATAATTGCCCATATGATAACCTATGAATTCCTATTACCTCTGTTCCCATTTCTTTTTGAAGATTTGTCATAATTCTTTGAGAAAATAAATTTGGTAATCCAGTAATAAATTTTTCTTTTCAAAAAGGTGCACTACAATCTGGTCTTTTGAGTACATATATCATAAACATATCTTTATACCACCTAAAATTAGTTAATGTTGGACAACGTAAATTAGTTAAAAATATTTTTGAACTTTTTAATTCTTCTTGTGGATTTCCAATAAAATGTATTGCTATTACTAATATAAAAAATTCGGCTGCATCACTTATTTTCTTCATTTTTACTCTTCCTTCTGCATCTTTTTTAACATTTCCTGCATTATCTTTTTCCTCTTCTTCATATTCATGTTCTAAGATTTCTATTTTATTCTCAGAAGTTAAAAGATTATCCCACAAATTTTTTAATTGACCTGTAAAACCAGACACAAATCCTGCTGCTATAGTTTGTTGGTTATATCTTTCTTGACCATATGCTATCCTTGCTATACCCATTTCTTATAACATTTTTAAAATTTCAAATTCTGATTTGCCATCTAAATTCCATTCATATACAGGTCTACCATCATCTGGAGGACTTAATCTAGGATAATAATTTTTTCGTTGATAAGGTGCATAACTTATTTTATTATACTTACGTGGTTTGTAAAATCATTTTATTCTGTTAATATTATTATCAATGAATTCATTTTCGATTTGATCAATAGTATCAATTACTTCATTATCTTCTAATTCTTTAGTACTTGAATTTTGATTTTGATTTGGAGTTACTTGCTCAATATTATGAATTTGACTAGAACTAGGTTTATCATTTATATCAAATGTTTCTAATTTTTCTAATATTTTATTCAATGTATTTTGTTCTTTACCAAATTTTAGATTAAAATTTTCAATTACATCTTTTGTTTGAAAATGCGGTCTTGAAAATTCTTCAGGAAAAATTAATTTATGACTAGATATCTTTTGCTTTAATAATTCTTCAGATCTATTATTTGATTTATGTATTGATTCTATTTTTGTTGTTACTAAATCTACTTGTTGAGCTATAGTAGACGATATTTGATTAGAATAATTTAATTGTTGATTTACTTTCCTAAAATCTTCTATATCTATCGAACTTTTATCTATTCTTGCTTCTCTAAATGGGGCTGCTAATATTTCTCCTGTACTTGTTTCAATTTGTAAATTTAATAATGGTGGATGAACTGCACTAAGTATCTCCCCTCTTACTATTTTCTATTTTTTATATAATTGAGTTTGAACATTTATAGATGAAATAAAGAAAATATTGCCTATTTGTTCTTTTTGAGTAAATATTCTAACTAAGAAAAGAAAGGAAAATTAAATTTTTTAATTTGTAAATCATTCTTCCATTCTTCTTGAAGTTTTTGTTGAAAACTTACATCTAATTGATTATACCATTTTCTTTTTTCTTTATCATCATCATCATTGAAATCATTATCTAAATAACTATAATTTGGTTCAAATGGTTTATTAATAACATTTATTGAATCAGCTTTCATTTGAGAATATGTTGGTGATTGGTTTGGTGAATTATGATTAATAATTTCTGGTATTGGTGATTTATAATGAATTCTTTGACTACATGAAATTGGAATAGAATAAATTTCTGGATTATTATTAATATTAGTATGCTGACTAAAACTTCTACTAAATGTTGTAATCAGATGTTGAATATCTAAAATTTTGACTTATATATTATGATTTATTTGATCCATATTTAGTTGATCTAATATTATTAAAGTGTACTACTATAATACCATATTCTTGTTTAGTTATTTGAGACAGATTATTTTGTTGTATATTTCTAGATTCTTCTGGGGGTGGCAATGTAAATGTTTCTGGAATTGTTATGTCATGCCATTTTAGTGTTTTTGGAACATACGTAGATGATTTTGTAGAATTTTCTTCAAATATTACTGTTTCTTCTTGATCAGTTTGTTCTAATTTAAGTTGCGGATCTATTAATGTTTTTAATAATTTAAAACATACTTTATATAATATTGCAAAGTTTCTACTCCTATGATTTATCTTATTCTGGTGAACTTGAATATCCATAATTAATGAATCTAATATTAAATCATCATATAAACTAGCTACAAAATTAGGAACACAATTGAATGATATGGATCCATCACAAATATTAGTTTGAATTAAAGCTAATATTGAATTATGATATTCTACTAATCTTTTATCTCTTAGAGCTATAAATATTAGATTATCTATTCTAATCTATAAATAGGTTTAACTAATACCTCGACTAATCCATAATAAATATATTTAAATCCTTGTTTTCTATATTTATTAATTGCTATATTTGATAACAATCTAATAGTTCTTGATTTTTCTCTAAAATTAATATCTTGCTCATGTAATTTTACTGCATAAGAATTATTGAAATTGAGTCTTCCTATATGATAAACTGAATTGAGTGTGTTATTAGTGATATGAAATTGAATTTCGTGACTCTGTCCTATTTCACTATTATCTTGAGTAGATGCTGTGTTAGAACCATTAATAAACAACTTTCTAAAAATATTCAAATTCATAATAACAAACTTACCTCATCCGCTTAATGCAACATACAGAATGAGAATGCAAAGGGAACACAGTAGCACCTAACTGGGAACACCTTATCCAGACAGGCTTACCAACGGATTCACAGGCTTCTCTACTTCTTACCAAACCTTAGGAATAGAATCATGATATTCTACTAACCTTTGATATTCTACTAATCTTTGAATCATGCATAGATTAGGAATAGATAATCTAATATTTATAGCACTTAGAGATAAAAGATTAGTAGAATTTCATGATTCAATATTAGTTTTAATTCAGACTAATATTTGTGATGGATCCAAATCATTCAATTGTGTTCCTAATTTTGTAGCTAGTTTATATGATGATTTAATATTAGATTCATTAATTATGGATATTCAAGTTGACCAGAATAAGATAAATCGTAGGAGTAGAAGCTTTGCAATATTATATAAAGTATGTTTTAAATTATTAAAAATATTACTAGATCCTCAGCTAAAATTAGAACAAATTAATCAAGAAAAACAGTAATATTTGAAATAGATTCTACAAAGTCATCTACGTATGTTCCAAAAACACTAAAATGGCATGAAATAATAATTCCATAAATATTTACATTGCCACCCCCATAAGAATCTAGAAATATACAACAAAATAATCCGTCTCAAATAACTAAATAAGAAGATGGTAGTATAGTAGTACACTTTAATAATATTAGAAAACTAAGTATGGATCGTATAAATCAGAATATATAAGTCAAAATTCTAGATATTCAACATCTGATATTCCAATATTTAGTAGAAGTTTTAGTCAGCATACTAATATTAATAATAATCTAGAAATCTATTCTATTCCAATTTCAGATAGTCAAAGAATTCATTATAACTCACTAATACCAGAAATTATTAATTATAATTCACCAAACCAATCACCAACATATTCTCAAATGAAAGCTGATTCAATAAATGTTATTAATAAACCATTTGAACCAAATTATAGTTATTTAGATGACAATTTCAATGATGATAATAATAAAGAAAAAAGAAATTGGTATAATCAATTAGATGTAATTTTTCAACAAAAACTTCAAGAAGAATGGAAGAAAGATTTACAAATTAAAAAATTTAATTTACCTTTCTTTTCTTGGTTAGAATATATTACTCAAAAAGAACAAATGAACAATATTTACTTTGTTTCATCTATAAATGTTCAAACTCAATTATATAAAAAATAGAAAATAGTAGGAGGAGAGATACTTAGTGCAGTTCATCCACCATTATTAAATTTACAAATTGAAACAAGTACATGAGAAATATTAGCAGCCCCATTTAGAGAAGCAAGAATAGAAAAAAGTCCGATAGATATAGAAGATTTTAGGAAAGTAAATCAATAATTAAATTATTCTAATCAAATATTGTCTACTATAGCTGAACAAGAAGATTTAGTAACAACAAAATAGATTCAATACCTAAATCAAATAATAGATCTGAAGAATTATTAAAGCAAAAGATATCTAGTCATAAATTAATTTTTCCTGAAAAATTTGCAAGACCGCATTTTCAAACAAAAGATGTAATTGAAAATTTTAATCTAAAATTTGGTAAAGAACAAAATACATTGAATAAAATATTAGAAAAATTAGAAACATTTGATATAAAGGATAAACCTAGTATAGTCAAATTCATAATATTGAGCAAGTAACTCCAGATCAAAATCAAAATTCAAGTACAGAAGAATTAGAAGATAATGAAGTAATTGATACTTTTGATCAAATCGAAAATGAATTCATTGATAATAATATTAACAGAATAAAAAGATTTTACAAACCACGTAAGTATAATAAAATAAGTTATGCACCATATCAATGAAAAAATTATTATCCTAGATTATGTCCTCCAGATGTTCAAATAGAAGAAAGATCAAAATTCATAGCAACTCAATATGATGGTAGATCTGTATATGAATGGAATTTAGATGGCAAATTAGAATATGAAATTTTAAGAATGTTACAAGAAATGGGTATGGCAAGGATAGCATATGGTCAAGAAAGATATAACCAACAAACTATAGCAGCAGAATTTGTGTCTGGTTTTACAGGTCAATTAAAAAATTGGTGGGATAATCTTTTAACTTCTGAGAATAAAAAAGAAATCTTATAACATGAATATGAAGAAGAGGAAAAAGATAATGCAGGAAATGTTAAAAAAGATGCAGAAGGAAGAGTAAAAATGAAGAAAATAAGTGATGCAGCCGAATTTTTTATATTAGTAATAGCAATACATTTTGTTGGAAATCCACAAGAAGCATTAAAAAGTTCAAAAATATTTTTAACTAATTTACGTTGTCCAACATTAACTTATTTTAGGTGGTATAAAGATATGTTTATGACATATGTACTCAAAAGACCAGATTGTAGTGCACCTTTTTGGAAAGAAAAATTTATTACCGGATTACCAAATTTATTTTCTCAAAGAATTATAACAAATCTTCAAAAAGAAATGGGAAAAGAGGTAATAGAATTTCATAGGTTATCATATGGGCAATTATTTGCATTTGTTAAACAAGAAGGATTGAAACTATGTCAAGAATTAAAAATTCAAGCTAAATATGGATCAGAAAGAAAAGAATTAGGTTCATTTTGTAAAGTTTTTGGAATAACAGGTATAAGAGCACCTTCCTCTAAATATAAACAAATTAGTTATCCTTCTAAATATAGGAAAAGGAGATCAATTTATAAGAATAGAAACAATTATTATCTCGAACAAAATCAACACAATCAATATAAAAAAACCTAATAAACCATACAAAAAGAAAAAATATTGTCTGTTATAAATGTGGCAAACCAGGTCATATAGCTATTAATTGTAGAACTCAAAGAAAAATTAACGAAAAGAGTCAAGGAAATTTGAATATTAATATACATTTGAATTAAACTTCAAACAATATACAAGAAGGGATGATTAAAAGCTTGAGAGAGAGAAAGCTTCAAATATTTTTTACAATAAAAATCACACTAAAACTACTGATGCCCGTTTACATAATTAAGATTCCTATTTATAATACAACAATTGAGTTCTAATACGTCATGCATGATATCACAAATCTTGGAATCATTGTTGAGTGGTTATGCTTTGTTGAATCTTTATTCCATGAACCCAGTAAGATAAAATAGAAAAGAGTCAAGGAAATTTGAATAATAATATACCTTTGAATTAAACTTCAAATAATATACAAGAAGGGATGATTGAAAGCTTCAGAGAGAGAGCTTCAAATATTTCTTACAATCAAAATCACACTACAGACAAGAAACATTATTCTTGACATAGTAGTTAATTTGATGTCAACATATGCTCTCAACTCTCTCCACTAAATTTTGGATAAGCTGTACGAACACCACCAACTCACAACCACACACTGTCTTAGCTAACCGAACGTTGTGAGACAATGGTAAATTTAGTTTCCCCAAAAGGGCTCTGGCCTCCTGCCGGAGCCACCACAGAACACCGCCAATCGGAAGACTCCAAGATGAGGGATCCTGTTAAACCCCCCAATCCTCTGAAAAAATCCTTCAAAGATGCAGTCGGCTCAAATGGCAGCTCTTCACCACAAGTCTCCTTTGCAGATATTGCAGAGATGAACCTCCCTGCTCTAGAAAGCTTTAAAGGCGAGCCAGCTCTACTCATCACGCCGGAAGTGGAGGATAGCCTTGCCCAGCGTTATCAGTTCACAGTCGTTGCGAAATTCTCTTGGGGCAGACCTATAATGATAGTCATCAGAAAAGAAATCTTAATGGCTGCCTTCAAAGGACAAGTACATACGGGGCTCTTAGACCACCGACATATTCTGATCAAATTCCAATTGGAAGAAGATTTTCAGCGGATTTGGCTGAGAGCAACGTGGACATTCGCAGGCTGCCAAGCAAGGATCTTCCGCTGGACGAAGGATTTCAAGCCTGGTAAAGAACCGACAATAGCCCCTGTGTGGCTGCGCTTCCCACTTCTCCCACTCCACCTGTTTGAAAAAAGGAAACTTTTTGCCCTAGCCTCATGTATGGGAAAACCCCTTAAATTGGATGTTGCAACTGCAAATGCTGAAGACCTCCACAGGCCGAGTGAAGCGCGAGTGTGCGTGGAAATGGATGTTGTTAAGGTTCAACCGAGTCGCATCTGGATTGGAAGCAGAGAGCTTGGATGTTGGCAAGATATAGAGATTGAAAACAAACCTTTATACTGCTTCTCTTGCAACAAAATGGGGCATTGTCAAAGCCAATGCAACCCCAGCAAACTTAGAAGAAAGGCTCAAAAACAAATCTCTGCTCCTCAGCTAAAGAACAACCAAGAGTGGATAACTGTTGGCCGATCAAAGGCTAAAAGCTACGAAGACAATGGCATACCTCACAACTCAAGTATAAATGAAGTTGCTGGCAAGAAGAAAGGGAAAGACGTTGTGCAGTGTGAAGGGGAGCAGGTGGATATCCCGGAGTCCTCTAAAACTAGGAATCAAATTTCTGCTGAGATTGTAAACTTAGACATAGGCACGGTCAAAAATGCAGGTGCTAATGTGGAAACTCAGCCTATTCAGTGTGATCAGGCCGGGACTGAAATACCTCAGTGCATTGAGGTAGAGAATGTTGAATTTGCGGCTGAAGCTGCAAGCTTGGTGGTTGCCGAGATTTCTCCTAATCAGTGTCCTGGGGTGATGAATGTTGAAATAGTGGCTGAGGTGAATGTCAATGCGGTTGAGGAGGAAAGGAATGACAGATCCACTGTGCTTACAATTGTACACACAGACACAGCCAATAATGCAGTAGTGATTTCTGATGATCACCCCTGCCCATGTGATGAGAAAAGTCAAGACACAACTCCTCCAATTGAGGACACTAGGACAGAAAAGGAGCTCAGCCCATAGCATATGAGCCAAGGAAAACTAGTAGAAAAAGGCCACACAGAAGCTAAGGAGGCTACATTGCTTCAAGAGGTTGTAGAAAACTCACCTAAAGAGCAGAATAGAAGGCAAAGGCACAGAAGCAAATCTACAGAGAAAAATCCTATTGAAGGAATGGAATCCCCAGTGGAGGATTCAGATGATTCTGAGGATCAAATCCCAGTGGAGGAGCCCGATGTGGAAGACTTAGCTAAGGTGGAAGAAGTTCTCCCCAAAAGCAGAAAAAGGGAAGACCAAGTAAACATCAAAAGGAGAAAAGCAACACTGAGAGCTGTGTCAAACAAGCCCCTCCAAATCGATCCCTGAGAAGTAGGGATTCAGGTACTCCTCCTTCTACTGCTGCTTAATGATCAGAATGTTATATTGGAATATCAGAAGCATTTTAAAAAACCCAACTACAGGAAACTAAAAAGGTAATTAATGATAAAAATATTAACTTTGTTGCCATTGCAGAACCTTTTATAAATCAGAAATAGATTTCTAAAAATCTTTTCAGATTACGCTTTGATCATGTTATTACAAATGACAATAGGTCCTTATTGGTCTTCTATCGTAGCCCTTTTAAATGTGAACTAATAGTGAATACTACTCAACACATTACTCTCTCAGTGGAACACCCTGGTTGGAAAGAAAAAATCATTGTTTCAAATATCTATGCGATGTGTTCACACAATGAGAGAAAGGAATTGTGGACCTCCCTTAGTGCTGTGAATGGTTTAGGCCTTCCTTGGATAGCATGGGGGGACTGGAATTGCATGCTATATCGAGAAGAAAAGAAAGGTGGTCAGGCATTCCAATTTAGAGACATAGAGGAACTTACTAACTTTGTTGAGGGTGAGAATCTAACTGAAATAAATAATCTTGGCAGCAACTATACATGGTGCAACAATAGAAATGGGAAGGCTAGAATTTGGAAAAGATTAGATAGAGGCCTTTGCAATGTTAAGTGGCTGGGTTCTACCTTTAATTCTTACATCAACCTATTAAGTAGATCCCCCTCTGATCACTCTCCTATGGTCTTAGAATTAACACCTAAAATAGAGAGAACTAAGAGCTTTAGGTTCCAAAATTTTTGGATTCAGCATAAAGACTTTCTGGACATTGTCACAACTGCCTGGACCTTTGATTGTAGAGCTGACCCCATTCGAGTCCTCACGGAAAAATTGAAAAGAACAAAAGGGGAATTGGTTAAATGGAGTAAAAATGAATATGGTAATATCTTCACTAGGTCAGAAATAGCAGAAACTGAACTTAGAAGGTTGGAAGACCTAGATCCTATCAGCCCTGTCCCAAGAGAGGAAATCCAGAAAGCTACAGCTAAGCTCAATCAGGCTTTAGCTTTGGAAGAACAGTTCTGGGCCCAAAAATCCCAACTGAAATGGCTAAAAGAAGGGGAGAGGAATACGGCCTTTTTCCATGCACAGGTGAAGTAAAACCATTCCCAAAACTTTATACATAAAATTAAAAACATGGAAGGAAATTACATAGAAGATGAGCTAGAAATAGGTTTACTAGCTGAAGCACATTTTAAACAAAGGTTTACAGCTCCCTCCATCCTCCCCACCTTTAGAAGTGACATTATCCCAGAGATACTAAGGGAACAGGATAGAATGCTCCTCACGGCCCCTCCTTCATTAGAGGAAGTGAGGAATGTGGTTTTCGGATTGAAAAAAGATAGTGCGCTGGCCCGGATGGTTTAAATGGAGCTTTCTTTAGAGCTGCCTGGGACATTATCAAACAGGATCTGATGATGGCTATTGCTTATTTTCTGAATGGAGGGGAATTAAATAAAGCTATCACTGTATCTTATTAATTCTCAAGAACAAGAACCCAACCACCTTCGACCAGTTTAGACCTATTAGTCTCTGTAACTTTGTAAATAAAATTTTTTCAAAATTTCTAGCAAATAGACTATCCCCACTTCTATCAAAGATCATTAGCATCAATCAAAGTGGATTTGTTAAAGGTAGACAAATCACTGATAACTACTTGTTAGCAATGGAGCTTATGTCTACCTTATCATATAAAAATAAGGCTAATAACATGGCCATGAAACTTGACATGGAAAAAGCATATGATAGGGTTCATTGGCCCTTCTTACTTCAGGTCATGAGACGACTAGGCTTTGGTGAAATATGGATAGATGTGATATGGAGGCTAGTCTCCAATACCTGGTTTTCCATCCTAGTTAATGGTTCCCCAAAAGGCTTCTTCAAATCAACTAGGGGACTAAGGCAAGGGGACCCTATCTCCCCTCAACTCTTCATTATAGGAGCTGAATATCTTTCTAGAAGCTTGAATTCTCTACTGATGCAATCTAGGATTCCTAAGTTCAGCTTACCTAAGAACTACCCTCAAATTAATCACCTGGCATATGCGGATGATTTAATAATCTTTGGAGCTGCTCACACAACATATATAAAAGCTGTGATGGAAGTCCTGCGAGAATATGAGAGGGTCTCTGGCCAGAATGTTAATTCCCACAAATCTACTTTTATTACTCATATTAAGGCTCATTGTGGGGTTAAATATAGGCTTAGAAGACTCACTAAATACACCCAAGAGGAAATGCCCATCAAATATTTAGGTCTCCCATTGCATTGTAAAATGATTCAAGCAAAACACTTTTCAGCGTCTATTGATAAAGTCTCAGCCAAAATTCAGTCATGGAAAGCTAATTTGCTAACTTTAGGAGGAAAGATAACGTTGTTTCAAAGTGTTCTAGCCTCCCTTCCTGTATATTCTTTAATGGCTATTAATCCTCCCAAGGCAGTTTGTAATCAGATTGAAAAGATAATGGCTAACTTCCTCTGGAATGGAGCTGAAAAAGGAAATAAACATCACTGGATTGGGTGGAAGTCATTGTGCTTTCCTAGGGAGGAGGGCGGTATAGAACTGAGATCCTTGGAGGATGTCATCAAAGCTCAGTCAATGAAACTTTGGTGGCGTTTTAGACAAAATGAGACAATGTGGGCCAACTTTCTGCATGCGAAATACTGTGGGAAACTACACCCCTCAGTGGTCCTACCAAAAAGAGAGGATTCACAGAATTGGAGCAGAATGTTGAACATCTCCAAAGCTGATGAGGAATACATCTCGTTTACTATTCACGAGGGAGACATTCACTTTTGGCTAGATAAGTGGCTTGGACCAGATAATCTGAGCACCATTACTGGCCTTGTTGGGGATCATAAGGTCTCTCAATTCCTCATTGGAAATCAGTGGAACAATGATGCATTGCTACAGGTCCTTCCTGAAGAATGGGCTCTCAAAATATCAGGTATTCACATATTTGATCGAGGGACAAAGGACAAAATACATTGGTGCTTAAATAGTAATGGGGACTTCTCTTCCTCGTCTGCCTATAAGCACATCAGATCACGGAAGTTGCCTGATTCTTATTACTCTCATATTTGGGACCCTGGTTTACCTATAAAAATCTTTTTTTTTATGCTGAGAAAAAGATTATATAAACTTCCCCTTCACAGAAATCTTCACAGGTTTCAAATACATGGACCTTTCATTTGTCAATTGTGTTACCAGCAAGGGGAAACACAATTTCACCTCTTCTCTGACTGCAGGTTCACTACACAAGTGGGCAACATTTTTGGGGCTGAAGTAGGGATTCAGAATCATTTCTTCAGGCCCCAAAAATGGTGGACCACTCATCATAGCAGCAGCCTTCTTCAATTCATTAGTAAGATCATTCCTTCTCCCATTTGCTGGGAAATATAGAAATGTAGAAATAAAGCTACATTTGAAAATGTTATGCCTGTCCTTGACACAGCTGTTATTAATATCTTCAAACTTGTGAACAGCTTAGCTCAAATTAAAACAGGGAGAAATTTCAGCAACTGCTGGTCTGAATTTTGGCATGAAGTACATACATTTAGTTCCCCTACAAAAATGATTGGTATAACTTGGACTCCTCCAAAGGAGGATTGCTGGAAGCTGAATGTTGCATGCCATATTTCAGAGGATCATATTCAGGGGGCAGGCCTAGTTAGAAACTCATTGGGTGATGTTATTTCTTGGTTTATTGTCACTAACTTTCCAGTCAGATTAGTGTCTAAACTGCAGGCCCTCATTTGCACAATTCATAAAGGAATTCAGAACATTAAAGCCATCTCTCCCCATACATTGGACCTGGACTCAGACTCAGAAGAACTAATCCAACTGTTCAAAAGGCAAGATTTTGAAGATTGGAGATGTATCCAGGTGAAGGATAAGATTTCGGCTCTTAAAGAGTTGAGGTATGTGAGGAAGATCACTAAAGAAGAAAACAGGGCTACCAGGTGTTTAGCTAATCATGCTGCTACAAGCTCAACAGCCCTTCCCCAATGCTGTACCAATGTTCTGAGACAAGACAAAATGGGACTCCCATATTTTAAAAGAGTGGTAAGAAGGTAATGAAAGGCCAATGTCTACTGATGTTAGGACAATTTACCTAAGTACTGGAAGTAAATGCTTAATTTGCCTGCTGATGTTAGGGCATTAGTCATCTCCTGGTTTTGATGATTTTGTGAGGTGGGGATTGTTGAGCTGATTAGAATCAGCACACATTAAAAAAAAAAATCAAAATCACACTACAGATGCCCGTTTACATAATTAAGATTCCTATTTATAATACAATAATTGAGTTCTAATACGTCATGCATGATATCACAAATCTTGAAATTATTGTTGAGTGGTTATGCTTTGTGGAATCATTTTTCCAATTCTGAGAATCTTTTCTTGAATAAGGGGGATGAATGTTCCTATGCTTCATATGTGCTTATCTTTTTTGCTAGAAATGTTTCTTGATATCACATCTTCATCTTTTGCTTTTTGCTTGGTGGAGAATCTTGTCACATCATGTCTTCCATTCATATACAGCTCTACCATCATATTGAGTTGCTACGAATTTTGATCTTTCTTCTATTTGAACATCTGGAGGACTTAATCTATGATAATAATTTTTTCGTTGATATGTGATGAGAGATCTAAACTACTGTAGAAGTGGTGGTAGGGATCGTATCCACAGGGAAGGGAGTGGACTCTTGAATTTAAATGTGTTGCTCTATTAAATGTCACACAAATGAGATTGTATTTCGTGAACAAAGATAACTAGAACTCAAAGCACAAGAAATAAGCTAGAAACAAAGTCTAAATGCGACAAAAGGAAAGGTGATGCCCTAGAGTGCCGTAACTGGTTGAATACACATTTAGACACTCAACATTGCGAGGTCTCGTGGCGAGAGTTGGTGCCTCAACAAGAGTTTCAAGCAATGTATTGACATTCTCATTAGCTATTGTAACATTATCCTCATGCATGATATCATAATGATCATCAAAGAGTGTCTCTATACAATTCACAAAGCTATCAAAAGGAGAAGACTCTAATCAATGGCTATCAACATCATCTGACTCATGGAATTCCATAAAATTAGTGCAAGACTCAGCATTGGACACACTTTCCATCTTGTCACTAAGAAACCACAAAGCTCTAATTTCATCAGTATCAAGTTTATCACAGGAGACATCATCCTCAATAAAAGAACAGCTTAAATTTGACTCATGCAACAAAGGTTCATAAACAATGCATTTTTGTGAGACAACATCAATATTTGTAGATTCCACCTCCCAAGGATTCTTTTCACCCCATTTAACATTAGCTTGCATTTCAAAATGATATTCCTCAGGAGTTGGTATTCTAGAAATTAGAGGTGTACCTTGTGGATAGCATGGTGCATATTGAATTGGTAGCTCACTTTGTTCTTCCTCAATGCTCCATAATGCATGTATTTGAGTACTCCGTTGTTGGCTTCTTGAAAACTCTTCTTCTTGAGAAAATCTCATTTCTTCCTTTTGTGAGCCTCTATCAAATCTTTCCAAAAGCTGAGAAAACATGTCCTCCACAGAGAGTCTTTGGTTTCCAATACAATACGTTTTGTTGCTTTGTGCTTGATTGTGCCATTGCTCCTCATATGGTGGTGGAGAGAAGTCCCACCTAGACATGCTTGAGTACTTGTGGTGTGCAATACTCAATTTCAGTTAAGTTCAATATCCTGCACTTGCCACAAATAAACCAAAGTAGACAACAAAACACAAAAACAAGAAAAACAACAAAATTTGCCAAAATGAAACATAATGGAACTACTAAACTACACAAAAGAAAAGAAAACAGAGCAAATCAAAATTCAAGAAACCGTGCCTTCCCCTGCAACGACACCAAAAATTGATGAGAGATGTCGTTACTTTCCAATTTTACCCTAAACTACTGTAGAAGTGGTGGTAGGGATCGTATCCACAGGGAAGGGAGTGGACTCTTGAATTTAAATGTGTTGCTCTATTAAATGTCATACAAATGAGATTGTATTTCGTGAACAAAGATAACTAGAACTCAAAGCACAAGAAATAAGCTAGAAACAAAGTCTAAATGCATCAAAAGGAAAGGTGATGCCCTAGAGTCCCGTAACTGGATGAATAAACATTTAGACACTCACGCGGTGCAACAAAACATACAAGCTAATCAAGAGGGGAGCTGTGTTGCCTAGAGTCTCAAGCCACAACTGGCATGTCGACCACACTGTGTCTTAATCCTCTTGACACCATCCTATCCCATGGCGAGGCACGGTGATTTCATCCTGCAACATCCCAATCCACTATTCCCAACAAGTTCAACACTCGACTCCTAGAAGTTTCCATGGCGAGGCCTAAATCTAAGGTCTAATGTGCTTGTTAACAACAGAGAACTTCTTTTTCACTCCTTCCTTATGAAGATAATAGTATAACCATCGAAGGCTGGATGACCACGGGATGCTCCCCAAAGCTGTGGTCACGTGCGCTCTTCAAAGGAACCTTCTCCTACTTGAAAAATGACATCGTTCTCGCCCTTGATTAGCGCCCGTTAGTGGCCCTCTCTTTCTTGTCAAATCCATCAACTTGTTCGCCGAATTGAAATCTGACAAATTATCTTCTCCGCCGAATTGAATTCTGACAAATTAAATCATGCGCTCCTTCCTCTCTCTCATTACGCATTGGATTCTTTTTTATCTGATACAATGCTTTAGGGTTTTCTCTCCTCTTGCTCTTTCCTAATGAGCGGCCACCTTTGACAATTAAGTTTTGGAAACAAAAAATTTGTTTTCTTCCCTCTTTCTCTATTTTCTCTAGCCGTTTATTCTCTTTTTGTTTTTCTCTCCAAATTTTTCTAGCTTCTCTTTCTTTTTTTGTTGTTTTTCTGAAATCTTATCATCTTGATTCGTTAATAATATTGTTTTGTTGGTTAAAATGTGCAGGGAGACAACTTTGTTTTGGCTACTTCTATATGTTCTTTGTTGGCTTTGTTTATTTGGAATCATTACAATCATACTTTGAAGCTAGGAGTTAGGCCATTGAAGCGAGGCAGCAACGTCTGTCTCCTCAACCATGCCCTCAAATCCCACGCCAATCACTCCCATTCTCACCTTTTACATCACCGAAAGAGGTTAATTGAAGCATCAATGAGTATTGATCCTCTCCAACCATGGCTCCCGTCAGTGGGTTCAGGAAGCTTTCCTTGCTGCCGGAGAGTCCTCTGGGTTACTACTTATCTATAAACGGTATTCAATGGATCTGCTAATCAAATCCTCTTTGTATGCTTCCGATGTTATTGAGGTTATGTTATGACATCCTATTTTACTTATGATATTCAGAATAGACTTATTGTGTTCAGTGTTCCTTCAGCTTGACCATGGCTTGACAAGAAAAGGAAAAATAAACAGAGAGAGAGAGAGAGTACATGTGTGTGAGTGTCTATGTGTGCAGATGTATCTCTCTCTGGAATGCTTGGTACCATTTGATTCTAATAAATGGGTATCTTGTCAATTAGGTTACCTATCATGCAAAGTGAGAACGCACTTCAATTGAATGATTTTCTTTAATTATGCCTTTTATGTATAATTTCTTTTCCTGGCTGATTCTTTGCCACTTGTTTTAGATATGGATTTTATGGGGTCGTAGTTACAGAGAGTGAGAAATACCGTTGGATGGGTCCAAAGAGATATGACTACCCAGGAACAAAGATGTTTCTTCAACACAGGTATGTCCAGTGGTAGACTGGATTTACCATGTTCATACCCATAGAACAATTGATCTTGACTTGCAAGATCTTTTTGCTATTTTCGCCTTTTGAACTGAATCTGGCACACATGCACTCACACTATCTCTCTCCCCCTCTCTCTCTCTCAAAAGAAAATATTTCAAAATGAAGTTTGTGTGAATTTCTGTCATACTTGATCAAATACCGAGGCCTGGTTGTCCTCATAATAATTCTTTTCCTCTACTTACAGATTTCACATTTGTGTTGAAGCTAAACCTGATAGCGCGTTAGCAAAAACAAATTTAATAATTTTCTCTAGCAGCAACTCTCCAGGTCTTATGAGGCAGAAATCGCCTATCTTGAAGTTGAATCAGAGAAAGATGGTTTTGGTCCTAAAAGAGGTCCTTACTTTAGTAAGATTACAGCAGTGATGGGCTTATCTAGGGAAGCTGACAGAGAAATTTGTCTTGCCAATTGCAGTGTTTGTAATATGGGTGTGTCCTTGTGAAAATAATTTTTCTACTTATTTTTTTTTCATATCCGCTTAATATTAATAGGTATGACTTCGTATTCGGAACATCATCTCTAATTGTGTATGTATTCACTTTTGGTTGTGATACGAATGGAGTAGGATGAAGTCCAATCCACACGAATTTTCCACAAGTTCGGATCGTTGTGCACCAAAAAAACTCAATTCAAGAAACAAGAACACAATTTGCGGAAAAGAGATATGGAACGAAAAGGCAAGATTAAAATTAACCTAACCACCCCAACGTTAACACAAATTGAATCAGTTCAACTAATGTAAATCAAAAGTTTAAACCTATCAAGTTTGGCCGGTTCTATAAATCTAGAACTTGTAAGCTTTACCTAAAGTTCCTCACTTAAGGTTTGGCGGGTCTTATGAATTATTCAAGAATAACTCACGTTGGTAATGTCAAATTTAATTTAGCAAAGCCAAAATTCTTTCAATTTAACATACTTAAAAACGTTACGTAGCTTTCCCTTTTATAGGGAGTAATTCGGCTTTCCTAATAGAAAAAGGAAATAAAACCCTAACTTGACTCCTATACTAACTAACATACTAATCCTTTTCCAAAAAGGATTTGTGACACACATAAGCTAATCCTTTTCCAAAAAGGATTTGTGTCTCACGTTTTCTTCCTAAAAGTGGCCAAAACACAATTTGGCTTCCTTTGTTTCCTAAACTATGAAGAATCAAAACTCAATTTGACTTCTTAAGTTTCCTAAACTTTTACTTGCCATTATCATGCAAGATAATTGGGCCAAGAAATATTTATTAAAAACCGAATTAATGAAGCCCAAACTTAATGTTAATGGACCAAATTAATTGCATAATAAAATCCTAAAACATTAAAAATTGGCGTGAACACATAATGAAGCCCAACACGCCAAAGCTTGGTCTTCTCGGCCTTCTTGATATTTCTTCAAGGTGGATCATGAATTGTGATTGAAGAAATATTCCAAAGTACTTCATCTTGAGATGGATGCATCGAACTACTTGGGACAATGTCCATTGCCTCACAATGTGTTGATAACAATGCTTGTAAGGCTTTCTTCATCCTCTTGTTCCTTGATCTTGTCATTGGACCACCAAGATTTGTTAATGGATCATGGGAAGCTGGATTTGGCTATGTGGACTCGGGCTCATTCCTATCATTCCCTCCCTCCTCGAAAGGATTCGTCCTCGAATCACCTACATCATATAAACTCAAATCAGAAACATTGAAAGTAGATGAAACATTACCATACTCACTAGGTAGTTCGATTCTATATGCATTGTCTCCAATCCTTTCCAAGACTTGAAAAGGACCATCTCGTCTTGGATGAAGTTTAGATTTCCTCTTTTCAGGAAACCTTTCCTTCCTCAAGTGAATCCAAACCCAATCTCCAGGTTCGAAAATCACTTGTCTTCTGCCCTTATTGGCCTGTTTTGCATATTGCTCATTACGCCTTTGAATATTTTTGTAAACCTTTTCATGCAACTCCCTTACAAAATCAGCTTTAGCTTTACCTTCCACATTAACAAACTCATTAATAGGAAGAGGCAAAATATCAAGGGGAGTTAGAGGATTAAATCCATACACAACTTCAAAAGGCGAATAACCAGTAGAACTATGAACAGTTCGGTTATATGCAAATTCAATGTGTGGCAAACAATTCTCCCAATTCTTTAAGTTTTTCTGAATGATAGCACGAAGCAAATTAGACAATGTACGATTTACTACTTCTGTTTGACCATCAGTCTGTGGATGTGCAACAGTAGAAAACAATAATTTTGTGCCTAATTTATTCCAAAGTGTACGCCAAAATTGTGACAAAAACTTGACATCTCTATCACTGACAATACTCTTAGGAACTCCATGCAAACGTACAATATCCTTAAAGAAAAGGTCAGCAATTTTGGTAGCATCATTAGATTTAGAACATGCAAGGAAGTGAGCCATTTTACTAAATCTATCAACTACAACAAAAATGCTATCATTACCAGTGCGTGATCTAGGTAACCCTAACACAAAATCCATAGATATGTTAATCCAAGGGTTGCTAGGAACAGGCAGAGGTTGATACAAACCATGAGGCATTACTTTGGACTTAGCATGCTTACACACAATACATTTTTCACAAACACTTTTAACATCTTTAATCATGTTAGGCCAATAAAAGTCCTCATTCAAAACAGAGAGTGTTTTAACAATACCAAAATGCCCTATTAACCCTCCCCCATGGGTTTCTTTAACAAGTAAATCACGAATGGAATATGAGGGAATGCACAATTTATCCTTGCAAAACAAGAAACCATCATGCACAAAGTAATCACCATTCGGCCTTATTGAACAAAGATCATAAGATTCGGCAAAGTCAACATCTTCCTTATACAAGTCTTTAATCAATTCAAATCCAAGTAGCTTTGCATGTAAATAGGTAAATAAAGCATACCTCCTAGATAAAGCATCAGCTACCACATTCTCATGACCAGATTTATATTTAATCACATAAGGAAAAGTTTCAATGAATTCCAACCATTTTGCATGTCTCTTATTCAACTTACCTTGAGTCTTTAAGAATTTGAGACTTTCATGATCAGAATGGATTATGAATTCTTTTGGCCATAAGTAGTGTTGCCAAACCTGCAATGACCTTACCAATGCATACAACTCCTTGTCATAAGTTGCATACTTTAAAGATGCCCCATTAAGTTTTTCACTGAAATAAGCCACGGGCCTTGATTCCTGCATAAGAACAGCACCAATACCAATCCCGGAGGCATCAAAGTGTATCTCAAAAGCTTTATTGAAATTCGGCAAAGCAAGTAAAGGGGCATAAGTCAATTTATACTTCAAAGTGTTAAAGGCGTTTTCATGTTCTTTATTCCATGCAAAGGTGACATTCTTTTTAACAAGTTCATTTAAAGGTGTAGCAATGGAACTAAAGTCTTTAAGAAATCTCCTATAGAAACTTGCTAATCCATGAAAACTTCTTACCTCACTAGCATTTTGTGGTCTCGGCCAATCTATGATTGCCTTGACTTTTGACTCATCAACAGCAATGCCTTGAGAACTTACAACATAACCCAAAAAGATAATAGATTCCAAACAGAAAGAACACTTTTTAAGGTTAGCATATAATTGGTTCTCACGCAATATAGCAAACACGAGTTTTAAATGTTCAACATGTTCATCAAGTGATTTGCTATATATCAAGATATCATCAAAGTAGACTACCACAAACTTTCCAATGAAATGACGAAAAACATGGTTCATAAGCCTCATGAAAGTACTAGGTGCATTAGATAAACCAAAAGGCATAACTAACCATTCATACAACCCATACTTTGTTTTAAAAGCAGTTTTCCATTCATCTCCTTCTTTCATTCGTATTTGGTAGTACCCACTTTTCAAATCAACTTTGGAAAATATGGAAGATCCATGCAATTCATCAAGAATATCATCTAATCTAGGAATTGGATGTCTATACTTAATGGTAATCTTATTAACAGCACGGTAATCTACACACATTCGCCAAGTATCATCCTTTTTAGGGACTAAGATAACAGGAACTGAACATGGACTAAGAGACTCACACACAATACCTTTGTCAAGGAGTTCATCCACTTGACGTTGAATCTCTTTTGTTTCCTCCGGATTTGCTCTATAAGCTGGTCGGTTTGGAATTTGAGCTCCTGGGATGAAATCAATTTGGTGCTCAATGCCACGAATAGGTGGTAAACCTATTGGTAACTCCTCGGGAAACACATCACTATATTCCTGCAAAAGAGAGTACACGGCACTAGGCAAAGAAGCAAGGTTATCACTGTCAACAACAAGTATAAGTTCCTTGCTAAACATTAAGTATAAGGTCTGCCTATTAATCAATGCTCTCTTAATCTCATTAGAAGAAGAAAAACAACAAGATTTCTTATTAACTACTTCTCGGACTAAACTAGATTTTTTGTTTTGTTGTTTTTCTAGTTCCTTCTTCTTCTTAGCTTCATTTATATCTTTACAAGCTTGTGCAATTCGAGTTTGATCTTCAAAAACTTGAGCAGGAGTTAAAGCATGAAGACTATACTTTTTACCATTATGCACAAAACTGTAAAAAAATTTCTTGGCATGATAAAGCACATCACAATCAAATTGCCAAGGTCTACCAAGTAAAATATGACTAGCATCCATTGGAACAACATCACATAAAACAGTATCAACATATTTACCAATGGTGAAAGAAAACTTTACTTGTTTAGTGACACGAGTTTCAACTGAGTTATTTAACCATTGAAGCCTATATGGTTTTGGATGTTTCATGCAATTCAAATTCAGTTTGTTAACAAGTACGGTGCTCGCCACATTTGTGCAACTACCACTATCAATAATCACACTACAAACCATGTTTTGCACTAAACAACGTGTGTGAAATATGTTATCACGTTGCATCAAATCATTATCTTCCAAAGGTTGAACATTAAGAATACGGCGAGAAACTAAAGAAAAGTTACCAACTGAGTAGGTCGGCTCATCAAGCTTTTCACCCTCATCACTTTGATCATCTTGGTACTTTTCTTCAAGAGGTGGCATGTCGACACAGTCATCATCACTTACCACTTCTCCAGTATCTAAAGTAATCATAATTCGGGCAGTAGGACAATTGACTTGTAAGTGGCCATAGCCTTGATATTTAAAACATCTAATATCCCTCAATCCTGGAGCAGAAGTTGTCGCCGGTTTAGGGGCATTTTCAGCAGCTTTGGGGACTGATTTTGGGACATAAGGAGGCGCACTAGTTGGCTGGTTTGAGGTAAATTGCCTCGGTTTTGTTGGTGGAGTGAAAGGGGCTGATTTAGGTTTCAAATCCCTTTGCCATAGTGGATTCTGTTGTGTGAACCTGTTCTTACCTTTCATGTGCCTTTCAATCTTAATAGCTTTATGAACAAGCTCATTAATATCAACATAAGATTGTAAATCAACATGATAAGACAATTCAGAATTCATACCTCTAAGAAATCTTTCAATTGTTGAATCGGGATCTTCACGAACATTGGCCTTGATCATGAGAGCTTCCATCTCATGGTAGTATTCCTCCACGGTTTTGTTTCCTTGCACAAGGGAGTGCAATTTTCTGTTGAGCTCTCGTCTATAATGTGATGGAACATACTTCTTCGTCATAAGCGCTTTCATTTGCTTCCAAGTTTGAATAGGTGGTTCGTCATCTTCACGTCTAGATCTCATTACCTTATCCCACCACAAACTTGCATAATCCTTGAGGTGCATGAAGGCTAGGCGATACCTCTTATGTTCGGGATAGCTATTACCTTCAAAGAAGTGTTGAAGCTCTCGAACCCAATCAAAATAAGCTTCCGGATCTACTTTACCATGGAAAGTAGGCAATGTTAGTTTAACTCCACTAATTGACAAATCAAATTTCTTACCATCTTTAGGAGAATCCATGAACTCCTCATTCTCCTCATCACTAGGCTCGGCTTCTTCATGTTTATTCCGTCGGGAAGTAGAACCTTTTTTTGGTGAAGGAAAAATGGTTAAATTATCAATCTTTAGATTGAGTTTTCGGATCATGTCAAATAGAACATCATTAACATATTTTTGATCCGTTTGGGGTTGTCCTTGAGGTGTTTTATCATCTCCCTCCATTGTTCCTGCAAGTTAGTAAAAACAACAAAAGATAGCAAAATAAAAACCTCTCGGGTTCTCACTTTTGGTGAGTTGGTGCACTCCTCTCTAGTGTAATGGCTTTTCTCTTGTATACCCTATCTAAACACTAAACAATGAATCTCTCAAACTAATTGAAGCTTACTGTTTGTCGATTTTAAGAACAAGTCTCAACCAATTAGTTCAAACAAATCAATTCACAAAAGCAAAACCAAAGAAGTTTGAAAAGAAAAATTCACGTCACAAGAAGATTTTAAGTTCACGTATGGGGTATAAACAGATTAACTTCAGAAAGTTACGAATTCAGAAACTAGAGAAGATAACAAGAAGATGTGTTTTTGAATCACTCAATTCCGATTAAAAATGAGAAAGTTATGAGGGTTTGAAGTTATAGTGTATATAACCTCTCTGCCGAGTTTCGGACGATAGATCAAAGGTTCGGACGGCCGAAAGTGACGTCCGAAACTTTGTTAAAAAATTTCAAATCTCTGTCGAGGATCGGACGGTAGTTTCGGACGGGTCAGGGGTCCGAAAGTGGCGTCCAAAACTTTTGTGAAAATTTGTGACTTCTCTGTCGAGGTTCGGACGGTAGTTTCGGACGGGTAAGGGGTCCGAAAGTGGTGTCCGAAACTATAAAATTAAAAACGAAAAAAAATAAAATTTTTTTTTTGTTTTTTTGTTTTTTGTCTTTTGTTTTTTTTTTCACTTTAGACCAAATGCCTTTGGGCTGATTTTTACTTGGTCCTTTTTTTTTTTTGTAATGGCCTTTTTTTTTTTTTGACAAAAAGCTTAACTACGGTTTTTGAGGTTGTTGATAAACCCTAAATTTTCAACCATTTCAATGTTATCAAGAAGTCAACAAAATTTCGGATTTTGAAGATACCACTTTTACCAAAGATTCAAGAAATATCACAAAGAGCAAGAATATGTCTTCAAGATTCAAATTTGAGCACTTTCGGATATTCAAGAAAATCAAAATTTTCAAGAAAGTGGTCAAGAACTCGTCTTTTTGAGATGGTGAAAAAGTTTGATCAAAACACACTTTAATGGCAATAGAATGATGAAGATAACACAAAAGAAAGATCAAGAAAAGGATGAGAAACAAGGAAGTTATGAAATTTTGAATAAGAAACCCTAATTTCACAAACCCTAGTTTGACAAACCCTAGTTTGACAAACCCTAATTCTTTGGACGTGATTTCAGCAAGAATGACTCAAGAATTCCACACTATGATGATGAACAAGAACAATGCAGAATTATGAAGAAAAACAGCAGCAAAACACGACACAAAACAGCAAGATCAACACAACAAAAAATCGCAAAAATCCGAGCAAGAGATGAACACGAATTGGACAGATTTTAGCAAACAAATTGCATGCGATTTTGACGTAATTTAAAAGCTGAACTATGACGACCTTGGACAGCAATAAAGACACGAAAACAGCAACAAAAAGACACCACAAAAGCTGCAGAATTTGACGCAACAAAAACAGCAAGAAGGACGCCAAAAGAAGGACAAGATCCGAGAGAGAACAAAACGCAAAACCTGAATTTTTTTTATGAACAACCTGGCTGCTTTGATACCAATTGATACGAATGGAGTAGGATGAAGTCCAATCCACACGAATTTTCCACAAGTTCGGATCGTTGTGCACCAAAAAAACTCAATTCAAGAAACAAGAACACAATTTGCGGAAAAGAGATATGGAACGAAAAGGCAAGATTAAAATTAACCTAACCCCAACGTTAACACAAATTGAATCAGTTCAACTAATGTAAATCAAAATTTTAAACCTATCAAGTTTGGCCGGTTCTATAAATCTAGAACTTGTAAGCTTTACCTAAAGTTCCTCACTTAAGGTTTGGCGGGTCTTATGAATTATTCAAGAATAACTCACGTTGGCGATGTCAAATTTAATTTAGCAAAGCCAAAATTCTTTCAATTCAACATACTTAAAAACGTTACCTAGCTTTCCCAATTATAGGGAGTAATTCGGCTTTCCTAAGAGAAAAAGGAAATAAAACCCTAACTTGACTCCTATACTAACTAACATACTAATCCTTTTCCAAAAAGGATTTGTGACACACATAAGCTAATCCTTTTCCAAAAAGGATTTGTGTCTCACGTTTTCTTCCTAAAAGTGGCCAAACACAATTTGGCTTCCTTTGTTTCCTAAACTATGAAGAATCAAAACTCAATTTGACTTCTTAAGTTTCCTAAACTTTTACTTGCCATTATCATGCAAGATAATTGGGCCAAGTAATCTTTATTAAAAACCGAATTAATGAAGCCCAAACTTAATGTTAATGGACCAAATTAATTGCATAATAAAATCCTAAAACATTAAAAATTGGCGTGAACACATAATGAAGCCCAACACGCCAAAGCTTGGTCTTCTCGGCCTTCTTGATATTTCTTCAAGGTGGATCATGAACTGTGATTGAAGAAATATTCCAAAGTACTTCATCTTGAGATGGATGCATCGAACTACTTGGGACAATGTCCATTGCCTCACAATGTGTTGATAACAATGCTTGTAAGGCTTCCTTCATCCTCTTGCTCCTTGATCTTGTCATTGGACCACCAAGATTTGTTAATGGATCATGGGAAGCTGGATTTGGCCATGTGGACTCGGGCTCATTCCTATCAGGTTGTTTCTATATTTCGTCCTTTTTGATTCTTTGTCCTCTCTTTTTTTCTTGTTCCCCATTTGTGCATTGTAATATAGTATACCATGATACATGAGTGTATGTTGATCTCTCTCTTTTTACTGGAAATTATTGTGGTAATGTCGTTCACTTCACATGCTTTGATCTTGCAAGGTCACTTGCTTCTGTACAGAAGACTATTTAATTGAAGGTATAAAATGCAATGATTCTTAGTTTGGGTTGATTTATTTCTATATTATTATTTTCCGCTATTTATGTATCGAAGAGTTGTCGGAGTTGAGCTAAAATTGATTTACTCGTGTACTAGCAAACTCAATCTGCCTTGTCTTTATTTCTTGATTATGAACAAGTGACTCCATGAAATGGTAAAAACAACTTCTGAGCCTCTTTATTGTACATAGGCAACAAGTGACTCCTTTGAACAAGTGGCCCTTGTTCATATAACATGGCCTATGTGCTCAGAAGCTGTTGGGTATCCTCTTTGTGTCCTCTTTATTGTACTATCTACCACTTCTTTACTCAGCTCCAGCTCCATGAAACGGTAAAAACAAACTCAAAGAAGCAAAGATGAAGCATGGCATATTTGTATTTGGTGTATAAGGTCAGAATTTGTTTTTATTTATTATATTATGTATTTAGTGAGTTTGGTGGGAGTTTATTGAATTCTTCTTAAACCATCAATTTGATATGATAGTTTTCTAGATCCGTTAATTATATTGTTTTCTTTTGTTGGTTGATCATTGTGAGGCTTTTAAGCATACCGTTGGAGCACCAACACAAGGCTGCAATAAAAGAAGGAAAGAAATGTTGATTTTCCTTGAAAAATAATTTGTGTAGCCTGTGTTTCAACAATTGAGATAAGTTGCAAACCTGTGTTTTGTCAACTTTGCAAGATTTTGGCCACCAAATTTGTCCATTTCCACTAATAACTCCACCACCATCAACAGTGAAATCTCTGAGTTTCTCAAACTTAATCCAAACTCTCCCACCTTTTTTATAGTCAGACATGTGTGTTGAAGCTCTAATACTTTCTTGAATCTGTTGTATATATACAAAGATTAGTACGAAATAAAACAAGGGCTTCAATTAGTTTCTTCAAAATCAATCAATGTGAAATTGAAACTTTATGGATTGATGCAAAGATACGTACCCTCATTGTTATCCCAGATTGACAAGGTCCTTCAAAAATAATTGGCTTAAGATAGTACACTTTTCTTGCAGGAACCAAGAAAATACTTTGTTTAGTAGAACATGCCTTCTTCCAAGCTTTAAAAAATGCCTGAAAAAACAGTAGAAATTAATCTTAATTTCTCCAGATGATCATATAGAAACCTTAAACTGAAGGGCTCAAACATTTAGTGCGCAATACATTAAAAAGTCACTTTTTGTCATTTTGTTTAACTGCTACGAACACGTATTTGATGGTAAAATTAACAACTCAGCATAATGCACAACTAACCGAATAATGAGGAAAAAATGCACAGTTTCAAGAGCATGCATGTATAGGTATGTAACAGTTATGAATGCAGTTATTGCTTATATATTTATTTTTTTGTAAGTATTAATGTACCCAAGAATCATCAGTATTTGTCAAAATTGATCACAACATTTCTCATTGATGATCCTTCTTGACCTCATCCTTGCAGAAGTATCATACTGATCATCATGATTATTAACATTCATTAATCTTCTAAATTTCAGGACTACTGATCCAGACTCCCGATGATAATCATTTATTCCCCTGGAGAACCAAACCCACAATTTAAAATCTGAATTTTCAATTCAATCCCAAAACCCAATAAAAAAATATTCATACAAACAAACTCTTTTCCATTTATTTAAATTAAAAGAATCAAAATCTGAAGCACTAACATTTTCATAAATTAGCATATACCTTCATAGAGATTCCCTCTTGAACTTCTTGACCCTTTTCTTCACTCTCTTCTTTGAAAGTAAAGACACTGCCATGGATGCTTCTCATCTCTTCTTTCCCTGTAAATTTTGATTTGTTTGATTACAGGATCTAACATTTGATAAGTGCACAAATCTGAAAGTTACACATCTGAAGATAAAAAATGCACAGCAGAAGCATGTCACTTTCCAAGACTGTTTGAATGTTGAAGCATCAAATCTAAAGTAAAAATCCAAAGGATCAAGCCCCAATACAGATGGGATTCATGTCACAGAATCACGCAATGTTCAAATCTTGAATTGTGACATTGGAACAGGTAATGATAGTCAGTGTTCTTGATAAAACTATATCACACCAAATTTGAGCCCTTTTATCTATTCTTCTCTTCTTGGCCTCACATTTTACTAACAAAACATAAAAAATGGCTTCACAAAACTTGGATTGATCAATTGATCTTTGTTGCTGTATTTATTTACATACAACTAATGTTGGCTGAAATTTCGTATTCAGGCGATGCTTGTATCTCAACAGTGAGTGGATTCAGTAATGTTAGAGCAATGGATATAAAGTGTGGACCAGGCCATGGAATTAGGTATGTTTATAAATTTGTCATCTTTGATCACGTTAGGAATCGTGTAATAAGTTTAGATCAAGCACACCGTCGAAATATGATTCATACAATCGACTCCATTTACTGGTTTAGTAAATTTGCCAACTCTGATACCATAATAAACTATTGCAGTATGTAAAAACTTAAGCTTACATTTATAGAAAAAACAAATGGCGTTTAAGGCTGGCTAATTCTTGGTAACAAAAATATATCCAAATGATTTTACAATAACTAAAGTCATAAAAAGCAAGAAAAGTTCCTATTTTTCCTTCTTTTTTGATTACGAGGTTAAAGCATGTTACTTTCATTTCCAGGATAATATTCCGTATTCTGGGGATAGCCCAATGAACATGCTTGGCATTATTTAGGTGAGACTGGTTGTTCCCTTCTAATTTTTAGTATTAGCTACATGAGGGTGTGTATCTGATTTTCTTTCAATAAATACTAAACAGGCACAGAAAACTGCAGAGCTACTTCTTGAGGCCTGAACTGCAAGCAACAGGAAAATCTTCAGGTGGTGGGCATGGTTTTACTGATCAACTTAGTACTGCTTTGGAGTTGGGGTTACTTCTACAAAATGTCACAGGGGCATTGTTTATGGATTGTAGCATCTATGCAATAACAGTTATATGTGGCTTTTTTTCCCTGGCTCAATGTCTCAGCTGGTGAATTTTTGTGTTCGTTTTTTTTATACTTTCTTTTTGTATTTGTCTTGTAACAATAGTTAATATTGTTTGCTGAAAGGGGGAGAAGGGTGGTTTTGGAGCTTGTACTCAACAAACTTTTTTTTTTGGGAAGATTTTGCTTCAGTGTATGAGATTGTGAGAAGCAAATTTATAAGACAGTTGTATTTATATAGTCATTGTTTTATTAATGGAAATAAGAGTACTTTGACCCTATTTGATGGGTGCAGGCAGGTGTATTTTGGGTGTCTTTGACTGTCCATTGCCTCTTGATATTATCTAATCGGTTCTTTACTTCTGTGTGTTCCTCAGTACTTGAGGAAAAGCATCCAGAATAAGAAAACGGGCAACACCACTAACAAGGAAACTGATCACTTATTCGTGTATTTTTTAGCAATATCTATACGGCATTAAGTGTGATCTTGCGTTCTTGACATTATATAGCTAAATATGCAAAGCATTAGAATCATTTGAGCTTGTATTGAGCCATAAACGCACTCTATACTATTTTCTGTTCTGAGCATGTGTCCTTTACTGTCAAATTTCCAGTAATCTTAGTGGTATGTTGCTCCCAAAATAATCTACATCCTGGTAAATTGAGGTTGAACCCTTGTGATATGAAAACAACATTCACTTTCTCATAACGAATAAAATGACTAAACTTAATGACTGACTTGAATTTAACAATTTATATTGCATTAGCTATACATTTTATATCACATCTCTAACCACGTAGATTATCACTAATCTCCTCTATCTGATCATTGATAGCCTAAAGTCGTATCAGATCAATTTTACCCTAAACTACTAATGTAGTAGTAGTGAGAGGGATCGTATCCACAGGGAAGGGGATGGTTCAAGAATCTCAGAATTTGCTCTCAGAATGTCACGAAAGAAATAAAACTAGACAATGACTAATAAAGAATCAAATGCAACAAATAAAATGTAAAGGAAAACAGGAAGAGAGTGGGTGCTCTAGAGTAATTCCACCAGTTGAATGCACATTAGGCCATGATTGCAATGCTCTTGACACACAAGTAAAACAATGAAGAGATCTCTATTGCCCAGGAGGCTAGCTAACACTTAGCATGGCAACCACAGTGTTTTCTATACTCCTTAACATTCCACTTTTCCCATGGGGAGGCCTAAGTAGAATGGATTCAACCCGCAATGCCTCAACTCTCCAAAGTTAGCAAATCTAACATGCAATTCCTAGGAACTCCCATGGCGAGGCCCGACCTAGGTATGAATGCCTTCGTTGCTATCTCAGAGAGTTTCTTCAACACTGTTTCCTAAAGTTTCATTCCTTCGAAGTTTCCCATGGCAAGGCCTACATCTCAGTAATGAATTGATCGGCTAAGCCAAGTGTAAAGACTCAGGAAATCACTTTCAAGTTCTCATCTCACACAATTCTCACAGATATTGGTAAAATCTCACTTCGACTCAGCATGGCGACCACAATCAAAACTCAATTCATTCAATAAAAGTGTGAATTCATGAAACTCAAAAAGATTCAATCATTAAAATCACATGTGATTTCATCCTTAAGGAATTATGTCAATTGCATAGCATTGTATAGTCTAATTATACATTTAACCGGTTGAAACTCTAGATCATGAGAGATCTAACCATAGAACCCCATTACCAATCCACGATCAACAATTTGGAACTTGAAACAATTCATTTTTAATAAATGGAAAGAGTTTACCAATTGAATTCTTCCAAGAGCTTCCTTAATTGATATGAGAATTACAATGATCGGAGCAAATCTTTGATCAGAACAGAAAATGGAGCTCATAAGCTAGAGAGAGAAACTAGAGAGAGAAAGTAGATCTTCAAATTAATTCCCGCTCTCCAGCTCTCAAAAGTTTGTTACCCAAAATCAAAACCTAACTAATGGAATGAATAATAGTCTCCGGGCTCTCCTACACAGTAGCTACATCACCTATATATAGAGTTATGAAGATGTAACTAATACGCATCCGTAAACTATCTACATTATTACAAAAGTGTCCTCCAAAGAAATGAGTAAAATCAGCCCAAGAAGTGAAAAAAATCGAAGTTTGAAGAAATGCCCAGCATTCCAGCGCCTTCAAGCCATCGCAAATCGCGCCTTCCATTCGTCGTCAGCCCTCAGCACGCATCCAAGCCCCAGCTCCTCACTCCTTCAGCAACTCCCCGAGCTTCCAAGCAGACTTGCCACTGAGGATTGACACCTTCAAGCCTCAGATCTCCACGCCTTCAGCTGCTTGTCCACACCCTGCAATCAGAGCTCCCATACTTAGCCAAAATTTCATCCTTAAGCGCATAATGCTTCATGATAACAACGTCCAGCCAAAATCTGACTATGATGAATCAGGAATCTGGGAAAGCTTAAAACACCAAAGTTATAGCCCTATGAGTTAGCTTTCCACAGCCTTTTGAATCGTCCAATTCAGACCTATGATGAGAGAGTTATGGCCGAAATACTAAAGTGTGGCAGAACTGGATTTTAAGCCTACGACATGTCGTGGAGCAAACTTCCATTCCTCTTAAATAGCCTACGACATGTCGTGGAGAAAATTTTCCTCTTCAAGAATGGCCTACGACATGTCGTAGGCCATTTTGCGTCCTTCCAAGATTGGCCTACGACATGTCATAGGCCAAACTTTTGTTCTCAAAGTTTGTCCACGACATGTCGTGGGCAAATTTCTTGCTTCAGCAAAACTTCCTTCTTCTATACAGAATTCGTGTGTCTTCGGCTCTGAATCAGACTTCGTGGTAAGCATATAAGTTTTAGAGCTTTCTCTTGGCTTTCCATGGATTCAAGAATCAGCATCATTGAAGGTCTGTAGCTCATGATATACACATTTTGTCAAACTGTGGCAATGAGAAGCCAAAGAAGAAAATCCGAAGTAGCAATTACAAAACTGCTCCCGTTTCTCCACCCTGCACACAGAATTGGAAGATAGTTAAAACACAAGCAATGTAGTGCACCCAAAGGGCTTTCCAGAACATGCAAGATCTCATCAGTCGGACAAGAATTGAAAGAGTTATAGTCAAAACAAGTTGCACCAACATTCTGCCAAAACCCTAATTTGGCCAAAATTGCACTTTAAGTTTCTTGATTCTCAACCTCTGCACACATATCTTTATTTTCCATCATTTTTAACCATTTTCCACCATTTCACACTATCAACTAGCACAACACGAATAAACATAAAACAGTACAAATTACCACACACTTGCACCAAATACAAGACAAAAGCCAAAAGATTTAACACAAATTAGTCGGTATAAAACCAACTCATCAATCATCAATTTCAGTCTGATGCAATGCTAATAGATTCAATATGAAAAATAGATCATTGGAGAATGACTTAGAATCATCTACTGATACAAATTCCTAAACTGAATTGTTGACCTAAATCAAACTGCAACCGGGGGTTTTCTTCATACTTTTACTCCTTATGAACTTCCTCATTTTTGAAACGCCATCCCACTTGCCAAGGTCTGCATAAATATTTGCAAGCAAGATATAGTTCCCAGTGTCATCTAGTTCGAGCTCTAAGAGGTGTTCCATTGCAGTAACTGCAATTTCAAGATTGCGGTAAGTTCTACAGGAGCTGAACAGGGAATCCCATATAGCTGAATCTGGTGCCATTGGCATGCTCTTAATAAGTTTAATAGCCCGATCTAGTCACCTTGTTCGCCCAAGCAGATCAACCATACAATCATAATGCTCTATCCCGGGCTCTATATTATAATCATTTTGCATGGAATCAAAGTACCTCAAACCATCATCCCATAAACCAGCATGTCCGCAAGCTGATAAAAGTCCAACAAAGGTGATCTCATTTGGTTCAACCTTTGCCCTCAGCATCTCTTGAAATAATTCAATTGCTTCACAAGCTCTCCCATGATTCGCCATTGCTCCAATCATGGTACTCCATGAGATAACGTCCCTTTCCGAGATCTGATTAAACAACTGCAGAGCCTCAAACACACTTCCACATTTTGCATACATTTCAATCAATGCATTGCATACACAAGTTTTCCTCAAAAGCCCATTTTTTTTCTGCATAAAAGTGAATCCATTTTCTAACCTCAAGAGCTCCTAACTGAGCACAAGCTGGCAACACAGCAACCAAACTAATCCAATCAGGTTTAACTCCAACCATTTGCATCTTTCTAAAGAAGTCCAATGCATCACCATAGCACCCAACTTTTGGGTAGCCAGAGATCATTGCAGTCCAAGATACAACGGTCTTATTTGGCATCTCCTCAAATAAAGATCTTGCCCTTCTCGCTTGACATAACTTTATATGCCCAGAAATAAGACAATTCCAAGCAATGGCATCTCTCTCACTCATTTTGTCAAACAATTTATGATCCCCGCTCATGTCATCACACTTCACGTACATGTCCAATAACGAGTTTTCGATCACAATATTAGAGTTTAAGCCATATTTATGCGCATGCCCATGAACTTGTTCCCTAAGCTACCGTTGAGAAGCCCTCCACAGGACCTAAGAACAAAAGGGTATGTGTATCTATCAGGAAAAGTGCCCTCTCAAACTCTTCTCCACTCCCAAACGCATCTCATCTCTCATCTTTGACCTTTTTCCACTTCCAAACGCATCTCACCTTCTTCTTCTCAATCAAATCTAACTCTGCTGTTCCCCACCGCATATGTATAAATAATAGCCAACAAAAATTTCTTTCCAAGGTAATCCATTAGTAAATTATACTCTGCAAATTATTATTTTTTTACGAAAGTAAACATTAATGTAATTTTTTACACTTTTATATTTTGTTAATTTAAATTTTAATAAATCAAAATTATATTATTTTTGCACATTACACTAAATAAACATTTATAAAAGATAATACATATTTTATTACCGCGCGGGCAACATATGTAGCGTCGAAAATATATGAAAAATAAGTACAAAATTATAGTGTGATAAATAATTAAATATGTGCTAATATATGAAAATATGTTTTGTGTGTGTGTATATATATATATGTATACACACGTAATATGTATTAGTGTCTGTACAGGTATGAATGTTATATGTAGAATGAAAATTTGGAGTAAACCCAATAACATGTGTATAAACGTAATAAGATCATGAAATATTATCCATGTAATTGATACCACAATAGTGGATAAAGGTTTAATTGTAACAATAGTAGAGTATGAAAATATATATAATACCAAATTCAAACAATATATTATGATAATATAATTAGAATAATTATAGAAATTGAATTAATGTATAATGTTTTAATATAAAGAGAATTAGGAATTAATAAATGTTTGAAAAAGAAATATATGAAAATTGTTTTGAAAATGTGTGAAATATTTGTAAATATGTATTGTATGTGGAAATGTATGTAGTGTTGGTAAATAGATTACATGTGCATAAATGTGTAATATGTATAAAAATGTATAATGTGTGTAATATGTGGAAATATATATAAGTCGGTGAAAATATGTGTAGTGTGTATATATATGTATAGTGTGTGGAAATATGTGTAGTATGTATAAATATATATAGCATGTATAAATATTTATAGTATATGAAAATATGTGTAATATGTGTAAATACATATTGTGTATAAAATGTGTGCAAATATGTATAGTGTGTGAAAATATATGTATGATAAGTCAGTATTGTACCGACTTAATTGTCTTGTTTGTTTGAGCTTTTGCATGGTTTTATGGTGAAAATCATATTTGCTTGTGTGAGTTATGTGCTAAATGTTCATGAAATGATATTTGTGGAGTTTGTGAAGAAGTGTTGAATTTGTGCATAAAGTAGGTAAAGCATACATGTATTTGATCGAATGCACATCTTGACACAACTATTCCCACAACTCACAAGCACACAAGAAAAGTCCTAAGCACAACAAGCACATCAAAAGCACACTACAACACTAGCACACACATTTGATACATGGGAAGGCACATAGCTAGGAGAGAGAGGAGCAAGGGAGAAAATTACAGAGAGAGAGAAGAGCCTAAGATACTGCCCATTTCACTTCACTCTTGTAATTATGAATTCTGAGCCGATCAACATGATCGGTTAGATTTATTGTGTTGCCTGAGGGGTCAATAGTATGGATTTGATCTTGTTTGAGACATTTGTTATGGAAATTATCTGTGTTATATCATGTTCATAATTCTGCACTTGTTATGTTTGATAATTTGCACTCTAGATTAACTTCATACTATGTCTGCGGTACCCACTGAGGTCGGTGTGAATACTCCATAGGCAATCAATCATAACATGAACCGATTTTGAACATGCATTAGTGAATCTTAGTTCCTGTGACATTTGTGATCTTGATTGTGCGGTACCCACTGACAGTTAGGTTCAACCCTTAGGAAAGGTCTAAGAGAGTCCTCGTAGTGTGAGTCGAAGTTGTGAACTGGATAGCTGCCCTACCAAGGGAGATAGCCAGGGACCGAATTAGATTTGTGTTAGGAGAATTGGGATCTGGGAGAGTCTGAATCGTGCCAAGGTCTTGCCCTACCAAGGGAGGGTCGGGGAGTATTGTGAGCTAGGATTGTGAGAACTACCAAGTTGACTTAGTTCACTAGCAGTATAGTCCCTCACATATGTTTACACAAGTCCAGGATATCAAGAGAAAATCCATATGAATTGTCACCCTTAAGGCAACACACTCCTCTCTACTGATTTACCGTATTCCAATTCCTTTTTGCTTGTTTACATTGCACTGTTTTGACATTCATCAACTCTATCATTAATTCAACTTTTGATCCAAGACCTCTCTCTGTGGGAACGATCCCACTCACCACTGCTACATTTCTTTGGTGAATTTGGGTAAAATTGGGAGCCAACGACAGCTCGCACCAATTTTTGACATCTTGACACAACTATTCCCACAACTCACAAGCACACAAGAAAAGTCCTAAGCACAACAAGCACATCAAAAGCACACTACAACACTAGCACACACATTTGATACATGGGGAGGCACATAGCTAGGAGAGCGAGGAGCAAGGGAGAAAATTACAGAGAGAGAGAAGAGCTTAAGATACTGCCCATTTCACTTCACTCTTGTAATCATAAATTCTGAGCCGATCAACATGATCGGCTAGATTTATTGTGTTGCCTGAGGGGTCAATAGTATGGATTTGATCTTGTTTGAGACATTTGTTATGGAAATTATCTGTGTTATTTCATGTTCATAATTCTGCACTTGTTATGTTTGATAATTTGCACTCTAGATTAACTTCATACTAGGTCTGCGGTACCCACTGAGGTCGGTGTGAATACTCCATAGGCAATCAATCATAACATGAACCGATTTTGAACATGCATTTGTGAATCTTAGTTCCTGTGACATTTGTGATCTTGATTGTGCGGTACCCACTGACAGTTAGGTTCAACCCTTAGGAAAGGTCTAAGAGAGTCCTCGTAGTGTGAGTCGAAGTTGTGAACTGGATAGCTGCCCTACCAAGGGAGATAGCCAGGGACCGAATTAGATTTGTGTTAGGAGAATTGGGATCTGGGAGAGTCTGAATCGTGCCAAGGTCTTGCCCTACCAAGGGAGGGTCGGGGAGTATTGTGAGTTAGGATTGTGAGAACTACCAAGTTGATCAACCTTAGTTCACTAGCAGTATAGTCCCTCACATATGTTTACACAAGTCGAGGATAGCAAGAGAAAATCCATATGAATTGTCACCCTTAAGGCAACACACTCCTCTCTACTGATTTACCGTATTCCAATTCCTTTTTGCTTGTTTACATTGCACTGTTTTGACATTCATCCACTCTATCATTAATTCAACTTTTGATCCAAGACCTCTCTCTGTGGGAACGATCCCACTCACCACTGCTACATTTGTTTGGTGAATTTGGGTAAAATTGGGAGCCAACGACAGCTCGCACCAATGTAGTATGTATTAATATGTATAATGTGTGAAAATATGCGTACTATGTGTAAATATGTAGTATTTAAAAATGTGTGAAGTATTTGTAAAAATGTATAGTGGTTGAAAGTGTGTATATATATAAATATAAATAATGTGTAAAAATATAGGTAATATATATAAATAGGTGAGATGTGTGAAAATATGTTAAATATGTATAGTGTGAGAAAATGTTTGAAGTTTTTATAACTATGCATAGTATATGAAAATGTGTGTAATATGTGTAGATATATGTATATGAAAAAATCTATAGTATGTATAAATTATTATAGCGGTTGAAAATATTTGTAGTATGTGTAAATATGTACAATATGTGAAAATGTATAAATTATGTGCAATTATGTATAGTGTGTGAAAATGCGTGTAGTATATGTAAATATGTAGTGTAAAAAAATATGTGCAGTATGTATAAAAACGTATAGTGTGTGAAAATATGTGTTATATGTGTAGATATGCGTAAATATGTATAGTGTATGAGAAATATGTGTAATATGTATGTGTATGTGCAGTGAGTAAAATATGTGTACAATGTGTAAACATGTATAGTGTGTGCAAATATGTGTAGTATGTGTACATGTGTTCATATGCATAGTGTATTAAAATGTATGAATTATGTATAAATATATGTAGCATATGAAAAAATGCAGTATGTGTACAAATATAGTGTTTCAAAAAATGTATATTATGTGTAAATATTTATTGTGGAAAATGTGCATAAATGTATAGTATGTGAAAATATGTGTAGTATATATAAATATGTCAAGTTTGTGAAATTGGGTAGTATGTATTAATATATGTAGCGTGTAAAAATATATAGTGTGTGAAAATATGTGTAATATATAAAAATATGTATAGTGTGTAAAAATGTGTGAAACACGTATTAATATGTGTATGAGAAATATGTGTAAAATGTGTGGAAGTATGTATAGTGTATAAATATATGTGGATTATGAATAAGTGTGTGTACAAGTATGTGTAAATATGTGCACATATGAAATGTGTTAAAATGTAAGAAGAATGTGCAAATATTTAAAGTGTGTGCAAATGCAAATATTATGTGCAATATATGTAGCGTCGAAAATATGTGAAACATAAGTTAAAAATTATAGTGTGATAAATAATTAAATATGTGTCAATATATGAAAATATGTTTAGTGTATACATGTTTGCGTAGTATGTATAAGTGTGTGTATAAAGTATGTATAATATGTATAGTATATAACACATGTACATTGTAATGTGTTCAGATGTAAAGCGAATTTGCAAATATTTATAATGTATGAGAATGTATATAGTATATGTATATACGTAGTGTGCATATTATGTGCAAAATGTGTAATGTGTGAAAAAGTAAGAAGAATGTGCAATCATTTATAATGTGTGAAAATCTATATAGTATGTGTAATATATGTAATGTGTAAATATGTGAAAATGTATAGTGTGAACATAAGTGTAATATGTGCAAATATAAGGAAGTATGTATAGTGTATACATATATGTATAATGTGTATAACTGTGTGTACAATTATGTACAAATCTGTATAGTGTATAAATGTGTGCATATGTAATGTGTCAAAATGTAAGAAGAATGTGCAAATAATTATAATGCATGAAATTGTATATAGTAGGTGTAATACATGTAGTGTGCAAAATATGCACAAAATGTGTACAAATCTGTAGTGTGGAAATAAGTGGATATATAGTAAGTATAAATACGTATAATGTGTGAAAATATATATAGTAAGTATAAATACGTATAATACGTGAAAATACGTGTACTATGTGTAAATATGCAGTGTTTGAAAACATGTGAAGTATTTGTAAATATGTATAGTGGTTGAAAATGTGTGTATATATATAAATATATAAAATGTGTGAAAATATATGTAGTATGTATAAAAGAGCTGCATTCGTGGTCGTACTCCAACGTTTTGGTCACATGCTTGGTTTCGAGTAAAAAAATTCCCTTTTGTCTAAACTGCGGCCTTTTCTACCCAACAACTCCTAGGGTTACATCGCGTTGGTCTCTTTGTTCGATGTGGCTGCTTTTGTTTTCGGCGCTTCTTAGAATGTGACGTTTGGAATTAAAGTTTGTGTGAAAATACGTGAAATATGTATAGTGTGAAAAAATGTTTGAAGTATTTGTAAATATGTATAGTATGTGAAAATGTGTATAATATGTGGAAATATATGTAGTGTGAAAATATCTGTAGTATGTATAAATATTTATAGCGGTTGAAAATATGTGTAGTTTGTGTAAATATATACAATATGTGACTCTTTAAATTACTTCTTCTCTTTTTAATTGTAATTCAATCTGATGATATGTAATTTCTTCTTTAATATAATTTATTTGATTTTCGTTTTGTTTTATAAATATACTATTAGTTTGTAATAAATTTAACTCTTTTTGTCTTACTGGTGTAATGAATTGAAAACTTATTTTGTTACCCATGATTTTTAAACTTAATCCTTCAGTTGTTTTCTTAAATGCTATTATTTGATATAAGAAAGGGTTTCCTAAGATGATATCTTGAGTTAGATCATCTACAATAATGAAAGAATGTTTAAAACAATAATTATTATTACATATAAATCCATTTGATAATTTATATCTTATTGATAATGGACTACCATTTGTAGTTAGTAATCTTTGACTAGTTTTTGAACAATATTTAATTGGTATTAATCCTGATTTTATACAACTTTGATATGCTCCACTATCAATCATAGCAATAGAGGTAACAGTATGATCTTGAACTCCAATAGTAACAAAGACATACAACTTCTCTATGCTAACTTTTTCTATGATATTTAAATATTCTTCTTCATTAGTATTTTCAAAAATTTGAATCCCTTTACCTTTATTTGAACTTTCTGGTATATCTTCAACATTCTGTTTGTTTAATACAAATTTTGCTTCTATTTCAAAATCTTTTATTTGTAAATTTTTAATATCATTTCGTACTTCTCTTAATTCTAATTTTAATTCTTTAATTTGTTCTTGAATTATATTCGAATTTGAATTAGTTACAGATTGTGGAATTATTCCTTGAATACTCTGATTTGATGAGTATTTATTATATAGTTTGTTTATATTAAAAGGTTCTATAAATTCTGGTTTGTTATTTTCTTTAATTATTAAATCTTTTAGTTTGATCAAATATTCTCTTTGTTCTTCTGGATCTTGTTATTTTCTTTAATTATTAAATCTTTTAGTTTGATCAAATATTCTCTTTGTTCTTCTGGATCTTGAATTCTATTTATTATTTCAAATAGAATATCTGTATTACTTTTATCTTCAGTTAGTACATTAATACATTTACATGGTGATGATTTATCCGAATAATCTTCTTCACTATCTGAATATATGTCATTAATATTTTGATCACTTTCTTCTGTTTTATCATTAATCATTATTTTTATTATTTTATCTCTTAAATCTTTATCTTATTCTTTATAAAAAATTTCATTTATTCTCCTTTGAGTTCTACAATTTGTTGCAATATGGCCTGGTTTACCACATTTGTAACAAATTAATTTCTTTTTTCTATATTTCTTTTTTCTGAAATCTCTAGTTTGTCTATATTCATTTTGATTTTGATTCTGTTGATATTGTTGATATCTTCTACTTTTTCTTTTATAGGCTTTATATGTATATGTAATTCTTTTAGTATAACTACAAGGTACTTTTATTCCTGTTATTCCAAATGCTTCACAAAATGAACCTAATTCTCTTCTTTCAGAACCATATTTTGCTTGTAATTTTAATTCTTGACATAATTTTAATCCTTCTGCTTTTATGAATCCAATTAATTGACCATAAGTCCATTCATAAAAATTTATATCTTCTCTTCCTGTTGATGATTTTATAGCATTAAATATCCTATGAGAAAATAAAGTAGGTAATCCTGTAATGAATTTTCTTTCCAAAATGGTTGCATAGAATCTTCTCTTTTGTATACATATGTTAAAAACATAACTTTATACCACCTAAAATCTATTAAAGTTGGACATCTTAAATTAGTTAAAAAGATTTGAGAACTTTTACTTACTTGAGAAGGGTTACCTAAGAAATGAACTGTCATGACATACATTAAAAAATCGGCACAATATGATATTTTAACTTTCTTTGGATTTCCTTGAGCATCTTTGACTATTTCTCCTCTAACATCTTTTTCGTCTTCTTCAGTAGTATGCTCTAAAATTTCTTGTTTTTGTTGTTGAGTCAGTACATTATCCCACCAATTTTTTAATTGACCTGTGAATCCTGCTGTGAATGCCACCGCAGTAGTTTTTTGATCATATCTTTCTTGTCTGTATGCAGTTTTTGTCATTCCCATTTCTTGGAATAATCTTAATATTTCATATTCTGATTTACCATCTACGTTCCATTCATAAACTGCTCTTCCATCATATTGACTGGCAGCAAATTTTGTTCTTTTTCTATTTGCAAATCTGGAGGTGTTAATTTTGGACAGTAATTTTTTTCTTTGATAAGGTGCATATACAGGTTTAATATAGTTATTGTATTTTCTTGAGCTAAAAGGTTTTCTACTTCTATTAATGTTATCTTCTTGAAATTCATTTTCAATATGTTCTATTACTTCATTAACTTCTTCATTTTCACTATCAGTACTTCTACTTTCATCTTCTGTTAATGGATTTGCTTGCTGAATATGTTGTATATGACTTGTAGAAGCCTGCTCATTATTAGTATTAGGCCTTGTTTCTTCTAATTTATTTAATATTTTTTGAAGAGTATCATAATCTCTAGTTGGAAGTTGAATATTTGTGAATACGTCTATAACTTGAAAATGAGGTTTAGCTATTTCATTAGGAAATCTTAAATCAGTAGTTTTTATTACTTTATTATGATCTTTAGGAATCGTATCTACCTTTGTTGATACTAAATCAACTTGATGAGCTATTTTTGATAATATTTGATTTGAATAATTTAATTGTTGATTAATTTTTTGAATATCTTCTATTTCTACTGGCCCTTTTTCTGTTCTAGCTTCTCTAAATGGTGTTGCTAATATTTCATTTGCACTTGTTTGAATTTTAAAATTTAGTAATGGTGTATGTACTGAACTTAATACTTCTCCTCCCACAATATTCCATTTTTGTAAAGTGATGTTTGAACATTTATACTTTCAATCTTATAGATGTTTATATTTTGAGTTTCAAATTCTAACCAAGTAAAGAAAGGAAAATTAAATTGTCTTTTAAATAATTCTTCTTTCCATTTACTATTTAACGTTTCTTGAAATTCTTTACTTAATTTATTATACCAAAGTCTTTTTTTTATATTTTTATCATCATTAAATTCTTCATCTAAGTAATTATAATTGGGTTTAAATTCTCTATTAATTACCCCAATTGAATCAGGATTCATTTCTGATTTAGTTGGTGAATAATTAGATGATTGAGTATCAATTATTTCTGGTAAGGGTGATTTATAATGAATTCTTTGACTCCATGAAATAGGTATTGAATATATTTTCCGGATAAGTATCTAAATTAGTATGTTGACTAAAAGTTCTCTTAAACTCGGAATATCCGAAGTTGAATGTCTTTCTGGTTGCCCACCATGATTGAATATTCTGGTTTCTTCCTGCAGTTCCTTCTTCGAGTAAATCTTGATAAATATTTTGATGAATAACTTAAGCAGGACCGATTAATTATAAAATTAATTATAAAAAGATTATATATAAATATTAATAAAATGTTTACCTTAAAACAAATAAAATAAAAGAAAGCTGAACGTTGATAAGATAGAAGTGAATGAGAAGGTTTTCAATATTAATTCAAAGTTCTAAAAACATTCGATGATTAGTACATAGTAGTCTTCTTAATTTATAGACACAAAGTTCTATTCTATTATATAAGATTGAATGAAATTTGAAATCCGGAATCTTTGAGTGCAAGTCTTTTTCTTCACATGGTCTTCACATGGCTTGGTCTCTTTGAATGAACGTTTCCTTGGAATCTTTTCTTTTCACCTTTTTATCACAGAAAAATTATTCAACAGTTAAAAAAGAAATATTAGCTATAGTTCTTTGTATTTCAAAATTTCAAGATGATTTACATAATAAAATTTTTTTACTAAGAGCAGATTGTAAATCAGCAAAAGATATACTTCAAAAGGATATTAAAAATTTAGTCTCTAAACAAATATTTGCTAGATGGCAAGGAATGCTATCAGTTTTTAAATTTGATATAGACTATATAAAAGGAAAAGATAATCCGTTACCAGATTTTCTTACTCGTGAATTTTTGACAAGAAAAACTCAAAATGTCAGAGAGCGTAGGAACATCATTCAAAAATCAGAAGAAGCAAAATCCAAGTGATTATGCTTCCAAGGTGATAATTCCAAGACCTCTATCTCCAAACATTCAAATATCTAATAATTTTGCCCCTTTAGAAGAATTTCCTCCTTTTCCTGCACTCACATACACTCAAGTGGCTAGTACCCCTTTTGCACAACTAAGGAATCAGAGTAATAGTCCCATAATCACTTCAATTTTATATAAAATTATATAAAATTGTAAATTCTGTTTTCAGGAAAAGATTCAAGAAAAATATCAATTGAAGGCATTCAAGAAGAAGAAAATTAACATGGAAAAATATCAACTGAAGATGTTCAAGAAGAAGAAATTTGACATGGACGACAAAGCGTGGAATCAAATAGACTCCATCAACATTACAAAATTAATATCAAAACGAGAAATTGGAGAAGGCAATTCAAGAGTTATCTATCAAAATGGGCCCTATACAATTGATGCTATGGAGGCCTACCAATCAGGAAAAAATTCAACAGTTCAACCTTGGTGGAATTATTACTATCACAAAACTAAGAATCATTACTTTCAAGTCAAATCAGCAATCTTTTGAAAAAAGCAAAAGCTTTGAAGACACAACCATGTGAAGACCAATTGTCCAGCCTGTTCTCCTTTGAGTTCATCAAAACAAATTTTTCATGCATAAAACTCATAACGAGTCCTTAACTCCAAACCATCAAATTTCAGCACAAATTATCAACCAAGGCACGATGAATAAAGACCAAAATGTCATGCGTGCAAGTGTGTGCTGAGGAATACTGGTCTATCTATTCTTCATGCATGCATTACCTCTTTTGTTTCAAAACATCCCTTTGCATAAACAATCACAATGTCCACACACAGGAACCCAAAATCACACAAAGATCAATAGTCGCACATTGGTTCTTCTCTTAATTGATTTCAGATTTCATTTGCTTTTGCGCTTTGGTGCTTTTAATTTATTACACACATTGGTGTGCTTGCCTGAGTCTTTTGGCTTCTTTTTCTCCTTAGCTGCCTGGGTTTTATGGCTTTTTTTCCCCCAATTAAGCTTGTCAAGGGTATTTCGGCTTTTCAATCCCAATTGCCAAAGGCTTTTCCTCCATATCCTTTCTTGCGTGACTAAAAGTTCCTGGTTGTCTTTAAAGGACTATTTATGCTAGAGCATCCAAAACAACCGAAGTAATGCATGACAATCAGAGCACATTAAACCAGCTTCCTCCTGTGTCCAAGAACAAGTATTGCATGGCATATCTATCTTACTTTAACATGATGCCTTGATTAACAAAATGTACCGGTTTTATCAGGATTGGAAACAAGGAAAACAAAACCATTTTCGAATGCAATACAAAAGTAAAGATGGATAAACTTCAAATTTGAACATAACTTAACAAAGAACCAGAAGCATAGTACAAAGTGTTACTTCATTCCATTGCCCTCACTGTCACCACACCTATTTTCATTTCAATTCACATTTTACACTTTATTAGGACATAATGACACTCCTTAAAAAACTTAAAAACACCCACCAATCAAAACAGCACCACTCAACACCAAAACTTTCCATGGATAGGAACATGTTGCCACAGAAATGTCAACTACACAAAACTTGTATTCTTAACATCACTTAGTCACAAAAAAGTTTAAAATTGCACCAAAAACTTCACAACAATTTCTAAATGTCAAAATGTCACAGAAAATTTAAACTTTGCTCAAACATGACAAACACACATATACAGGAAATAAGCTCAAAAATGACACAACAAAACTCAAAAGTAACATGCTCTGCATCACATGGCACAAAAAACTTCATTAAGCATGTAAAGTACAAAAGACACAAACCAAAGCAAACATTCTCTCCCCCACACTTAAAACTTACATTGTCCTCAATGTAAAGTAAAGATAGGTTTAGGAGCTCCCTGTTATGTCATGAATTCCAATGTTAGCTTGGTGGAATGTCTTTGCCCGTAGTCCCTCGTGCATGAAAAATTTCTCCCCTATACTTAGCCCCATGTGTGCATGCTTATTCCTCTTGCAACTGCCTTCATGTCCAAGCCTCTACAACATTAGCGGCCTTAGTGAGCATAACAAAAATGCAAGACAACCTAAAGAGCATCGTAATCAAAACACTTTATTGAAGCTAAGGAAGAAAAGAAGTAGTTCTGGGTTTTATTAGTCTCCAGCTAGACTATATTCCTTAAGCATTCTTCACAACAATTTGGAGTATCCATCTCCGCAGAATTCGGAATAGCCATCTCTGTACCATAAAGATGAAATCTCATAATCACTCTTCTTCCTTTGGTAGGGCACTGTAGGAGTATCTTCAAGGAGTTGTTCAAACTCATACACATAGGGCACAACCTCTACGAATTGTACGTTAAACCACTGAGGCTTTCCCGATGGAGGGACCTTCTTGAATTCCTCTATCATTGGAAGCACATCGTCTACCGCTTCCATCACACGAACTAATTTAGTCCTGCAAGGCTCAACCAAGGGTTGCTCATCCATGGTCTCAACACACCCATCAGTAAGTTCGAAAATAGACATATCAATAAAGCAATTTTCCACCATCTGACCAATGTCATGCAAAATTCTCACATCTTTCTCATCTAGACCTACATGGGAAGTTTCTTTAGTCTCTTCTTTCTTCACAACAGAAAAATCTTTATCTTTAGTTACAAAAAGGATTTCATTTTTCACTTCTCGTGAGTCACCATTAAGATCCCCAGATTCAATTACCGTTTCCATAATTGTGCCCTCTACAAGAGTGTCAACCAATGTGTTCACATTGTTATTAGCAAGTTCATTATTATCTTCATACATAATATCACAACGTTCATCAAGATGAGAATCTATACAATCTATCAAGATATCAAGAAAAGATACATCCAAAGAATGACTTTCAACATCAACTAGTATAGCATGATTCTCATTATCATTTGAGAAATTCTCAACACATGCTTCCCTTGAGTTCTGTTCTATCAGCACTTCATCTTGCAATTCAAAGACTGATTCATTTATAAAACAGCATTCTACTCTGTTTGCAATTTCAGAAATAATGAAGCAGTCTCCAACTTTACATTTTTAGCTTCTTCTTCACTTGCATTCAATTCTTCAACAGAAATACAACTTCGTTTCACATCTTCATTAATCACATGCATGTTCTGTGCTATGGCTCTAATTGCAAAACAAGACTTCACATGCATGGAATTCGGCATAGCATATTTGACATCAAAAACAACTTGTTCAGCATTAATTCTAAATGTTACCGTTTTGCTTGTCACCCCAATCAGAGCATCACCAGTAGCAATGAATGGCCTCCCAAAAATGATAGGCACTTCAGGATCTTCCTCTATGTCTAGCACAATGAAGTCCACTGGGAGTGTGAACTTATCAATCATTACCAACACGTCCTCTACCATGCCTGTTGGCTTCACCAATGATCTATTAGCCAGTTGCAAAGTGACTGCCACTGGACGAATTCTTTCACCCAGACCAACATTGATAGCAACGGATAGAGGCATCAAGTTGATTCTAGCACCAAGATCGCATAATGCCTTTTCAAAGTACCTTGTGCCAATCCTACAAGGAATGGTGCAACTACCTGGATCTTTCAATTTGGGAGGTAGCTTGTGCACTACCGAAGCTTGAATGCACTCATTGAGCATATTTGGAGCTTCACACTGGAGAATCTGCTCCTTGTTGGAGATGATATCCTTGAGGAATTTGGCATATTTTGGAACAGCGCTCACCAAGTCCAATAAAGGCAAACTCACGTTAACTTGTTTCACGACATTCAGAAAATGGTCAAATTGTGGTCCTTTCTTTGGTAGTGGTTTCACCCTTTCTGGAAATGGAGGCTTAGGAGCATATTCTGGATAATTGTAAGGACTTGGTGGTCCTCTAATCTTTTTGGTCACCTCCTTCTCCTCATCATCCTTCACCTCCTCCTTTTGAATTGTCTCTGCCTCTTGCGCACAATCTTCCTCAATTGTACTACCAGCTTCATCTCCATGTTGGGCAATCTCATCTCCTGTAGTGGTAGTTCCTGGCAAGAATTTTCCACTTCTCAAGGTAATGGCCTTACACTCTGCTCTGCTCTTAGGATTGGGAATTGTGTCACTTGGTAAAGAGCCACTGGACCTATGATGCACCGCATTTGCTAACTGTCCCAACTGCATTTCAATATTTTTTAGTGTGGCATCATGATGTCTTGCAGTTGTCTCCAAAGCAGCAAATCTCTCCTCATTTTTATCTATCTTTTCCATTAGACAGTGTAACATATCCTCTGTAGAGGGCTTCCTTTGCTCTGAAGTGCTAGGCTGTTGGTCAAAGCTTGGAGGTGCATTGGATGATCTTCGTTGGTCACTCCCTTGATAGTACTGGCCTCCTTGATTTTGTTGTTGTCCCCAATTTCCTTGACTTCCACCATATGGTCGGTTACCTCCATTGTAATTACTTGAATATTGTGGTTTGCCATAATTGTGTACATACTGAATAGATTCAGTTGTAATGGAACATTCGTCAGTATGGTGGTCGCCCTTACACAATCCACATGACAGCAAAGGAGCCTTAGCATGTGTAGCTTTCAGAGTTTGCACTTGTTTAGCCAAGGCATCAAACTTCGCACTCAAAGAAGTTTCCTCATCCAGGTCTAGAACACCTCTTTGTTTCCTTCCAGGAAGCTTTCAAGTCTCAGGGAATAGATACTCATCCTCTGCTATTTTGTCGAAGAGTTCTCTAACCTCAGGCACACTCTTATCCTTCAAAGCACCATTGGCACACGCCTTTACCATCATAGAAGATTCAGCTGAGAGCCCTTTGAAAAATGTGTTCAATTCTCTGATTTCTCCCAGATCATGATTAGGGCACTGTCTGATGAGGTCGTTAAATCATTCCCAAGCTTCTCTGAATGTCTCGCCATCGTGTTGCTGAAAGTTCATGATGTCCATTCTTCTCTTATCAAGTTTGGCAGGAGGGAAGTATTTGGCCAAAAACCTCTTTTGCAACTCTTCAAAAGGCATTGCTGTATTTGCATCTCCAATGGTTTTGAACCAGTGCTTCACCTTTTCTCTAAGAGACAAAGGGAACAGAATCCTGTGTACTTCTCTTCTTGGCACCCTCTGGAGCTTAAACATACTACAAAGGCCTAGGAACCAATCCAAGTAATCATTGGGGTCCTCGTTGTCCAAGCCTTGGAAAAACTGGCTTTGTGTGATCATAGAAACGATTTGAGTTGGTATATGATAGCTTTCAATATCGATGTCTTGCTGATCAAAGCCAGTCTCGAAATTGATAGCGTAGTGATCACCAAACCTCGGCTGTCTCACTTCTTGATTAACCATTTCTCTCTGTCTTAGTTGAATCCTTAAAGTCTTTTGTAACTCAGGGTCTAATGCAAATTCAGGTTCTCCAAAAGATCTCAGCTTGGGCATACAACACACCACGAGTGATATCCAATAGAGGAAAGATAAAACAAAACAAAACAGCAACAACAAGATATGTAAAAGTGAACTAATGAACAAAACAAAACAGAACAACAAAGTAAGAGGATTCACGAAACCGTGCCTTCCCCGGCAGCGACACCAAAAATTGATAGGCTAAAAGTTGTATGCCTCAATTTTATCCCTAAACTAATGCATCAGAAGTGAGTAGGGTATCGTATCCACAGGGAAGGGGATGGTTCAAGAATTCAAATGTTGCTCTATTAAATGTCACAAAGAACCAGGCTAAAGAATAAGATCACACAAAAAGGAACAAGAACAGAGAACTAAGAAGTAGCAACAATCAATGATGAAACAGATATCCTAGGATTCTTGTGCCGGATGAACACAAACCTAGCCGATCAATGCTATGCAATTGACGATCAAACGAAACTCACAAAACTCATGGAGACCTAAGTTGCCTGGAAGCCTAGCTCGTGGTCAGCTTGGCGACCGCACCACTCCCTACACTTCCTAACACCATTCTCTCCCATGGCGAGGCCTGAGAATGATGGAATTCACTCCGCAACGTCTCAACTCCCCAAGCTAACTACTCTAACATGCAAACCCTAGGAAATCCCATGGCAAGGCCCAACCTAGGTTTGAATGTCTTCGTTTATTAACTCAAAGAGCTTCTTCTACACTTTTTCCTAGTGTTTCAATTCATCAAAGCTTCCCATGACGAGGCCTGAATCTCAGAAATGAAATAATCATGTAAAGCAAGTGTCAAGACCCGAACAATCTCACTTTAGTTCTCATCTCATGCATCTTCACTGATGTAGGTGAATCAATCCTCAACTTAGCATGGCGACCACAATCGAAGCTCGATCCATTCAAAATCAGTGCAGAGATATGAAATTTAAGAAATTTCTAGTAATAAATTCAAGTGCGACTTCAATCTTTATCAATTACGTCAATTACATAGCATCAAATCTTTTAAATCATGTATTCATCCGTTTAGAATCCTAAGATATCACACGATTAGCCAGACAACTCCATATTCAACTCATATTCATCAAATTCCAGCATTAAACGGTTCAATTCCATCAAATTGAAAGATTTTACCGATCAAAGAGCAGAGGAATGCTAATTGCTCCTTCTATTGAGTCCAATATGTAATCTCCGGTACAAAGTTGCGATCGAAAATGAAATCAGAGCACAAAACTTAGAGAGAGAAAGTAGAGAAAAAAAGTAAATCTCCCGCTCTCGGAGATACAAAAGTCTGTTTTTCTAATCTAGAATATTCGTCTCTAAAGTCTACCTAAATCCTCTATATATATAGGTTACAAAGACGTAATCAAAACGAGGGCGTAAGATAGCCATATTGCCACAAATTTCACCAAAAAATCAAACAAGTAAATCAAAACTTCAACTCTGCCACAATGTTAATTCACGCTTGATAAGTTGGTTTTATACCAACTTATATGTGTTAATTTACTTGGCTTTTGCTTTGATTTTCATGTGATTGTGTGGTGATTTATGTGTATTGTGCATATTTGAGATGAGCTAGTTGATAATGAAGAAATGGTGCAAAACGTATGAAAATGGTGGTAAATGCAAAGCAAAGTGTAGAGGTTGAGAATTGAGAAATCAAAAATGCATATATGCCTATTTTAGGGTTTGGACAGCTTGGTTTTGCAAATTCATTTGAGTATAACTTCTTCAATACTAATCCAAATGAAGAGATCTTGGATGTTCTGGAAATCTATTTGAGTGTACTTCATTTCTTATGTTTTAACTCTCTTCAAATTCTGTGTGTAAATATACGAATCGAAAGCATCTTGATGATTGCTACTTCAGAATTTAGTTATGAAGTTCATATTGCCACAGTTTGGTAGATTGTTAATAACTTGAGCTACAGTCATCCAATTGAGGTGATTCTTGATCCATTGGAAAGCCATGAGATAGCCCTAGAACGCTTATGTTTACCATTGAGCTTAATTCAGATGTTAAGACACACGAATGTTGCTTGGACGTTGCTTGTTGTTCTGAAATGGTATCATAACACACTATGCACTCACAAAACTCTAGCGAGCATTTTCACAAACACCTCACAAGCAATCCACTCTCGCACAACCTCACAGATGTACTCTCGCACACACTCACACTATCACTGCATTACACTTGTGCGGCGAGGTCACCTCACCGCATACACTAAGCACACACATTGTGCGGCGAGGTCACCTCGCCGCACATCCTCACTCGCACACCTCGCACAAGCTCACCACACACGAGCACAACACTAAGCACACTACTCTCACTACACTCGCACTACACTAGCACCTTACATGCACACATATCATGTGGCGAGGTCACCTCGCCGCATACACACACACTTACACCATTCATTTTATGTCTCATACATTTGCACACAACATTCTCTTTGCATTCTATTTCAACTTTTGAGCATAAATTGTACATTATACAACTTATGCACAACACATACATTTGCAATTCATTCATGAATTTTCACTTTGTGCACACATTCACAGTTTCACTCATATTTCACAACACCACACTTGGTTTCACTACACAAAATATTTTAACAAACACTTCGATCTTTAGCAATGACATTTACATCCAGCTTATATACAACACTTTAGTTATATTTAGTTCACAATATTTCACACATTTCACTTCTCTCATCGATTTGAAATTCTCAGTCTTGCAAGTATCCACAACACTAGCCTCTTTAGGAGTTTACATCGTCACTCCACACCTTCACATTCATATTCACTTCACTCCACTTTCACACTCACTTCACTCATTACCTCACAACACTCCACATGACACACAAATACTCAAACTCACACACTAAGTGGCGAGACCTCGCCACGAGGTCTCGCCCACAAAAACTACACACGGCGAGGTCTCGCCGCGAGACCATGCCGGCAAAATCATCATATGGCGAGACCTCGCGGCGAGGTCTCGCCAAACACACACACTACACGGCGAGGTCTCGCCACGAGACCTCGCCAGCATGATGCTCTTGGAGTGGATTTTGTTTGGCAGTCTTGAAGGAATGGCAAAGTGTTGAGAGTGTTGTTTATGAGTTTCAGTTTTGTTGCACTGTTTTGAGTTGGTCATAACTCTCTCATCTTAGCTCCAAATTGGGTGATCCATATGGCTATGGAAAGCTAAGATAACGAGTTACAATTTTCATGTTTTAAGATTTCCATAATTCACAGTGCATCATGATCAAATCTTGGTGGGAAGTTGCTGACATTAAGCATGTTGTTCTTGAGTTTCCAGAAAAAATGGCTAAGTGTTGAAGCTTTGATTTTCTGAATTGTCCGGTAGCTGAAGGTGTTGATTTCTGTGGTAAAAAGGCGCAGTTTCGCTGAAGGGCTGATCTGCAGAAGTGCGCGCGCATGTTGAAGGCGTGGAGGATGCAAGCATGAAGGCGTGATTTGAGTCTGAATCTTCAAGCTGGAGCCAGAAGCAGTGAAGGCGCGACAGCTAAAGCTTGAAGGCGTGTTGCTGGTTGCTGAAGCTACAGAAGGCGCGATTTGCACAAGCCAGAAGGCGCTGGAATGCTGAACGTTTCTCCAAACTTTGAATTTTCACATTTTTAGGCTGATTTTTAGTCATTTCTTTTAAGGGCACTTATGTAACACTTTATACATTTGATGTTGCGTGTTAGTTACGTTTTCCCAACTCTATATATAGGGAAGGTAGCTAACATGTAAGAGAGATGATTTGGGGGGATTTTTTAGAGAATATTCTAGAGTTGAGAACCATCGTTAGAATTTTAGCAGGAGCTTTTCTCCCTCTCATTTTCTCTCTCTAAATCTACTTTCTCTCACTAAACATTTCTTCTCCGATCTCAATTCTGATTGAGGATTTGGACTGGATTTATCTTTCTTATTCTCAATTGACAAAGAAATCGACAATTCTCTCGATTTAATCGGTAAATTCTTCCAATTAAATGAGAATGAGCTTATCAATGTTGGAATTTGTTGATTTTGAAATGAGAAAGATGTTTTCTGGCTAAATTTATGATATCTTAGTATTCTTAATGGATGAATACGTGTTTTAGTAGATTATATGCTATGCAATTGATCTAATTGTTGAGAATTGAAATCACATTTGAATTGAGTATAAACATATGTTGAATTTCATAATTCTTAGCTAATTTTGAATAGATCAAGCTTCAATTGTGGTCGACATGCTAAATTGAGGAGTGATTAATCAAAGTTAGCGAAGATGCATGAATTTAGAACTAAATTGTGATTGTTTAAGCCTTTGCACTTGTTTTCTGTAATCAAATCAATTCTGAGACTCAGGCCTCGCCACAGGAAGTGTTGATGAATTGTAACATCAGGAAAAGTGTTAAAGGAGCTTTCTATGTTAACAACAATGATATGTGAACCCTAGGATGGGCCTCGCCATGGGAATTCTTAGGACTTTGCATGTTAGAGTAGTTAGCTGGGAGAGTTGAGACTTTGCGGAGCTTCTTCCACCATTCTCGGGCCTCGCCATGGGAGAGGATGGTGATTTGGGAGTACAAGAAGTGGTGTGGTCGCCATGCTAACCACAGCTTGAACTTCTAGGCAAATTAGGTCTCCAAGATGTTTAATCGCTTATTGATTGCATAGCATAGATTTACTAAGCCTGTGTTCATCCAATACAAGAATCCTGAGATATCTGTTTCATCCTTGCTTGTTACTATATTTTGCATCTTTGTTTTCGTTCGTTTGAGTTGAATTTTCCTCTTTCTAGTACTTAGATTCAGTGACAAGACTTTTAGAACAATTTGCTCAATATTCTTTACCTACGCCTTCCCTGTGGATTACGATCCCTACTTACGCTACTACGTTAGTGTTTAGGGTAAAATTGACGAGGTGCGACAACTCAACATCAATTCGGATCTTTGGGAAGATATACTCGTCCTCAGCAATTTGATTAAATAGCTCCCGTACTTCAGGCACAGACTTGTCTTTGAGTGCTCCGTTAGCACATGCCTTAACCATCAAAGAGCATTCAGGAGTTAAGCCTTTGAAGAAAGTGTTTAGTTCCCTGATCTCTCCCAAGTCATGATTGGGGCATTACCTGATTAGATCGTTGAATCTTTCCCAAGCTTCTCTAAATGTCTCACCTTTTTGCTGATGAAAGTTCATAATTTCCAACCTTCTCTTTTCAAGCTTAGCTGGAGGGAAGTATTTGGACAAGAACCTCTTCTGTAGATCATCAAATGACATATCTGCATTGGCTCCTCCAATGCTCTTAAACCAGTGTTTAGCCTTTCCACGCAAAGATAAAGGAAACAAAATCCTGTGAAACTCTCCCCTATCAATTCTCGACAACTTAAAAGTGCTACATAATCCAAGGAACCAATCAAGGTGGTCGTTGGGATCCTCATTTTCAAGACCTTGGAAGAATTGGCCCTGGGTGATCATGGAAACAATTTGTGGAGGAATGTGGTAACTTTCCACATCGATGTCCTGATGACCAAATCGATTTTCAAAATTTACTGCGTAATGGTCTCCAAACCTCGGTGCTTGTGCTCCTTGTGCTGCCATTTCTCTCTGTTGCTTCAAAAGTGTGCTCTCAAAGTTTTCTCCAACTCAAGATCCAATAAGAATTGTGGTTCTCCTGCAAACCTGTTAGACCTTGGCATACACAACACAAAGTAGTGAAGTGTAATAACAAAAGAATAAAAACTTCAAATATGCAACACAGAAACAGATCACAATTCTCAACACGAACAGAAAACAACACAAAATGAAAGCTAAGGTAAATGCCACAAACAAAAACACGAATAGAACAAGTAAAAATCAAGAACAATTCAACAAATTCCAGAACCGATTTCCTTCCCCGGCAACTGCGCCAAAAATTGATCGTCGAGTTGTCGCACCTCGTCAATTTAACCCTAAACACTGATGTAGTAGCGTAAGTAGGGATCGTAATCCACAGGGAAGACGTAGGTCAAGAAAATTGAGTAAATTGTTCAAAAAGTTCTGTCACATAATCTAAGTACTGGAAAGAGGAAAATTCAACTCAAAAGAACGAAAACAAAGATGCAAAATATAGCAATAAGTAAGGATGAAACAAATATCTCAGGATTCTTGTTTTGGATGAACACAGGCTTAGTAAATCTATGCTATGCAATCAGTAAACAATTAAATGCAATGGAGACCTAAATTGCCTAGAAGTCCAAGCTGTGGTTAGCATGGCGACCACACCACTGCTTGTACCCCCCAAATCACCATCCTCTCCCATGGCGAGGCCCGAGAATGGTGGAAGAAGCTCCGTAAAGTCTCAACTCTTCCAGCTAACTACTCTAACATGCAAAGTTCTAAGAACTCCCATGGCGAGGCCCATCCTAGGGTTCACATATCATCTTTGTTAACACAAAAAGCTTCTTTAACACTTTTCCTAATGTTTCAATTCATTAACACTTTCTATGGCGAGGCCTAAGTCTCAGAATTGAATAGATTACAGAAAACAAGTGCAAAGACTTAAACAATCACAATTTAGTTCTCAATTCATGCAACTTCGCTAACTTTGATTAATCACTCCTCAATTTAGCATGTCGACCACAATTGAAGTTTGATCTATTCAAGATTAGCTAAGAATTATGAAATTCAACATATGTTTATACTCAATTCAAATGTGATTTCAATACTCAACAATTAAATCAATTGCATAGCATATAATCTACTAAAACACGTATTCATCCATTAAGAATCCTAAGATATCATAGATTTAGCCAGAAAACATATTTCTCATTTCAAAATCAACAAATTCCAACATTGATAAGCTTATTCTCATTTAATTGGAAGAATTTACCGATTAAATCGAGAGAATTGTCGATTCCTTTGTCAATTGAGAATAAGAAAGATAAATCCAGTCCAAATCCTCAATCAGAATTGAGATCGGAGAAGAAATGTTTAGTGAGAGAAAGTAGATCTAGAGAGAGAAAATGAGAGGGAGAAAAGCTCCCGCTAAAATTCAAACGATGGTTCTCAACTCTAGAATATTCTCTAAAAAATCCCCCCAAATCCTCTCTCTTACATGTTAGCTACCTTCCCTATATATAGAGTTGGGAAAACGTAACTAACACGCAACATCAAATGTATAAAGTGTTACATAAGTGCCCTTAAAAGAAATGACTAAAAATCAGCCTAAAAATTTGAAAATTCAAAGTTTGGAGAAAAGTTCAGCATTCCAGCGCCTTCTGGCTTGTGCAAATCGCGCCTTCTGTAGCTTCAGCAACCAGCAACACGCCTTCAAGCTTAAGCTGTCGCGCCTTCACTACTTCTGGCTCCAGCTTGAAGATTCAGACTCAAATCACGCCTTCATGCTTGCATCCTCCACGCCTTCAACATGCGCGCGCACTTCTGCAGATAAGCCCTTCAGCAAAACTGCGCCTTCTTACCACAAAAATCAACGCCTTCAGCTGCCTGACAATTCAAAAAATCAAAGCTTCAACACTTAGCCATTTTTTCTGGAAACTCAAGAACAACATGCTTAATGGCAGCAACTTCCCACCAAGATTTGATCATAATGCACTGTGAACTATGGAAATCTTAAAACATGAAAATTGTAACTCGTTATCTTAGCTTTCCATAGCCATATGGATCACCCAATTTGGAGCTAAGATGAGAGAGTTATGACCAACTCAAAACAGTGCAACAAAACTGAAACTCATGAACAACACTCTCAACACTTTGCCATTCCTTCAAGACTGCCAAACAAAATCCACTCCAAGAGCATCATGCTGGCGAGGTCTCGTGGCGAGACCTCGCCGTGTAGTGTGTGTGTGTGGCGAGACCTCGCCGCGAGGTCTCGACATGTGATGATTTTGCCGACGAGGTCACGCGGCGAGACCTCGCCGTGTGTAGTTTTTGTGGACGAGGTCTCGCCACTTAGTGTGTGAGTTTGAGTATTTGTGTGTCATGTGGAATGTTGTGAGGTAATGAGTGAAGTGAGTGTGAAAGTGGAGTGAAGTGAATATGAATGTGAAGGTGTGGAGTGACGATGTAAACTCCTAAAGAGGCTGTGTTATGGATACTTGCAAGACTGATAATTTCAAATCGATGAGAGAAGTGAAATGTGTCAAATATTGTGAACTAAATATAACTAAAGTGTTGTATATAAGCTGGATGTAAATGTCATTGCTAAAGATCGAAGTGTTTGTGAAAATATTTTGTGTAGTGAAACCAAGTGTGGTGTTGTGAAATATGAGTGAAACTGTGAATGTGTGCACAAAGTGAAAATTCATGAATGAATTGCAAATGTATGTGTTGTGCATAAGTTGTATAATGTACAATTTATGCTCAAAAGTTGAAATAGAATGCAAAGAGAATGTTGTGTGCAAATGTATGAGACATAAAATGAATGGTGTAAGTGTGTGTTCATGCGGCGAGGTGACCTCGCCGCATGATATGTGTGCATGTAAGGTGCTAGTGTAGTGCGAGTGTAGTGAGAGTAGTGTGCTTAGTATTGTGCTCGTGTGCGGTGAGCTTGTGCGATGTGTGCGAGTGAGGATGTGCAGCGAGGTGACCTCGCCGCACAATGTGTGTGCGTAGTGTATGCTGCGAGGTGACCTCGCCGCACAAGTGTAGAGCAGTGATAGTGTGAGTGTGTGCGAGAGTACAGCTGTGAGGTTGTGCGAGAGTGGATTGCTTGTGAGGTGTTTGTGAAAATGCTCGCTAGAGTTTTGTGAGTGCATAGTGTGTTATGATACCATTTCAGAACAACAAGCAAATTCCAAGCAACATTCGTGTGTCTTAACATCTTAATTGAGCTCGATGGTAAACATAAGAGTTCTAGGTCTTTCTCATGGCTTTCCAATGGATCAAGAATCACCTCAATTGGATGACTTTAGCTCAAGTTATTAACAATCTACCAAACTGTGGCAATATGAACTTCATAACTAAATTCTGAAGTAGCAATCATCAAGATTCTTTCGATTCTCATATTTACACACAGAAGTAGAAGAAAGTTAAAACATAAGAAATGAAGTACACTCAAATAGCTTTCCAGAACATCCAAGATCTCTTCATTTGGAATAGTATTGAAGACGTTATGCTCAAATGAATTTGCAAAACCAAGCTGTCCAAACCCTAAAATAGGCATATATGCATTTTTGATTTCTCAATTCTCAACCTCTACACTTTGCTTTGCATTTACCACCATTTTCATACGTTTTGCACCATTTCTTCATTATCAACTAGCTCATCTCAAATATGCACAATACACATAAATCACCACACAATCACATGAAAATCAAAGCAAAAGCCAAGTAAATTAACACATATAAGTTGGTATAAAACCAACTTATCAAATTCCCCCACACTTGAACTTTTAATGAATTGAAACATCAGGAAAAGTGTTAAAGGAGCTTTCTATGTTAACAACAATGATATGTGAACCCTAGGATGGGCCTCGCCATGGGAGTTCTTAGGACTTTGCATGTTAGAGTAGTTAGCTGGGAGAGTTGAGACTTTGCGGAGCTTCTTCTACCATTCTTGGGCCTCGCCATAAGAGAGGATGGTGATTTGGGGGGTACAAGCAGAGGTGTGGTCGCCATGCTAACCACAGCTTGGACTTCTAGGCAATTTAGGTCTCTATTGCATTTAATTGTTTACTGATTGCATATCATAGATTTACTAAGCCTGTGTTCATCCAAAACAAGAATCCTGAGATATCTGTTTCATCCTTACTTATTGCTATATTTTGCATCTTTGTTTTCGTTCTTTTGAGTTGAATTTTCCTCTTTCCAGTACTTAGATTCTGTGACAGAACTTTTAGAACAATTTACTCAATTTTCTTGACCTACGCCTTCCCTGTGGATTACGATCCCTACTTACGCTACTACATTAGTGTTTAGGGTTAAATTGACGAGGTGCAACAACTCGACGATCATCACCTCGCCGCTCAACTCTCTCGCACTAACACTCGCACACATGCACATCACTCTTGCATACACTACGCACACCACTATCACTACACTCATGCACACAACTTCGCACATCACTCGCACACTCTCGCACACATGCACAACATCACTTGCACAACCTCACTCGCACATAACACAACTTCACTTGCACACAAGCACTACACTAAACATCACTGCACACACGCACATCATGCGGCGAGGTCACCTCGCAGCATGAACATCTCACACACTCACTGCATATCACTCACCTCGCCACAACACAAGTACATATCCTTGCACATAAAGCATTTCATTACGTAAGACTTGAACACATGATGTTTCACAGTTCACGACATTCTTCATCCACACTTCACAACTCCCACAGCATTATAGCATTCCATTTCATAAATTCATAACATTTTGCACATATTTCATGGATCACATAATTTTCACACTCGGTTTAGATTTCATTCACCATTCACATTCATTTTCTTCACAATATCTTGATTATGTTTCATTATTCATTCTTGCAGAATATCACTCATGATTTGAATTCGGAATTCACACATTGTGTTCACCTTATTCTTCCATTCACTTCACTTCAAGAAAATATTCACAGTTTTCATCTTCACTTCACAAGCTTCACAATTATCATTCACATCTCACACTTCATCCTACATTTGCAACTCACCACTTTTCATCTCTGAACTTTCCAATTCACTCATTTCACTCCACTCTCATATTCACAACACTCATTACTTCACAACACTCCACATGACACACAAACACTAAAACTCACACACTCGCACATTGCTGGCGAGACCTCGCCGCGAGGTCTCGCCAGCCAAACATTTTCACGGAGAGGTCTCGTCGCGAGACCTCGCCAGCAAATGCACACACGGCGAGACCTCTCGCGAGGTCTCGCCACACATACGCACTTCATGGCGAGACCACGTCACGAGGTCTCGCCATGCAATCTCACCATGAAGTTTCCAGTTTTGTGCACTAAAATGATTGGGTTGTAACTCCGTCTGAGCTCCGAATTGGGTGATTTCGATGGTTATGGAAAGCTTAGACAAAGGCTTACAACTTTCATGCTTTAAGTTTTCTCTAATTCACAGTGCATCATGATCAAATCTTGGTGGGAATTTGCTGCAATGAAGTGTTACGTGTTTTGAGTTTTCAGAAATTTGGCTAAGTGTTGAAGCTTTGAATTTCAGATTTCACCTGGCGGTTGAAGGCGTGAAGCTGCGGAGCGGGAAGGCGTGATCTACTAAAGGCTGAATTGTGTGACGATTCGCTGAGTTGACTAAGGCGTGGAATTCCCAGGATTGAAGGCGTGGTTCGACTCTGAATTCTTCACCTGGGATCCTGAGAAGTGAAGGCGTGCTCTGGACAAGCTGAAGGCGCGGAATAACTGCTGAGGACGATAAAGGCGTGACTGAAGGAACGCTGAAGGCGCTACATTGCTGAACTTTTCTTCAAACTTGGAATTTTTCACAATTTAGGCTGATTTCTAGTCATTTCTTTTAAGGGCACTTTTGTAATGCTTTAGATATTTTACATTTGCGTATTAGTTACGTTTTCCCAACTCTATATATAGGGAAGGTAGCTAACATGTAAGAGAGAGGATTTGGGGGGATTGGAGAGAGAAGATTCTAGATTTTAGAATTATCGTTTGAATTTTAGCGGGAGCTTTTCTCCATCTCATTTTCTCTCTCTAGATCTACTTTCTCTCACTAAACATTTCTTCATCCGATCTCAACTCCGATTGTGAATTTGGACTGGATTCTTCTTTCTTATTCTAAATTGACAAAGGATTCGACAATTCTCTCGTTTTAATCGGTAAATTCTTCTAATTAAGTGAGAATGAGCTTATCAATGTTGGAATTTGTTGATTTTGAAATGAGAAAGATGTTTTCTGGCTAAATCTATGATATCTTAGGATTCTTAATGGATGAATACGTGTTTTAGTAGATTATATGCTATGCAATTGATCTAATTGTTAAGAATTGAAATCACATTTGAATTGAGCAAAAACATATGTTGAATTTCATAATTCCTAGCTATTTTTGAATAGATCAAGCTTCAATTGTGGTCGACATGCTAAATTGAGGAGTGATTAATCAAAGTTAGCGAAGATGTATGAATTTAGAACTAAATTGTGATTGTTTAAGCCTTTGCAATTGTTTTCTGTAATCAAATCAATTCTGAGACTCAGGCCTCGGCCACAGGAAGTGTTAATGAATTGAAACATCAGGAAAAGTGTTAAAGGAGCTTTCTATGTTAACAACAATGATATGTGAACCCTAGGATAGGCCTCGCCATGGGAGTTATTAGGACTTTGCATGTTAGAGTAGTTAGCTGGGAGAGTTGAGACTTTGCGGAGCTTCTTCCACCATTCTCGGGCCTCGCCTTGGGAGAGGATGGTGATTTGGGGGTACAAGAAGTGGTGTGATCGCCATGCTAACCACAGTTTGAACTTCTAGGCAAATTAGGTCTCCAAGATGTTTAATCGCTTATTGATTGCATAGCATAGATTTACTAAGCCTGTGTTCATCCAATACAAGAATCCTGAGATATCTGTTTCATCCTTGCTTGTTGCTATATTTTGCATCTTTGTTTTCGTTCGTTTGAGTTGAATTTTCCTCTTTCTAGTACTTAGATTCAGTGACAAAACTTTTAGAACAATTTGCTCAATATTCTTGACCTACGCCTTCCCTGTGGATTACGATCCCTACTTACGCTACTACATTAGTGTTTAGGGTAAAATTGACGAGGTTTGGAAACCATTACGCAGTAAATTTTGACAATCGATTTGGTCATCAGGACATCGATGTTGAAAGTTACCACATTCCTCCACAAATTGTTTCCATGATCACCCAGGGCCAATTCTTCCAAGGTCTTGAAAATGAGGATCCCAACAACCACCTTGATCGGTTCCTTGGATTATGTAGCACTTTTAAGTTGCCGAGAATTGATAGAGGTGAGGTTCACAGGATTTTGTTTCCTTTATCTCTGCGTGGAAAGGCTAAACACTGGTTTAAGAGCATTGGAGGAGCCAATGCAGATATGTCATTTGATGATCTACAGAAGAGGTTCTTGTCCAAATACTTCCCTCCAGCTAAGCTTGAAAAGAGAAGGTTGGAAATTATGAACTTTCAGCAACAAGAAGGTGAGACATTTAGAGAAGCTTGGGAAAGATTCAACGCTCTAATCAAGCAATGCCCCAATCATGACTTGGGAGAGATCAGGGAACTAAACACTTTCTTCAAAGGCTTAACTCTTGAATCCTCTTTGATGGTTAAGGCATGTGCTAACGGAGCACTCAAAGACAAGTCTGTGCCTGAAGTACGGGAGCTATTTAATCAAATTGCTGAGGACGAGTATATCTTCCCAGAGATCCGAACGCCTCATGTTAGAAAACAAAGAGGAGTACTGGATGTAGATGAGGAAACATCACTCAGTGCAAAATTTGAAGCATTGGCTAAGCAAGTGCAAACTCTAAAGGCAACTCAAGCCAAGACACCTGTGTTGTCTTGTGGAATATGCAAGGGTGAACATTATACTGATGAGTGCCCAGTCACCACTGAGTCCATTCAATACGTGAATAACTATGGCAACAAACCACAGTACTCTGGAAATTACTCAGGAGGAAACAACAGAGGATATTGCGGCAATCAAGGAACTTGGGGACAACAAAACCAAAGCCAGGGAAGCCAATATACTCAAGGGAATGAGCAAAGGAGAAATACCAATCCTCCACCAGGTTTTGATCACCAAGCTAGTTCATCAGCACAAGAACAAGGGAAGCCATCTGTGGAAGGTATGTTTCAAAAGCTGTTGGAGAGGTTGGACAAGAATGATCAGAGGTTTGAGCAAAGGTTTGGAAGTTTTGAATCAAGTGTTAAACATCATGAAGCCATTTGGAAGAATATTGAGATGCAGATTGGTCAATTGGCTAATGATGTGCATCAGAGGCAAAAAGGAGCATTACCAAGTGATACTGTTCCGAATCCAAAAGGAAGGGAAGCATGCAATGCCATAACCTTGAGGAATGGAAAAATTTTGCCTGGGAATAAACCGTCAGAAGTTAAGGATGATTGTACAGAGGAAGAAGACCAAGAGGATGAAGCTGAGGAAGTTTTGGAACTTAAGAAGAATAATGAGCAAGAGGATGATAGAGCTGTGAAGAAGGACATACCAGCTAAGGAAAGAAATGAGATCACTAAGAACTCCAATCCTTACAACTACCCTGAGTATGCTCCTAAACCTCCTTTTCCAGAGAGGAAGAAACCACCTCCTCAAAAAGGCCCTCAGTTCAAGAGGATTCTGGAAGTATTCAAGCAAGTGAATGTGAATCTTCCCCTGATGGACTTAGTGACTTCAATGCCAAAATATGCTAAGTATCTCAAGGATCTCATCTCCAACAAAGAGCAAATCTTGAGATGTGAGGTTCCTATGATGGTTTCTGAGTGCACTCAAGCAAGGATGGTTCATGATCTTCCTCTGAAGCTTAAGGATCCTAGGAGCTGTACTATTCCATGCAAAATAGGCACAAGGCATTTTGCAAAGGCTTTATGTGATTTGGGTGCTGGGATCAATTTAATGCCATTATCCATAGCTATCAGTGTTGGATTGGAGAGCAGGATTCGTCCAGTTGCGGTAACTCTACAATTGGCAGATAGGTCTTTGGTAACTCCTACAGGTTTGGTTGAAGATGTTCTGGTAAGAGTTGACAAATTCACTTTGCCTGTTGATTTTATTGTTCTTGATATGGTGGAGGACTCTGAGGTACCTTTAATTTTTGGTAGGCCATTTTTAGCTACTGGCGATGCTTTAATTGGACTTCGAAACAAAACTGTCACCTTTAGAATTAATAATGAGGAAGTAGTTTTTGACGTGAATTAAGCAATAAAACAACCTATGCATTTAGAATCTTTGTGTTCCATTCAGGTTGTTGAATGTTCTCCAACTTTCGTTGATGAGGGTGTTAAGTATGACTATATTTCTGTTGATGAAATTGTGGATGATGAAGAAATTGATTGTGATGAGCTTGATGTAGAAGATTGCATGTTTTCATTAGAGAGTGCACATATAGAAGAATGTGGTTTCAAAGATGTGTCAAACTTTGAAATGCCAAGTCAATCTTTGGTAGATCATACCTCACAGAAAGCATGTGTTAAGAATTGCTCAAATGATAGTGAGAGACATTTTTTACTTGATGATGATGATGAATGTTCTTTTCTTGACACTTTGATAAATTGCATAGAGTCACATCTAGAAGGACATTGTGATACCATAAATCAAGATAATGTGGAAATTGGTACTTTCGAAACTGAGAAGGAATCTGAGTGTGTAATTGGTACTTTATTTCCAGTGCATAATGAGGAATTTTTGTTACAAAATGACAATGTTTTTTGTGATGATAATTTTGAGAAAATTTGTGGAGTCAAAAATGTTTGTTTTGAGGATAAAAATGTTAACACTTTGAATGACAAGGATAACATGGTGAACAAGTGTGAATTTGAGACATTTGTTTTTGAAATTTCTGATGAGTTGATTGAGACCATGGATGTGCACTCCTTGGTTGAGCCTTGCAGGTTTACTAAGGATAATGTGGTAGAAGAGGGCTATGATGTGGTTCAAATGAATGTGAAATTTGGAAAAAGTTTTTCTCATGATCCTGTGCTTACACATATCCTCAACACTCCAGTGTTTTCTGAGAAGGAGCATGATAATGAGAGTTCATCTTTTGTGTGGTGCAGAGATGGATTTACTGAGTTCTTTTCATGACCATGACATACGTGTGGAAGAATAAAGTCTAGCTGGAGACTATCTAAATCTATAACTACTTCTTCTCCTTTAGTTTTAATAAGTAGTTTGTTTTCGTCTTTTTGTTTTGTCTGTGCGTTTCTTTCATTTTGGAATTCATCAAGGCCACTCATGATAAATGTGTTGCCCAGGAGGACATTGCAAGAGATATGTCATGCATACATGAGGCCAAGTGTGGGGGAGAAATTTCTCATTTACAGAAAGAGCAATGGATAAAGACAATCCACAAAGCACACATTGGACTTCATGACTATTCAAAACCAGGGAGCTCCTAAACCTATCTCTTTACTTTACATTGAGGACAATGTAAGTTTTAAGTGTGGGGGAGGGAATGTTGCTATGGTTTGTGTTTTCTTATTGTGCTTTATATGAAAATGCTTCATATGAAAACTTTTTGTGCTTTATATGCTGTGTTGAAAATTTTTTGAATTTTTGCTGTTTTGTGGTTTTTTGATGAATTTCTTAGTGTAAATATGTGTTGTTTTGGGACTTTTGCCTGTTATGTTAGTTCTGTTGTGTCATTATGAGTTTATTACCCGTATGTGTGATGTTTTTCATGTTTTGTGCAAGTTTTTCATGTTTTGTGAAAAAAATCAACTTTTGGTGAAATTTTGAAATTTTTGTGAATAAATGTTGATCTTGTCTATACATGGTGTAATGTGGTGCTGATGTCCAAATGAAATGCGAAAGTGCAAGTAATGGAATGAAAAGAAAAGAGGTGTAGTGACAGTGAGAGCAATGGAATGAAATGTTGACACTTTGTGCTATACTTTGTTCTTTTGTAAGCTATGTTCAAAATTTGAGTTCATCCAATTTCTACTAATGCTTTGCATGCGAAAATTGTTTTGATGTCTTTGATCCCAATCTTGATTAAATTGGTACATTTTGTTGACTAAGGCCCGATGTTAATGTAAGATAGATATGCCATGCAAAGTTCAATTGACATAGGAGGTAATGTGTATGGATTCGTTTCTTTTTTTATGCATTTATCTGGTGTCTCCAGAATTCGTGCATGTTTAGTCAATTTGGGATTCTTATGAACATGTGCGTGCACAAGAAATGATATGGAAGAAAAAGCCATATTGGCAACTGGGAAGGAAAAAGCCATAAGAACCTGGCAATCAAATTTGGAGAAAAAAGCCATAAAACCCAGGAATTATTTCAGTCATCAATATGTGCACCAATGTGCAGCACTAATGTGCAAGAATAAGGGCAATGTCCCATAGAGTACCAATGTACGCATAGGTACCATTGATCTTGTGATTGCATGTTCATAAGGGTGTACAAGGAGATTGGCATGTATTGAATGGTATGTGAAACCAGCTAGATAGTGTATAGCAAGGGAATAGATGAAGTTCATGTTCCTCAGCACACACTTGCACGCATGACATTTTGGTCTTTATTCATTGTGCCTTCGTTGATAATTTGTGCTAAAAGTTGATAGCTTGGAATTGAGGATATGTTAAGAGTTTTGATATTGCATGAAAAAAAAAATTATTTTGATGAACTCAGGTGAGAACAAGCTTGACAGAAGAGTGAGGTCACGTGCAAAGTGGTTTTGAAAAATGAGTTTTGTGTTGTGTCTTTACTTGAGGGCAAGCAAAAGCTCAAGTATGGGGGAATTTGATAAGTTGGTTTTATACCAACTAATATGTGTTAAATCACTTGGCTTTTGTTGTGTGTTTTATGTACATATGTGAGGTTTTGAGAAGTTTTATGCATTTATATGTTTGCAATATGAAAATGATCAAATGGTGCAAAGAAGAGCAAAAATTGTGGTAATTGAATTGAAAAAATGTAGGATGAAAATGGAGGAACCGAAAATACATATTTGGCCAAATTAGGGTTTTGGCAGCTTTGAGTGTGAATTTCATTTGAGCATAACTTCTTCAATATTAATCCAACTGATGAGTTCTTGGCTGTTCTGAAATCTGTGAGTGTACTTTAATTCTTATGTTTTAACTTTCTTCTAATGCTGTGTGTAAATATGAGAATCGAAAGCATCTTGATGATTGCTACTTCATGATTGAGTTATTGAATTCATATTGCCACAGTTTAGTAGATTGTTAATAACTTGAGCTACAGACCTCCGATTAAGGTGATTCTTGATACCTTAGAAAGCCATGAGATAGATATAGAACTCTTATGTTTACCATCAAGTCCAATTCAGGAGTTACGTCACACGAATTTGGTGTAGAAGTTGGGTTCTAAAGCTGAAACAAGCACTCAGCCACAATGAAGGCTCACATGCACAATATTGTTTCGGGCATTTTCACAAACACCTCACGAGCACTCACTTTGCACTACACTCTTGCACAGCTGCACACTCTTCCTCGCACACTCCCGCACACACCTCACATGCGGCGAGGTGATCTCGCCGCAACACTCACTGCACACACGATGTGCGGCGAGATCACCTCGCCGCACAACTCTCTCGCACTAACACTCGCACACATGCACATCACTCTTGCATACACTACGCACACCACTATCTCTACACTCATGCACACAACCTCGCACATCACTCGCACACTCTCGCACACATGCACAGCATCACTTGCACAACCTCACTCGCACATAACACAACTTCACTTGCACACAAGCACTACACTAAACATCACTGCACACACTCACTGCATATCACTCACCTCGCCACAACACAAGTACATATCCTTGCACATAAAGCATTTCATTACGTAAGACTTGAACACATGATGTTTCACAGTTCACTACATTCTTCATCCACACTTCACAACTCCCACAGCATTATAGCATTCCATTTCATAAATTCATAACATTTTGCACATATTTCATGGATCACATAATTTTCACACACGGTTTAGATTTCATTCACCATTCACATTCATTTTCTTCACAATATCTTGATTATGTTTCATTATTCATTCTTGCAGAATATCACTCATGATTTGAATTCAGAATTCACACATTGTGTTCACCTCATTCTCCCATTCACTTCACTTCAAGAAAATATTCACAGTTTTCATCTTCACAAGCTTCACAATTATCATTCACATCTCACACTTTATCCTACATTTGCAACTCACCACTTTTCATCTCTGAACTTTCCAATTCACTCATTTCACTCCACTCTCATACTCACAACACTCATTACTTCACAACACTCCACATGACACACAAACACTCAAACTCACACACTCGCACATTGCTGGCGAGACCTCGCCGCGAGGTCTCGCCAGCCAAATATTTTCACGGCGAGGTCTTGCCGTGAGACCTCGCCAGCAAATGCACACACGGCGAGACCTCGTCGCGAGGTCTCGCCACACATACGCACTTCATGGCGAGACCTCGCCACGAAGTCTCGCCATGCAATCTCACCATGAAGTTTCCAGTTTTGTGCACTAAAATGATTGGGTTGTAACTCCTTCGTCTGAGCTCCGAATTGGGTGATTTCGATGGCTATGGAAAGCTTAGACAAAGGGTTACAATTTTCATGTTTTAAGATTTTCATAATTCACAGTGCATCATGATCAAATCTTGGTGGGAAGTTGCTGCCATTAAGCATGTTGTTCTTGAGTTTCCAAAAAAAATGGCTAAGTGTTGACGCTTTGATTTTCTAAATTGTCAGGCAGCTGAAGGCCTTCATTTCTGTGGTAAGAAGGCGCAGTTTCGCTGTAGGGCTGATATGCAGAAGTGCGCGCGCATGTTGAAGGCGTGGAGGATGCAAGCATGAAGGCGTGATTTGAGTCTGAATCTTCAAGCTGGAGCCAGAAGAAGTGAAGGCGCGACAGCTAAAGCTTGAAGGCGTGTTGCTGGTTGCTGAAGCTACAGAAGGCGCGATTTGCACAAGCCAGAAGGCGCTGGAATGCTGAACTTTTCTCCAAACTTTGAATTTTCACATTTTTAGGCTGATTTTTAGTCATTTCTTTTAAGGGCACTTATGTAACACTTTGTACATTTGATGTTGCGTGTTAGTTAAATTTTCCCAACTCTATATATAGGGAATGTAGCTAACATGTAAGAGAGATGATTTGGGGGGATTTTTTAGAGAATATTCTAAAGTTGAGAACCATCACTAGAATTTTAGCTGGGAGCTTTTCTCCCTCTCATTTTCTCTCTCTAGATCTACTTTCTCGCAATAAACATTTCTTCTCCGATCTCAATTCTGATTGAAGATTTGGACTGGATTTATCTTTCTTATTCTCAATTGACAAAGGAATCGACAATTCGCTCGATTTAATCGGTAAATTCTTCCAATTAAGTGAGAATGAGCTTATCAATGTTGGAATTTGTTGATTTTGAAATGAGAAAGATGTTTTCTGGCTAAATTTATGATATCTTAGGATTCTTAATGGATGAATACGTGTTTTAGTAGATTATATGCTATGCAATTGATTTAATTGTTGAGTATTGAAATCACATTTGAATTGAGTATAAACATATGTTGAATTTCATAATTCTTAGCTAATCTTGAATAGATCAAACTTCAATTGTGGTCGACATGCTAAATTGAGGAGTGATTAATCAAAGTTAGCGAAGTTGCATGAATTGAGAACTAAATTGTGATTGTTTAAGTCTTTGCACTTGTTTTCTATAATCAATTCAATTCTGAGACTCAGGCCTCACCATAGGAAGTGTTAATGAATTGAAACATTAGGAAAAGTGTTAAAGAATCTTTCTGTGTTAACAACGATGATATGTGAACCCTAGGATGGACCTCGCCATGGGAGTTCTTAGGACTTTGCATGTTAAAGTAGTTAGCTGGGAGAGTTGAGACTTTGCGGAGCTTCTTCCACCATTCTCGGGCCTCGCCATAGGAGAGGATGGTTATTTGGGGGGTACAAGCAGTGATGTGGTCGCCATGCTAACCACAGCTTGGACTTCTAGGCAATTTAGGTCTCCATTGCATTTAATTGTTTACTGATTGCATAGCATAGATTTACTAAGCCTGTGTTCATCCAAAACAAGAATCCTGAGATATCTGTTTCATCCTTACTTATTGCTATATTTTGCATCTTTGTTTTCGTTCTTTTGAGTTGAATTTTCCTCTTTCCAGTACTTAGATTCTGTGACAGAACTTTTAGAACAATTTACTCAATTTTCTTGACCTACGCCTTCCCTATGGATTACGATCCTTACTTACGCTACTACATTAGTGTTTAGGGTTAAATTGACGAGGTGCGACAACTCGACGATCAATTTTTGGCGCCGTTGCCAGGGAAGGCAATCGGTTCTGGAATTTGTTGAATTGTTCTTGATTTTTACTTGTTCTATTCGTGCTTTTATTTGTGGCATTTACCTTAGCTTTCATTTTGTGTTGTTTTCTGTTCGTGTTGAAAATTGTGATCTGTTTCTGTGTTGCATATTTGAAGTTTTTGTTCTTTTGTTATTACACATCACTACTGTGTGTTGTGTATGCCAAGGTCTAGCAGGTTTGCAGGATAACCACAATTCTTATTGGATCTTGAGTTGGAGAAAACTTTGAGAGCACTGTTGAAGCAACAGAGAGAAATGGCAGCACAAGGAGCATAAGCACCGAGGTTTGGAGACCATTACGCAGTAAATTTTGACAATCGATTTGGTCATCAGGACATCGATGTGGAAAGTTACCACATTCCTCCACAAATTGTTTCCATGATCACCCAGGGCCAATTCTTCCAAGGTCTGAGGGTGTTAAGCATGACTATATTTCTGTTGATGAAATTGTGGATGATGAAGAAATTGATTGTGATGAGCTTGATGTAGAAGACTGCATTTTTTCACTAGAGAGTGCACATATAGAAGAATGTGGTTTCATAGATGTTTCAAACTTTGAAATGCCAAGTCAATCTTTGGTAGATCATACCTCACAGGAAGCATGTGTTAAGAGTTGCTCAAATGATAGTGAGAGTCATGTTTTACTTGATGATGATGATGACTGTTCTTTTCTTGATACTTTGATAAATTGCATAGAGTCACATCTGGAAGGACATTGTGATACCATAAATCAAGATAATGTGGAAATTGGTACTTTTGAAACTGGGAAGGAATCTGAGTGTGCAATTGGTACTTCACCTCCAGTGCATAATGAGAGATTTTTGTTACAAAATGACAATGTTTTTCGTGATGATAATTTTGAGAAAATTTGTGGAGTCAAAAATGTTTGTTTTAAGGATAAAAATGTTAACATTTTAAATGACAAGGATAATATGGTGAACAATTGTGAATTTGAGACATTTGTTTTTGAAATTTCTGATGAGTTGATTAAGACCATGGATGTGCACTCCTTGGTTGAGCCTTGCAGGTTTACTAAGGAAAATGTGGTAGAAGAAGGCTATGATGTGGTTCAAATGAATGTGAAATTTGGAAAAAGTTTTTATCCTGATCCTGTGCTTACACATCTCCTCAACACTCCAGTGTCTTCTGGGAAAAAGGAGCATGATAATGAGAGTTCATCTTTTGTGTGGTGCAGAGATGGATTTACTGAGTTCTTTTCATGAACAAGACATACGTTGTGGATGAATAAAGTCTAGCTGGAGACTATCTAAATCCAAAACTACTTCTTTTCCTTTAGTTTTAATAAGTAGTTTGTTTCTTCTTTTCTTTTTGTCCTTACGTCTCTTTCATTTTGGATGTCATTTGCAGAAGCCACTCATGATGTAGGTGGATGCAAAGGAAGAGATTTGCAAAGGAAAATATGCAATGCACCTATGAGGCTAAGTGTGGGTGAGGAGTTTTTCATGCACATGAGAAAGATGAACTAAGACAATCCACAAAGCACACATTGGACTTCATGACGATTCAAAACCAGGGAGCTCCTAAACCTATCTCTTTACTTTACATTGAGGACAATGTAAGTTTTAAGTGTGGGGGAGGGAATGTTGCTGTGGTTTGTGTTTTCTTTTTGTGCTTTATATGAAATGCTTCATATGAAAACTTTTTGTGCTTTATATGCTGTGTTGAAAATTTATTGAATTTTTGCTGTTTTGTGGTTTTTTGATGAATTTCTTAGTGTAAATTTGTGTTGTTTTGGGACTTTTGCCTGTTATGTTAGTTCTGTTGTGTCATTATGAGTTTATTACCCGTATGTGTGAAGTTTTTCATGTTTTGTGAACTCTAGGATGGGCCTCGCCATGGGAGTTCTTAGGACTTTGCATGTTAGAGTAGTTAGCTGGGAGAGTTGAGACTTTGCGGAGCTTCTTCCACCATTCTCGGGCCTAGCCATGGGAGAGGATGGTGATTTGGGGGTACAAGAAGTGGTGTGGTCGCCATGCTAACCACAGCTTAGACTTCTAGGCAATTTAGGTCTCAATTGCATTTAATTGTTTACTGATTGCATAGCATAGATTTACTAAGCCTGTGTTCATCCAAAACAAGAATCCTGAGATATCTGTTTCATCCTTACTTATTGCTATATTTTGCATCTTTGTTTTTGTTCTTTTGAGTTGAATTTTCCTCTTTCCAGTACTTAGATTCTGTGACAGAACTTTTAGAACAATTTACTCAATTTTCTTGACCTACGCCTTCCCTGTGGATTACGATCCCTACTTACGCTACTACATTAGTGTTTAGGGTTAAATTGACGAGGTGCGACAACAAAACAATCAATTTTTGGCGCTGTTGCCGATCTATTTTGAATTCGAAATTCACACATTGTGTTCACCTCATTCTTCCATTCACTTCACTTCAAGAAAATATTCACAGTTTTCATCTTCACTTCACAAGCTTCACAATTATCATTCACATCTCACACTTCATCCTACATTTGCAACTCACCACTTTTCATCTCGCCAGCAAAATGCACACACGGCGAGACCTCGTCGTGAGGTCTCGCCACACACACGCATTTCATGGAGAGACCTCGTCGCGAGGTCTCGCCATGCAATCTCACCATGAAGTTTCCAGTTTTGTGCACTAAAATGATTGGGTTGTAACTCCTTCGTCTGAGCTCCGAATTGGGTGATTTCGATGGCTATGGAAAGCTTAGACAAAGGGTTACAACTTTCATGCTTTAAGTTTTCTCTAATTCATAGGCATCATGATCAAATCTTGGTGGGAAATTGCTGCCATGAAATGTGTTTCTTTTGAGTTTTCAGAAATTTGGCTAAGTATTGAAGCTCTGAATTTCAAATTTTACCTGGCGGTTGTAGGCGTGAAGCTGCGAAGTAGGAAGGCGTGATCTACTAAAGGCTGGATTGTGTGAAGATTCGCTGAGTTGATGAAGGCGTGGAATTCCCAGGATTAAAGGCGTGGTTCGACTCTGATTTCTTCACCTGGGATCCTGAGAAGTGAAGGCATGCCCTGGACAAGCTAAAGGCGCGGAATGACTGCTGAGGACGATAAAGGCGTGACTGAAGGAACGCTGAAGGCGCTACATTGCTGAACTTTTCTCCAAACTTTGAATTTTCATTTCTTGGGCTGATTTTAGTCATTTCTTTGAAAGACACTTATGTAATACTTTGTACATTTGATGTTGCTTGTTAGTTACGTTTTCCCAACTCTATATATAGGGAAGGTAGCTAACATGTAAGAGAGAGGATTTGGGGGGATTGGAGAGAGAAGATTCTAGATTTTAGAATTATCGTTTGAATTTTAGCGGGAGCTTTTCTCCCTCTCATTTTCTATCTCTAGATCTACTTTCTCTCACTAAACATTTCTTCATCCGATCTCAACTCCGATTGTGAATTTCGACTGGATTCTTCTTTCTTATTCTAAATTGACAAAGGATTCGACAATTCTCTCGATTTAATCGGTAAATTCTTCCAATTAAGTGAGAATGAGCTTATCAATGTTGGAATTTGTTGATTTTGAAATGAGAAAGATGTTTTCTGGCTAAATCTATGATATCTTAGGATTCTTAATGGATGAATACGTGTTTTAGTAGATTATATGCTATGCAATTGATCTAATTGTTGAGAATTGAAATCACATTTCAATTGAGCATAAACATATATTGAATTTCATAATTCCTAGCTATTTTTGAATAGATCAATCTTCAATTGTGGTCGACATGCTAAATTGAGGAGTGATTAACCAAAGTTAGCAAAGATGCATGAATTTAGAACTAAATTGTGATTGTTTAAGCCTTTGCACTTGTTTTCTGTAATCAAATCAATTCTGAAACTCAGGCCTCGCCACAGGAAGTGTTAATGAATTGAAACATCAGGAAAAGTGTTAAAGGAGCTTTCTATGTTAACAACAATGATATGTGAACCCTAGGATGGGCCTCACCATGGGAGTTCTTAGGACTTTGCATGTTAGAGTAGTTAGCTGGGAGAGTTGAGACTTTGCGGAGCTTCTTCCACCATTCTCGAGCCTCGCCATGGGAGAGGATGGTGATTTGGGGGTACAAGAAGTGGTGTGGTCGCCATACTAACCACAGCTTGAACTTCTAGGCAAATTAGGTCTCCAAGATGTTTAATCGCTTATTGATTGCATAGCATAGATTTACTAAACCTGTGTTCATCCAATACAAGAATCCTGAGATATCTGTTTCATCCTTGCTTGTTGCTATATTTTGCATCTTTGTTTTCGTTCGTTTGAGTTGAATTTTCCTCTTTCTAGTACTTAGATTCAGTAACAAGACTTTTAGAACAATTTGCTCAATATTATTGACCTACGCCTTCCATGTGGATTACGATCCCTACTTACGCTACTACATTAGTGTTTAGGGTAAAATTGACGAGGTGCGACAACTCGACATCAATTTTTGGCGCCATTGCCGGGGAAATTGCTGAGAATGAAGCTGAGGAAGTTTTGGAACTTAAGAAGGATAATGAGCAAGAGGATGATAGAGCTGTGAAGAAGGACATACCAGCTAAGGAAGGAAATGAGATCACTAAAAACTCTAATCCTTACAACTACCCTGAGTATGCCCCTACACCTCCTTTTCCAGAAAGAAAGAAACCACCACCAACAAAAGGCCCTCAGTTCAAGAGGTTTCTGGATGTACTCAAGCAAGTGAATGTGAATCTTCTCCTGATGGACTTAGTGACTTCAATGCCAAAATATGCTAAGTATCTCAAGGATCTCATCTCAAACAAAGAGCAAATCTTGAGATGTGAGGTTCCCATGAAGGTTTCTGAATGCACTCAAGCTTGGATGGTTCATGATCTTCCTCCAAAACTTAAGGATCCTGGGAGCTGTACTATTCTATGTAAAATAGACACAAGGCATTTTGCAAAGGCTTTATATGATTTGGGTGCTGGGATCAATTTTAATGCCAATGTCCATAGCTATCAGTGTTGGATTGGAGAGCCGAATTCGCCCAGTTGCAGTAACTCTACAATTGGCAGATAGGTCTTTGGTAACTTCTACAGGTTTGGTTGAAGAAGTTCTGGTAAGAGTTGATAAATTCACTTTGCCTGTTGATTTTATTGTTCTTGATATGGAGGAGGACCCTGAGGTACCTTTAATTTTTGGTAGGCCATTTTTAGCTACTGGCGATGCTTTAATTGGAGTTCGAAACAAAACTGTCACCTTTAGAATTAATAATGAGGAAGTAGTTTTTGACGTGAATTATGCAATGAAACAACCTATGCAATTAGAATCTTTTTGTTCCATTAAGGTTGTTGAATGTTCTCCAATTTTTGTTGATGAGGGTGTTAAGTATGACTATATTTCTGTTGATGAAATTGTGGATGATGAAGAAATTGATTGTGATGAGCTTGATGTAGAAGATTGCATGTTTTCATTAGAGAGTGCACGCATAGAAGAATGTGGTTTCATAGATGTGTCAAACTTTGAAATGCCAAGTCAGTCTTTGGTAGAGCATACCTCACAGGAAGCATGTGTTAAGAATTGCTCAAATGATAGTGAGAGACATTTTTTACTTGATGATGATGATGAATGTTCTTTTCTTGACACTTTGATAAATTGCATAGAGTCACATCTGGAAGGACATTGTGATACCATAAATCAAGATAATGTGGAAATTGGTACTTTCGAAACTGAGAAGGAATCTGAGTGTGTAATTGGTACTTCATTTCCAGTGCATAATGAGGAATTTTTGTTACAAAATAACAATGTTTTTTGTGATGATAATGTTGAGAAAATTTGTGGAATCAAAAATGTTTGTTTTGAGGATAAAAATGTTAACACTTTGAATGACAAGGATAACATGGTGAACAAGTGTGAATTTGAGACATTTGTTTTTGAAATTTCTGATGAGTTGATTGAGACCATGGGTGTGCATTCCTTGGTTGAGCCTTGCAGGACTAATATGGATAGTTTGGTAGAAGAGGGCTATGATGTGCTTCAAAGGAATGTGATAGTTGGAGAAAGTTTTTATCCTGATCCTGTGCTTACACATCTCCTCAACACTCCAGTGTCTTCTGGGAAAAAGGAGCATGATAATGAGAGTTCATCTTTTGTGTGGTGCATAGATGGATTTACTGAGTTCTTTTCATGAACAAGACATACGTTGTGGATGAATAAAGTCTAGCTGGAGACTATCTAAATCCAGAACTACTTCTTTTCCTTTAGTTTTAATAAGTAGTTTGTTTCTTCTTTTCTTTTTGTCCTTACGTCTCTTTCATTTTGGATGTCATTTGCAGAAGCCACTCATGATGTAGGTGGATGCAAAGGAAGAGATTTGCAAAGGAAAATATGCAATGCACCTATGAGGCTAAGTGTAGGGGAGGAGTTTTTCATGCACATGAGAAAGATGGACTAAGACAATCCACAAAGCACACATTGAACTTCATGACGATTCAAAACCAGGGAGCTCCTAAACCTATCTTTACTTTACATTGAGGACAATGTAAGTTTTAAGTGTGGGGGAGGGAACGTTGCTGTGGTTTGTGTTTTCTTTTTATGCTTTATATGAAAATGCTTCATATGAAAACTTTTTGTGCTTTATATGAATTTTTTGTGCTTTATATGCTGTTTTGAAATTTTTGAATTTTTGCTGTTTTGTGGTTTTTTGATGAATTTCTTAGTGTAAATATGTGTGGTTCTGGGACTTTTGCCTGTTATGTTAGTTCTGTTGTGTCATTATGAGTTTATTACCCGTATGTGTGATGTTTTTCATGTTTTGTGCAAGTTTTTCATGTTTTGTGAAAAAATCAACTTTTGGTGAAACTTTGAAATTTTTGTGAATAAATGTTGATCTTGTCTATACATGGTGTAATGTGGTGCTGATGTCCAAATGAAATGCGAAAGTGCAAGAAATGGAATGAAAAGAAAAGAGGTGTAGTGACAGTGAGAGCAATGGAATGGAATGTTGACACTTTGTGCTATGCTTTGTTCTTTTGTAAGCTATGTTCAAAATTTGAGCTCATCCATCTTACTTTTGTATTGCATGCGAAAATTGATTTAATGTCTTTAATTCCAATCTTGATGAAATTGGTACATTTTGTTAACTAAGGCCCGATGTTAATGTAAGATAGATATGCCATGAAAAACTCAAATGACATAGGAGGTAATGTGTATGGATTCGTTTCTTTTTGTTATGCATTTGTCTGGTGTCTCCAAAATTCGTGCATGTTTAGTCAATTTGGGATTCTTATAAACATGTGCTTGCACAAGAAATGATATGGGAGAAAAAGCCATATTGACAACTGGGAAGGAAAAAGCCATAAGAACCTGGCATACAAATTTGGAGAAAAAAGCCATAAAACCCAGGCATTATTTCAGTCATCAATATGTGCACCAATGTGCAGCACTAATGTGCAGAATAAGGGCAATGTCCCATAGAGTACCAATGTACGCATAGGTACCATTGATCTTGTGATTGCATGTTCATAAGGGTGTACAAGGAGATTGGCATGTATTGAATGGTATGTGAGACCAGCTAGATGGTGTATAGCAAGGGAATATATGAAGTTCATGTTCCTCAGCACACACTTGCACGCATGACATTTTGGTCTTTATTCATTGTGCCTTGGTTGATAATTTGTGCTAAAAGTTGATAGTTTGGAATTGAGGATATGTTAAGAGTTTTGATAGTGCATGAAAAATCTGTTTTGATGAACTAAAATGAGAACAAGTTTTACAGAAGAGTGAGGTCTAGTGCAAAGTGGTTTTCAAAAATGAGTTTTGTGTTGTGTCTTTGCTTGAGGGCAAGACAAAGTGTAGAAATGGTGCAAAACGTATGAAAATGGTGGTAAATGCAAAGAAAGTGTAGAGGTTGAGAATTGAGAAATCAAAAATGCATATATGCCTATTTTAGGGTTTGGACAGCTTGGTTTTGCAATTTCATTTGAGCATAACTTCTTCAATACTAATCCAAATGAAGAGATCGTGGATGTTCTGGAAAGCTATTTGAGTGTACTTCATTTCTTATGTTTTAAATGTCTTCTAATTATGTGTGTAAGTATGAGAATCGAAAGCATCTTGATGATTGCTACTTCAGAATTTAGTTATGAAGTTCATATTGCCACAGTTTGGTAGATTGTTAATAACTTGAGCTACAGTCATCCAATTGAGGTGATTCTTAATCCATTGGAAAGCCATGAGATAACCCTAGAACTCTTAGGTTTACCATTGAGCTCAATACAGATGTTAAGACACACGAATGTTGCTTGGAAGTTGCTTGTTGTTCTGAAATGGTATCATAACACACTATGCACTCACAAAACTCTAGCGAGCATTTTCACAAACACCTCACAAGCAATCCACTCTCGCACAACCTCACAGCTATACTCTCGCACATACTCACACTATCACTGCACACACATTGTGCGGCGAGGTCACCTCGCCGCACATCCTCACTCGCACACCTCGCACAAGCTCACCGCACATGAGCACAACACTAAGCACACTACTCTCACTACACTCGCACTACACTAGCACCTTACATGCACACATATCATGCGGCGAGGTGATATGAATGATCGAGGCTCTATCTCCTGGACCAAACAATCACCACAACTTCGGATCGTTGTTGAACCAAAATCACGAACAAGCAACACAAAACAAACCGGGCGGAAAAGCAATCAAAGGAAAAACGCCAAGAATTGAGTAAATCAAACCCAACGTTTTATTACAAACGAACTCAATTTAACCTATGAAAATTCAATCAGTTAAACAAGTTAATTTGGCCTGCTCTTTAAATAAAGAACAATGGTGAAGTCACCTAAAGGTCACGCTAAAGGCAAAGCTTCTACAATGGACAATTAAATAATTTTCCAAGGCTTGGACAACACAAAGTGTTAATCACAATTTTTAGCAAGCTAAAAATCTCGAAATTCTCATTCATCAACTTCTTAAAACGTTTTTACAATGGCCCTCCTTTTATAGGAAATAATTTGGCCAAAAGGAAACTAAAACAAACCCTAACAAGAAGTCAATTCCGAATTGGATTGGACTTCCCTAACCAACTCCAACTTTAGGAAACTTTCCAAATTGGAATAGGAAACTAATAACTAACTTAATTTCCTAAAAGAATTACATCTCCTAAAAAGTAGGAGATTACTTTCCTAAACAAATTTAGTTTCCTAAATCCATTACTTGCAATTATCATGCAAGATAATTGGGCCAAGTAACTTATTAAAAATCGAAATTAAACCAAGACTTAAAGCCCAATTAATTAATGTTAATGGACCTTAATTATTACAAAATAAATCCTAATGATTAATCAATGGCGTCCATTAATGGCAAAGCCCAATCACGCAATCTTGATCTTCAATGTAGTCCATGAAATTCGAGATGAAAATTCGGCCAGAATCCCGTCATCAACTTTGGAAGGCATTTTCGACGGTGATAAAGTCAGAATCTTGGAAACCTTAAAGCACGAAAGTTGTAGCTCTATCTCTTATCGTTCCAGAGCTTCTTGAATGGTGCAATTCAGAGTTATATCGAAAGAGTTATGCCAATAATACCAAAACGTGACAGAAAGTTTCAGGATGAAAAATTGACTTAACACCATGGACGTGAACACGGGCTCATTCTCATCATTCCCTCCCTCCTTGAAAGGATTCGTCCTCGAATCTTGAATTTGAGTTCCTGGATCAAACACCAATATGATGAACTCAATGCAAACTCGAGCCAAATAAAATTGGGAAGATGCACATCTCGAGCAACAAGAATTGATATCCTGCCAAAACAAGACAAATGTATAAGGTAAAAGAAAGTAACATAATCTAAAACAAGACTTAGAATAATTTCCTTTCACCAAAAGAATAGAAGGGGAAGAATATGTATGCAAAATCGAAATACATATATCATGATTAGTCTTAACAAATTTTGCATGAGTCATAATGTTGAAGTCAATGAATTCAAAACAATTATGCAAATAACTATCAAGTAGTTTATGCAAATCAGAAAATCGAATGTTCTTAATTAGAGAACTAATAAAGATGAATTCACTAGCAACATTCATGAACACACTATTTACGTTATTAACATGTAATGTAAGCAAAGGATGTAAACATATATGAATAGAATCATAAGGACAAGAATATTCATAACAAGAATACATATATGCATCCTTGAGAAAGTGTAAATCACATGAACGTATTAAAACCCTTAACAACATGCAAAAGTTATCAAATGTAAGAGTGTAATTCCAAAGACTAAAATGTAAACAATCTATTGAATAGTTGTAAACATAAAATTTTACCTCTTGGAATTCAAAAGAAATTTGGAACGGAGATAACTTACCATACAAGTGTTGAGTTACCCATGGACTTCTTTGAACTTGATGAATGTGAGCAAAGTCACGAAATAAATAATCAAAAGAATCATTAATCCAGCAAGTAGAATCAATATAATTAACACTTGAATGAGGGCATACAAAGGTTTGATGTAGTTCGAAATTAACAACATTAAGCTCAAAATATAATTCATGTAAGAGATAAGCAACATAGCATGTGAAGAAACTATACATAAACTCATTCAATATAAAATAGTGGGATTTCATAATTGAATAATTATGTGAAATAATTTGCTTACCAAAACACAAATCATCAAACTTTAAAACACATGGTATAAATTTTCGAACTAAAGCTTCAAAGGTAGGTGAAAGACATTGAAATTGATTCAAAACAGAATTCAAACTTTGAAAATCAATAGCATCGAAATTAACAAAGTTCTTAACATTCAAACCATTAAAATCAACCAATAAACTTTCATACTTACCTAACTTACCTTGCTTACCTTGTGGAAAATAAGCTAAGGCAGATTGGACTCCTTCCAATTGATAATGAGTTGTTTGCAACTCCATTAAATGCTTAGGAACTCCAAAAACCTGCAAAACAAAAGAACTAGGCAACAAACAATTCAAATGGTGATCACTATCATCAAGTAAATACATTGATTGCCTAGCTACTAATGCTTTCTTAAACTCGCTAGAAGAAGCAAAATTACAAGATTTGGAAACACTTAAGGCTCGGCTATTACAAGATGCTCTAGCTATTACATTTTGTTTCTCTTGAACTTTCTTCTCCTTGGCGGCATTCATCTCTTTACAAGCTTTAGAAATTCTAGTTTGATCTTCAGAAACTTCACAAGGTGTTGAAGCTCGGATATTAAACTTCTTACCATCTTTCATGAGTGAATAGCAACTTTTGAGATCATTGTAAGCACCCTTGCAATCAAGCTGCCACGGTTTTCCCAATAAAAGACAAGATGTTTGCATAGGACATATATCACATAGTACCTCATCTTTGTACCTTCCAATTGAGAGTGCAATCTTGACTTGCATTGTCACCCATACTTCACCACAATTATCACTCCATTGCAGCAAGTAAGGATTTGGATGTGGAGTGGTTTGTAAATTCAACCTTTCTACCATGAGCTCATTAGCAAAGTTAGAGCTTTTCCCACTGTCAATCACTGTAGCACATACTGTACTTTGAACATTGCACCTTGTATAAAACTTTTGTACACATGCTGAAGATGTAGTTGTAGCCTCCTGAGTTTCATCATGTGGTTGTATCAACTTTTGGAATGTTTGCATTAATTCATCAATCTCCAACTTAAGAGTATTATTACTTTTTCTCCCCATTGATTAATAAACCTGCAATGTTAGTGAAAACACAAGAAATATATGTGTATATACCTCTCGGGTTCCTCACTATTGGATAGTAGGTACTCTCCACTCTATTTAGGTAGTGTTCTCTCTTATTTATCCTATCTAATACTCTCAATTAATGAATTTGTTGGGATGATTAAGACTCACCAAGTTCAATTACTTAAATAGCAAAATCTCAATCAACAAGTTCCACACAAAACTTTCACAAGAAAAATCAAGAGAATTAAGCAAAGAAAACACGTCACAAGATGTTTAAGAACACGTGTGGGTTATAATTGATTTACTACCAGAAGCTAAGATATTCAGAAAATAAACTCTAAGATGAAGAGAATGCAATTTGAATCACTTAATTCCGATAAGTATTGAGCAAGATATGGCACTTTCAATATTGGCGATTTTCAAGAACAAACAAGAACGAAAATTAGTTCTTTTCTTGGGCTGTTTTTTTTTTTTTTTATAAATGGTCCGAATCTCTTTTTTTTTTAATTGGGCCTTCTTTTTTTTTTTTTTTTAATGCACGGCCTCTTTTTTTTTTTTTTTTTTTTTTGTTCGGACAACCTTGTACAAATCAAAACTTTAAGGTTTTAAGACAAGAACCTAGTACAAGTACTTAGGTTTGAGGTTGTTGTCTTGTCTTATGTTGTTCAAACCTTAATTTCTTCAAAAATTTCAGCCAACAAGAATTTCAAATAACTCACCAAATATAAGGAATTTCAAGATGCCATTTTCACAAAAAGTTCAAGATTCAAGATAAGGAACAAGAATCTAACTCAAGAATTCAATTTTGACCACTTCGGATTTTCAAGAAAATCAAGAAGTTCAAGAAAGTGTTCAAGAACTTGTCTTTTTGACTTGTGGTAAAAGTTTGATGAAAATGCAAGATATGGTTGACAAGATAAAGAATCAAACGCAAAAGAAAGAACTTAATTCGGACAAGAATCAACAAAGTTATGAAATTTTGACCAAAGAAACCCTAATTTTGAAACCCTAGTTTAGACGAAATTTTCCCTAACAAATTGGACGTGTTGGACAGCAATAAAACACCAAGAATTCAACACTATGAAGACAAACAAGAGAGTGCAGAATATTGACACGAAGAACAGCAACAAAACGCAAAGAAATCAGCAAGGAAAACAACACAAAGACGCTAAAACGCTAAAGCTAGACTAGGACAATTTCGGGCAGAATTTAGCAACAAGTGTGCATGCGATTTTTGACATAATTAATGACTGAACCTAATACGAATTTAGACAGAAAGAAGGACTCAAAAACAGCAGCAAAAGAGACACAAAAACACAGCAGAAATTGACGCAAAAACAGTAGCAAAAGACGACACCAAAAACAGCAAGAACGCGGAAGAGATTAGAACGGATTAACCTGAAATTTGATGGCAACAACCTATGCTTTGATACCAATTGATATGAATGATCGAGGCTCTATCTCCTGGACCAAACAATCACCACAACTTCGGATCGTTGTTGAACCAAAATCACGAACAAGCAACACAAAACAAACCGGGCGGAAAAGCAATCAAAGGAAAAACGCCAAGAATTGAGTAAATCAAACCCAACGTTTTATTACAAACGAACTCAATTTAACCTATGAAAATTCAATCAGTTAAACAAGTTAATTTGGCCTGCTCTTTAAATAAAGAACAATGGTGAAGTCACCTAAAGGTCACGCTAAAGGCAAAGCTTCTACAATGGACAATTAAATAATTTTCCAAGGCTTGGACAACACAAAGTGTTAATCACAATTTTTAGCAAGCTAAAAATCTCGAAATTCTCATTCATCAACTTCTTAAAACGTTTTTACAATGGCCCTCCTTTTATAGGAAATAATTTGGCCGAAAGGAAACTAAAACAAACCCTAACAAGAAGTCAATTCCGAATTGGATTGGACTTCCCTAACCAACTCCAACTTTAGGAAACTTTCCAAATTGGAATAGGAAACTAATAACTAACTTAATTTCCTAAAAGAATTACATCTCCTAAAAAGTAGGAGATTACTTTCCTAAACAAATTTAGTTTCCTAAATCCATTACTTGCAATTATCATGCAAGATAATTGGGCCAAGTAACTTATTAAAAATCGAAATTAAACCAAGACTTAAAGCCCAATTAATTAATGTTAATGGACCTTAATTATTACAAAATAAATCCTAATGATTAATCAATGGCGTCCATTAATGGCAAAGCCCAATCACGCAATCTTGATCTTCAATGTAGTCCATGAAATTCGAGATGAAAATTCGGCCAGAATCCCGTCATCAACTTTGGAAGGCATTTTCGACGGTGATAAAGTCAGAATCTTGGAAAACTTAAAGCACGAAAGTTGTAGCTCTATCTCTTATCGTTCCAGAGCTTCTTGAATGGTGCAATTCAGAGTTATATCGAAAGAGTTATGCCAATAATACCAAAACGTGACAGAAAGTTTCAGGATGAAAAATTGACTTAACACCATGGACGTGAACACGGGCTCATTCTCATCACGAGGTCACCTCGCCGCATGCACACACACTTACACCATTCATTTTATGTCTCATACATTTGCACACAACATTCTTTTGCATTCTATTTCAACTTTTGAGCATAAATTGTACATTATACAACTTATGCACAACACATACATTTGCAATTCATTCATGAATTTTCACTTTGTGCACACATTCACAGTTTCACTCATATTTCACAACACCACACTTGGTTTCACAACACAAAATATTTTCACAAACACTTCGATCTTTAGCAATGACATTTACATCCAGCTTATATACAACACTTTAGTTATATTTAGTTCACAATATTTCACACATTTCACTTCTCTCATCGATTTGAAATTCTCAGTCTTGGAAGTATCCACAACACTAGCCTCTTTAGGAGTTTACATCGTCACTCCACACCATCACATTCATATTCACTTCACTCCACTTTCACACTCACTTCACTCATTACCTCACAACACTCCACATGACACACAAATACTCAAACTCACACACTAAGTGGCGAGACCTCCACGAGGTCTCGCCCACAAAAACTACACACGGCGAGGTCTCGCCGCGAGACCTCACCGGCAAAATCATCACATGTCGAGACCTCGCGGCGAGGTCTCGCCACACACACACACTACACGGCGAGGTCTCGCCACGAGACCTCGCCAGCATGATGCTCTTGGAGTGGATTTTGTTTGGCAGTCTTGAAGGAATGACAAAGTGTTGAGAGTGTTGTTCATGAGTTTCAGTTTTGTTGCACTGTTTTGAGTTGGTCATAACTCTCTTATCTTAGCTCCAAATTGGGTGATCCATATGGCTATGGAAAGCTAAGATAACGAGTTACAATTTTCATGTTTTAAGATTTCCATAATTCACAGTGTATCATGATCAAATCTTGGTGGGAAGTTGCTGCCATTAAGCATGTTGTTCTTGAGTTTCCAGAAAAAATGGCTAAGTGCTGAAACTTTGATTTTCTGAATTGTCAGGCAGCTGAAGGCGTTGATTTCTATGGTAAGAAGGCGCAGTTTCGCTGAAGGGCTGATCTGCAGAAGTGCGCGCGCATGTTAAAGGCGTGGAGGATGCAAGCATGAAGGCGTGATTTGAGTCTGAATCTTCAAGCTGGAGCCAGAAGCAGTGAAGGCGCGACAGCTTAAGCTTGAAGGCGTGTAGCTGGTTGCTGAAGCTATAGAAGGCGCGATTTGCACAAGCCAGAAGGCGCTGGAATGCTGAACTTTTCTCTAAACTTTGAATTTTCACATTTTTAGGCTGATTTTTAGTCATTTCTTTTAAGGGCACTTATGTAACACTTTATACATTTGATGTTACGTGTTAGTTACGTTTTCCCAACTCTATATATAAGGAAGGTAGCTAACATGTAAGAGAGAGGATTTGGGGGGATTTTTTAGAGAATATTCTAGAGCTGAGAACCATCGTTTGAATTTTAGCGGGAGCTTTTCTCCCTCTCATTTTCTCTCTCTAGATCTACTTTCTCTCACTAAACATTTCTTCTCCGATCTCAATTCTGATTGAGGATTTGGACTGGATTTATCTTTCTTATTCTCAATTGACAAAGGAATCGACAATTCTCTCGATTTAATCGGTAAATTCTTCCAATTAAATGAGAATGAGCTTATCAATGTTGGAATTTGTTGATTTTGAAATGAGAAAGATGTTTTCTGGCTAAATCTATGATATCTTAGGATTCTTAATGGATGAATACGTGTTTTAGTAGATTATATGCTATGCAATTGATTTAATTGTTGAGTATTGAAATCACATTTGAATTGAGTATAAACATATGTTGAATTTCATAATTCTTAGCTAATCTTGAATAGATCAAACTTCAATTGTGGTCGACATGCTAAATTGAGGAGTGATTAATCAAAGTTAGCGAAGTTGCATGAATTGAGAACTAAATTGTGATTGTTTAAGTCTTTGCACTTGTTTTCTGTAATCAATTCAATTATGAGACTCAGGCCTCGCCATAGGAAGTGTTAATGAATTGAAACATTAGGAAAAGTGTTAAAGAATCTTTCTGTGTTAACAACGATGATATGTGAACCCTAGGATGGGCCTCGCCATGGGAGTTCTTAGGACTTTGCATGTTAGACTAGTTAGCTGGGAGAGTTGAGACTTTGCGGAGCTTCTTCCACCATTCTCGGGCCTCGCCATGGGAGAGGATGGTGGGGGTACAAGCAGTGGTGTGATCGCCATGCTAACCACAGCTTGGACTTCTAGGCAATTTAGGTCTCCATTGCATTTAATTGTTTACTGATTGCATAGCATAGATTTACTAAGCCTGTGTTCATCCAAAACAAGAATCCTGAGATATCTGTTTCATCCTTACTTATTGCTATATTTTGCATCTTTGTTTTCGTTCTTTTGAGTTGAATTTTCCTCTTTCCAGTACTTAGATTCTGTGACAGAACTTTTAGAACAATTTACTCAATTTTCTTGACCTACGCCTTCCCTGTAGATTACGATCCCTACTTACGCTACTACATTAGTGTTTAGGGTTAAATTGACGAGGTGCGACAACTCGACGATCAACGCTTCTGAGCCAGCCTCCAACACGCCTTCATCATCCATTCTGCGCCTTCAAGCCAGCAAGCCCGCGCCTTTCAGCTGCCTCTTCATGCCTTTGAGCCAAAGAACACCACGACTTCTCCGCTCCTGCACACACAACACATAACCTCAACACTTAGCCAAATTTCTGATATGCATCTACACAAAATCCCCCACGAAATCTCGTGGGCAGAAACCATCTTGGCTGGTGAGGTCTCGCCGGCCAAATTTTCCCACAACTTTATGGCCTGCGAGATCTCATGGCCATTTTTTTGTGCATTTTTTACATGCCTGCGAGATCTCGCAGGCATAATTTTGTAGTACTTTGCAACCTTGCGAGATCTCGCAGGGCAATTCTTGATCACTTCCACAAGCCTACGAGATCTCGTGGGCATAATGTGCATGGTTGCTCGTTTTTTTCTTTTTCCTATGCCGAGCCGTGTGCTTGAGTGTGAAGTTTCGTTGTGCAAAAGTGGTGTGTGTGAGATGTGTGAATTAGTGTTAAGTGTGTGTATGAATGAACAATTGTGGTGTGCAAGACCGTGCACAACCTTGTGGTGAACTGAGTGAGTGTCATGCACAACGTGTGTGAGTGAGGTGCAAGATGAGTGCATGTGTGTGGCAAGGTGAATGCATGTGTCGCTAATGTTGTGCACAAGTGGCATGGCAAAGTGAGGTGCCGAGTGTGGCAAGGTGTGCTATGTGATTGCAATGGTGTGCAGCAATGTGTGCGAGAATGTGTAACTTCAATGTGTGATAGTGTCGTGCTTTGTGTGCTTGTGAATGCGTTTGTGAAATGTGCATGTTGTGTGAGAGTAATGCTTTGAATATGCTTGGTGAGGCATAAGTGAGTGCATAAGAAGTGTGTGAAGTGTAGCTATGAAATGCAAGAGGGAACTTCCCAAATGTGCCAATGAAATGCACAAGTTAAAGCTACGATGTGCACAAATTAACACCACGATGTGAATTCAACTTCTGAAAATAGAAAACCGCCTGCTTGTGACCAAATTTTGGCACTGATTCATCGTGAATTTGGAAATCCTTAAAAGCATATTGTAGCTCCATGTCTTAGCTTTCCATAGCCTTTTGAATCATCCAATTCGGAGCTAGGACGAGGAAGTTACGGCCAAAATACTGAAGTGTGGCGAGACGAAGATTTCCTTGGCGAGACCTCGCAAGCCATATTTTGACATGCTTTCACATGCCTGCGAGGTCTCGTGGGCAAGATTTTGTCTTCCTCCAGCACGCCTGCGAGGTCTCGTGGCCAAGATTTCTATGGCCTGCGAGATCTCGCAGGCCATTTCTTGCTCCAGCACGTCTTTCTACTTCTATGCAACATTCGTGTATCTTCAGCACTGAATCAGACTTCGTGGTAAACATAAAAGTTTTAGAGCTGTCTCTTGGCTTTCCATGAATTCAAGATTCAGCATCATTGGAGGTCTGTAGCTCAAGATATACTGATCCAACCAAACTGTGGCATTGCGAAGTCAAATACGAAACCCTGAAGTAGTCAATGCAAAGACGCCCCCGTTTCGCCTACTTGCACCCAGAATTAGACAACGTTAAAACATAAGAAATGGAGTACACTCAAGTAGCTTTCCAGAACATGCAAGATCGTCTCATTCGGATTAGAATTGAAAGAGTTACACTTAAAACAAGTTGCACCGACAATCTGCCCAACACCCTAAGTAAACCGTTTAAGCACTTTAGGATCCTACACTTACAACCTAGACATAGGTCACTTCGTCCACCATCATTTTTGCCCTTTTTGCACCATTTAACATTTCCAAATAGCAAACCACATATATGCATAAAACAACACAAGTCACCACACATTTGCATAAAACTCAAGACAAAAGCTAAGAGATTTAACACAAAATAGTTGGTATGAAACTCACTCATCACCAATTCGTGAAGACACAGCCATGTGAAGACCATGTGAAAGAAAGCAACAACTACTCTCAAGCATTATTCAAGCACTTTCGGATTTCAAATTTCATTCAATTCTATGTAATAGAATAGTTATTTTCGTCTATAAATTAGGGCTATCTAAATGTATTAAGCATCGAATGTTTTTAGAACTTGGAAATAACATTGCAAACTTTCTCATTCACTTCTATCTTATCAACATTCAGCTTTCTTTTATTTATTTGTTTTAAGGTAAACATTTTATTTATTTGTCTAAATATAATATAAAGAATAATAAAATGTTTACCTTAAAACAAATAAATAAAAGAAAGCTGAAAGTTGATAAGATAGAAGTGAATGAGAAAGTTTGCAATGTTATTTCCAAGTTCTAAAAACATTCGATCCTTAATACATTTAGATAGTGTTAGCTTAAAGTCGTATCAGCTCAATTTAACCCTACTCACTAATGTAGAAGTGGAAGAAGGTATCGTATCCACAGGGAAAATGAGGATTCAAGAATTTCGATTTGCACAATTATGTCACCAAAGTAAGATCAAGACTCAAAAGAACTAGTAGGAAATCAATTATAATTACACAGACAGGAAATGAAACTATCACAAGGTAAACACTAAGAAGTAACAAAGGGAATCACAAATGATTGAGATGGATAATCTAGAGTTTCTTCCGGGTGAATGCAACTTATCAGCACAGTACTACTAACTTACAATCAAATCAAATGAGGAGAAGGCAACTGGAGACCGAAATTGCAGTTGGCATGGTGACCACACTTCAATTCTAATCTCCCAACACCATCCTATCCTATGACGGGGCCTAAGGATGGTGAAGTAGAACCTAAGCCTTTCTCAATTCTCTACTCAAATTACTGAAGCATTATCTTCTAGAATCTCCCATGGCGAGGCCCGATTCTAGCTTGTAAGTTCATCATTCAAGTTGGAGAATCTCTTATTACCTTGTTCTACTAACTTCACAGTCTAAGAGCTTCCTATGGCGAGGCCTAGCTCTAAGACATGTACAAATACAAACAGGTTTAAGAACTCTTGCATTCTCTGGTTCTCATTCATGAATTCTTAACCAAATCTTATGAATTAAGATTCAACTCAGCATGACGACCGCAATCAAATCTCATTTCAACAAATTCAGATCAAAAGCATGAACTTAATAAGTTTTACAAATTCAATACAGAGAATGTTGTATTGCTCTTCTTAGATTGTTAATTATACTGCACATTATCAATTCAACCAAGCATTCACCCATTAGAAACCTAGATTATCACTCACTAGCCAGAAAACTCCATTTCCAATTCACGATCAACAAATTAGAAGATTACACAGTTCATTTCATCAATTGGAAAGAGTTTACCAATTAAGATGTCTCAAAGCTTCCAATTCTCAAAAGGATTGTGGAATGCCTTCTCAAATGCGAGGAGATTTACAATAATCGGAACAAATCCTCAATCGGAATCCAAAATGAAGTTCAAAAGCTAGACAGAAAAACTAGAGAGAGAAAGTAGATCTTGCAAATTTATTCCAGCTCTCTCTAGATCAAAAGTTGGTTACAAAATCTATCTAATGAATAATGGTCCAGGGATCCCTCTCTTTTACACATTAGTTACATCTCATATATATAGAGCTAAGAAAATGTAACTAATACGCAACCCTAAAATATCTAAAGTATTACAAAAGTGTCCTTGAATAGGAAGACCAAAAATCAGCCTAAGATATGAAAAATTCAAAGTTGAAGAACATTTCCAGCATTCCAGCGCCTTTGGGCCATTGCAAATCACGCCTTTGTCATCCTCGGCATCCTACGTCACACCTTCAGGCTCAGCTTCGCACACCTTCGCTGCTCAGAACTCAAGTGAAGAATTCAGACCAAGCTCACGCCTTCGAGCCTGGACAGTCCACGCCTTCAGCAACTCCGCGAAACTCCAAGCAGACCAGCCGCTGAGGATTCACGCCTTTGGGCTTCGGAGCTCCACTCCTTCATCCGCCAGCCTCAACCTGAAAATTCAGAGCCCAACACTTAGCCAAAATTCCATCCTTAAGCGCATAATGCTTCATGACAGCAACTTCCAGCCAAAATCTGGCCATGATGCATTATGAATTTGGGAAAGCTTAAAACACCAAAGTTATAGCCCTATGAGTTAACTTTCCACAGCCTTTTTGAATCATCCAATTAGGACCTAATATGAGAGAGTTATGGCCGAAATACTAAAATGTGGCAGAACTGGAAATTTCATGGCGAGATCTCGCAAGCCAATTTTTTCCATTTTTTTCCACTTCTATTTTTGCTCCACGAGATCTCGTGGAGCAATTTTTGCTACTCTTCGTTTTCTCCACGAGACCTCGTGGAGAAATTTTTGCTGTTTCTGTTTTCTCCACGAGACCTCGTGGAGAAATTTTTGACATATTTTCTTTGTCCACGAGATCTCGTGGACAAATTTCTTGCTTCAGCAAAACTTCCTACTTCTATGCACAATTCGTGTGTCTTCGGTTCTGAATCAGACTTTGTGGTAAACATCAAAGTTTTAGATCTTTCTCTTGGCGTTCCATTGGTACAAGAATCAGCATCATGGGAGGTCTGTAGCTCAAGATATACTCATTCTACCAAAATGTGGCAATGAGAAGTCAAGGAAGAAAATCTGAAGTAGCAATTACAAAGATGCTCCCGTTTCTCTACCTTGCACACAGAATTAGAAGAACGTTAAAACATATGAATTGAAGGACACTAAACGGGCTCTCCAGAACATCCAAGATCTTTGCATTTGGATTAGTATTGAAGGAGTTACACTCAAAACAAGTGGCACAACCAGTTCTGCCCAACTCCTTTATGCTGAAATGTTAGCTCTAATGTCTAGTCATGTTATGTATGAATGGTGTTGTGTTTCGCATGGTATTGAAGGAGTTACACTGAAATGTTAGCTCTAATGTCTAGTCATGTTGTGTATGAAATGTTAGCTCTACAACCAGTTCTGCCCAATGTTGCAGGAATGGTGCACGAAATGTGTAACAATTGTGTGCATGTATGCTGCCAAGACTTATGCATGTTGTGTGATGTTTGAGTGCAAGTGTGTGCGCAAGCTATGTGCAAGTGTCGCTAGTGTTGTGCACAAGTGGTGTGGGCAAGGTGTGGGCTGGCACTAGCCGAAATGTGTTGTGTGATGAGTGCATGTGTGCCACGAATGTGCAAATGTTGCCAATGTGCAAGTGGTTTGTGTGTTGTGTATGCTTAAGTAGTGTTCATGACTAACTCAGTGGTGTGCAAGTGAATGTCAATGAAAACGTGCCAATGTGATGAGTTGTGTGATGATCTTGTGGCAAGGTAAGTGCATGTGTATGGCAATGTGCGTGGCAAGGTGTGTTGGCAAGACTTGGCAAGGCTTGGCAAGGTGTGTCAAGGTCGGCAAGGTGTTGGCAAGGTGTTGGCAAGGTGTCCATTCCAGCACAACACTCTACTTCCATGCCAAGTAAGTGTATATTAGCCTCTGATTCAGATTTGGTGGTGAACTTAAGCGTTCTAGATCTCCCTCTTAGCTTTCCAATGGTTCATGATGCGGCATCATTGGATACTTGTAGCTCAAGTTATGCATGTTCTACCAAACTGTGGCAATAAACCCAAACATAAGAATCCTGGTCGTAGCAATTGTAAAAAAGCCCCCGTTTCTTATGCTTGCATAAACAATTGGAAAACAGTTAAAACATAGGAAATGCAGTACACTCAAAGAGCTTTTCAGGACACCAAAGAACTCACCAATTGGGTTAGTATTAAGGAAGTTAAGCTCAAATGAAGTTCACTAACCGAATCTGCCCAAAACCCTAAATCAAGCCTACCAAGCTCATTTCGGTTTCATTCACCTTCCTAGTTGTTTTGACCTCTCAACCTTGCCAATTAGTATCAAACACACAATTGCCTAAGTTCATCATCATTTTTGTTCCCTTTTAACCATTTTAGCACAACCAATTGCAAACCACATAAATGCACAACATCACACAAAACACCGCACTAACTCATGAAAAACAAGTCAAAAGCTAAGTGAATTAAGCCATTTAAGTTGGTATAAAACCAACTTATCAGATAGCCCTAATTTATAGACGAAAATAACTATTATATTACATAGAATTGAATGAAATTTGAAATCTGAAAGTGCTTGAATAATGTTTGAGAGTAGTTGTTGCTTTTTTTCACATGGTCTTCACATGGCTGTGTCTTCACATGGTTGTGTTTTCAAAGCTTTTGCTTTTTTGAAAAGATTGCTAATTTGACTTGAAAGTAATGATTCTTAGTTTTGTGATAGTAATAATTCCACCAAGGTTGAACTGTTGAATTTTTTCCTGATTGGTAGGCCTCCATAGCATCAATTGTATAGGGCCCATTTTGATAGATAAATCTTGAATTGCCTTCTCCAATTTCTCGTTTTGATATTAATTTTGTAATGTTGATGGAGTCTATTTGATGCCACGCTTTGTCGTCCATGTCAAATTTCTTCTTCTTGAACATCTTCAGTTGATATTTTTCCATGTTAATTTTCTTCTTCTTGAATGCCTTCAATTGATATTTTTCTTGAATCTTTTCCTGAAAATAGAATTTACAATTTTATATAATTTTATTTTATTTTATTATTATTCATATGGATTTTGAGCCATTTGTCCCCCAAACATGTCTTTGGGTGATGGACTGGGAGTTGAATCTGTTAACATATGTGGTTGTTGAATGTTTCTGTTTCTTTGAAATTCCATGAATTGGAAAAATGCTTCCATATCTTCTGGCTTGAATTGACTGGTTGTTGGAGTTTGTGGAATCTAATTAGGAATTGGATTAGGACTTGAATTAACAGGAGCTTTTGAATTGCTTGGTCCTGCTTGATCACTGGGTTGTGTTGTTGTTGGTAGAGTCCATGGACTATGACCAGTTGTCAAAACAGTGGTGACTGCTTTTGGACAACATAATGATGTGTCGTATTTCTCCCACCATTTGCATTTAAATTGTCTTATGAGTGACATTGGCATTGGTTCAGCTTTAATTTGTTGAATTTGGAAATTTCAACACCATATCCATGGAACCTTCATTGCTACATACCATTGAACTTCTCTAACATATTGTGGCATTGTTGAATGTGTTTTCCAATAATTGAATCCTTCTAATGCTTTTGCGGGTAACAATTCTATTTGGGATCCATGAGTTTCCCACCAATCATAGAACCAAAGCGGGAATTCTTTATTGCAGTCTTTAAGGAATGTAAAGAACCATGAATGATCAAAAGATCTTAAGTAAAATGCCTTTTTCCAGGCTTGTTTATAGTCTTCGTATGAATATCCTTGAGGATCATATTGAATAGAAAAAGGATTTTTTGAATGAATTGATTGCCAATCTTGGAAATTTAAAACCTTTTTAATGACACATTTTGAATAAGTGATTTTATTTGAATCATCTTTGTTATGGAAAATTTCGGCTGAAAATGAGTCTACAAGAATGAATTCATAAAACCTTTGATTTTTTATTTGATTATCTGAAAACCATAGAACAGTATCAATAAATAAAGTTTGAGTGTAATAATTTAGATTAGGAACATCTGGTTTAACCTTAAATTTTGTCAAAATTAAGTACTCATATACTTGTTTAAGTTGATATGAATTTGTTTTATTAGTATTATTATTAATGGGTGTAGTTGTGATGGGTAAAGGAGTCATTGTTCTAGGAGTAGAGGGTAGACTATTTGACTGATTTCTTAATCTGGCAAATGGAGTACTTGCTACTTGAGTATAAGTAAGAGCTGGGAAAGGTGGAAACTTGTCTAAAGGTGCAAAATTGTTTGACACTTGAATGTTTGGTGATAATGGTTTTGGAATGCTGACCTTGTTCATAGCATAGTCACTGGGACTTTGCTTCTTCTGATTTTTGAATGAGGAGGATTCTCCTTTGTCCGTCATCTTGAATTTTACCTGTTAGAAATTCACGAGTAAGGAAATCAGGTAATGAATTATTTTTTCCTTGAGTATATTCTATATCGAAATCAAAAACAGATAAAATACCTTGCCACCTAACAAATATCTGTTTAGAAACTAAATTTTTTATATCCTTTTGAAGTATATCTTTGGTTGATTTACAATCTACTCTTAATAAAAAATTTTTGTTATACAAATCATCTTGAAATTTAGAAATACACATGAATATAGATAATATTTCCTTTTTGACTGTTGAATAATTCTTTTGTGATCCTATCCATACTTTTGAAGTATATCTTACTAATTTAATTTTATTATTTAACTTTTGTTTTAGAATACCCCCATAACCTACTTCAGAGGCATCTGTTTCTACAATCATGAATGCATCTGGATGTGGAATACCTAAACAAGGTAATGACTTAATTTTCTTTTTTGCTTCTTGGACTATCTTTGTATGTTTTTCAGTCTATGGTGGTGGATCTTTTTGAAGTCTTTGATATAATGGTGCACATATTGTTCTTAATTTAGGAAAGAAGTCTGGTACATAATTTAAACATCCTAAAAATCTTTGTAATTGATTTTTATCTTTGATTTCATCTGGGAATTTTTCTCCAAATTCTAAGGCTCTATTAATAGGTTTAATAGTTCCTTTATAAATATCATGTCCTAAAAATCTAATTTGTGTTTGAAATAATTTCATTTTTGCTGCTGAAATGACTAATCCGTTTTGAGTTACTAATTTAAGAAATATATGTAAATGTTTAAAATGTTCATCTATAATAAAATTATGGGGGTATTCTAAAACAAAAGTTAAATAATAAAATTGAATTAGTAAGATATACTTCAAAAGTATGGATAGGATCACAAAAGAATTATTCAACAGTCAAAAAGGAAATATTATCTATAGTCATGTGTATTTCTAAATTTCAAGATGATTTGTAAAACAAAAAATTTTTATTAAGAGTAGATTGTAAATCAGCCAAAGATATACTTCAAAAGGGTATAAAAAATTTAGTTTCTAAACAGATATTTGCTAGGTGGCAAGGTATTTTATCTGTTTTTGATTTCGATATAGAATATATTCAAGGAAAAAATAATTCATTACCTGATTTCCTTACTCGTGAATTTCTAACAGGTAAAATTCAAGATGACGGACAAAGGAGAATCCTTCTCATTCAAAAATCAGAAGAAGCAAAGTCCCAGTGACTATGCTATGAACAAGGTCATCATTCCAAAACCATTATCACCAAACATTCAAGTGTCAAACAATTTTGCACCTTTAGACGAGTTTCCATCTTTCCCAGCTCTTACTTATACTCAAGTAGCAAGTACTCCATTTGCCAGATTAAGAAATCAGTCAAATAGTCTACCCTCTACTCCTAGAACAATGACTCCTTTACCCATCACAACTACACCCATTAATAATAATACTAATAAAACAAATTCATATCAACTTAAACAAGTATATGAGTACTTAATTTTGACAAAATTTAAGGTTAAACCAGATGTTCCTAATCTAAATTATTACACTCAAACTTTATTTATTGATATTGTTTTATGGTTTTCAGATAATCAAATAAAAAATCAAAGGTTTTATGAATTCATTCTTGTAGACTCATTTTCAGCCGAAAATTTCCATAACAAAGATGATTCAAATAAAATCACTTATTCAAAATGTGTCATTAAAAAGGTTTTAAATTTCCAAGATTGGCAATCAATTCATTCGAAAAATCCTTTTTCTATTCAATATGATCCTCAAGGATATTCATACGAAGACTATAAACAAGCCTGGAAAAAGGCATTTTACTTAAGATCTTTTGATCATTCATGGTTCTTTACATTCCATAAGGACTGCAACAAAGAATTCCCGCTTTGGTTCTATGATTGGTGGGAAACTCATGGATCCCAAATAGAATTGTTACCCGCAAAAGCATTAGAAGGATTCAATTATTGGAAAACCCATTCAACAATGCCACAATATGTTAGAGAAGTTCAATGGTATATAGCAATGAAGGTTCCATGGATATGGTGTTGGAATTTCCAAATTCAACAAATTAAAGCTGAACCAATGCCAATGTCACTCATAAGACAATTTAAATGCAAATGGTGGGAGAAATACAACACATCATTATGTTGTCCAAAAGCAGTCACTACTGTTTTGACAACTGGTCATAGACCATGGACTCCACCAACAACAACACAACCCAGTGATCAAGCAGGACCAAGCAATTCAAAAGCTCCTGTTAATTCATGTCCTAATCCAATTCCTAATCAGATTCCACAAACTCCAACAACCAGTCAATTCAAGCCAGAAGATATGGAAGCATTTTTCCAATTCATGGAATTTCAAAGTAACAGAAACATTCAACAACCACAGATGTCAACAGATTCAACTCCGAGTCCATCACCCGAAGACATGTTTGGGGGACAAATGGCTCAAAATCCATATGAATAGTAAAGAAAATTAACATGGAAAAATATCAACTGAAGATGTTCAAGAAGAAGAAATTTGACATGAACGACAAAGCGTGGCATCAAATAGACTCCATCAACATTACAAAATTAATATCAAAACGAGAAATTGGAGAAGGCAATTCAAGAGTTATCTATCAAAATGGGCCATATACAATTGATGCTATGCAGGCCTACCAATCAGGAAAAAATTCAACAGTTCAACCTTGGTGGAATTATTACTGTCACAAAACTAAGAATCATTACTTTCAAGTCAAATCAGCAATCTTTTCAAAAAAGCAAAAGCTTTGAAGACACAACCATGTGAAGACCAATTCGTGAAGACACAGCCATGTGAAGACCATGTGAAAGAAAGCAACAACTACTCTCAAGCATTATTCAAGCACTTTCGGATTTCTAATTTCATTCAATTCTATATAATAGAATAGTTATTTTCGTCTATAAATTAGGGCTATCTAAATGTATTAAGCGTCGAATGTTTTTAGAACTTGGAAATAACATTGCAAACTTTCTCATTCACTTCTATCTTATCAACTTTCAGCTTTCTTTTATTTATTTGTTTTAAGGTAAACATTTTATTATTCTTAAACATTATCCATTATAAGAGTCAAAACTTAAACATTATCCATAACGGTATTTTGTAATACCAATTCTTTGAACATGTTCATTAAAACTTTAGAATTTGCAATCATAAAGTTGGTGCTAATGTGCTCAATAAACACTATTCGTTGCTGAATTTCTTCTTTAACAGAAAGGTATTTCAATTCTTTATGTTTAGCACCTTTAGAAAACTTGTAGTTTTTAGAGAAAAAAATTGTTGTGGCATCATCACAATAAATTTTCACCGACTTGGCAGTAATGTAGACAATTCCAAGTTCTAAAATAAAGTCCTGAAACTATAATCCATTAATAATGGCCTTAAAGTATGTCACAAATTCACATTTCATAGTGCAAGTAGCAATGACATATTGTTTTGCACTTTTTCATAATGTTGCTCATCTTACCATCATGAGAAAATACCCAAATGTGGATTCTTAGTGTCTAAGCATCCACCACAATCTGAATATGAGTATCCGATCATTCAACTGTTTTAAACTAAATACGATCTTAAATATTAGAAGTAACTTGGAAGTTTAATAAGACATAAGGAATAGAGTTTGCATATGGTCTGGCAAGCAGTTGTAGAAGCCTTGTAAACCCGTTGGTAAGCCGGCGTCTGCCCAGGTGTTCCCGGTTAGGCACTCCTGTGTTCCCCTACACTCACTCACATTCTGCATGTTGCATTAAGCAACTAAGGTACGTCTTTTACTATAGATTTAAATAAGTTTAAACAATTGTTTGGTTTAGGTTCAATTACTGATATTGTAATAGATGATACTGTTAATCAAAGTCATGAAATTCAATTTGATATTTCATCAAAAACACTCAATAAAGTTTATCAAATAGGAAAACTTAATTTTATTAATTCCTATGCAATAAAATTACATGAACAAGACATAAACTTTAAAGAAACTTCAAAAACCATAAAATTATTATCCTCTGTAGCTATAGAACATTACAGAAGACAAGGATTTTAATATATTCATTATGGATTAGTAAAAATTATAATTCAACCTATGCATAGACTAGGCATAGATAATCCAATATTTATAGCTCTTCGAGATAAGAGAATGATAGAATATCCAGATTCAATATTATCTTTAATTCAAACAAATATTTGTGATGGTTCAATTTCATTCAATTGTATTCCAAATTTTGTAGCTAGTTTAAATGATGAATTAATTCGAGACTCTTTAGTCATGGATATTCAAATAGATCGACACAAAATAGACAGTAGAAGTCGCAGTTTTGCTATAAGATACAAAGTCTGTTTTAAATTACTCAAAACACTAATAGATTCACAATTAAAATTAGAACCAAGTAATAAAGAAGAAATGGTAATTTTCGAAGAAAACTCAACTAAATCAGCAATATGTATTCCTAAAACTTTAAAATGGCATGAAATAACGATTCCTGAATCTTTTATAGTAACTCCTCAAGAGCAATTAAGAAACCTTCATCAATCTAATACATCTCATATGATTAAACAAGATGATGGTAGTATTCAAATTTATTTTAACAATGTAAGATCTAATAGATATGGAGTTAATAGAATGCAACATATTACTCCTTCTAGGCATTCAACATCTGATATTCCTTCAGAAGTTCCATTAGTACAAAGAACTTTTAGTCAAAGTACTAATATGTCCAATAATCCTGAAATATATTCGATTCCTATGACAGGAAGTCAACGAATTCATTATAAGTCACCTTTACCTGAAATTATCAATACTCCAGAATCTCCAACATTTTCAGATATGCGACCTGATCCAAATATGAGATCAACAACAATAAATGTTATCAGTAAGATATTCACCCCCAATCATACATATTTAACAGAACAATTTAATAATGAAGAAAATAACGAAAAACGAAATTGGTATAATAAGATATTTACAACATTTCAAAATATACTTCAAGAAAAATGGAAAGAAGAATTAAATAAACGACAATTTAATTTTCCCTTTTTTACATGGTTAGAATTTATCACTCAAAAAGAAGATTTGCAGGATATTTATTCAGTTCCTAGTATTAATGTGCAAACTCAAATGTATAAAAAATGGCATACTATAGATGGAGAAATATTAAGTGCAGTACATCCACCATTATTAAATATTAAAATTTCAACAGCATCAGGAGATGTTCTTGCAACCCTTTTTAGGGAAGCTAGACCGGACAAAGGTCCAATAGAGATTGAAGATATAAAAAAAGTTAATCAACAATTAAATTATTCAAATCAAATATTATCAACCTTAGCTAATCAAGTAGATTTAGTTGTAACAAAAATAGATAATATTCCAAAAATTACAAATCAAAATTCTAGCACTACAAATAAAACAAAATTAAAATTTCCAGAAGAAATAACTAAACCACATTTCACAGTATGTGACCCTTTACTTCAAAATAAATTACAAAACTTTCAGATTAATAAACAAACAACTTTACAAAAAATCTTAGATAAATTAGAAGATAAACCTAGTACAAGTCAAATTCATAATATTCAACAAGTACAGGAAGATACTAACTATACCTCCTCAAGTAGTTCAGAAGAAATTGATAGTCAAGATGATATTGAAAACAAAATAAATGAAATCGAAGAAGAATTTGGTGAACTCAATAGAATCAAAAGATATAAAAAATATCCAAACAAACAAATACAGTATGCACCATATCAAAGAAAAAACTTTTATTCAAAATTAACACCTCCCGATCTTCAAATAGAAGAGAGGGCAACATTTGTAGCCAAAAATTATGAAGGTAAAGGAGTTTATGAATGGAACATAGATGGTAAATCTGATTATGAAATATTAAAATTATTCCAAGAAATGGGTATGGCTATCACAGCCTATACAGCCCAAAGATTTGATCAACCGACAATAGCAGCAGGACTTTTAGCAGGATTTACAGGTCAACTAAAAAATTGGTGGGATAATCTCCTTACCACAGAAACAAAAAATGACATTTTAGAGCATGAAAATGAAGAAGAGGAAAAAGATGTAAATGGACATGTAGTTAAAGGCCCAGATGGTCAACCATTCAAAGTAAAAAAGAAAGATGCAGCAAATTATTTAATATATGTATTATCAACACATTTTGTGGGAAACCCCACTCATGATGAAACTGGTACTCAAATATTCCTTACTAATTTAAGATGCCCAACATTAACAGAATTTAGATGGTATAAAGATATGTTTTTAACCTATTTGTTTAAAAGAAAAGATTGTGCAGCTTCTTTTTGGAAAGAGAAATTCATTACAGGGTTACCCAATTTATTTTCTCAAAGAATTATGACTAGTCTTAAACATGAAGTACAAAATGAAGTTATAAATTTTAATGAAATATCCTATGGTCAATTATTTGCTTTCATTAAATTAGAAGGATTAAAATTATGTCAGGAATTAAAATTACAAGCTAAGTATGGTTCAAAAAGAAGAGAAGTAGGTTCATTTTGTGAAGCTTTTGGTATAACAGATATACGAGCACCTTCATCACAGTATAAAAAGTTAAATAATTCTAAAACTTACAAAAAGAAATATTCTAAGTATAGAAAAAGAAAATTTAATAATCAAAATAAGGAATCAACCCCTCACAAAAATTTTAGGAGAAAAAATTTCAATAGGAAAAGAAGCATTACTTGTTTTAAATGTGGTCGAACTGGTCATATAGCACCTAATTGTCGAACTCAAAAACGAATTAATGAAATATTTAATGATGACGAAGATTTAAAAAAGAAAATGTTAGCAGTAATGATTAACGAGGAAGAAAGTGATCAACATATTAATGAAATAGACTCAGAAAGTGACGACTATACTGATTACTCATCACCTTGTAAATGTAAAACAATTAATGTTATATCCGATGTAAAAGACAAAAAAAAATTTTTATTTGATATAATAAGTAAAATTCAAGACCCTAATGATCAAAAAGAATATTTACTTAGATTAAAAGATTTAATATTAGAAGACAATATAAAACCACCTAATCTAGAACCTTTTAGCATAACTCAACTTTATGATAAATATTCATCAGGAAATAATCCATTTGGAATTCCTAAAAATATTCCTAATTACAAAGAAGATATTCAAAATTTAAAAGCAGATATCAATAAATTAAAGCAAGAAATAAACGAGTTAAAAACCAAAGATTTAGAAATAGAAACTAGACTTTTATTACAAAACCAAATTCAAAATGTAGAACCTTCAAAAAATAATAAAATAGGTATTCAAATTAATGAACAACACGAAGATCTTACTTAGTATATTAATATTATAGATAAAGTCAACATTGAAAAATGCTATGCTTTCATAACTATAGGAGTTCAAGACTTTCAAACTACTTGTGTAGCAATGATAGATAGTGGAGCAGATCAAAGTTGTATTAAATCTGGTATAATACCACTCAAGTATTGTTCAAAAACTAATGAAAAATTAGTAACAGCAAATGGTAGCCCCTTAAATATAAAATATAAAGTGTCAAATGGACATATATGTAATCAAGACTATTGTTTTAAACATACTTTTATAAGTATAGATGATCTAACTCAAGATGTAATATTAGGTAATCCTTTTTTATATCAAATTACTCCTTTTGAAAAAACAAATCAAGGAATTAGTTTAAAAATAATGGGAAATCCAATAACATTTAAATTTATATCACCTGTTAAGCAAAAAGAATTAGATATATTGCAATCTAACTCAATTTTCACTAAAAATTCCATAAGAAAGATGATTAATAGAAAATAACATCAAATAAATCTAATAAAAGAAGAAATTAGTTACACTCATATTGAAGTACAACTTCAAAAAGGTGAAATTATAAAACGAATTCAAGAATTAGAAAATCAATTTAAAAAAGAAATATGCGCTGACCATCCAGCAGCATTTTGGAATAGAAAAATTCATATAGTACATTTACCTTATGAAGATAATTTTAATGAAAAAGATATTAAAACAAAAGCACGACCTATACAAATGAATTCTGAATTATTAGAATATTGTAAAAAAGAAATTCAAGAATTACTCGATAAAAAATTAATTAGAAAATCAAAATCTAAATGGAGTTGTCCAGCTTTTTATGTCAATAACCAAGCTGAAAAGGAACGAGGAGTTCCTAGATTAGTTATCAACTATAAGCCCTTAAATAAGGTACTCAAATGGATAAGATATCCAATTCCAAATAAAAAAGATTTGCTTGATAGACTGTTTGAAGCAAAAATCTATTCAAAATTTGATTTAAAGTCTGGATATTGGCAAATTCAAATAGCAGAAGAAGATAAATATAAAACACCATTTACAGTTCCATTTGGTCTTTATGAATGCAATGTAATGCCTTTCGGTCTAAAGAATGCACCTTCTGAATTTCAAAATATAATGAATGATATTTTTTCTGCTTACACATTTATGATTGTATATATTGATGATATACTAGTATTCTCAAAAAATTTAGATGAGCATTTTAGGCATTTATATATATTCTCAAAAATAGTACATAAGCATGGCTTAGTTATTTCTGCACCAAAAATGAAATTATTTAAAACAAAGATTCGATTTTTAGGACATGATATTCATAAATGAACAATAAGACCTATTACAAGAGCTATAGAACTTGGTGACAAATTTCCAGATGAAATCAAAGATAAAAATCAATTACAAAGATTTCTAGGATGTCTGAATTATGTAGCAGATTTTTTCCCTCATTTACGCACACTCTGTGCTCCTTTGTATCAACGATTGCAAAAGAATCCCCCATATTGGACACAAGAGCATACTAACATTGTTAGAGAAGCAAAAATCAAAATAAAAGCTTTACCTTGCTTAGGTCTTCCTCAACCACATGCATTCATGATTGTTGAAACTGATGCATCAGATGTTGGTTATGGAGGAATATTAAAACAACGCATAAATAAAAATGAACAATTAGTAAGATTTACTTCAAAAGTATGGAATGGTTCCCAAAAGAATTATTCCACAGTAAAAAAGGAAATATTAGCTATTGTTTTATGTGTTTCTAAATTTCAAGATGATTTATATAACAAGAAATTTTTACTCAAAATAGATTGTAAATCAGCAAAAGAAATATTGCAAAAAGATATTCAAAATCTTGTTTCAAAACAAATATTTGCTAGATGGCAAGCTATTTTATCAGTCTTTGATTTTGATATAGAATACATTAAAGGAGAAAATAATTCATTACCTGATTTTTTAACACGCGAATTTCTTACAGGTAGACAGAAGAATGTCACAGATTTCAAGAAATGAAGATTGGCAATGGATAAAAGATTATATTGAACATCCAAAAACTAAAAAGAAAATTCTTAAAATATATTCATCACAAGAACGAGTTATTCAAGATTCTGAATTTCCACATATTTATCATATACATAATATTAATCCTTTATCAGTAAAACATCAAGTATTTTTGAATTTCCACATATTTATCATATACATAATATTAATCCTTTATCAGTAAAACATCAAGTATTTTTGCATCAAATATATTACTACAGTATGTTAGTATCATATTATACACATAAGTCTACAAGAATCCCAGAAGTAAATATGGCAATATGGAAAAGATTAGAAAACTTTAGAAAAGAAATAGCTTTTATATAATTATTTCTAATATCGTTGATATTATACAGGTACAATTCAAGATGTCAAAGAAACTTCAAGATTCGTCATTTAAGAATTCCAAAGAACAAAGTCCTAGTGACTATGCATCAAAGGTAATGATTCCTAAACCACTATCACCGATTGTTCAACAAAGTAATAAATTCATTACTCTAGGAGAAGACTTTTCGAGTCTCTTCTATGTTCAAGTAGCAAGTACAGCATTTTCAAAACTCCAACATCAGTCAAGTCCTTTGAATATTGCTCGAAGTATGGCACCTCTTCCAAATTCTCAAATTGGTCAATATACCCTTAAACCTAAGTCAGAAACACTTTTTCTTACAAAATACACTGAATCTCAAGATGTATCAGAACTCAAAAAAATTACTAGTCGTTTTTTCAATTCAAATTATAATTGGTTACCTGAAGACCCTTTAAAAAATCAAAATTTTTATGAATGTATTTTAGTAGATTCATTATCTGTGTCTATTACTCATAGAACTAATGAATATAAAACTATTACTTATTCCAAATGTATAATTAAGAATGTTCTTACATTTCAATCTTGGCAAGGACCAGCAGCATTAAAACCTTTTACAGTCAGATTCAACCCTCCTGGTTACACTTATCAGGATTATAAGCATGCCTGGTATAGGGCATTTTATATTCATTCTTTCGATCATTCATGGTTTTTAACATTTCATAAAGATTGCAATACAGACTTTCCTCTCTGGTTTTATGACTGGTGGGATACTCATGGAGCTCAAAATGATATTTTACCACAAATAGCCAAAGAAGGATTTCAACAATTTCAAAAAGATTCAAAAATGAGCCCTTACACCCATCAATTACAATTTTTTGTCTACTCAAAATACCATGGATCTGGTGCTGGAGTTTTCACATTCAGCAAATCAAACCTAGGACCAATCCTATGTCTTTAATCCGACAATTCAAAATTAAAAGGTGGGACAAATGAGCAACAAATATCTGCTGTCCAGAAGAAGTAAAACTTTTGCTCACTACTGGTAAAAGAACTTGGGTCAATTCAACCTCATCTGGCCTTAGCACACTAGTTGTTCAATCCATACGACAAACAACTCCAACCACACAATATACTCCTCAAACAATCATTCAAGATTCAGATATGGAGGAATTCATGAGATATATGGAATTCAAAAGAAATAGACAAATTCATCAAGATCCTCAAGCTTCTACAGCATCTACTCCTCATAACACTCAAGAAGATCATTTCGGAGGACCTGTGGCACAGGATCCTTACGAAATTTAAAAAAAATGTTACTCAATTATTATGTTTCAGGTTCTTTCAGACAACAAACAAAACAAGACGAACTCCAAAGCTTTGAAAGGCGAAGGTTCAACGAATGTTACTCAAATAATTCAGCTTCGAGAAATTGGAGAAATAAATTATAATATTCAATCCTGGTGGAATTACAGATTCAATTTATTCAATGTCAAAACAAAAGCTATGCATGACAGAAAATTTTGAACTCATTTTTAGATTAAACTATCAAATATTTGCAAAATGCTACATCAACGAGAAATTGGTGGTGTCACTCCAAAAATCATTAGACAAGAAGGAAGAGACTCTATTCTCTCTTTATCAACTCAAAAGCAGCAAGGAAAGATTCTCTGCCTACAACAATGGTGGTCCTATTATCATAAAAGACAGATGCAAGAATTACTACAATTTTCTCAACAAATGGATCAATGGAGGCGAGTAAAAGAAAAAGCAAGGACACGTGAAAAAAGCAATCGGACAAAAAGAAGAAAGAAAAATCAGCAAACATTAGAGTCCCTACTCCACATGGAAGAAAGCAAAAATGAAGATAAGAAGGAATAAAATCTCCTACTCAGCAAGATGTCATGGCTTACTTTTCTTTACATTTAACGTCATTACTTACGTTTTTCTATTCAATGTATTTCTATAAATAGATCACTCAATATCATTGTAAGGTATCAGTGGTTTTATCAGTAATAAGAAAACCTTTTCGATTCACTTTTTCTATTCATATTAACTTTCTATTATCATCAACCCTTTTCTTTCTTTAAGGTATTATTTAAAATTAATTTTAATTTAGTTTTTATTTTATCATCGATCCTCTGTTAAGTTTTGGTATATAGAAAGTTAATATGAATAGAAAGAGTGAATCGAAAAGGTTTTCTTATTGCTGATAAAACCACTGATACCTTACAATGATATTGAGTGATCTATTTATAGAAATACATTGAATAGAAAAACGTAAGCAATGACGTTAAATGTAAAGGAAAGTAAGCCATGACATCTTGCTGAGTAGGAGATTTTATTCCTTCTTATCTTCATTTTTGCTTTCTTCCATGTGGAGTAGGGACTCTAATTTTTGTTGATTTTTCTTTCTTCTTTTTGTCCGATTGCTTTTTTCACGTTTCCTTGATTTTTCTTTTACTCGCCTCCATTGATCCATTTGTTGAGAAAATTGTAGTAATTCTAGCATCTGTCTTTTATGATATTAGGACCACCATTGTTGTAGGCAGAGAATCTTTCATTGCTACTTTTGAGTTGATAAAGAGAGAATAGAGTCTCTTCCTTCTTGTCTAATGATTTTTGGAGTGACACCACCAATATTTGATAGTTTAATCTAAAAATGAGTTCAAAATTTCTGTCATGCATAGCTTTTGTTTTGACATTGAATAAATTGAATCTGTAATTCCACCAGGATTGAATATTCGAATTTATTTCTCCAATTTCTCGAAGCTGAATTATTTGAGTAACATTCGTTGAACCTTCGCCTTTCAAAGCTTTGGAGTTCGTCTTGTTTTGTTTGTTGTCTGAAAGAACCTGAAACATAATAATTGAGCAATTTTTTTTTTAAATTTCGTAAGGATCCTGTGCCATAGGTCCTCCGAAATGATCTTCTTGAGTGTTATGAGGAGTAGATGCTGTAGAAGCTTGAGGATCTTGATGAATTTGTCTATTTCTTTTGAATTCCATATATCTCATGAATTCCTCCATATCTGAATCTTGAATGATTGTTTGAGGAGTATATTGTGTGGTTGGAGTTGTTTGTCATATTGATTGAGCAGCTGGTGTGCTAGGGCCAGATGAGGTTGAATTGGCCCAAGTTCTTTTACCAGTAGTGAGCAAAAGTTTTACTGCTTCTGGACAGCAGATATTTGTTGCACATTTGTCCCACCATTTAATTTTGAATTGTCGGATTAAAGATATAGGATTGGGCCTAGGTTTGATTTGCTGAATGTGAAAACTCCAGCACCAGATCCATGGTATTTTTAGTAGGCAAAAAAATTGTAATGATGGGTGTAAGGGCTCATTTTTTAATCTTTTTGAAATTGTTGAAATCCTTCTTTGGCTATTTGTGGTAAAATATCATTTTGAGCTCCATGAGTATCCCACCAGTCATAAAACCAGAGAGGAAAGTCTGTATTGCAATCTTTATGAAATGTTAAAAACCATGAATGATCGAAAGAATGAATATGAAATGCCCTATACCAGGCATGCTTATAATCCTGATAAGTGTAACCAGGAGGGTTGAATCTGACTGTAAAAGGTTTTAATGCTGCTGGTCCTTGCCAAGATTGAAATGTATGAACATTCTTAATTATATATTTGGAATAAGTAATGTTTTATATTCATTAGTTCTATGAGTAATAGACACAGATAATGGAATCTACTAAAATACATTCATAAAAATTTTGATTTTTTAAAGGTCTTCAGGTAACCAATTTTAATTTGAATTGAAAAATAGACTAGTAAATTTTTTGAGTTCTGATACATCTGAGATTCAGTGTATTTTGTAAGAAAAAGTGTTTCTGACTTAGGTTTAAGGTATATTGGACAAATTTGAGTATTTGGAAGAGGTGTCATACTTCGAGCAATATTCAAAGGACTTGACTGATGTTGGAGTTGTGCAAATGGTGTACTTGCTACTTGAGCATAGGGGAGACTCGGAAAGTCTTCTCCTAGAGTAATGAATTTATTACTTTGTTGAACAATCGGTGATAGTGGTTTAGGAATCATTACCTTTGATGCATAGTCACTAGGACTTTGTTCTTTGGAATTCTTAAATGACGAATCTTGAGGTTTCTTTGACATCTTGAATTGTACCTGTATAATATCAACGATATTAGAAATAATTATATAAAAGCTATTTCTTTTCTAAAGTTTTCTAATCTTTGCCATATTGCCATATTTACTTCTGGGATTCTTGTAGACTTATGTGTATAATATGATACTAACATACTGTAGAAATATATTTGATGCAAAAATACGTGATGTTTTACTGATAAAGGATTAATATTATGTATATGATAAATATGTGGAAATTCAGAATCTTGAATAACTCGTTCTTGTGATGAATATATTTTAAGAATTTTCTTTTTAGTTTTTGGATGTTCAATTTAATCTTTTATCCATTGCCAATCTTCATTTCTTGAAATCTGTGACATTCTTCTGTCTACCTATAAGAAATTCACGTGTTAAAAATCAGGTAATGAATTATTTTCTCCTTTAATGTATTCTATATCAAAATCAAAGACTGATAAAATAGCTTGCCATCTAGCAAATATTTGTTTTGAAACAAGATTTTGAATATCTTTTTGCAATATTTCTTTTGCTGATTTACAATCTATTTTGAGTAAAAATTTCTTGTTATATAAATCATCTTGAAATTTAGAAACACATAAAACAATAGCTAATATTTCCTTTTTTACTGTGGAATAATTCTTTTGGGAACCATTCCATACTTTTGAAGTAAATCTTACTAATTGTTCTTTTTTATTTATGCGTTGTTTTAATATTCCTCCATAACCAACATCTGATGCATCAGTTTCAACAATCATGAATGCATGTGGTTGAGGAAGACCTAAGCAAGGTAAAGCTTTTATTTTGATTTTTGCTTCTCTAACAATGTTAGTTTGTTCTTGTGTCCAAGATGGGGGATTCTTTTGCAATCGTTGATACAAAGGAGCACAGAGTGTGCGTAAATGAGGAAAAAAATCTGCTACATAATTCAGACATCCTAGAAATCTTTGTAATTGATTTTTATCTTTGATTTCATCTGGAAATTTGTCACCAAATTCTATAGCTCTTGTAATAGGTCATATTGTTCCTTTATGAATATCATGTCCTAAAAATCGAATCTTTGTTTTAAATAATTTCATTTTTGGTGCAAAAATAACTAAGCCATGCTTATGTACTATTTTTGAGAATATATATAAATGCCTAAAAATGCTCATCTAAATTTTTTGAGAATATTAGTATATTATCAATATATACAATCATAAATGTGTAAGCAGAAAAAATATCATTCATTATATTTTGAAATTCAGAAGGTGCATTCTTTAGACCGAAAGGCATTACATTCCATTCATAAAGACCAAATGGAACTGTAAATGCTGTTTTATATTTATCTTCTTCTGCTATTTAAATTTGCCAATATCCAAACTTTAAATCAAATTTTGAATAGATTTTTGCTTCAAACAGTTTATCAAGCAAATCTTTTTTATTTGGAATTGGATATCTTATCCATTTGAGTACCTTATTTAAGGGCTTATAGTTGATAACTAATCTAGCTAGGAACTCCTCGTTCCTTTTCAGCTTGGTTATTGACATAAAAAGCTGGACAACTCCATTTAGATTTTGATTTTCTAATTAATTTTTTATCAAGTAATTCTTGAATTTCTTTTTTACAATATTCTAATAATTCAGAATTCATTTGTATAGGTTGTGCTTTTGTTTTAATATCTTTTTCATTAAAATTATCTTCATAAGGTAAATGTACTATATGAATTTTTCTATTCCAAAATGCTGATTGATGGTCAGCGCATATTTCTATTTTAAATTGATTTTCTAATTCTTGAATTCGTTTTATAATTTCACCTTTTTGAAGTTGTACTTCAATATGAGTGTAACTAATTTCTTTTTTTATTAGATTTATTTGATGTTCTTTTCTATTAATCATCTTTCTTATGGAATTTTTAGTGAAAATTGAGTTAGATTGCAATATATCTAATTCTTTTTGCTTAACAGGTAATATAAATTTAAATGTTATTGGATTTCCCATTATTTTTAAACTAATTCCTTGATTTGTTTTTTCAAAAGGAGTAATTTGATATAAAAAAGGATTACCTAATATTACATCTTGAGTTAGATCATCTATAATTATAAAAGTATGTTTAAAACAATAGTCTTGATTACATATATGTCCATTTGACACTTTATATTTTATATTTAAGGGGCTACCATTTGCTGTTACTAATTTTTCATTAGTTTTTGAACAATACTTGAGTGGTATTATACCAGATTTAATACAACTTTGATCTGCTCCACTATCTATCATTGCTACACAAGTAGTTTGAAAGTCTTGAACTCCTATAGTTATGAAAGCATACCATTTTTCAATGTTGACTTTATCTATAATATTAATATACTGAGTAAGATCTTCGTTTTGTTCATTAATTTGAATACCTATTTTTTATTTTTTGAAGGTTCTACATTTTGAATTTGGTTTTGTAATAAAAGTCTAGTTTCTATTTCTAAATCTTTGGTTTTTAACTCGTTTATTTCTTGCTTTAATTTATTGATATCTGTTTTTAAATTTTGAATATCTTCTTTGAAATTAGGAATATTTTTAGGAATTCCAAATGGATTATTTCCTGATGAATATTTATCATAAAGTTGAGTTATGGTAAAAGGTTCTAGATTAGGTGGTTTTATATTGTCTTCTAATATTAAATCTTTTAATCTAAGTAAATATTCTTTTGATCATTAGGGTCTTGAATTTTACTTATTATATCAAATAAAAATTCTTTTTTGTCTTTTACATCGGATATAACATTAATTGTTTTACATTTACAAGGTGATGAGTAATCAGTATAGTCGTCACTTTCTGAGTCTATTTCATTAATATGTTGATCACTTTCTTCCTCGTTAATCATTACTGCTAACACTCGCTTCATAAAATTAATTTTATCGTAATCCAACCTTCAAACCTTAAACCCAAATTGCCATACCCTTTCATTTCAAACACAAACCCCTATATTTTCTCCAAGATCCCACACGTTTACTCCACCAATAGCAAAAATAACGACAATGGGAAAGATTCAACCACAACGTCAACCTCGATTTTGGCAGTGTTTTATGAAATGTGGGATCACAAATGTTTTTTAAGATTAGGTTATCATAGTTTGTGAATATAACTAATTAAAGAGATAACTACATCAAAGTTTATAGTTTGTGAATAACTAATTAAAGAAATAACTACATTAAAGTAAATGGTTAATCTTTCTTAACTTTAGGGTAAAGACTTGCCAATGTTGCCATAAAGAATAAGGGGCTGTTTAGTTCATAGGTTTGTGTTTGAATCTATAGATTTGATCTCCATTTAACCTGTTTGGTCCATATCTATGGGTTTGAATATATGAATTTGATATCTATTTAACCTTCTTGGTCAATATCTATGAGTTCGGCAAAGAGATGCCCATATTCAACTAATAAGGAATCCCTTTGTAGGTGAGTAATTTCTCAGGTTTGATAGAAAGCTCTATATTTTCCTCTACACTTTTTTTTCTTTCTTTTTCCTTAACCGAAACAATACTGCCCTTACCATCTTATATCTGTCTCCCCACCTTCAAATTAATTTCGATCAAAGTTGACATTCCAAATAAAACTTTGATTTTCAGTTCGTCTATTTAGAAAACAACGTTGTATTTTACTTTGCATAACTGGAGTTATTTTCAAAACATTACAAAGTTTTTAACTTTTAGTATTTCGCTTTGCATAACTGAAGTTATTTTTTAAACATTATAAAGTTTTTAGCTCTTCGCAGGCTGCATACTTCATCAAAATCTACAACTTAAAATCTCTCATTCTAAATGTATGCTTTAATTTTATTAAATTTTACATCATCCCATCTTCAGTTTAAAGAAAATTGATGCAATTATTAATGCAGAATATTTGTGACAAGGATTATTCTGCTTGATGGTATCTTTTTCATTTAAAGATCTGATTTTTATTCTAATTACTTCTTATTGTTCTAGAATTTAAGTTTGCATTTGATTTTTGGAACTTGTAATAGTATTTTGAGCTCATTATGACTGTCTTCTTGGATTTGGATTCTTCGTATGCTTATTAGATTTTATTACATGTCCATCATTTTTTTTTTTTTTTTTTTGATTATAACAAAGTTCAATTATTATGTGTATAGTTCAGTTTTGGAGGAATTATATGTGATCTTGATATCATTAATTGGATTCAACAAGTATTTGCGAATGATGTATGCTCAAATACTCTTTAGAAGTTTCAAAAAAGTTTTTATCTTTTAAATATTGACATATGCATTTCTTGGTGTCCAGGAACTAAGCTACGTGTTAACATCTTGTGCTTCTCTTTCTTTATATTATTGTGTTAGATTGATATATTTGTTTGGTGAACCTAAGGTTTCAATATCTTGAAAATCATACTATATACAGTGAAAGGATTTCCTCATCCTAATTGTGTGTTAAATTAGTACTATATTACCATTGCTTTTGATGTAACTAATGGAGTATAGTGCCTCTATTAGGTAATATTTGCCTATGAAAGATAGTCAAGCTGTTATCTTTAGAACTATTTGTTTTTGGCCAAGTCGGTAGACTTTCCTTTAAAACTAAGTTGAAAAAGCTAAGTTTCCGTCTCTTAACCTTGAATTTCTTTCAGTTAATGTGTCAATGTTTAAGAATGTTGTTGTAGAAAGGGCAAATTCGCTGCCCTTGATCTTATAACCTGCAAATGTTGACTCGGCTAAGGAAGAATCAGTGCTGCAGGCTTGTAGTCCTCAAGCGTTGAAGCAGCCCCTAAACCATGTTGTAAAATTACGTAATCTAGAACAAAAGAGCATAACAACTTGCTGAAGGTTCATCTTGATCACTCTATCTTTTCATTCTTATGAGTAAGTAAAGTGTTGGAATATTAGCAATTTGATTGAGGTATCTAATACTAAAAATCTAAATAGAATAAAATCTACTCATAATGTGCATATGGTAAACATTAGTGAGCCTAACTGGTGGCCTTTTCAGATGCTTAATATTTTGTCGTTGGAATTATGGATCAATGGGTGTGTAAATGCTTTGTTGAGGTCTGTAGTTTTTGTTTGCTTCAAAGTTGCTCCCAGTATAAACTAATAGTGGTATTTAAAGAACAGGATGTTTTTTTAAACTTGATCATGAGATTGCTTTCTTCCTTGAATGTTGGATTCTATGGAAAGTTAGAAATGAGAATATGTGCTGTGATTTTGAGGGAAGACAAGGGTCTTATAGGTTTTGTTGTTGTTTGTATTGTTACCTTGCATGTTGAAGCTGAGATCTTTCTTTATGATGCCAACTTTTTCATTGAGAAAAGAGAACTACAAGATATCTTATGCTCAAAAAAAATCCTTCCACTTCTTCTCGTTCAACTTTAGTTTTGTCGAACTTTGGCTTAATTCATGCATGCTTGTATAGAGTGTGATAAACTTTGTATAATGTATATACTATGCTATGTGTAGAGAAAAGTTGCAATTCATAAGATTATTCATTTTGTTGAGTTATGAAATTACTTTGGCTTCGGTTTTGTTACTGTTTTTCATAGTCTTTCACTATACTTCTCAATCAATATTTCTCAAATATAAATTAATATTAAATCTAAATATAATGATACTGTTTTCCATGGTCTTTTAATATACTTCTCAATCAATTTTTCTGAAATATATATTAATATTAACTCTAAACATAATGATATTCAATTTTTAAGTTAGCTAGGGATAAAACTAAAATTTTTTAGTTTATTTTCATTTTGAAATATTTAATAACCGAGTACTAACAATTATTTTGATTCAATAAACCAAGCAACAAGGATTTTGATTATCATTCCAGACAATAAACCAAGCAGTACTAATGAATTTAAGATACGCCGATTACCATACCAGTTATTGAACCAAGCAATCATTAAGTTATCAGTTGTAATCTTTCTTGCCTTAAGATTACTGGCACAGAGGAAATGTCTTCCAAGTAATTGATAACACTCATTTAAAATTTTACATGTAAACGTCATCCAAGTAATTGATTTAAAGTTTTATATGTAAACGTCATCCATGTAATTGATAGCACTCATTTAAAATTTCATTTGTAAACGTAACTGTCAATCGCTCAATAGAGTAATTGATAACACCCATGGACTAGGGCCGCAAATCTAGCGAGCTACTTACGAGTTGCTCGGTCAACTACTCGACTCGAACTCAGAAAAAATTGTTCGAGTAGCTCGGGAGCTACTTGAGTACCTATTATTTTTATTTATATTTATGTTTTAATTCTTAAAGTTTTAATAAATTATAATTTAAACTACTTATATTTATGTTTTACTCCTTAAAGTTTTAATACTTGAGTACCATGTTTTAAAATTACGTAATCTAGAACAAAAGAGGATAACAACTTGCTGAAGGTTCATCTTGATCACTCTATCTTTTCATTCTTATGAGTAATTATAATTGATCACTCTATCTTTTCATTCTACCAAGTGATTAGTGATCCTAAGCGATAAGTGATTATATACATGTCAAAATCTTATAAAATGTTATAGAAAGTGATACACAAAAGTGATACAAAATATCCATTAACCCTAAAATTGTGGGTAATAAAAAATTAATGCAACTTATTGCCGTTTATGAGAATCCTAAAAATGTAGATAATCAAAAATTAATTAGACTTATTAGCGTTTAATTTGAAGCTGGCCTATGGCTATATAACATTAAGTAATTTGCTTCTTCTCCTTGATTTTCAAGGGTTCAAGATGCTGAGAACCAAAAATCAAATAAAATAAATGCAAAAGATATGGGAAAAAAATAATAAAAGTAAAAGAATATAGAAGAAAATGGAAAATTAGATGGATCGAGATGCTGTGAACCAAAAATATAAAAAAATAAAAGCAAAAGATATAGAAAGAAAAGAGAAAATTGGATGGGATGGCCGATGGGGGGAAGGAATCTTAGGCTTCTAGGTGGGTCAGCTATATTTTTTCATTATTTTTGACATTATTTTGGTGTCTTTTGTATGTAAAAATTAAATTTACTAAAGAAAATTTTAAATTAAATTAGTAATGTAAGTTAAAATTTGATCCCTATTAAATTTCTCACTAGAAAAAAAATGTTCAAATTACTGTTATGAGCAAAACAAAGAGCAGTGCATTACATTAAACTAAAAAAATAGACTAATCGTTTGACAAAAGCATGGAGGAACTATTTACTATTCACCTGGGGAAAATTGTGAAACAAAATGCAATTAAATCAATTCAATTTTTTGAATGATTCATTTTAAAAATTATATATTATTGCGTTAACATAAAATGTAAAAATGTATAGTGCATTACAATTTGTGTAATATGTGTGAATATGTATAATGCATGAAAATAAGTGAAGTATGTATAAATATGTGTAGTGTCTGAAAATGTGTGTGGAAATGTGTGTACTATGTGTAAATACGTAGTGTGTGAAAATATGTGCAGTATGTGTAAATATATATAGTGTGTGAAACTATGTGTAATATGTATAAATATGTATAGTATGTGTAAAAATGTGTAGTCTATGAAAATATGTGTAATTTACGAATTCGTATTTATAGTATGTGTAAATACGCGTAGTGTGTGAAAATATATGTAGTATGTATAAAAATGTGTAGTGTGTAAAAATGTGTGTATTGTGTATAAATATATGTAGCATATGAAAATGCATAATATATGTAAAAATATAGTATATGAAAATATATGTAATATATGTAAATATGTATAATTTGTAAAAATATATGTAGTATGTATTAATATGTGTAGTATATATAAATATATGTAGTGTGTAAATACACATTAATATGTATAATTATATGCATTAAAAAGTGTGTAATATGTTTAAATATGTATTAGTATGTATAAATATATACGTTAAATATATGTAATATATGTAATATATGTAAATATGTCTAGTGCATGAAAATATGTGAAGTACATATAAATAGGCGTGTGAAAATGCGTGTACTATGTGTAAATATGTAGTGTGTGAAAATGTGTGAAGTATAAGTAAATATGTATAGTGTGTGAAACTGTGTGTAATATGTATATATATATGTAGTATGCGTAAAAATGTATAGTTTATGAAAATATGTGTAATTTAGGATTTCGTATTTGTAGTATGAGTAAATATGTGTAGTGTATTAAAATATGTGTAGTATGTATAAATATGTGTAATATGTAAGAATGTGTTTAGTATGTATAAATATATATAGCAATACGAAAATGTAAAATATATGTAAAAATATAGTATGTGAAAATATGTGTAAATATGTATATTTTGTAAAGTATGTATAAATATATGTAGTGTGTAAATATGTATTAATATGCGTAAATATATGCGTTAAAATATGTGTAAAAATGTATACTGCATGAAAATATGTGAAGTATGTATAAATATATATAGAGTGGAAAAATGCGTGTACTATGAGTAAATACGTAATGTGTGAAAATGTGTAAAGTATGTGTAAATATGTATGATGTTTGAAACTATGTGTAATATGTATAAAAATGCATATTCTATGAAAATATGTGTAATTTAGGAATTCGTATTTATAGACTATCTAAATACGTGTAGTATGTGAAAATATGTGTAGTATGTAAAAATATGTGTAGTGTGTAAAAATATGTGTAGTATGTGTGAATATATGTAGCATACGAAAATGTATAGTATATGTACAAATGTAGTATGGGAAGATGTGTGGAATATGTGTAAATATGTATAATTTGTAAAAATATATGTAGTATGTATTAATATGAATAGTGTGTGAAAATGTGTGAAAGTGTGTATAAATATGATAGTTGTCGAAAATGTACCAAAAATGTGTAAAAATGTATAGTTAATATAAATGTGTGTATTATATGTTAATATCTATAGTGTGCAAAAATGTATATAGTATGTGACTAAAATAAAATTCACTAACATAAAATTTGACAAGGTATAGGAACTACATGGCCAAATCTACTACGTGGTTAGAGTAAATAGAATAAATGTGCTATTTGCCTCCAGTGGCAGAGCTAGAAAATCTTTCTAGTAGGGGTAACATCATATAGTTATATTTTAGTTTTGTAAACTAACTTTAACTAAATTAGTTAAATATGAGATATTAAACTAAATACTTTTGTTCTTTTCAAAATATATATAATTAAATCCTCTAATACTTGTATCAAACGAAAAAAAAATTCTCAATTTTGCTAAAAGCAACAAATAAATAACACAAAATTTGTATTATAAATATGCTATATAAAATTCTAGATATCACATATAGTTATTGGTATATCAGTTCAATAATGTAAATTCTCTCTAAATTTTGAATTAATAAATCATCTTAATTAATATGTACACATGCAATTTGTCTTGTAATTTTTTTTTAAAAATTATATCCATATAGATTTCATTGATTAAATGTATTTCTTTTTTAAATATATCTATAATAGAGAGATATAGAATTAGATGTTTAGCAAGTTTATTAGATAAGTATTCAAAACTAGTGTCTAAATAAATTAATGATTGTTTTGACAAAATAAAATGGATTTGATATCTTCAACTTTTTAAAAGTAAACTATAGTAAATAAAACATAGGTGAGGTTAAAGAAAATTAAATTTACAATTGATTACTTTTTAAAAATTTTAATATTTCTGCTATTTTCTCATCTTACTCATAATAATCATAAGTTTTACTTCAATCATTTAAAGTCACTAAAAATTCAATTAATTGACTATTTTATGCAAATCTTATTTTACTTTTCCTACTTTATAATAATTGAAACTTACAACTCACAAGTAAAGAAAAATTTTATTATTTTTATATTATCACAAAATTTAATAAAATTTTTATTAGAGTTGACAGAGAGAAACTTATATTGCCATTTTAATGGTGATGGTGCAATTATATTGAGTATTTATTTTTAATAATTTGCTCAATTATTCGTATATTTTCTAATAAAGGTAAAGAGACAAAATTTATTCTATTTTTAAAAGATTACATTATCTTTTCTTTATACATGATATGAATAAAGTGTGTGGATTTAGACTTAATCTTAATAACTTATTTAAATTTATCAACATCTTGACCAATTGGGGTAGAGGTACAAAAATTACCATAATTTTTAAAAATCAAATAATTTTTTTTTTGATGACCCAGATCCCAATACTATACTGGACCTCAAGGCAACCGTCCCCTAGCCATCTGAGAAGGTAAATCGTGAGATGTACATGCAGATGGATACTACTCTCACAGTACCAGCCCAAGCTGGGTACCAGGGCTAGTCTTCAACCTTTGGTCACCAAGTTTTCACTCCTCCTGGCCCAAAGAGTGTTAGACGATGTTCCTCCAGCGAATACCGGCCCTACACGGCCTCATTCCTACGCGTAAGTACCATAAGTCTTCTCCACTAACGTATGTGCCCCGGGAGGACTTTATTTTCCACAAATATTCCTCCATCCTATTTATCCATAAATAGGAGGGATTTTTGTTGGAGGTAGGAGTTGAACTCCTGACCTCCAACTAACCTAATGCAGGTGATGACCATTGAGCCAAGGCTCATGGTAAAAAAAAAAGATAAAAAAAAGAAAAAATAATTTTTCCTTATATAAGATAGGGATAAAGTAGGGTCAGTTAGGGGTAATTGCCCCTATTACCCCCACTTTGTCTCTGCCACAGTTTGCCTCCCACAGTTGTCCTGTACGTGAGACTCACGTGTTTGGTTCAAAAGAGTTTGGCTGTTCAAATGACGAGGTTTTGAGCTCTACGTTTTCTTTACTTTTTCCCGTATTTTCTCCAAATTTCACTTACTAACCTTTCTCTAGGATTTCAACTCATCTCTTTCATTTCACATCCCTTCTGATGTTCTCTCTTTTTTTCCCTCCAAAATTTCCTTTCACTCTTTAGATTTTCTCTTCTTTTTACTTCTTTCTCTTGAGATTGTCAATCTCACTTTTTCTGATTTTCTTCCCTTCTCCTTTTTTTTGGTTGTTGTTAGAGGTCTCAGCTAAAGAACATTCTGACATCAAGGGTCCTCGTTTCTTGGTCAGTCCTTTGTAGTGGATCAATTCTTGCACCATCAAAATTTACGTATTGTCTCAGCATGAGTTTTGCTATAATAGGTTGCACATAATTTTTGCTTCAAGTATATCAAGTTGTTTCAAAAGATACTGAAAGCTATAAGAATATAATCATTGGGAGAGACTTTCAATCAAGTTTGGATAGGCTTTCATTCAAGTGAGGAACAGAAGGAAATGCTATGAGTTTTTCATTTGTTTGTTTGTATTTGTTTGTTTTTGCTGGGAAAAATGAATCTCACGTTGTATCTAATAGCCCAAAAATAATAATAGAGAACAGTAACGAGAAAAGTAAATGAGGCAATGGACATAAAGATTTACATGGTTCGGTCGATGTGACCTACACCCACGTTCGGAGGCGATGCCAAAATTCACTATTATGTGGAGACAATTTACAAAAGGTTAGAACTCCAAATTTACACAAGGCTTTAAGCAAAAGAAATGGGAGAAAGAGAGTTAAAGGCTTGACAGCTAAAAAGCTTTTTGGGGTGCCATTTCTGAAGTTCTGCAATCCTCATTTCATAGGCAAAATGTGAATGATAAGTTGTTGTAGTTTGTTCACGACTGCCGAATTCTCATTCTGCACCCGACTGAACATTACTTCATGCAGCCAAAATGTATGAATCTTTTAACCCACCAAAATTTGTTCTAAAGTCAACAATGGTGTTTTAAAATTTGTCAGAACATTTATTACAGTTTTCCTTTATATATATAAAGAGAGAATAAATTTTAGATAATAAATTATGATTTTAAAAATAGGGAACTAAAGAAAAGATGATAATTTTGGATGAAATAATAATTTTTATTCCATTAGAATTCTTTAAGAGGTTGGGAACTAAGCGATGTACACTTGGACAATTGGAGCATACGTGGCTAAAATAGTATTATTTAGGGAATAAATTTTGAAAGTATGTTAGTTTGGTAATATTTTTTTTTAGAAATTATGTTATTTTGGAAAAACACTCTATCTTCACATTTTAAACTTTTGTTTGTCCTACTAGTCCCATAATGGAGATGCATGGCATTACTGATGCAAATGTGCATGATACTATAACTTTGTAATGTACCAAACTAAAAATACAGAGAGAGGTTCTTTTCCTCTTAGTGAACATTTTATTATCCGCGTTATGACTTTATGATCTATAGTTAAATTCTTTTAGAAAATAATTTTGTAGTTGATCATTGTTTCTTTAACTTTTTGTACCTGTAACTTAGACTATGTATATATATATATTATGTTCACATGCAATTTAAATAAATCAAAGTAAATACCTCCTATACATTTGTGTGTGTGGTTTTTGGCTAACCCATACACGGGGAGGGGCATGACTCCCATGTTTTATTAATAATAATAATCAGAAAATGAGTCTATTGGCAGAATCATCCAACACCAACGAAATACATTCGAAAAGCGATAAATGAGGAATACTACTCCCTTACATTCTTTGTGAAAACAAATAAACGAGGAGTACTTCCTCCTTTACATAGGACTTACTTCTTTACATTTGTGTGTTATAACAAGGATATATCATTTCTAATGTTTTTCCATAATTTCCATGGTTCCATACTACATTTTCTCAAGTGAAATCATAGATTCTTATAGTAGCGTCAGTGTTTAGTCTTTAATAAGTTTCCTTTTTTTTTCCCTCCCTTGCTTAGAATTAGATTTTTCCAGAGCTATCAAGTAGAGTGTTTCCCAAATATGTTTTATTCATCACTTATTGTGTTTTTTTCCTTTTATATCTGATAAATTCATAAACTCGTGGTTATAGTCCCAAATCGTGCATTTGGTGACCTTATCGCAGCATTTGGAATCACAGAAGTAATGTTGGACAGTTTGATTGCTTTGAAGGACCTGGAAGGAATTCAAGGACTCCGTCCTTTACAATAAATAGAAGATATTCAGTTTGAAAAGAGTACAAGAAAATCCACAAGGGTTGAAATTGAGCGCCAGAAATAGGAGGAAGTTGCATAGGCTCGGGTGAGGCAAGTTGATGAAAAGAGATAGGTATATGGGACGGGAAGGAGAAAATGTAGTATAGCTCGTGTATGGGTTGAAGGTGGTGATGGAAATTTCGTAGTGAATGACAAAGATTTTGATGTCTATTTCTCAATGTCTGATCATCAAGCTGCCCTTCTTTGACCTTTCTCTAAAACTAAGACATTGGGTATGTGGCATATGAAATGTACTGTAAAAGGAGGTGGCATATCAAGTAATCTTCACTCTGGGCTTACATTATTTGCTACTTCTTTTTTTAGTAGGAGTTTGGTTGGCATTTTTTTTCTCTTTTGAGCACTTCTTGCTCTTCATTGAAACTTATCTGTTTATTGTTTCTTTTAGAATAACAATCTATATGATTCAAATTCTACTTGAATCATATGAATATCACCATTTGACTATTGTTGTACTAACTAACCATGTTTTGGGTATTTTCTGCATTCTTAGTTTCCTTTCTTTTTTATGACCTACATCATGTTATTGGTTATATTTGTGTGAACAACACCAGATCACTTTTGTTAGCCTCCACTTTTGGGTGTTTTTCTTCCTAACTTTGTCCTAGCTGCCTTATGACTTCTACAAGTAGAATAATTTGGGAGACTTGTGAACAAAGGTATCTTTAACTTAGGAAATGGGTTAACCTTAGTTAATATTAGGGGTTAAATTAGATGAGTTTCTTGATGAGCTTCAAAATAGTGAAATGCATATTTATTTGTTTTCTCTTATAACTTTTTCCACACCATGATATTTTTGGCTTCCTTGTTTCTGGCACTCTTACTGTTTTCATTTGACTTCTTTTAATCTTTGAAAAGAGTATTTCTTTTTGGAAACTAAGGAATTCTTTTTTTGCTCTCTGCGTCACTTTTGCTTTTGGCTGGACTGACTGGTTTGTTGTAATTTCTTTTGAGCAAACACTTGACAAAGCTACCATATAAAGTCTTTTAGATATTATTGCCTTTAATTAGCTATTTGGCATCTGAATGTATCAATTTTTTTTACTTGCTAAGTATTATGTTGGTTTCGCTTAGAATGTTTTGTTGAAATTTACTTTACTTGGTATAGGTCAGGTTGGTGCAATTCGATCGGGCATCAGTCGAGCATTGCAAAACTGGGCACCGGATATGCGTCCTCCCCTGAGAGAAAGTAGAACTGCTAGGAGAATATATATCTCACTTGTTATTTTCAATTGTTGCCTTTTCCATCTTAAAGAAAAGGAATTTGTTTTGTATGAGGGTTGAATTCTACTATGCATATAATTTCTCAGAAGTAGACTTACAATACAACAAGTATTCCTCAGCTCATAGGAGATTAACTCCTCCTTAGCTATTACAGCTATTTCATACACACTCTAAGAGTTACAATCCTACTACAACTCTTACACTCTAGAAAACTCTTTTTCAAGGTACGTTACTAAGAGTTTCAATACAACTCAAACTTAGATATATATCCTATAAATACATCCTCTCCATCACTTTGGAAGGGGATTCGATACATTCAATTCTCGATTATATATCGTTAAAGGCTTAAGGCTCATTACTGACTTAGGCTTTGGAGTTTACTCCCTAGGTCTATCGCGGGGACTTCTTACAGGTATTCGGCATATTTTAGATGACAAAAAGACCTGCCAACAGCGTGAGTTTTTGAGACACATCAATTAGAGCCCACCGTGGTATACAAAGATAAAATCATGCCTACTACTCGGTTACAAAAATCAAAACGTGACAAGCAATCGGCTCAGAACTCTCCTGATCCTGGAAATCAAAAGGAGAACGATACTCTATTAGGCAAAGATCCAACTGCTTCTTCTACTGATACTCCTATTCAGAACGGAAAGGGTTCTGATCCTCATAATCAATATGGAAATTCAACTCCGTTTATTGATTTGAATTTTCCTGACGTGATTAAGTTTTTGATCGAAAATGGAGATCGAATTCAAACAATGATAGCAAACTGTGCTCCAGTTAATTTGGCTAAACGAGAAGCCTGCACTGCCCAACAACGTGAAGAGCAAAACCAGGCTATTCAAGAACGAGATCTTCGTCAGAGGCTTTGAGAAGAGCACGAACTCAGGCTAAGAGCTGAAGAACGTGCAAAGAGAAAAAGTCGCGATCATATCTCGATTTCATCTCATAGAACAGAATTAAGGTCTTCTGTAAGAAACGAGAGACATACTCTTTATCGTCAGCGCACTCGACAAGAAGATTCTCCTCATGACTTATATATGCTGTATGAGCAGCCAAGAGATCAAAACCTACAATTTGGTGATATAGGTCAATCCCACTTGCTACCCACTTTGTGTCAAAAATAGAATGATGTCTTTCAAGTACTTTCTCTATTTGTAGATAAGGTAGCGGATTACCCTATCCCTTATCGCTTCAAGATGCCAACTTTACTGTTATACACTGGAGATATAGATCCCTCAGAACATCTGCATCATTATATGAAAAACATGAAAATCTACAATTATCCCAAATAAATTCTATGTAAGTGTTTTGGCATAACGATGATGGAAACTGCACGATTATGGTATGAAAGTTTAAGGTCTAAGGTTTTTAACAATTTCACAGCTATCTCCATAGTTTTTCAAAGCAGATTCGTACAACTTGAAAAGTTTTTGAAAACTAGCAACGAATTGCTTAATGTAAAACAAGGAGATTCAGAATCATTAACTCAATATGTTAAGAGGTTCTTAAATGAAAGTTTAGAGGTGGGGCGCAGATCGAACAAGGTTGTGATTGGGGCTTTTATGAATGGTTTAGGACCAGGAAGGTTATATAAAGAATTTGTAATAGATCCTCCTGTCAATGTTGAAGACATGATGAAGCGAGCTCGAAAGTTCGCAAAGGTAGAAGATGTAGATAAGCAGAAGCGTGATAATGAAAAAGGACCTGAAAAGAAGAAATAAGAAAAAGTGAAATTTTCAGGTGGTAGAAATCGAAAACAGAAACTTGATAAAGTGTCATACAATACACTTAGGGTTGATGAAGACAAGGAATTCACTCATTTGAATAAGACCCGAACTGATGTATTTGCTATTTTAGAAAACAGAGGAATAGCAAATTATCCATAACGGATGACTAGACCAGATAACAAAAGAAATAAGAAATTCTTTTGCAAGTTTCATAATCAACACAGTCATGATATTGAACAATGTAAAGATCTCAAGAGATATATAGAAGAGATGATTCAGAACAACCATCTAAAGGAGTTCGTCTGTGTTGAAGGTTCTGTAAACCGACCTTAAGACAAGAAAGATGCTGATCATCCTCATGAAAAAAGGAGAAGAGATTATGGTAATGATAGAAACCCTGGTGCGGATAAGAATATCACAGGGGTAATTCATACCATTATTAAAGGGCACTATGATGGGGAATTAATGGCCTCCAAAAAATCGAAGAAAAGAAGATTTTCTGAACAAGAATCGGTTCATAAACGGTTTAAGCCAACGAATACGATCACTTTCTCAGAAGAAGATGCGGTACCGAACAGATTTCCACATGCAGATGCATTGCTAATTAAAGCAATATAGCTAATAAGAAAGTCAAGTATATGTAGATGACAACAGTTCGACTGATATCCTCTATTACGAAACTTGCCAAAAAATGAGTATTGACAAAAAATAGCTGAAAACTTGTCATTCACATCTCATTGGCTTTTCAGGGGAAACATCGATGCCAATTGGAACGATAAACTTGCCAGTGATATTAGGAGAATATCCCAAGGAAAAACTCATCTATGTTCAATTCACTGTCCTTAATGTCACGTCTCTATAAAATGTTATTCTAGAACAACCAGCAATGGTGCAATTAAAGGCTATCTTGTTTCTGTATAATCTTGTTATGAAATTTTCTACAGACGTAGGAGTTACAACAATACAAGGTGATTAGAAGTTGGTAAGAGAATGCCATATGGTTGCTTTGAAAGGAAATAAAAATAAATAGGTGGCAAATGTTAATGACGTCGGTGCGGGAAAAGGAGAAAATTGAGCTGGACCTGTTCTGTTCAGAAAAGGTGGAAAGTATTCATTTGGACAAAATAGAAATAGACAAGTCAATTCTGATCGGATCATCTTTACCAATAGGAGTTAAGAGATCATTGATAAATCTCTTATTAGAATTTAAAGATGTTTTTGCTTGGAGTCTAGATGACATGAAGGGAGTATCGGCTGACCTGATGGTTCATAAGTTAAACGTCGACAAGTCTGCTCAGATAGTCAAACAAAAGAAGATATCATATGCTCCAGATCATAATCAGGTCATATATGAAGAAGTTGACAAGTTGTTGAAAGCAAATATAATCAAAGAGGTGTTTTATCTAACCTGGCTTGCCAATCCCGTCATAGTTCTGAAACCAGACAACTCTTTGAGAATGTGCATTGATTACATGAATTTGAATAAGGCATATCCAAAAGATTGCTATCGTTTACCAGTAATCGATCAAAAGGTAGATGCGACTTCCGGATTTAAGGTCTTATATTTTTTGAACGCTTACAAAGGATATCATCATATTCAAATGGATGAAGACGATGTGGAGAAAACATCCTTCATAACTGTGAAAGGTATATACTGTTACACAAAGATGCCATTTGGAATGAAAAATGCTGGTGCTACCTATCAAAGACTGGTGGACAAAATATTTTCTAATCAGATTGGGAGAAACATGGAAATATATGTTGATGATATGCTTATTAAAAGCAAAAATATAGAAACTTTTCTGGATGATGTGAGGGAAACTTGGAACAAATTGCGAGAAACGGGGCTAAAGCTAAATCCAAAGAAGTGCACCTTTGGGGTCGGATCAAGAAAATTTCTTGGACACAGTCTCAAATCAAGGGATCGTAGCGAATCCGGAGAAAATCGAAGTAATTTTGGATATGAAACTGCCCAAAAATTTGAATGAAGTTCAGAGGTTTACATGTCGTTTAGCCGCTTTGAATCGTATCTTATCAAGATTGGCTGATCGCAATCTTTCGTTCTTTAAAGCTTTAAAAAAGGCAAGAGCCTTTGAATGGGATGAGAGCTATGATAAGACATTTGATGAATTGAAGACATATTTGACAAATTTGCAAATGTTGTTCACCCCAGTTCATGGAAAAATGTTGTACTTATACTTGGCAGCAAGTGACGCAACCATCAGTGCAGTTTTTGTAAGAGATGACCAAGGAATACAAAAGCCAGTATACTACACAAGTCGTTCGTTGCAAGGAGCCGAGCAGCGATATCCAACGATGGAAAAATTGGCATTAGCACTCATTCATGCTTCAAGAAGATTGAAACCATATTTTCAAGCACATAAAATTCACGTCTTAACGGATAAACCCCTAAGGAAAATTCTACAAAAACCTGATTTTTCAGGAAGACTGATGAAGTAGGCAATTAAATTGGGTGAAAATGACATCACATTTTCACCTCGGACAGCGATCAAGGGTCAAGTTCTTTCCGATTTCATAGCAGAAACTTTGGTTGCTGAAGAAGATCTTTTAAAGAAAGACAACGTGAAGAATTCTTTCAAAGAAATAAAAGGTTTTCTGATTTTATTTGTCGATTGAGCATCAAGTGAGGATGGTTCAGGAGCAGAGCTAATACTAACAAACCCAAAAGGACAAGAATTCACTTATACTTTGCTATTTGAGTTCAAGGCAACAAACAATGAAGCATAATATAAGACATTAATAACCGGGATGAAGTTAGACTATCAAATGGGAGTTAAAAAGTTACAAGTTTACAATGATTCACAACTCATAGTAAACCAAGTAACTGGGGGATATAAAGCTCGAGACCCGAACATGAAGAAATATTTGGTAAAAATAGAAGATCTTAAGAAAATATTCCAAGAATTTTTAATTGAACGAGTACCTCATGCCCAAAACAAACACGCAGATGCACTAAGCAAACTGGCGTTATCAGCACATGTTCACCTTACAAAGAAAGTTTTGGTTGAGGTCCTTCCAACTCGAAGCATCGAAGAGCTACAGGTCTTAGTGGTTGAAGACGTGGACGATATTGGATGACTCCAAATATCAAATTCTTGACAGAATGAGAATTGCCACAGGACAAGGCTTTAGCTCGAAAGTTGGTCCTACGATCAGCCAGATACGCCATCCAAGATGAAATCTTGTTTAAAAAAGGTTACCTCATGCCTCGGTTATGATATGTAGGTCCAAAATAGGCAACGTATGTGTTAGGAGAAATTCACTTCGGATCATGCAGAAGTGGGCGCGTATGTTAGCCAAAAAGGCAATGCGATTAGGCTACTAATAGCCTACGATGAACGCAGATTCACATGATATGGTGCAAAAATGCCCCAAGTGTCAGATTCATGCCATTGTCAGACATATTCCCCAATCCAAGATGGTCACTATCCAAAGTCCATGGCAATTTTCTCAATGGGGGATTGACATCGCTGGACTGTTCCATGAGTCTCCTGGATAGCTCAAGCATTTGGTAGTGGCTAGTGGTTATTTCACGAAGTGGCTAGAAGCTGAACCGTTTGTGCAAATTTCTGGTAGAAGTATGACCAAGTTCGTCTGGAAATAAATAGTGTTTAGGTTCAGAATACCGAAAACACTAATATCTGACAATAGAACACAATTTGCAAGCGATCCGTTCAGAAGTTGGTGTGAAGAGCTGAATATCAAGCAGCATTTCACCTCGGCGGCACATCTACAAGCAAATGGACAAACCGATGTCACCAACAAAATAATAGTCCAAGGTTTGAAGTCAAGGCTCAAAAGAGCTAAGGGAGATTAGGTTGAAGAGCTACCAAATGTCCTATGGGAGTATCGAACTACCCCAAGAACAGCAACACAAGAAACTCCTTTCAACTTAGTTTACGGAGCTGAAGCAGTTGTGCCCGCAGAAATTGGACTCCCAAGTCCAATGGTTATTAACTATGTTTCAGAAGCAAACTCTGAAGAACTGTAGCTGAACTTGGATTTGTTGGAGAAGAAGCGCGAGATGGCACATCTCGTAGAATCTAAGTACAATGCTGAGGTAGCTTGTTACTATGACCGGTGAGTCAGAAAAACTCTGTTCCGACTTGGCGATTGGGTTATGAAAAAAAGTGAAGCAAATCGAGTAGAAGGCCTCAAGAAACTTGATCCAAACTGGGAAGGACCTTAAAAGGTAATTCAATTTAGGGGAGCAGGAAGCTACAAGTTGGAGACGTTAGATGGACGAACTGTCCAGAGGATGTAGAACATTACCAACTTACAAAAATACTATCAGTAACTTTAGTTACTTTTCAGTTCAATTTTATCAAAATAAGCACTTTGATGCTTCAATAAGTGTAATGTAGTTAAAATGCTACACATCAATAAAATAACTCATTATGAGTTTATTATTTACGAATTAAAGAAGGTTACTTATTCAGTTCATATATGCTCATTATATGACATTTAAGCACTTACTTTCCGACAAAAAGGAAAAATGTGTATCGTAAGGATTCATTGATTTTATACAAAACTACCTATTTTTTGACAAAAAGGAAATAAAGTTCGACTTAATTCAGATTAATTGATTTTACATCGTATCACCTATTTTCCACCAAAAAAGGAAAAATGTTAATCTAAGTTCAATTTGGAGTTCGATTCAAATGGGATTAAATGATTTCACAATAGGGAGATCACTCATTTTCTACCAAAAAGGAAATATGTGATTCAATCTACATCGGAAGTCTAATTTAGTTCGAATTAAGTCCTACATCACATCAAAATGATTCAGATTGAATTATTTATTGATTGGATTTAGCTCGAATTATTTGATTATATATCATAAAAATTCAAGTTAGATCGGATTCTGATTTACTTTGGATAATTTTCCCAATAAATATTATAGAGATGACATCAAAATAAGTTAGAAATAAAGAAATTTTCAATCAGAGTAAGGTCAATAGACATTTTGATTAAAAGACCAAAAATTGGTCAATTGTTGTTCAGAACACAAGTACAAAAGTTCTAACAGCACTATTACAAAAATTAAAGGCTCAGAAGCTCAGGCTCTTTCCTCTTTTCCTTCATCGGCTTCATCATCTGCTTCCTAAGAGGTCAGAGGAACATAGTGGCAACTATCAACTTTCACAAATTTCAGGTCCTCAAAGGCTTGATTCATAGCCTCCTGAGCGTTAGCATAATATCCTCTTTCTGAAGTTATGTCAACTTTAGGACACTTCGAACCAAGTGCAACCAAAGCCTTATGATAGCCATGGTTGAGAGCAGGAGTGCACAGTTTGACCAGCATCTTCCTTCCCTTGTCAGAAGCCAGGAAGTTTGAAATGATCTGAGAAGAGTCTTCTCCCTCCAAGAAAGCTACTCTTGCAGCCATTTCTTCGTAGGAAGCACGAATAGCTTTCAGATCATCTTGAAGCAGATCGACCTCTTGCTTCAGCTCAGCAGCCTTGTCCTTTTTGTTTTTCAGAGAAGAAGAAAGATTTTCTATCTTCTATGTGTCAGCAACCTTATCCGTGGATAGCTTCACCAGCTAGTCCTTAGCCCTTTCATTGAGGTTAATAACCTTCGCAGCTAAGAACATGACCTGAAATGCAGTTCGTTATTAAAATTCTTTTTAAAGGAAATGAATAAATTAAATGAGCAACGCCAAGTGCTAGTCTATGATGAAGAGAAGGGGTGTCGATCTTCCTCATTATCTTCCTGTCCAATAAGGAATAGAGTGGTAGATGAAATCAGGAATCGTCTCAACGGTTAACCGATCGTTGACATCCATCTTCACATCATGACGTAAGGAAGATCGAGGGAATGAAGCTTCACCCTCTGAAACCTTTGAATGGGGAACGAAAACATCCCCAAGCAAAGAAGGGCCCGTCACCTCGACCTCATCAACTTTGATTTCGGCAGCTCGGGGCTTCTTCCTAGCCAAATTCTTGGCAGTGGTTGGTTTCCATTTCCCAGCAAGCTGACAAACCTTCTTGAAGGGCTTCCCGACTCCGTGAGAAATATTCTTAGACGAACCTTTAACTGACGAGGAGGTCGGATTGAGAGTTTTGGGCTCCGATTTCACCTCGTCAGTAGGGGCTTTATCGGCAGGAGCTTTGCCTTTAGTATTGGAAGGCTCCAGAAGATCGTCCATGAGGTCGTTGATGTTTATCACTGAAAAAGAAGACGAGAAATCGATCAAAACAATACATACATATATCTTGAAAAGAAGAACATGAAGAAAAGATTGGAGCTATACCTTTCTTCCCCCTTTTCACATAGTCCTTGTGGTTGGAAGGAAGTTTGGTTGGACTCAGTTTTGCGAACACTAACACCCTCTCAGAAAAGAAGTTAGTGTTGAGAATTTGTTTTTGTTTTTCTAGCTTCTCGACAAGCTCCTTAAGAAGTTTTTTCATGAAAATCGGGTCGAAAACACGACCGGTATCTTTCCAGTACCACTCACATCCTAATGAGTTGAGGCTAAGGAAGAAGAATTTGTTTGCTATTTTTTAGAATGGCGGGTAAAGTAATACCAGTCCGGATCTTTTCTAGAAAATTTTAGGCAAAAGAAATGCCTAAAATAGGGTACAAAACATTTATAGTTCAGATGTTTAAAGAATAACTCAAACTCGATTAGGATTTTGATCGCATTTAGAATTGGTTGGGTTACGCTAATCATATAATCAGTGAGAATATCCTTGATGAACTGAGATAAAGGAAATCTTAGTCCAGCCCTAAGATGCTCTACGAAAATACTCACAAAGCCCTGTGGAGGACGGCTAGCTACTTCTCCATCCAAAGGAATTTTAGTTTTGATCTGAGGGCTGATGTAAAAGTCCCTAAGAATATGTACTAGGGTAGATTCAGTTGTAGTTGTGCTTAAAGTTTCTATCTTAAAGATCATAGCCTCTCTAGTTGGATTTGGGACCTGAGGGCTTTCGTTTTGAGGTCGGCTAGTTGAAAGCTGATCCTCAGGAAATTCTACCTCTATGGGAATGGCGTCGGTAACTAGATGGTCTGAATTAATCTCTAGAAAATCTAAATTTTCCTCTACTTGAGCTGAATTATCTAGCCCTACGAACTCAAAAGTTTTGTCCATACTCCGTTTCCCTATTTTTACCAAACTATACTTTTTTTGTAGTTTTTAAGGTCTTAGCTAAGTTAGTTTGACTATACGAGCTTGAAGTTGAATTGGAAGAAGAATCAAAATCGCTACTACTTGAAGTGGTGTAAACAGATTCGTGAGAAGGTGCAACAAATCTGTGTTAATATAAAGCAGAATTAGAACGAATTGCTGAAGAAGAATTTGAATGTTCTGATGTAGACATAACTTACTTGTGAAAAGAAAAACGAAGATGTCCTAAGGAAAGCTGAGCTCGAAATCCTACAAAAGCTGGAAGTAGACGAATGCCTAAAAAATTTCTAAAATTCGAGATGAAAGTTGAGAGCTCTAGATGGATGAAGATGGCAAATGAATTCTAAAATGCCCTATTTATAGGCTAAGGAGAGAGGAAGTCGAAAAGTTGTGACAGCTGTAGTGGAGTTCGTGCCGCCGAGAAGGATGTCAGGTAAGTCGTGGTTAAAAACGTGGAAACGTGTTTCTAGCACGATGTTCAGAATTATATCAAGAATTATTATTCAGATCGGAATGAATAAATACAAACCGACCTGAAGGGCTATTGATGAGGGTTGAATTCTACTATGAATATAATTCCTCAGAAGTAGACTTACAATAGAATAAGTATTCCTCAACTCATAGAAGATTAACTCCTCCTCAGCTATTACAGCTATTTCATACACACTCTAAGAGTTACAATCCTACTACAACTCTTATACTTTAGAAAACCATTCTTCAAGGTAAACTACTAAGAGTTTCAATACAACTCAAACTCAGGTATGTATTCTATAAATACATCCCCACCACCACTTTGGAAGCATATTCGATACATTCAATTCTCGATTACATATCGTTAAAGGCTCAAGACTCATTATTGACTTAGGCTTTGAGTTTACTCTCTGGGTCTATCCCGAGAACTTCTTGCAAGTATTCGGCGTATCTCAAACGACTAGAAGACTTGCCGACGACGTGAGTTTTTGAGACACATCAGGGTCTTTTTCTTCCCGCTTCCAAACTCTATAATGAACGGGAGTGCCATGCATATATCAATCTTCATGACATGTTAAATTAGAATCCGATGTGTATGCAGTGGTAGAACTAGAACGTATTTTTAGGGGGGCTTAATTGTATTTAGAAAAACAATTCTCACGGCTAAAGTATCAAATTAGTAATCATAATAATAAAAATATAAATATATACACATACCAATAAAACAATTATTTGTTCGCACAGGAGCTACTAGCACCGGACATACAAATAAGAGGAGACAATCTATTCTATGAGTCTGAATCTATTAAAAACGTTGCAAAATTTGTTCATTCTGGATTGTGGCAATAATCTCATTTTTTTATGTAAACTATCAAACTGTCATTCATCCACTCATCCCCCATTCTATTATGCAAATCAATCTTGATAGTTTTCATGGCAGAGAAAACCCTGTCAATAGAAGCAGTTGCAACTGGTAAAACCAATGCTAACTCGATCAGACGATACACCAATGAAAAAATTATATTCTTTCCGATTTGAACCATCTTTTTAGCAAAACCTCCCAAATCCTCAATTATAGAAAATTCAGCTCTTACATTATGAATGTAAGTTTTAAGTTGCTTTTTAAGTACCACACGATTAGTCAATGAAAAGTCTTTTGGATAAAGTTCAGCAAGACGGAGTAACTTACCAATCTCAAACTGAGAGAAAGAGTCTTTGGATCAAGACATGCAATGCAAATTAGTAACTCCGTACTTGCTTCAGAAAAACGATTATTCATTTCTTGAACCATTATATCAACAACCTAATATTGTAACAAGAAAAAATACTATTAAAGATAATATAATGAAATAAGAAATTTAATAGTATACCTCACAAAAAATTTCAATACGAAAGTGATGGAAATTAAAAATCATTTGCCCATTTCGCCTGTTACGATCACGAGTTCTCATATTTTCTTCCATATTAGGCACTAGAATCATGTGGTTACCGCAAAATATATTGACTTCGTCCCATCCCTCGTCTCTGAATTCTTGTAATCGAACTATCATTGTTTTGATCAAACTTACAGCCAATAAAATGTTTTGATCCTTTTGTTGTAAGGCAAGGGACAACTCAATTGTAATTCCCAGCAAATATTGCATCAAATGCATCACAAACACAAATTCATAACTCTCAATCTTATCAATCAAACTTGTGGCCATACTGCTATATATTATCATCATTAGTACGATCATCGTGCATATTTTCAAGTACTTGTAATACGGAAATCCACATAGACATTTGATGAATAATAGTTATGTAATGTGATTCCGAACGAGTATTCTTAAGTCTCTTTAAACTGGTTTCTTGATTTTTTCCTCTACCACTGACAATATCTCCTTTCTCCAAACATTCTAAATGCCTATCATGTTCAAGTTGTCTAAGTTTGTCTTTTCTTTTACATAAAGCACCGGTAACATTCACAATCACAGTAACATATTGAAAAAAATCACTAATACTTCTGTTACTCTCAGCAACTGCAGCAACAACTAGCTGAAGTGGGTGAGAAAAACAATGAACATACCATGCAGATAAAATTTCTTTCAATATGAGAGCTTTCAATCCATTATATTCACCTCGCATATTTGAAGCCCTATCATATCCTTGACCTCTCAATCTCGATAACGACAACTTATGTTTTGCAAACAATTCATCAATATCTTTCTTCAAAGAAATAGAGAAAGTGTCAGGCACATGAATAATAGTAAGAAAACGTTCAATAACATATCCATGTTTGTTCACACATCTTAAAACAGCTCCCATTTCCTCCTTGACTGAAATATCTCGAGATTCATCAACCATAAGATAAAATATATTGTCCCCTATATCATTAAGAATAACATTGTGACTTTAGCAGCACAAGAACTTGTTAGTTCCTTTTGAATTTTTAGAGACGTCATTTGATTGTTTCTAGGGGCATTCTCATTCATTGTCTTAGCAACCTCTTTACTTCGTTGGGTATACCACTCAATTAATTCAAGAAAGTTTCCCTTGTTTAAAAAACTCAAAGATTCATCATGTCCACGAAAAGGTAAACCTTGTTTTAAAAGAAAGCACGTCACATCCAAAATCGCTATTAAGCAGTTGCGATAGGCAATTTCTGTTTCACGTCCCTATGCTTGTAACAAATGCGACACACTTCGTCTTTGATTTTGAAATGCTTCGAGTTGTATTCTTGCATCATTGTGAACACTAGCTACACCACCAACATTTGTATTGAATATTTCTATTTCTTTTTTACAATTATTTATCCCCGAATTAGTAAACGCCTCATCTCCAACTCGACATCATCTATTTGAATTTTTAAAGAGATAGCACCAAAAACAAAAGGCTGCATCCTTTGATATGCTATACTCCAACCACAGAAATTTTTAAAACCAAGTAGGTTGGAAATTTCTATGCTCTTTGCCAAATTAATTTCGGGGATAAATATGGCCAATTGGTTGGCATGGCCCTCTTGTCAAATATTCTCTTCGATCACGGTCTCTAATAAAAACATCAAATTCTATATTGGTTTGCGTAAACCTGAATCACTAACAATATCATCTGGGTTGAATTCCATACGAGAATGTTTTTCTCTACTATTTTCTTCGTTAGAACTTTTAGAAGAATCAACACTTTGGCTTAAAAATTTATTCATAACCTGCCACAATTCATCAACATTACCAAATTAAAATTATAACAAAATTAAAATAATTACACAAATAAATAATCATAATCCACAAAATCATAATATATTTTAATATATTTTAACACATTTATTAACTCACTATTCACTAACAAGTCTCTTATTTTTTTGTAATTAAAAAATTATAATTTATAAATTTAAAATTAATTAATCACAATTTACTAATAAACTATTAATAAATATTTAATTATAATAATCAATTATAATTCACAAAAATATGCACAAAAAAATTTAAATATTACCAAAACATAAAAATATAAAAAACTTACTTACACATATTACTAAAAACTTGCATAAAAAATTTAAATATTAATAAAAACTTAAATATTGGAAAATAAACATAAAAACATGAAAAAATTACTTCAATATATTACTTATTACTAAAAGCCTAAAAGCTAACATAAAAAAAATTAAATATAAGTAAAAACTAAAATATTAAAAATATAAAATATATATATATATAAATACTTAAAATACTTATCTCAAATCTAAGTGTAAAAAAAATAAAAACAAAATTTTACAACACTACGTCGTTTTACTTAAGTGTAAAAAAAATAAAACAAAATTTTACAACACTTCGTCGACTTCTATCTTCAAATCTTTTTCCACTGTTCCACATTTCCACTTTTGTGGCTGGGCGGTGGACGGGTGTGACGCCTTGGCAATTTTCCGATAGGGCGTGCTAGGGGGTGGATTATATATACCACCCCCTTGCTCCCCAAAACGAAGGGGGGCGGCCTCCCTACATCCGTCACTACATCTAATACCTCTTGACTCTAATTTTTGTTGTGTCTCCTGATTGGAGTGTTAGTCTCTTTTAGAAAGAAAAATGTCTCCAATTTTGGAGTTTTTATAATAATGTTAAAGAAAAAAAATCCCCATATTCAATTAGACATGACCACGGTTCACGAACCACCGGTTCACGGTTCCACGAAGGGTGGAACCTGAACCGGCCCTTGGAGTCACGGTTACGGTTAGTGAACCGCCGGTTCACGGTTTTGGTTCTATCCCGAATTCCGATTTCGTCCCGGTTTTGGTTTTGGTTTCGGTCCGGTTACGATTTCGGTTTTGTTACGATTCCCGATTTTGTTACGATTTTGGCATGGTTTTCTCACAGTTCGAATTTTTAAAAAAATAACAATATGAAGTGTGATATACTTTACAAATTTACAAGATGAAAAAAAAGAAGTTTGGTATAATTTACAATGTGAAAAATAAGAGAAGTTTGATATAATTCACAAATTTACACGTTTACAAGGTGAAAAAAAAGAAGTTTGGTATAATTTACAATGTGAAAAATAAGAGAAGTTTGATATAATTCACAAATTTACAAGGTGAAAAAAAAAAGAAATTTGGTATAATTTACAATGTGAAAAATAAGAGAAGTTTGATATAATTCACAAATTTACAAATTTACAATGTGAAAAATAACAAGTTTGATATAATAAGTACAAGTTTACAAGTTTGATATAAATGAAAAAATACTTCATTTTATTATTGAAATAGAAAATTTTGGCCTAAATATCGAATTTCGAGTTGGCCATTTACATATATGAATAATGAATCATGATACAACATTTACTAAAAATAAAAATTTTCATTCATGAAAGTAATTTGAGTACAAGTTAATTGACCTAAATTTTAATCATCTAACTCTTCAATGTCATCATCGGGATCGGGATGGACGAAATCCGTGAAATAGGAAATTCCGGTTGAAGATTCGGTTGTACTAGCATTGCTCGTTTCATAAATGTCGGTGTCGTAATCTAAATCAATGTCATCTGTCTTGTCCATTTCTTATGCTCTCAAAAATGCCTTGTGCCAATCAGCCACTAATGCTTGGATTTCTAATGATCTTGGTAATAATTGGGACCGATGCTCGTCTAAAATGATTCCTCCCGCACTAAAAGCTTGCTCCACTGCTACGGTTGATGCCGGAATTGCAAGAATATGTTTTGCGATAATAGAAAGGATTAGATAATCCTGCTCCTTTCCCTTCCACCATTCTAACACGGACCACTCGTGAAAATTATTATCTTTATCACAAACCTCAAAAGTAGTTGTTAAATATCTATCAAGTTCAGTATCAGTACCGGATCTTGGTTTTTTGTGTGAAGAATACATAGATTTACCAAGTTTATGTGGTACTATAGAAAACATTGATAGAGTACTAGTATTTTGATGTGATGCACTACTAGTAGAAATATCAATATTAGATCCGGTATTAATAGGAACTTGATTACCATATTTAGAATGAATTCATTAAATAAATCACGGAGAAGAAATTTTACTTCTCCTATAATCTCCTTAGTATCTTGAGCTTTATAACCTTCACTGTCAGAAAAAAATGAATCTACACAACTATTATATGCAGTAATATATTCTTCTAAAATATTAATTTTTTGACGTGGATAAAAAACAGAAGCAATTAAATATGTAGGTGGAATTTTTCGGTAATAGTTAAGCCATTTTATTAACATATCATATATAGGAAGTGATAAAACAGGGTCATCTTTAAATTGTTGTAAAATACCAACAACATCACATGCAATGTGAATAAATAGATGAGAAGTAGGATAATAAACACCAGATAAAATTTCAGTAGCATCTTTAAATATCTTTAAAAGTTGTAATAATTTACAACAAATTTCCCACATATTAGGATGCAAAGAAATATCATCTACATGATTTTGCATAAAAAAAGTACATATCAAAGTACTATATTGTGTAGATGCATTCAATAATTTATAAGTTGAATTCCACCTATTAGGAACATCTTTACTAAATCTTTTTAGTTTGCGTCCATTTTCCATACAAAATTTTACCCATAGTTTCATTAAATTTGGACGGATCCATAAAAGACTAATTGCCTCTTTAATAGGCGTAATATATGTATTTAGTGTTTTTAAACCATCTTGTATCGCTAAATTTAATATGTGGCATGCACACCTAATATGAAAAAATTTTCCACCTATTATGGGTTGACAAAGAGTTGTTAATTGACTAATTGAAGCCGTATTAGCCGAAGCATTATCAAAACCAATTGAAATTTTTTTTCTAGATAAACCATATTCATCTAAAATAATATTCAACAAATTAGATATATTATTTGCGGTATATCTTGCTTCAAAATGACGAAAAGCAATAATTGTTTTTGTATTTTCCAATCACTATCAACCCAATGACAAGTTACTCCCATATAAGAATACATTTGCCATAAATCACTTCAAAAATCGGAACATATAGAAACACTACCATTTTATTTTGAAAAAGTTTCAATTAAAATTTTTTTTTCACCTTTATAAATTTTCTTTAATTCTCTTGTTATTGTTGTACTAGGCATTCTTTTAGCTTGTGGATTTAATGCATTTTGACAATAATGAGTAAATCCTACTTTTTCACCTAAACCAAATGATAAATGTTCTATGGCTATAATTTTAGCTAATTCTTTTCTATTTTTCTCATCCAAATATTTAAAAGGAGGAGTAGTAGAGGGAACAAACCCGGATAATTGCGATTGGTTGGTGGAAAGACCGATTTCGTGTGGATGTTTTTCCTTCAAATGTCGCGCCAAAGTTCCATAGCCCGATCCTTTCTTGAAAGTATATAATTTATTTTCGGAACAATAATTGTATTTCGCCTTGATTGGTTGTTGGTTGGAATCTAATATCTTTGTGTAATGCTTCTTGAACATATCCGATTTTAGCCTTTCTTCAACGTTGAGGCTTTCGGTTTCTGCACCACCACTAAAACTTTGCTCACTTTGGTTTGCACCAAATTGTGAGCTACTAACAATATCTCTATTAAAATTATCCATTTTATAGTAAATTAAAATTAAGTAATTGAATAAATATAAATAATTAGATAAATAAAATTATAACTTTATAAGTCTATAATAAAAGTATTTAAATAAATTTAAATAATTTAAATAATAAAAACTATTAATGAGGATTCAATATTTAATAAAATAAATAATTTTCAAAAATAATTAGCTAAAGATTTGAATAAAATAAAATAATTTAAAGTAAATAATTTAATTTTGAATATAATGAATTAATGAGTAAAAATAATTTAATGATAACAAAAAAAAGGAGATAATATAAATGATAATTGAGTATTGAGAGAATTTGGAGAATTGAGAGAATTGAGAGAAGAGAATGGTGTGAAAATTGATTTAGAAATTTTAGGTATTTATAGAAGAAAAATTAAAAAAAATGTAGCATACACAACTGCCACTATGCAGTCTGTGCCACAAGCCCACAACTGTTGGCTTTCCAACGGCCTAATTTATGGCCGTTGGATTGCCAACGGTCAGTTCATAAATGGATGGCCGTTGGATGCAACAGCCATCTTATCCTTTATAATTTTTTTTGATAACCGTCTATCCAACGGCTAGTTAATCTTGGCCGTCTATTTTTTTTGAAACAAAACCGACGGTTTTGAACCTCCGGTTTGCGGTTCATAGAAGTGTGAACCGAAACCGGCCCGCCTAGGCCGGTTGTAGTTCACAGTTTGGGCCCGGCATGGTCGGTTCCGAATTCGGGCCCAGCCCACCGGGCCGGTTCTGGTTAAAACCGGAACAGGTGTCATGACTAGATTCAATCATTTCCTACCCCAGATTGATGTCTTCAATCAATATTTGGAGGAACAAGCTTCATCTCCGTCTGAAATTTGGAAGAAACCTCTATAGTTGCTGATCTTAAGTTATCTTCAGATGGAATTTTCAACAAATGAGAGACTTTTGCATTCTGGATGGTTCGGAGGAGTGGAATATTTGGCTAGATCAGATGCGATTTTTTTGGATTGTTTTTCATCTAAAATGATTCTCTTTGTTTTCTAATATGTTGATTATAATATCTGTTTTTCTAATTTTTTAGTGGTAGGAAATAAAGAAAGAAGAAGGAATTTTTTTCAATATGCACAAAAGTGCAATGAAAGAAATCAACGTTTTGGAAAAAAAAAAGGTTTAGCATATCTTTTTCAATTTTAACCAATAGCTACTAGGGGAGAGACAATCTCTTTCAGTTTTAACTAAAAGTTATTAGAGAAAGATATTTACTTTAGTTTCAGTTGATTAATTAGATTTTGGAAGTAATGTTTGAGAATTTCATTTTTATGGATTGATTATTCTCTATTGGCTTTATGCCATTTGTTACATTACTCGTAATACACTGACTTCCTGTTTCAATGTATTTAGATTTTCAGTTAGTTAGCTGAATTGTATATATTTTAAGCCAATTTAGCTACGATGTAACCTTTGATCATTATCAGTGCAATATCGCTTTTGAGTAAAAAGAAATATTTCTTATGGCATGACTTTGACTATCGTTAGTCCTGGAAACAAAAATCAAATGTAAGTAGACAGTTCTTTTTTTTGTTATAAATTTATAATTAGTAGACGACATATATTATAGTTTCCATTTGTATGGTTATTGTTTCCAAATTCTTAACGTTTTCCTTTTTCCTTTAAAGAACTCAACCATATTTTGATGCTACTTTTTTTATAACTTTTGGATTAATAGAACATTTCGTGATAATTCAGGCTCATTTTCTTACTGATGTTTTTTTGGGTTAGTCTCAATTTACTTCCATAAAAGATAACATTTTATCACTCTGCCCTCATAAAAAAATTTTATAAGCACTTTACATTGGTAAATATCAGTCAAAAATGCTAATTAATAACGTCATTAATTGTTAATTTTAAATGACTATTTTACCCATAAATAAGAAATAAATTACATTATATTTGTCCCTCTTATATTTAAAAATTAATTTTAATTTATCTACTCCATAATTTTGTGTTAATACTTAAATATTATTAGTTTAATCTATCAAATATTGGATAAATTTTTTCAACAAATGTAAGCATTTGTTTTTTTTTTCTTCTTTTTTTATGTCATCTTCTTTTATGTAAATGAATTTATATCATGTTTCTTATAATTTATGGTTTTTTTAGTCAATTTAGTTTGTTGTATTTTTGTAATATGATTATTTCACTTATATGTATTATTGACAATTTAGAGTGTCGATTTAATATCTTCAAATTTTTTATTATATTATTTTACATCTTAAAGCAATCTAATCTACATAATAAAATTATATGAAATATAATGACCAAAAAAATAAATAAAATAATTATTTTCTTATTAGTTTTCAGGTATAGATTTATTATTAGTATATATTTTCCTAATACAGATATCTTTTAGACTTAATAATTTAATTTAATAAAAAAATTAATTAACACTAAATTAAAAATCCATAGATGTTAGAGTGGTAATATAAAAAGTTTTATTAATTTTTTATTAAAGAATAAAAAAAATTAGACAAAGTACGTATTATTTTATTACCTTAAAAAAAACTTAAATGATGTATATAAGGTTTTTATTGACCAAGTACATTAAAAATAGTTATCAAATTATAAAAAATAGTAAACTGAATTCAAAATGTAATATTTTTTATTTAGATTATATATATTATTATATTATTTAAAATAAGAATAAAAAGTTTAATTTGTTAAAGTATATATGAAGAAAAATGAAAAGCATAATGAAAACAAAATGGTGATAAGGATGACAAAATTTTGAGAATTAAATTTAAGGGTAAAACAGTGTAAAACATGAAAATTTTTTTTAAAAAAAATTAGGTAAAAGTTTAACTTTTTCAGTTAAATATGGTAAAAGAATATCTTTATCAGTACAATGTGTTAAGAAAAATCTTTTGTGGGAGCAAATTGAAGATAACCATGGTTTTTTTTGAAGTTTTAGCAATTTTGAAATTTTGGTATGTTTCTAAATAGGCACTAAGAGTACCTAATTTGATACTGAAAAACAATTGTAAAAGAAAAAACGGACAAGAGGCCAAAAATAACATTAAAACGCAAAAAAAAAAAATCACAAAAATTAATGTCATGTCGTCTTTTTAGTGTGTTCTCAACTGCAGGTGTATGAAGAAAAGGAACAAGAGAGGCATGCATATGATATGTAGTCTTTTTGAGCGTATTCTTAGTTGCTAGAATATGATGAGTTTGAAGAAGCATTGTCGTCTATAAATTGATCACACTCCATTAATAGTAAGGTAAGAACTTTGAAAGATCAAGGTTAGATACGCGGTGCCCTAGTGAGTTGGAACACTATGTGTGACACCAATAATAAAAGCAGTAATGGACAATATTAAAATGCGGAAAAATAAAGAGACAGGAGGTTGGTAACGCAGTTCGGCAATTGCCTACGTTTGCGGGGCCACACCCAGAAAACAATCCACTAAGTTCACAAAGTTACAAGACACTCGGTCTAACACAAAGTAAGACTCCTTATTATCTTTGTCGCCGCCTCTTCCTAACTCCACAGGTGAACGTGATTGTGCGAGCTCCCCTTGACTTGTGTGATTCCTCCCGGAATCCGTGTTATGGCAAGATCCCCTTGCCCACAATGAAGACAAGATCCCCTTGTCAATGGCGACTCCTCCCGAAATCCGTGGTTATTGCAAGATCCCCTTGCCCACGTTTGAACTCCTCCCGGGTTGCTTGCAACCTCCTCTCGAGGCTGAGTTATAACAAAGAATACAAGGATTGCATCTTCAATAATTTTGCATTAAGATGCAAACAGCCAACACACTTAAACAAAGACTTCCAACAAAGAAGTGTGTTCACAATCTAATGAAGACCGAAAGAATAATCACAACTGCACAAATGAAAACCGTGTGGTTGGAAAGATCATATAAAGAGCACCAAAATTTTTCTATGTTTATCTCCAAGATTACTTCCATATAAATCCCATAGAAAGATGGAAACAATGTGCCTTCCATGCTTATCTTTTCCAAAGATAAACTTCCAATCATAATTACTAAGACAAACAACAAAAATACCAATATAGCATTAATCTCCAAATCAATCTTCCTTGAATAGATTGATTTAATTGATTTATGCAACTAATAAGATCTTTCCTTAATTTGCCAAAAAAACCAATGCCAATTAATGAATGCCAACGTACACATTAACAATCTCCCCCTTTGGCATTTTTTTGGCAAAATCCAAACTCCCCATGTATGCTGAACGGAAGTTGACTGAAACTTCCCATGAACAGGAACTTAGATAAGAAACATCACTACACAAGACATTGTGCATAACACAGCAAAAGACATCAAGTTCCCTAAGAAACATCACTACACAAGATATTTTGCATGACACAGCAAAAGACACGAAGTTCCCAGTATACAAATGTTTGAGGGATTAGAAAATAAATATCCAAAATTACTCCCCCTTTTTGCCGCAAAAAAGACAAAATGGCATAAATCAACAATAAAAACATAAGAAATTGTCTTAAGCAATCACCATAAAAAAATATCAGAGTAATTAATCGGAATCCTCCGCATCATATGGCACAAGGCCAACAGAGTTTGCGAGCAAATGAACACCAACAGCAGCTTCTGGAACTCTTTCATCTTTACCAGCATCATACCCACCAGATTGGGCGTTGGAAGGGGCATGACTTTCAGTAACACTAGGAGTGACACTGGAAATACCTTCAGGTTCAGAATGAGCAGGAGGACCTGTAGCTCCCATCACAGTCATTTCCTCATCAGGATCAGAATCAATAGTGTCTTTAACAATAGGATTTTCAGGCTCGATCTTTGATTCTGCAAAAACAGGAGATAGATTTTGAAGAATACCTGCAGTAACATTCTGCGTAACATCAAGTAGAACATCTACTATATTGAGACAAGCTGTCTTTGGGTAAACACTGTTGGTATTCACTTGTGGTCTTATTTTCTGTGCTTACATTGCATATGCTTAGTTTCCTGTGTTTACATTGCGTTAAACGGGGGAAGAATTCTACTACCTTGGTATTTACCAAAGCAGTTTTATTCTTCCCCAAGTACATTACTGTCATGGTTTGAATATTGACATATATGTAATCGAATAGGACAGTAAAGTTATTGCATTTATTCCGAATCACATGTAATGGAGTAGTACTCCAAATTTATTGCTTTCACTTTTGTAATGGTGTATTCAAGTATATCCGGCACCACATTTTGCCTATATATATAAATATATATTTTAAAAAAAAAAACAAGTAGAACATCTGAAGTACAACCAGCATCATCAGTAACTGTTTTAGTCTTTGCTGCAAAATACTCCTTCCTTTTAGCAGCCTCAGTGGCAACATCTCTGACAGTTTTTAAAGCTACAAGGTCATCCAGCAATGAAGAGACCTCTCTCATTCTTTTCTCAATGTTAGTCTGCTGAGCAATCAGAGATTTCAACTCATCTTCTAGCACCTTAATGGTGCGGTTCAGTAAGACTAAATTCCAAAGCTCTTCTTGATCTGAGTCAGTAACATCCTCAAAGACTTCCTCTATATCATTTACATGATCACCCTTCAACAGCTTGTAACTAATTCTGATTTCTTCCTTGTCTGTCTCCAAAATCTCTCTTGCTCTAATCAGAGAATGTTGTGATGAGAGAATACCATAAATCAAACATGGAAAAGAATATGCTATCCTTTCATTCTTGCAGTCTGCATGCTTTACAATTTGGTCAAATAAAAACTGTCCAACATCAAATTCAATAAAATTTCCAACATTGAACAACAGAGTAGCCATAGACTTATTCACCCCAGTTCCATGCGAGCTAAGGAGCCAATTTCTCATTGCAATTTTATGCAAAATTGCATATTTAACAGACAATTGGGAAATAGGAAAGTCTTTCCTCCTTGGCCATACCCGTCTAACACCTCCTGTGACAACGGTGATTATCTTACTATAATCAGGGCTGAAGTCCTCAACGTTAGCCCAATGACTGTCTAGATGAGTGTTTATCACATCCGAGGAAAAATCAAACATATGACCTCTCACATACACTTGACCACCATCGGGATGTTCAAAGTCTTTCACAGTTGGGTCCAAATTACAGTAGAATTCCTGTACGACTCTTCTAACATAAGGTTTTATTCCCTTAATTGTCCATCCTAGCCCTTGGCTAACCAACTGATCAACAAGTTTTTGGCAATCTTTAAAGTCCCCTTCATGAATATTCCTCTCACTCCAGATATTTATCTTAGAAACTCTACTCCACAAACCAGCATTATATTCAGACTTAAAGTCATCCAAATTAACAGAAAAATCTGATGACTTACTTGCAGTAGCAGAAGACTTTCCCTTTGACATCGATTTTGAGTGAGTGACTCGCTGAGATTCAGAGGCTGGATTTTCTCTCTATTGCTTTGCCTTAGAAGACTTAACTGGTTCTGAATCAGACAGATCCTCAACATCATAATCAGAGGGAACATGTCTCTGACATCGTCTTCTTCAGCCCAAGCATCATCCGATGAATCTTCATCCACAACGCGAAACCTTTTTCTTGTGGGCTCTGTGATAAGCTTGGAGGCATTAGGTGCTTTAGGATGTACAACACTTGTTTTGTATGGACCACCAGTAGCTTGTCCAAATCTTGTTCTCACTCCTGTAGGATCTATTGACTGAATAGGAGTGGCCATCTCAACTTCTGAAGATAACTTAATCTCAGAATCCGAAAACTTCTCCTGTGAATTAGAAGAACTTCCACCTTCATTTGATGAAACTGGAGAAGTATGGGTAACGATGACATGAACTTCATCATCATCCATAGTTTTAACTACTTTTCTAGCCCGAGATGATGACCTTGACTGAGACATTTTTGAGATTTGGAGTTACTTGACTTAATTGAACTTGTAGTATTCTGAATATGGTCAAGAAAATGACAACGACTGAGATATGTCAAACAATTTGAGAAGAAGACTCCCAAAAGATCACAATGAATAGCTAAGAGAAAGAAAGTGACCGAAATAAGTGCAGTCAGAAATTGCGTGAAAGAGACCAACTCTTCAATTCCCCAATATCAACCGAGATTCCCCAAAATGTCACATGTCACTTGGAGAGCTGAAGACTTGAATTCACAAAAATGAAATCCAAAGCTACAAATCCGCCTTAAGGCATGAGGCAGGAAACCAGAAAAGACAAAAACAAGTATTCTACTATTTTTCTTTTGTTTTTCATATTTTTATTATTGTTAATACAAATACAATAAAATAAGAAAAACTTACAATACTGAAGAACCACTTCATATAACACAAAGACCTAGAGCAGACCTTAATTCTTCAAACCTTGCTCCATCCAAAGCTTTGGTGAAAATATAATCAATTTGTTTTTCTGTCACCATATGTTCCAAAGCAATAGTTTTATCTTCCATAAGAGATATAATAAAATGATGTCGAATATCAACGTGCTTTGTCCGAATGCTGAACATGATTCTTAGAAATATTGATAGCACTCATATTATCACAGTAGAGTGTCATGACATCCTGTGTGACACCATAGTCTTTCAGCATTTGCTTCATCCAGAGAAGCTGAGTACAACAACTACCAGCTGCAATATATTCTGCCTCGGCAGTAGACAGAGAAATAGAGTTTTGCTTCTTGCTGAACCATGACACCAAATTGTTTCCCAAATAGAAATATCCACCAGAAGTGCTTTTTCGATCATCTGAACTTCCAGTCCATTCAGCGTCACAATAACCAACTAAATTGGTGTTTGTATCAAATGAATACCAAATTCCATAGTCAGTTGTTCCGCTAATATACTTGAGAATTCTCTTTACTGACACCAGGTGTGACTCTCGAGGATTTGCTTGAAATCAAGCACATAAACCAATACTTTAGCAGATATCTGGGTGACTAGCAGTTAGATATAAGAGACTACTAATCATACTTCTATATAGACTCACATCAATAGAAGTCCCTTTCTCATCTTTAGATATCTTCTCATGAGTTCCCATAGATGTTTTCCTTGGACGAGCATTCTCCAATTCAAACTTCTTCAGCAAATTCTTGGCATACTTGCTTTGTCAAATGAAAATACCATCATTGCGTTGCGAATTTGAAGTCCAAGAAAGTAATTAAGCTCACCAACTATACTCATCTCAAATTCCTCAGTCATTTGAGCAACAAATGCATCCACCATCGCCTGTGACACTGAGCCAAACACTATGTCATCAACATAAATTTGAGCAAGCAAAAACTGACCTTTAACACGACGAATGAAAAGGGTTTTATCTACTCCCCCTCGCTCATATCCCTTTGTCAATAAATACTGCGTTAGTTTTTCATACCACGCCCGAGAAGCTTGTTTAAGCCCATATAACACTTTTTTCAGCTTGTAAACAAACTCGGGATGATGAGGATCTTCAAAACCCTTTGGTTGAGCAACATACACTTTCTCATTAAGAAGACCATTGAGGAAAACACTTTTCACATTCATTTGATACAACTTGAATTGCAACACACATGCAACTACTAACAACAGACGAATGGACTCAAGTCGAGCAATAGGTGCAAATGTCTCATCAAAGTCGGCACCTTCTATTTGAGTGTATCCCTGGGCAACTAACCGAGCCTTGTTGCGAGTGATGTTCCCATGCTCATCACTCTTGTTCTTGTATATCCACTTTGTGTCAATGATATTCACATTAGGGGGGCACGGAACTAGATCCCAAACTTGATTCCTAGTGAATTGACCAAGTTCTTCTTGCATAGCACCTATCCAATATTCATCGAGTAAGGCTTCTTTCACATTCTTAGGTTAAATAGATGAAGTAAAGCATGTCATTTGAATCATATCTCTATCGTTCACTCTTGGCTTTTCTCTTGTCCGAATACCATCAGTCAGATTTCCAATAACTTCATCAGTAGGATGATTCTTCTAAACACGAGTGGATGGTTGCCTGCGAGGTGAGATGATATCTTCCATAGTATCACCTAATGTACTCTGATCAGTAACATCACTTATGACACTGGTTGACACACTGCCTGAAACACTGGAGTTTCTTTCATTCAGGGACTCTATCACATCTTCTTTAGAAATATCAGCTATTTCCAGAGAATCATCAACTTGAACATTCATAGATTCTATAACATTTTCTTGACCCAACTTTCGATGCCATATGACAGACTCTTCCATGCTTGATCGAGAATAAGTGGACAAAGCAGAAATGAGATAACAATTGTCAGAAGATCTTACTCCTTCAATGATGCATATGTTTTGATTGGACACTAAACACTTCCCATGAGTGAAATTCACATTCAGATCTTGATCACATAATTGACTAATACTAATCAAATTCGCCTTTAGACCATTCACCAAAAGAACATTATCCAAATTTTGTAGCCTTGGCACATTTAGCGTACCTCTTCCAATGACACTCGTTGCAACACAATTGCCAAATGTCAATTTTCCCATACTTTCAAAAACAATATTCGTCAAAAATTTCTCTTCACCAGTCATGTATCTAGAACACCCACTGCCAAAGTACCACTCATCATTCGTGGCAGCTTTCAAAGAAGTATACATAAAATTGCTCTTCAAATTGGACTTCTTTATCCATCTATGTTGTGAATCTCTGCGAGAAGAAAACTTTGTAGCAGTACCTTGTCTCAATTCAGCAAGATAAGTAAAATATATAGGTCGAATATGACCACCACGATTGCAATAATAGCAAATAGGTATAAATCTGTTACCTTCACCTTTAGGAGCATGATAAGAATAATGAGGATTTGACTTATTCACGTTCTTTGCAGTACTTACAGCAACTCCCTTCTCTTTGTAATCATTACTTTGCATTGACACTGGTTGTGACATTGAACTTTCTCTTTTATAACCAAGTCAAGAATAATCACCACTGGGTTTACTGGTCTTGAAGATGTCATCCAGCTTGGAAGAATCCGAATTTAACATTTTGACATTTTTATTTATGTGATTTAGCTCGTTGGTCAGATTCTTCACTTCCTCCTGGCTTGCTCTCAGATTAACTTCCAACCCTTCAGCAGAGTTTTAAAGATTTAGCTTCTCATCTCTCAAACCCCCAATTTGAGTACGAAGATGCTGATTTACTCTAATAAGTTCAATACATTTCTCAGAAAGGATCTTGTATTCGACAAGAATATCTTCTTCTGTGATTTATCTTCGTCTTCGTCACCATAAGTCGACATATTTTTGGTGACACTATGTGTAACATTCTTGACAACACCATTGTCTGATTGTTCAGTTTTAGAAGCAAGAGCCACATGATTATTATGAAATTCATCTTCTCTATCTGACTCATCTTCACTCCAGAATATGTTGAGAAAATTCTTTTTTTTCTTCAATGTATTAGCACATTTCGCTTGAACATGTCCAAAGCCATTACATTCTCTACATTGAATTCCCTGTTATTGAATGGTTGGTCAGATGCATGATTTTCTTCCCTGTACTTCTTATTTCTAGATAATTCACTTTTGATGTCACTGACACTGGTCTTGACACCTCGAATATTTCTGCCCAATCCCTTCATAACTCTGCTAAGGTTATGAGACAGCAGTACTAGAGATTCCTCAAAGTCATATTCACCATGATTATCCATCCTTTGCATTTATGCTTTTAGAGCAATATCTTTATCCTTCTTTGCTTTCGAGTCCACTCCAAGATTCATCTCAAACGTTCTAAGAGATCCCATCAGTTCTTCTAGCTTCATCTTTGAGACATCTTTCTCTTCTTCCATGGCAGTGACTTTATAAGCAAAACGTTGGGGTAGAGATCGTAGAGTTTTCCTCACCAATTTTTCTTCGGAAAAACTTTCACCAAGAATGAACGCCTCATTGGCGTTGTCACTGAGTTTAGCGTTGAATTCTGCAGTACTTTCATCTTCATGCATCCTTAGGCTCTCAAATTTTGTAGTTAGCATCTGCATTTTTATAACTTTACAGCCGACGTCCCTTCATAAGTGATCTGAAGAATTTCCCATGCCCTTCTGGCTGACTCACACGTGGAAATGAGTCTGAACTGACTGGGATCAACACCATTGAAAATAGCATTAAGAGCCTTTGAATTACTATTTGCTAATGCATTTTTTCTAGCGGACCAACTTTCTTCAGGCTTGAGAGATGTAACACCCTCTGTGTCGGTAACCATTGGAGAGTCCCATCCTGTCAGAATTGATTTCCAAGCCTTTTCATCGATAACTTTGATGAAGGCTCTCATTCTGACCTTCCAATAAGCATAGTTGCTGCCATCCAATAAAGGTGGATGCATTGTTGAACCTCCTTCCTTCATAGCGTCCATTGCACCAAAACCAAGATCAAGTCTTGCGGATCGTGTCTAAGAAGCAGAGACGACCTGCTCTGATACTAATTGAAAGATCAAGGTTAGATATGCAGTGCCCTAGTGGGTTGGAACACTAGGTGTGACACCAATAATAAAAAGTAGTAATGGACAATATTAAAATGCGGAAAAATAAAGAGACAGGAGGTTGGTAACGCAGTTCGGCAATTGCCTACGTCTGCCGGGCCACACCCAGAAAACAATCCACTAAGTTCACAAAGTTACAAGACACTCGGTCTAACACAAAGTAAAAATCCTTCTTATCTTTGTCGCCGCCTCTTCCTAACTCCACACATGAACGTGATTGTGCGAGCTCCCTTCGACTTGTGTGATTCCTACCGGAAGCCGTGTTATGGCAAGATCCCCTTGCCCACGATGACGACAAGATCCCCTTGTCAATGGCGACTCCTCCCGAAATCCGTGGTTATTGCAAGATCCCCTTGCCCACGTTTAAACTTCTCCCGAGCTCCTTGCAACCTCCTCTCGAGGCTGAGTTATAACAAAGAATACAAGGATTGCATCTTCAATAATTTTGCATTAAGATGCGAACAGCCAACACACTTAAACAAAAACTTCCAACAAAGAAGTGTGTTCACAGTCTAATGAAGACCGAAAGAATAATCACAACTCCACACATGAAAACCGTGTGGTTGGAAAGATCATATAAAGAGCACCAGATCTCTCTATGTTTATCTCCAAGATTACTTCCATATAATTCCCATAGAAAGATGGAAACAATGTGCCTTCCATGCTTATCTTTTCGAAAGATAAACTTCTAATCATAATTACCAAGATAAGCACCAAAAATACCAAGACAACATTAATCTCCAAATCAATCTTCCTTGCGTAGATTGATTTAATTGATTCCTACAACCAATACGATCTTTCCTTAATTTGCCAAAAAAACCAATGCTAATTAATGAATGCCAACGTGCGCATTAACAAACTTCAAACATAAACTTCATATATCATGTATAACTTTGATGGGTTCTTGATGGTATCAATAAAGAAAAAATAAACAAGAGGTGCAGTTATATGATAAGTTTGGCCAGCCTTATAAAATGAAGAAGAGGAAAGACTTGCCAAACTCATCATATGCACTTGAGAAGGTTGATGAAGATCGGGGCTTTGATGAGGGTGGTGATGAAGTGATGATTAGTGATCTATTAAAATCTTTGTTCAGTCAGTTTTGAAGCTAACAAAATGAAGGTTCTTTAATTCGCAGGATTTAAAAGTTAAAAAAAATAAAGGAAAATTGCAAAAAACATCCCTTACATTTATATGAAAAACTTTTTTAATCCTTAACATTTCAAATTATGCAAATTTATCCCTCACTCACACTTGTTTGATATTTTTATTTCATTCCTCACATTAAAATAACGTATCAAATTGGAAGGTATCAATTTGGTCCTTCTATCCATTCATATATTTTTTTAACAGAAATAATGGAATGACCAATTTGCTATAATATTTTAATATTAGGGATGAATTTGCGTTATTTGAAATGTTAGGGACGAAAAAAAATTCAATCAAATGTAAGGGACGAATTTGCATCATTTGAAATGTAAAGGATGAAAAAAGTTTTTCAATCAATGTGAGGTACATTTTTTTGCAATTTTCCAAAAAAAATTAAAAAAAAAGAAAAAAAAAGAAAGAAAGAAAGGAATGAAGAAAAGTGGGTGATAAATCCAAGGTGGCATTGCTCCAATGATAAAGTTTCCCTCAATCAATAGAGTTTTATGCTGATAACGTACTATAAAACTAATAGTACTATATATATATATATGATATAGTAAATTTTATTTAAACTTCTACATTGTAATAATAGAACGAGAAGAAATTAAAGCATATGTTGAAGAGAAATAAATAAGAGATGGCGGATAAATGTATTCTTTCATCTGCCATAAAACATAACTTCTTGTATAAACTTTAGTATGCTTCTCATTCATTGTACAAAGAAGTCATATAAGTGCATCTATTTATAGATACCAAGATATGTAAGTTATAATCCGATTTCAAAACATCAATTAGAGAAATATTAAGAAACTTATCCTTTAAATTAATGCATTGAATGTCCAATAGTTAACTGGTCATAACTTATACATAATAATAAGAATAACAACAATAATAATAAAACTAGAGTAACGAACGAGTTCCCAAATTTGAATATAGTTTTAATTTGTAACTAAAATACTATTAACATATTTTATTACGTGGTTATTTAAGTTTTTGGCATTTATCTTTGTTAATATTTTAGGTGCTCTAATTTATAGATGTTTATCTTTTGTTATTTTTACACATTATTTAGTGGTTTGTTAATCAGTTTAACCTTTCATAAATTCATGGTTTATACCATTGTAAAATTGCCTATATAAAGGCCTTGTAGTAATAAAGTTTATTGTCAGTTTTTCACTTAATATCCTTATTTATATTAGTTGTTATCTTTATCCTTATCTAACAGTGGTATCAGAGTCAGCAGACAGCAGTTCTATCTTCCTATTTTATATTTTTTCATTGTAATCATATGGCTTCTGAAACATTTGTGCAACCAGCTATTCCACGTTTTGATGGTCACTATAACCATTAGAGCATGTTGATGGAAAATTTCTCAAAATCAAAAGAGTATCGATATATAGTCTCTGAAGGAATTTCAGAGCCAACAGTTGGCACAACAATGATGGAGGCACAAAACACAGAACTAGAAGGCCAACATTTGAAGGATCTCAAGGCAAAAAATTATCTTTTTCAAACAATTGATCGCTCAATCTTGGAAACTATTCTTCGCAAGGATACCTCCAAGCATATTTGGAATTCAATGAAGAATAAATATCAAGGTTCTGCAAGAGCAAAGAGGCAGCAGCTTCAAGCACTTTGTTCGCAGTTTGAAACACTATGAATGAAATAAGAAGAATCAGTTACAGACTATTTTTCATGGACAATGGCAATTTTCAACAAGATGCGGATCCATGGCGACACAACAGAGGATGTCACCATAGTCGAGAAGATTCTTTAGTCCATGACACCAAAATTTAATTTTGTTTTTTGCTCTATAGAAGAAGCCAATGACGTGGATGAACTTTCAATTGATGAATTGCAAAGCTCTTTGCTGGTTCATGAGCAAAAAATTAACCAGTAGGAAATCAATGAGCAAGCATTGAAGACCTAGACAGAAAATCAATGGACACCAAGAGGATGAAGAGGACGAGGTAGAGCCAGAGAAAAGGGTACAGGAAACACTAATCGTGGAAATCAACAACACCATCAATTTCAGCAAACTCAATTTCAAGGTAGAGGAAGAGGACAAAGAGGCCATCACTCAACAACATATAAGCCAAATTCAACAAACAAGTCCAATATTGAATGCTACAAATGTCATCGGTATGGTCATTATTAAAATGAGTGTCGAACTAATTTGGAGAAAAAAAATGGAGAAATGACCAACTTTGCAGAAAAGGAAGACGAGGTGTCTCTTTTGACGGTGTGTCATGTGGATGAAGAAACTCAACAAAATATGTGGTATGTAGACACTGGCTGCAGCATCCACATGTGTGGAGATAAGAAGGTGTTCTCTGATTTGGACGAATCTTTTCGCAACACTATCAAATTTGGTGACAACTCCAAAATTTCTGTCATAGGAAAAGGAAAGGTTACTCTTCAAACCAAAGAAAACTCTACCAATACTATCTCTAATGTTCTTTTTGTTCCAAATTTAAAGATCAAATTGCTTAGTGTTGGTCAATTACAAGAGAAGACGAGATTTCAATAAAAAATAGAGTATGTCGAATTCAAGATGGAAAGTGTTGACTAATTGCTCAAGTTAATATGACGACAAATAGTGTGTTTCCACTTTATCTCCACAAGACCAATCATTCATGTTTCTCAGCAAGAATGAAGAATGAGGCATGGCTTTGGCACTTTCGTTATGGTCACTTGAATTTTGGAGGATTGAAAACTCTACAGCAGAAAAATATGGTAATTGGTCATTCTTATATTACTGCTCCATCTGAAATTTGTGGAGAATGTATTGTTAGCAGATAATATCGGCAATCAATTTCCACAAGGAAAATCATGGAGAGCAAATGAAACCACTGAAACTGGTTCATTCTGATATTTGTGGGCCAATAAATCCAACTTCCAATGGAGGTAAAAGATATATTATTACCTTCATTGATGACTTTAGTCAAAAAACATGGGTGTATTTTTTGCAGGAAAAGTTTGAAGCTTTTGTTGCATTTAAAAATTACAAAGTGATTGTTGAAAAGAAGTTGGCAGCCCAATAAAAGCATTTCGCACTGACTGGGATGAAGAATACAACTCAGTTGAATTTGCAAATTTTTGTGAGAACCATGGAATTAAGAGACAGCTTACTGCACCTTATACGCCTGAACAAAATGGAGTTTGTGAGCGGAAAAATCGCAATATCTTAAATATGGTGCAAAGTCTTTCAACAAGGAGTGGCATTCCAAAAATTTTCTAGCCTAAAGCAGTCAATTGGAGCATTCATATTTTGAACAGATGTCCAACACTTGCTATTCAAAACATACACCAGAGAAAGCATGGAGCAGACAAAGACCAACAGTAAATCACTTCAAAATTTTTGGGTGTATTGCTTATGCAATACTCCAGACCAAAAGAGAACAAATCTTGATAACAAGGGAGAAAGATGCATTTTTTTTGGGTATTAGTGATCTATCATAGGCTTATAAACTTTACAATTCTATCACCAAAAAGATTGTTATAAGTCGTGATGTCATTTTTTATGAGGACATGTTTTGTTCATGAAATAATAGCCTTTAACAAAAACTTCTTGTTAGCTTTGATGGATTCAATGAAGAGCAGAGGCAACAGTCAATGGATTCTGATCAACAAATTTTACAAGATGGTTCAACGAGTGTTCCAAATTCACCAATCGCAACAGTAAATGAAGAATGACCTCAACATGTTAGACAAAGACTTGCATGCATGGCAGATTATGAGGTAACTGGAATTGAACTATTTGAGGATCTAATTGTATATTTCGCTCTATTTTCCGATTGTGATCCCACAGCTTTCGAAGAGGCTATCAAAGATTCAAAATGGCGAAAGGCAATGGATGAAGGAATTGTAACATTGAAAGAAACAACACTTGGGAATTGATTGATCTTCCTAATGGAGCAATTGAAAAATTCAAAGCACGCTTAGTGGCCAAAGGCTATAAGCAAAAGTTTAGTGTGGATTATAGAGAAGTTTTTGCTCATGTTGCAAGACACGATATAATCAAATTGGTGATTGGACTGGCAGCACAACATTCCTTTTAATTGGACGTGAAATCAGCGTTCTTGCATGGTGAATTAGAAGAATAGGTATTTATTGATCAACCTCCTGGTTATATGAAACTTGGTAGTGAAAATAAGTTTTGCAAACTCAAAAATGCATTAAATGGGTTAAAACAAGCTCCATGTGCTTGGTATAGTCGTATAGTTGTTTATTTTTCTAAGGAGAGATTTAAGAAATGTCCCTATGAGCATACACTTTAAGATTGGAAGGGATGGAAAATTGCTTATTGTTTGCTTATATGTGGATGATCTTATTTTCACTGGAGATGATAGTGCGATGTTTGACAGTGTTAAAAAATCTATGATGGTTGAATTTGATATGTCTGATCTTTGAATGATTATGTTTTGGGAATTGAAGTGATGCAATCTGCAGTTGGAATTTTTATTTATCAAAAGAAATGCATGCAAGACATTTTGGACAGATTTCAAGTGAAGGATTGCAATACTGTGAGTATGGTTTGAAACTTATTAAAGATCCTCAAGGAAACGAAGTTGACAGCACTCTTTACAAGCAAATTATGGGAAGTTTGATGTATTTGACAGCAACAAGACCTGATATAATGCATGTTGTAAGTCTTATTAGCAGATACGTGGATCAGCCAAAACAAATGCATCTTCTAGCTGCCAAGAGGATTCTTCGTTATTTGCAAGGAACCACTGATTTTGGGTTGTTCTATTAGAAATGAGAATTTTCAGATTTGATTGGTTTTACTGACAGTGATTATGCAAGTGATCATGATGATAGAAAAAGTACTTCATGTTGCTTGTTTATGATGGATCAGGAGCTATTTCATGGTCTTCAAAGAAACAGCCTATTGTCACCTTATCAACAATGGAAGCTGAGTTTGTAGTAGCAACAACATGTGCTTGTCAAGCTATTTGGTTGACAAGGATACTTGAAGAGCTTAATTTCAAGCAACAAGGACCTACTTCAATTTATTACGACAATAATTCAGCAATTGAACTCTCAAAGAATCCTGTTCTACATGGCAGAAGCAAGCATATTGATGTTAAGTATCATTTTTTAAGGGACCTGACGAAGGATGAAGTGATTAATTTTATTTTCTGCAGAAGTGAAGATCAAGTTGCAGATATATTTACCAAACCCCTCAAAATGTTTTTGTTTCAGAAGTTCAAAGAGTTGCTTGGAGTCTACAACTATTCTAAATTGAATGATTGATAATTTCAATTTAAGGGAGACATTGTTAATAGATTTTACTATGTGGTTATTTAAGTTTTAGGCATTTATCTTTGTTAGTATTTTGCATGCTTTAATTTTCAGATGTTATCTCTTGTTTATCTCTACAAGTTGTTTAGTGGTTTTTTAATCAGTTTAACCTTTCATAAATTCATGGTTTATACCGTTGTGAAAATGCCTCTATAAAGGCCTTGAAGTAGTAAAGTTTATTGTCAGTTTTTCACTTAATCTCCTTATTTATATTAGTTGTTATCCTTATCCTTATCTAACAAATACAAATATTTTCCATATAAGATTACAAGTTCAAACTTCATATGTAAAAATTTGCCATTTGAAAAATTAAAATTAGAGTAATAGAATTCACTAGTTTTATAAAAATTTAGATTTTTTTAGTTAATTGGCTTATTCGAACGAAGCAATTTTCCAAAATAATAATAATAATAACAACACACACCCTCCTACTTTTTTTGACATACATGTTTTTTGCTTCTTTTAACAAGTGAGGGAAAGTGTAAAGACCTAGGGTCTTAATCTTACTTATTTTGATGCTTAACAAACAATTATGTTTATGCTAATGGTTGGAAAAAGTGTCTCAATGTGATAGATATTCAAGGGAAGCCTAGCATGGAGCTTTAGTGCATGAAGAAAAGATTTGGATGTGCAAAAGACACAAAGTTGGTAAAACAAGTCATTTCCCAACCCCTAAACCCTAACTATGTAAATAGCTCAAGAAAGTGTCTTACTCCTTTAAGGCTCAAGTAAAAGTGTTTTCCAAATGTTAATAGTCTTCAAATACATTTCAAAAAGTGGTAAACATGTTTGCACAAAGTCACAAAAAGTTGCACAAATGATTTGGAAAACGAAAATTGAAAACAAGTTTGAACAAAATAGGATCGGACGCCTATAGCCGTCCGAAGCTACCGTCCGAAACTTTGGTGAAAAATCATGCTCTCTGATAAATAGGTTCGGACACCTCAGAAGAGTTTCAGACGTCCGAAACTTAGGATCGGACGCCTACAGCCGTCCGAAACTAGCGTCCGAAACTCATAACGGCTAGTTTTTTAAATGTCAAACATGAACGTTTTTTTGTCATCTTCTTAAGGGTTTAAATACCACCATATGTAAAAACGTTCAACATACTTTGCCATTGATTCCTTGAGCTTCTAATCTTCAAAAACACTCTCTACAACTCTTGCACTTCATTTTGATTCATCAACTAACAAAAGATTAAAATTCTTGAGCCTTTAATTGAGTTCTTCATTTCTTCATTGAGCTATACTATTTGAGTTGTAATTTTCATTATAGGAATCATATTGTGAGCTTCATTGTATCATATTCACCCTAATTGAGGGTTGGTGCTTGTTCTCAAACAATCACTGTAAGTATTTTGTAAAAGGTTTCTCAAGGGAGAGTAAAAGCCTTGAACACTTAGCTTGGGATAGCTTGTGTTAAGGTTGAACCTTGAGTGAAATCCTAAGTTGTGAAACTTGGGTTGTAAAAGTGGTTCTTTTGATCTCACCACTTGTAAGGAGATCAATTCATAGTGGAAAGGTTTGAAATCCTAAGTTGGAAGGCTTAGGTAGTGGATGTAGAGTGCTCCAAGGAGGAGACTTGAACCACTCTAAATCTCTTGTGTTCTTGATTTCCATTTACATCATTTTTTCACTTACTTTGAATTGTTTGTGCTTTGATTCATTGATTGAATTGTTGGATTCTTTGATTATATTTCTGGAATTTTAATTAACATTAAAGTATCATACACTCATTGTAATCCACACTACTCATTCACATAGATTAAATTTTAAATTGCTAAAGTTCACAAGAAATTTTTAGAAACCTAATTCACCCCCCCTCTTAGATTGCTTTAGAGCTTACAGAAAGTGATGAGAATGAGGCCGTGTCCATGTCCATGGTGTTAAAGTCAATTAAATGCTGAAAGTTTCTGTCACGTTTTGGTATATTTCCCATATCTCACTCGATATAACTCTGAATTACGTGATTCAAGAAGCCCTGGAATGCTAATAGATAGGGCTACAACTTTTATGTTTGACATTTTCTGAGATTCGGAAGTTAGCATCGTCAAAAGTACCTACCAAGATGAGTGACGTGATTCTGGCAGATTACTGTCGCGAATCCATGGACTACATTGAAGACCAAGTAATGGCGTATTGGGCTTCATTAATTGTTCACGCCACTTTTAATGTTTCAATTGGGTTTATTTCTGAGTTGTAATAATTAAGTCATTGTGTTTTTAATTATGGACTAAGTAATTACTTGATCCAATTATCTTGCATGATAATGGCAAGTAAAAGTTTAGGAAACTTAAGAAGTCAAATTGGTTTTTGCTTCTTGAGAGTTTAGGAATGTAATTGAAGGAAGCAAAAACTTGTTTTGCTTTCCTCTTAGACGTGTTTTAGAATCCTTTTCCATAAGGGATTTAGTTTGGGTTTCATATTTTGTAGCCTATTTATAGGCGATTTTTTCACATGAAATAATAAGATGAATTTTGATAAATTAAGCATTGCTTAAAACCTCTTGCATCCGTGACAAGTTGTTAAGAAAAACGTGATTCCTTCAATTGATTTAAGTTGAAGATTCATAAGAACCGTGATTTTTAAGCTAAGACCCTAGGAAGAACTTACCCGTTCTTGATTTAAAGAACAAGCCAAACTGAAAACTGTTCAACTCTTAATTTACATAGGTTGGATTGGATTCTTTTTGTAGTAACGTGTGGGTTTGATTGCCTTCAATCAATTCTGCCCGTTCAATATCTTTCTTGTTTTTTTGTGTTTGAATTCCGCTTTGTCATTGTGTCTTCTTGCTTCTTCGTGATTCTTGGTGAACAACCGGTCCAAAGAAGAGGGTTTTCGTGTGGTTGAGGATCCCCATCCAAGGCCATTCGTATCAATTGGTATCAAAGCAAAGGTTGTTGTTTCGTCCCCAAAAATCAAGTTTTGTTCTTCTCGGTTTTTGTCTTTCTTTTGCGTCATTCTTGCTGCTGTTTGTTGCGTCAATTTTTGCATTTTTGTGGCATCTTTTTGTTGCTGATTTTGTGTCCTTATTACTGTCTTAAGTCATCATAATCTAGCCTTTAAATTTCTTCAAAATCGCATGCAATTTAGTTGCTAAAATCTGTCCAAAATCATTGGTAATCTTGTTCTCAGATTTTTGCTTTTTTTTTGTGTTGCATGCTTGCTGTTTCCTTTCGATCCTTGTTGTTGTTCTTTGGTGTCTAAATTCTACACTCTTTGATTGTCTTCATAGTGTTGAATTCCTTGTGTTTTCATTGTTGTGTCACACGTCGAAAAAGAATTTTAGGGTTTTGTCAAAAATTGCTTGAAATTTTGTCAAAAATTTTTTAGGGTTTTTAAACCTGCCGCGACAGTTTCGGCCGTCCGAAACTAAGACAGGCGTCCGAAACGCGTTCGAAAACCTGGGAAAAAAAAGTTGAGCTCCCAGAAGTTTAGGTTCGGACGGTGGTGGTCGTCCGAAACAGGCGCCCGAAACTTGAGTTAAAAATCGTCCTTCCAGTAGTTTAGGTTCGGACGGTGGTGGTCGTCCGAAACAGGCGTCCGAAACTTGGGAAAAAAATTCTGCTCCCAGAAGTTTAGGTTCGGACGGGGTAGAGCGTCCGAAACAGGCGTTTGAAAGTAAAAAAAAAAAGTGACCGATTCAAAAAAAAAGTACGATCAATTCAAATATATATATATATATAATATCTTCGAACTTTATTTTATTTATTTTCTGTTTTATTTTCCAATTGAAAGAACTAAGTGTTCTTAAGTTGTGCTTGGAAATCACCAACATTAGAAGTGACATATCTTGCTCATCTTAATTCGGACTAGAGTGATTCATAAGCCCTTCTTTTTGCCTACTCTCTGAATTCTTTAGTTTCTGAAGCTGTCAAGTTATACCCACACGTGTTCTTAAATACTCTTGTGACGTGAATTGCTTAAAACTTCTCTAATTTAACTTGTGTGAATCTTGGTGTTGAATACTTTGGTTGAGACAAGTTCTTATAATCATTGAAACTGTAAGTTCTATAGTTTGAGAGTATTAGTATAGGGTATACACGAGAAAAGCCTTCATAATAGAGAGGAGAGTATCTACTCACCCAAATAGTAGGAACCCGTGAGGATTTCTATATATTCTTGCGATCTCTTTACTAATCTTGCAGGTATAATGGAGGAAGGAGATAGAACACCCAAAGGTTCTAAACCTATAACCGAAGCCGAGCAAAAGTTTGCCAATGAGGTTCTTTTTAATATGTTGCAAAAGATCAACATCCGCCTTGATAACTTGGAGTCTAACTCTAAAGGATCCACCTCAAGGAAGCTTAAGTTTGAAAAGGAAACATCCGAGGATGAGGATGATGAAGAGGAGTTGTCGGATTCTCCAAAGAAAGGTGACAAATCAAAAATTTCAATTGCTTATGTTAAGCTAACAATTCCTACTTTTCATGGAAAGGCAGATCCCGAGGCATATTTTGATTGGGTTCGTGAGCTTGAACACTTCTTTGAAGGCCATGATTACCCCGAAAAAGAGAATTATAGACTTGCCTTTATGCACCTTAAGGATTATGCTAGTCTATGGTGGGATGAGGTTGTTCGAACAAGGCGTCAAGATGGTGAAAGTCCAATCAAGACATGGAGTCAATTGAAAACACTTATGAGAAAGAAATATGTTCCTTCTCATTACAACCGTGAATTGAATAGAAAATTGCAGTCACTTGTGCAAGGTACTAAATCGGTTGAGGAGTATTACCATGAGATGGAAGCTTTGATGATCAAGGCTAATGTCCAAGAGGATCCCGACTCTACTATAGAAAGGTTTTTTAGAGGTATGCATTTTGAATTGGCTTATCATGTGGATTTGCAAAGTTATGTTGAATGAACTTGTCCACAAAGCAATTAAGATTGAAAGGCACATGAAAGGGAAGAGTAAGTTCTCACAACCGCCACCACCTGGGCGAAGGGAACAAAGGCCGAATGTTACCCCTTTCACACCATCATCTAAGCCGCGCCAATTCACCCCCAACCAGCCGTCAAGTGCATCATCCCAAGTCCCAAAATCAGTTCCTAAAGTTGTGGAGAACACACCAAAGTCGACGTCAACTCCTAGCCCAAGATTGAGGGATGTTCGTTGTTATAAATGTCAAGGGTATAGACATATGCAAGCTGAGTGCCCAACTCAAAATTTGATGATAACTCTTGATAGTGGGGAAGTGGTAAGTGATGATGATTGCGCCGACATGCCACCTCTTGAGGAGAAGTACCAACATGAATCAAATGAAGATAGCGAAGAAGTGGTAAACTACGAATATGATATTGGTAACTATTCTTTAGTTTCTCGCCGTGTTCTTAGTGCTCAACCTTTAGTTGATAATGATGATTTGATGCAACGGGAAAACATATTTCACACACATTTTTTAGTGCAAAACAGAATTTGTAGTGTGATTATTGATAGTGGTAGTTGCACAAATGTGGCGAGCACTTTGTTGGTAAACAAATTGAATTTGACTTGCATGAAGCACCCTAAACCATATCGTCTTCAATGGTTAAATAATTCAGTTGATACTCGGGTTACAAAGCAAGTTAAGTTTACTTTTACCATTGGAAAATATGTTGATAATGTTATATGTGATGTGGTTTCAATGGAAGCAAGTCATATCTTGCTTGGCCGCCCTTGGCAGTTTGATTGTGATGTAATTTATCATGCCAAGAAAAATTTCTATAGCTTTGTACATGAAGGAAAGAAGTTTAATCTTCACGCTTTGACTCCTACACAAGTCTTTGAAGATCAAACAAGAATCATTCAAGCTAGTAGAGATATGAACACCGCAAAGGAGAAGAAATTGCAAGAGAAACAATGTAATAGTGCTTCAAATTCTTGTAATAGTCGTTATATAGTTGTTTCTAAATCTTGTCATTTTGCTTCTTCTAGTGAGGTTAAGAGAACAATGTTAGAGAGGCAATCATTGTACTTATTTGTTCATAGTGATCACGCTTTACATTGTTTTCTTCCAAGTTCTTTTATTTTGTAGATTTATGGAGTTCCTAGACATCTAATGGAGTTGTCAACAACTCAATATGCATTGGAAGAAGTCCAATCTGCTATGTCTTGTTTTCCGAAAGGTAAGCAAGGTAAGTTAGGTAAGTTTTTCAATCAATTTCAAAATCTTTCCTATACTTTTCCACTGTTGGTTCGAAATTTTGTCAAGTATATTTTAACGTCAAATACCATGTGTTTTAATAAGCCAAATAACTTACATAATTATTCAATATTTTCATCAAAATATTTTGAATTGAATGAATCTATGTATAGCTTGTTTTCATGTTATGTTGCTTATTTAAAACATGAGTTGTATTCTCGGTTTTGTAATTATAATTTCGACCAAACTCAAACCTTTGTATGCACTAATTCAAGTGTTAATTATATTGACTCTACTTGCTGGATTGATTATTCTTTTGATTATTTGTTTCGTGACTTTGCTCACATCCATCAAGTTCAAAGAGGTCATTTGGTAATTCAACACTTGTATGGTAAGTTATCTCAGTTCTCAATTTCTTTACAATTCCAAAAGGTAAAATATTTTGTTTACATCTATTTATTAGATTGTTTACATTCTATTCTTTGGAATTATACTCTAGTACTTGATAAATTTCGCATGTTTTCAAAGGAATTAAAATGTTCATGTGACTTACACTTCGTCAAGGATGCATATATGTTTAATTGTTATGAATATTCTTATCCTTGTGATTCTATTCATATATGTTTCAATCCTTTTCTTACATCACTTGATATTGACGTCACATTCTTTGTTAGATTTAGCGAGTTCATGAATGTTGTTAGGGAGTTTGTATTCATTAGTTTTCTAATTAGGAACATTCGATTTACTGATTTGCATAAGCTACATGATAGTTATTTGCATAATTGTTTTGAATTCATTGACTTTAACAATATGATTCATGCACAATTTGTTAATAATAATCATGCCTTAAGTGTTTCGATTTTGCGTACATATTCTGCCCGACAAATATTTTTGGTGAAAGAAAATTATTTAAACTCTTGTTTTGCATTATTGCGTTTTTCTTTACCTTATACATTTGTTGTCTTCTTGCAGAATAAAAAGGATTGTTGGCTGATATGTGACTCATTCCAACTCAACTTGAATCATATGAAGTTCATCATCTTGGTGTTTGATCCAGGAGCTCACTTTCAAGATTCGAGGACGAAACCTTTCGAGGAGGGAGGGAATGATGAGAATGAGGCCGTGTCCATATCCATGGTGTTAAAGTCAATTAAATGCTGAAAGTTTCTGTCACGTTTTGGTATATTTCCCATATCTCACTCGATATAACTCCGAATTACGTGATTAAAGAAGCCCTGGGGGCTACATTTTGTATGTTTTACAGTTTTCGAGATTCGAAAGTTAGCATCGTCAAAAGTGCCTACCAAGATGAGTGACATGATTCTGGCAGATTACCGTCGCGAATCCATGGACTACATTGAAGACCAAGTAATGGCGTATTGGGCTTCATTAATTGTTCACGCCACTTTTAATGTTTCAATTGGGTTTATTTCTGAGTTGTAATAATTAAGTCTTTGTGTTTTTAATTATGGGATAAATAATTACTTGATCCAATTATCTTGCATGATAATGGCAAGTAAAGTTTAGGAAACTTAAGAAGTCAAATTGGTTTTTGCTTCTTGAGAGTTTAGGAAAGTAATTGAAGGAAGCAAAAACGTGTTTTGCTTTCCTCTTAGACGTGTTTTAGAATCCTTTTCCATAAGGGATTTAGTTAGGGTTTCATGTTTTTGTAGCCTATTTATAGGTGAGTTTTTCACATTAAATAATAAGATGAATTTTGATAAATTAAGCATTGCTTAAAACCTCTTGCAGTCGTGACAAGTTGTTAAGAAAAACGTGATTCCTTCAATTGATTTAAGTTGAAGATTCATAAGAACCGTGATTCTTAAGCTAAGACCTTAGGAAGAACTTACCCGTTCTTGATTTAAAGAACAAGCCACACTGAAAACTGTTCAACTCTTGATTTACATAGGTTGGATTGGATTCTTTTTGTAGTAACATGTGGGTTTGATTGCCTTCAATCAATTCTGCCCGTTCAATATCTTTCTTGTTTTTTTGTGTTTGAATTCCGCTTTGTCATTGTGTCTTCTTGCTTGTTCGTGATTCTTGGTGAACAACCGGTCCATAGAAGAGGGTTTTCGTGTGGTTGAGGATCCCCATCCAAGGCCATTCATATCAGAAAGATACAAAATTAATTTACACATAAATTTATATGAAATAGGTTCATATATGAAAGACGATTTATGTATAAAATGGATAGTTAATGAAGTGTATCTACGTTATACACTTTCATATATTTTTTATACTCTTCAATATAAAATTGATATGCGAATTTTTGATATTTCATTGTAGAAGTATTGAATTGATACTCTTTGACATAAAATTGATACACGAATTTTGTATTGAAATAAAATTTTTAATATAAAATTGATACTCGAATTTCGTATTGGATTAATACTTTTCAACAAAAAATTGATACGAGAAATTTTATTTAATATAAAATTGATGCGCGAATTTTGATACTTTATTTTAGAAGGATTGGATTGGTACTTTTTAATATAAAATTGATACGTGAATCTTATTCAATATAATTGTTTTAGTCAAAAGCGATATTTTTATTATCAATATAAAATTAATACGCGAATTTGTATTGGATTCATACTTTTCAACATAAAATTGATTTTTGAATTTTTTATTAAATTAAAAATCTTCAACATAAAATTTATACATAAATTTTATTCAATCTAAATTGATATGCGAAATTTGTAGTGAATTGAAACTCTTCAACATAAAATTGATATTTATATTTTATTCAACATAAAATTAATGCCTGAATTTTGATACTTATTGTAGAAGTATTGTATTGATACTCTTCAACATAAAATTAATACGTGAATTTTATTCAACATAAAATTCATACGCGAATTTTGTATTGGATTAATACTCTTCAACATAAATTGGTATGCGAATTTTATTCTAACACAAAATTTTCAAATTTCGGATTGCATTGATGCTTTTCAACATAAAATTGATAGGAAAATATTGATAAAATGATAAAAATAAAACGTGACTATGAATTACTTTTATTTAATTATTTAATATTCTATTAAACGAACTCAAAGATAAAATTGCAAATTAATAACAAATTTGCGTGCGTGTAGATTGCATATATAAATTCGTTTTCACAATATACTACCTCATTACTTTTTAATATTTACCTAGATGACAAAATTAATCTTCTATATTTTATCCACAACAAATTCGGTAAATTCGATCTTAAATATTTGTAAATTGAAGCAAGGTGGAAAATTGACAAATTGTTTCACAAACTAATAATTTAATTGAATATTTCTCTTTATAAAAAACATCTTTTTGATTTTTTATTTTTGTTCACCTAGAGAACTTGGTTTTTGTAAGTTTAGCTATTTTCCCCTTTTCATTTTGGTAAATAGAAATTTTAGTAATTTTTTAATTAATACAAAATCACTATAATTCCCATATTGTATAATAAACATAGGTTTCCTACATACACAAAAATATACAAAAATGAAAAACAAAGATATGTTTTTTTATAAATAAAAAAAATTAATTAAATTATTAATTTGTGAAAGAATCTATCATTTCTCCATTGTTGGCCAATTTTAATCACCTAAGTAAACCTTGGCAAACTACTTTTCCTAATATAAGTAATTCTTATAAAATGATTCCTCAGAAAATTTTAAATATATATATATGTTATGAACACATTGTGAATGTCCATCCAAATACACCATGTTCTACCACTTTATCTCTCATTATTCCTATAACTCATGTAACATCATCCCATTATCACCCATTACTTTGTAACCTATGTAACTTATGTAACTCTTGGTGTTTTCATTTAGCACATTGTAAGTTACAAGGTACCTCAAGCCTATAAATAGAGGATTATGTGAAAGAGAAAGATGTTTGAAAGGCTTACTACATTTTGTTCTACTTTGCTCTATAATATTCTCTATCTTTCTAGCATTTTTCATACTTGTTTCATATTTGATAGTAGTAGTTGTAACATAAAATTTATATCTCTACTTTGTAGTAGTGGTATAACAACTTGTTACACAATATAATACTACAAGTTTGTAGTATTTTTATAACACGTTATCAGCACGAGTTCTCTACCAATTGAGAAAATTGGAGCAAATCAAATTCAAGGTTCATATTGAAAGAATTGTTAAATATAGGTTTGGAATTTTGGTAAGTTCATATGGTAATACTTTTCATTTTCAATTAATTTATTTCTATTATAAATTTTGTACTATTGGATATAATATATTAAATATATATATGGATTAATTCGGAAGAAAAAAGAAATTCAAACCACTTGAAGTTGGTTGTCATTTCAAAAGCACGGTATGTTTTGATAAAAATATGCCATATAATCAAATAATGATTACCGTGACAAAGAAATAAAATAACCTCCAAAAGTGGGTTAATAAAAATTGAAAGAAAAAATGGCAAAAAAGAGTTACTACGAATGTGGTATAGAATATCATTGGACTCGTACCTGTCGTACTACGAAGCAATATCGTTAAGCTTTATCAAATATCATTGAAAAACAAATACCACGATATTGAGACCAAACTTTATTGATAAAATATCGATGATAATATAATATGATGAATCTCAACATATTAATTATTATTGAACATCCTGAAAGGTGCAATTTAATCATATTTTATTTATCACCTTGAAGGTGTTAATATGATTACCATATTTTATTGTTTTGTATCTTTTATGTAAATTTTCAATTATGCAATTTATTTATATTGTATTATTTATATAATTTGCAATAACACATAAATTATTGTTTTGATATTTTTATGTAAAATTTTAATTGTGCAATTTATTTATATTTATTGATTAATATTTAAATGTCTCAAATTCTTCCTGAAGAAGAATAATGTATGTTTTCTTGAAGAAAAATAAATACCAATGTTTGGAATCAAATAATATAGATTTCTTTGTCAATCAAACCCCCGAAGGTGATACTAGTCACTTGATTAGTGATGAAAATAATTCAAGAATAAGTATTTTAGTTGTTTATTTCAATTAATGAATAAGTATTTTAGTTACTATTTTGATGTAAATGAATAACATCTTAATTTTTTTATTTTTGATATAATGAATAAATTTTCAGTTTCTCACTTTATGTAATGACAAATATCTTCATTAGATGTACTCAAATAATATAAAAATACTTATTATTAATATATTTTGTTTTAAATATTTCTTTATACTTAAAGAAATTAAAACATTTGTCATTTAAAATTTTTCTTTGTGAAGAATATGGACGTTTCAATGATCAAAGACAAATAATTATGGTCTGGCAGATAGTGCAACAACACATTCCATACTAAAAGATAAGAATATTTTTCTTATATAATCATGAAAGAAACTCACATGTTAGTACTCATACTCTGGTAGTACAAAATATGATTGAAGGCTCCGGAAAGAAGCTAATAATTTTACCAGGAGGAACAAAATTTTGCATTGAAGATGCATTATATCTTCTAAGTCTCAAAGGAATTTGTTAAGTTTTAAAGATATTCGCCGAAATGGATATCATATTGAGACTAAAAGTGAAGGTAATTTATGAATACTTGATATTATGACAAGTATGGATTTTGGAAAGAAATTATATTAGAAAAATTACTATTCTTATTCCTCTCGGATTAATTATATACATTATATTTACTACAATTGAAATTATGCAACGATAAACCAGAAGTTTATTGATCATAATGATTTTATTGTTGGGCATGACCGGTTAGGCCATCCCGGTTATATAATGATGCGAAAAATATTAAGAGATTCCAAAAGGTCATCTTTTGAAGAGCCAAAATATTCTTCAATCTAATGAATTTCTCATGATGTTGCTTGTTCTCAAGGCAACATTAATTATAAGACCATCACCAATGAAAATTCGTACCGAATCTCCTGCATTTTTAGAACGCATACATGGTGAAATTTGTGGGCCTATTCACCACTTGTGACCATTTAGATATTTTATGGTTTAATTGATGCATCAACTAGATGGTCACATGTATGTTTATTATCTAACTCGCAACTTGGCGTTGCGAAATTGCTTGCGGGATTAAGTTCGTTCGATCACATTTTCCAGATTATCCTATCAAGACAATTCATCTTGATAATGCTGTGAATTTAAATCCAATCTTTTAATGATTATGTATGTCTATTGGGATTAGTGTTGAACATCCTGTCGCTTATGTTCATACACAAAACGGTTTGGCAGAATCGTTTAATTAAACGTCTTCAATTAATTGCGAGACCATTGCTTTTGAGAACTAAACTTCCAACAAACTGTTTGGGGACATGCTATTTTGCATGTTGCAACACTAATTCGCATATGGCCAACAAATTATCAATGAATTCTCTCCCCCAACAATTGGTTTTTGGTCAGAAACCAAATATTACCCATCTTAGAATTTTTGGATGTGCGATTTATGTTCCAATTGCTCCACCACAACGCACAAAGATGGGACCTCAAAGGAGGTTGGGAATATATGTTGGGTATGAATCTCCATCTATAGTTGAAATATCTTGAACCAACAACTGGAGATTTATTTACGGCTCGTTTGCTGATTGTCATTTTGAACGAATCAGTTTTCCCAACATTAGAGGGAGAAAATAAACAGGCTGGTTAAGAAAAATTAGTTGGATATGAATTATCATTATCTCATTTTGATCCTCGTACAATCAATGTGAACTGGAAGTTCAAAGATAATTCATTTGCAACGTTTATAGCAAATCAATTGCCAGATGCTTTTACTGACCCAAAACGTGTAACTAAGTCCACATACCGGCTGTTAATGCTCCAATTCGAATTGATGTCCCTGAAGGACCTTCTACACTAGTAATCAATTAAAGGCACACATGAACGTGGTAGACCAATCGGTTCCAAAGATAAAAATCCTCGAAAGAGAAAAGGAGTAAATAATAATGATGGCAGAATCGAGGTAATGACGGTTCCAAAAGAATCTTCAAAAATGGAAATTCCCGACATGACAAATGATAAACTTCCAGAAGAAGTTCAGGTACATGAAATTCTGATAATCATGAGATCTCAATAAATTATGTCATGACTGGGGAAAGGTGGAATCGATATAAAATCGACGTCGATGATAAATTTGCCTATGCTGCAGCAATTACTATCATGAATGAAAACGAGGATCATGAACCAAAGTCTGTGGATGAATGTAGACGAAGAAATGATTGGCGCAAAATGGAAAGGACGCAATTCAAGCAGAGTTAGACTCGTTGGCAAAACGTACAAGTTTTTGGATCATAATACGCACACCTGAAGATGTGCAGTCAGTGGGTTATAAATGGGTTTTTGTGCGAAAACGAAATGAGAATAATGAAATTGTGCGATATAGGCTCGACTTGTTGCACAAGGTTTTCTCCCAAAAGACCCTGGTATTGATTATGAGGAGACATATTCTCCCGTGGTGGATGCAACAACTTTTCGTTATTTGCTTAATCTGGCAGCAAATGAACGACTTGAAATGCGTTTAATGGATGTTGTAACAGCCTATTTGTATGGCTCTCTTGATAATGATATTTATATGAAAATCCCTGAAGGATTCAAGTTGCCTAAGGAAAATAATTCCAGTTCTCGAGAACTTTATTCAATTAAATTGTGCAAATCTTTATATGGATTAAAACAAGCTGGACGCATGTGGTATAATCGCCTTAGTGAATATTTGATGAAACAAGGCTATATGAATGATCCTATTTGTCCATGTGTTTTTATTAAAAAATCTGCATCCGAATTTGCAATTATTGCAATTTATGTTGATGATTTGAATATTATTGGAACTCCTAAAGAGCTCGAAAAAGCTGTTAACTCTTTGAAACAAGAATTTGAAATGAAAGATCTTGGAAAGACAAAATTTTGTCTTGGATTGCAAATTGAGCACTTGGAAAATGGAATATTTTTGCATCAGTTGGGTTATACAGCTAAAGTGCTTAAAAGATTCTATATGGATAAAGCACATCCCTTAAGTACGCCTATGGTTGTAAGATCACTTGATGTGCATAAAGATCCTTTTCGACCTCGTGAAAATGATGAAGAATTACTTGGTCCAGAAGTACCATATCTTAGTGCTGTTGGAGCATTAATGTATCTTGCTAGTCACACACGTCCTGATATCTCATTTGCTGTGAATCTACTAGCAAGATATAGTTCTTCACCTACACGAAGGCATTGGAATGGTATAAAACATATATTTCGTTACCTTCAAGGTACGATAGATATGGGTCTTTATTATTCTAAGGCAATTAAGTTTGATCTAATAGGTTATGCAGATGCTGGATATTTATCTGATCCTCATCAATGGTCGTTCACAAACGGGTTATGTGGTTCACATGTGGTGGTACAGCTATTTCTTGGCGTTCTGTGAAACAAACTATAGCTGCTACTTCTTCAAATCATGGCTGAAATATTGGCAATTCATGAAGCAAGTCGGGAGTGTTTTTGGTTGAGATCAGTGATCCATCATATTCGAGAAACATGTGGTTTGCATTTGGATAAGGAAAGTTCCCACTGTTTTTGTTCGAAGATAATGCTGCATGCATTGCTCAATTGAAGGATGGATACATTAAAGGTGAATAGGACAAAACACATCTCACCACAAATTCTTTTTCACGCATGATCTTCCAGAAGAAGTGGTGAATTCATGTACACAAATTCGTTCAATTGACAATTTGGCAGATATTTTCACTAAAATTCACTACCGACTTCAACATTTGAAAAAGTTAGTATATAAGATTGGAATGCGTCGATTGAAAGATGTCAAATGATGTGATTAAGAGGGGGAGTTTATTATACATTGTACTCTTTTTCCCTTAACCAAGGTTTTTTTTCCCATTAGGGTTTTTCCTGGTAAGGTTTTTAATGAGGCAATGTTAATATGAAAAAATGTATCTTTTTCCTTCACTAGGTTTTTTATCCATTGGGTTTTTCCTAGTAAGGTTTTAACGAGGCATTTATCTTAAAGATTGGACATCCAAGGGGGAGTGTTATGACACATTGTGAATGTCCATCCAAATACACCATGTTCTACCAACTTTATCTCTCATTATTCCTATAACTCATGTAACATCATACCATTATCACCCATTACTTTGTAACCTATGTACTTATGTAACTCTTGGTGTTTTCATTTTAGCACATTGTAAGTTACAAGGTACCTCAAGCCTATAAATAGAGGATTATGTGAAAGAGAAAGATGTTTGAAAGGCTTACTACATTTTGTTCTACTTTGCTCTATAATATTCTCTATCTTTCTAGCATTTTTCATACTTGTTTCATATTTGATAGTAGTAGTTGTAACATAAGATTTATATAGTAGTGGTATAACAACTTGTTACACAATATAATACTACAAGTTTGTAGTATTTTTATAACAATATATTTTTTGTTTGAATTGAGGATTGATGATTGATAAAAATCCCTTGTGGGGATGCCAATGATTTTCGACCGTAGCCAAAAAAATATTTCACACTGCACCAAATCATGGGGTGCTGCACAGAATATTATTCTATTGGCAAATACTATTTGATGATGCGAGCATTCTGGCTTCTTCTACTATGTTTGTGTGTGTGACAGATGAAAAAAATAGAAAAATATGAGCAAGTGGACGCATTAGATCGTCCCATACATTGTATCTGCAACAACTCTTGATTGGCTACAAGCCTACAAAACTACAGGAGATATTTTTTTATTGCATATATAAACAGCATAGCCCAAAATTGTGCATACGCTTCTCTGTCTTGTTTTCTCGAACCTTTTCTTCAATTGTGCTGTTCTTCATTTTGGCATTACCGAATTCTAGGCCTAATAGCAGCAATATTCTATACGGCTTTATGGGTCATCCGTAGTTTGTAAGTTCTTTACTAGAACATAGATATTTTGCTTCTTTGTCGTTGAAAAAGTTTTGAATTTTGGTGGGTTTTTGGAAAGATTGCTGCTTTTTGGGTTTTTATTATGATTGGTGTTATTGGTATTGATTTTTGGATTAATTGTGTTAATGGGTTTTGTTTATTTGAGTTAAGATTGCCTGTATTGCTATGCATCTATTACCTGTTTGTGGAAAAGATTGTTGCTAAAAATTGGAGATTTGTAATTTAGATAGTTATTGTGGGATTCTGGAAATTCTTTCTTGAGGACGTAAAAGTGGTTTGGGTTTGATTTTCAAGTACCCTTGGAGGATTTTGGATATACTTTATGAGGATTTTGGGTACAATTTAGGTCAGATGGTTTTAGGTTTTGCTGTTTGGTTAGGTATTTGACGATAATATTTAATCATATTTGAGCTCCGGAAAAGAACCTTTTGGAAGTGGTAGATTTTGTTGATCTAGTTTAAGAAGTGTGAGTTTGATCCCAATTTTTGGTTAGGTTTGAAAATGGAAGGTAATTTATCATCTAGAAGTATGATGCCAGGGAGTGGTTCCTTTGGTGGTCTTGATTTGCAAGGGTCCATGCGAGTTCATCATAGTCAACATCCATTCTCACTCCACCAACACCATCAATCTCATACTCGGCAAGGATCAATTCAGACAATTCATGAGAACTTCCCACTCACAATTGGAAGCATGCAAGAGAATGATAACAGTATTTCTTTGGGAGATTTCAATAAAGGAGAGAAGGCTAAATGTGTGAGTGATGATGACGAGCCAAACCTTACTGAAGATGCTGCTGATGGCCAAAATGATGGGGGTAAGGAGAAGAAGGCATTTCCGTGGCAGCGTGTGAAATGGACTGATGCAATGGTTAGGTTGTTAGTAACTGCTGTTTCATATATAGGTGAGGAGGCTGCTGCAGAGTACCCAGCCAGAAGGAAATATGCAAATTTGCAGAAAAAAGGCAAGTGGAAATCAGTCTCAAAGGTCATGGCTGAAAGGGGTCATTTTGTATCACCTCAGCAATGTGAGGACAAGTTTAATGACCTTAACAAAAGGTACAAGAGGCTTAATGAGATCCTTGGGAGGGGAACTTCTTGTGAGGTGGTTGAGAATCCTGCACTTTTGGACATGATGGATCATGTATCTGATAAAGCAAAAGAGGAGGTTAAGAAAATTTTAAGCTCGAAGCATTTGCATTATGAAGAGATGTGTTCTTACCACAATGGTAACCGATTGCATTTGCCTCCTGATCCTGAATTGCAGCGCTCATTGCGCTTGGCTCTTAGAAGTAGAGATGATCTGGATGAAAGTAATGTGAAAACTCATCCACAAGATGATAACGATGAGGATGATCAGGATGCTGAATTGGATGACCGTGATGACTATGAGGAAAATCACACTTTGCATGTGGAGCGAATGACATATGGAACTCCTGGGGATTCATCAAAAAGGATAAAACAGACTCAGGGACACGAGGATGCTTGTTACAGCAATTCCTTAAATGGCTTAGATTGTAACAGAAGTTTGAATCTTCCATCCCCAACTGCCCCTGCTGACGTGAATCAAGTGATTCCTGAAGGCATGAGAGCAAATATCCTAAAAAAGCAGTGGCTTAGTCATCGTTCTCTTCAGCTAGAAGAACAGAAGCTGCAAATTCAGGCCCAAATGTTGGAACTAGAGAGAGAGCGGTTCCAATGGCAAAAGTTCAGCAGGAAAAAGGACCGGGAATTGGAAATAATGAAGATCGAAAATGAAAGGATAAAACTTGAAATGAGCGCATGGCATTGGAGTTGAAGAGAAAGGAGATGGGTATTGAAAGTAGTTAAGCTAATATTGTTTTTGGACTTGGTTTTGTGTAGGAGATTTGAGCGTAGATACAAAGTGTTTTATTTTTTTTCTGGTTTTATGAGGTACTGTACCATCATGCAATTAGTTTGTTGAAGTAATCAAACTAGTTCAAGACCATGTTTTGGCTGGCATATTTTTGTTAAAGACTTGCAGTATGAACTGTCTTTAATCACTGCTTGGCTTTAAATCTAAACTATTGACTAGTTGTCTTGAATACAGAGCATCAGCTTTCTGATAATCTTCTAGTACCCTTGTTAGTTAGCTATAGATTGCTTGTGAGTAATGTTTACTTGGTAGTCACAAGGTTTTTATTTTTTGGTGTTTCTCAAATGATATGCATTTAATTGGTGTTCTGTAAGTTGATGTGGAACATACACAAACTTTGGAGTTAGTTTGTAGTTGTTATTTTTCTAGTTCCAAGTTGTGGTCCTTCCTTTCCACCCTTGTCTTCCCTGTGCTATAGAGTAGATCTTGAATAATCTACAATAAAGAGAAGAATTTACCACGGAATTTTTGGTGTGAAATTTGTGTGTTGAACAGGAAAAGGGAAACCTAACCACACAAATTCTTGTGTAGGAGCAGATAATCATCCGTTTGCTTCTTTAGGATGCACAACAATTAGCAAAATGGTGTACTCATGGGATAATTTATAGCTATAGCTATATAATATTTGGAGTAGTTCTCCTTTCTAAAGTTAGCAATGTTTTTCTTTTTTTTTTTCAGATGACAAATTCCTTGCATGTTGCTTGTTCATAAACTACTTGCTTCAATTTGGTTAAAGATATATTGTCCTACTGGTATAAATGTCCAGAAAGATAGAGCAACTGACATTTACTCATTTGTTCTTTGTTCACCTTTTTCCTTTCGTTGTCCGAGTATTTTACAAATTTCATGATTAAGTTGTTTAAATCTAAATTTCTTGGGCACTACACTAGGCTTTATAAATTTGCTTAAATGGAAATTCTCTCTTAGGCAATGACTACTAAACATTTTAGCATACCAATTCTAGATTAATTCGTGTCATCCTTGCACAGGTGCCATGCCTTCCGGCTACCAAAAATTATTAAATTTGGAACTTTCTTGCATTCATTGTTTGAAGATGCTCCCTGTTTGCTAGGAGCAGCCTATGTTGCTGTGGCCTTCAAAATCGAACAAGCTCTTTCAGTTGCTCAAATGTATATTTGGTTATTGAAAGATGCCTAGAAGGGTCTTATGTTGGTACTTGAAGAATATGAGGTTGTAACATGTAAAGGACCGTTCCCCCTCAGTAAAGACATGGTCCAGTTACCTGTCGTGTATACTATCTATCTGCTTGACTTAGATAATTCGTAAGTTTTCTCTGAACCGAAAAACAATTAGCTTTGAGTTCAAATTGATCTCCTTGACTTGTACTTGAACCAGAACTCCATATCCGTTGTGGTTTATATAATTCATTCCCCAAACTGTAGTCGGCTTATTAGGTTAATTAATCATAGTTGAACCAATCAGAGGGTTAATTGCCAAACAAGTTGATTATGAAGAAAAAATTAAGACATTCATTGTATTGTTATTGGTAGTAGAAAAGACATGAAGTGGCACATCTATTTTTGTGAAGATTGTTGCATCCGCAAATAAACTGATATTCCTTTTAATTGTCTCATTGTTATTCACTGGAAGTGTGATTAATTGCATATCCAGAAAGGACTATTGGAATAGAAGTGGAAGCATACTTGTGTAGCGAATAGATATTCCCATGGTTTATAGTGTAAAAGCTGCTGTTTTGCCAAGACATTATTGACTATTAAGTTCTGGAAGTACTGGATATGTTATTAAAGATGCATATCTGAGTGCTTGCATGTGATCTGGAGATTTGGCAACTATCTCACATGAACTTAAGAAAACATGTATCCTATCCTATGTTGGACTGGATAAATCCTTTTTCCTCCATTGTATATATGTTAACACTTTCTGCTAAGAGGCATAGTCTTTTCTGCTTTTCCTTCTCCATAACATACCATCTGATCTTTGTTATACTGTTTACCCTCATTTTCCTTCCGTATACATTTGTATCCAGACCATGAGGTTTGATTTTCTCTTGTTTGTCTTTCGGAGGTTCTGCCTTTTCGACATTTGGAATCAAGAGTCCTTTATTGCATGTTTTCTTGGTTTCTTTCGTATTCTTAGTTGCATTATGATATTTGCTTCCTGCCATGTTGAGTTTGTTGATGATCTACTTGGGCACTTTTACTTTAAAACTCTGTCTATTGGGGAGTGCAAGATGGCAACTAAATCCCAATTGATGTGATTCAGTCAGAGCCATTTGGGGATGCTGGAATTGTTTGGCTTGCTTTCCTCTACACTGTGTGTTGCAGGAACTGCACATTCATTAATGTTGTTTTAGTTCCTAAAATAGCACCACTTTCTTTTGTGCTGTTAAGCTTAGGCCACTTTTTTCCGGCTGCTTTTATTCCCTCCAGAATTGACTGGATTGTTAAATTCAAGGGACCAATGCTCTCAAGTCTTAAGCTTATATTGTTTTAGAAATATTTAGTGATTAATACTCACTAACTCATTAAATAAGTAGTTATTAACTAATAGTAACTAGTTTAATCAATTATAAGAGTAAATAGTCTAATAAAATGACTTGGTAGTTATTAATCAATTATTAACTGACAATGTGTTGCACATTGTTTCACTTTTTTTATTAGAGTATATTTCAAAGAAAATGTCACTATATTCTTATAAAGAGCAAAATGCCAATACTGTCATTGAACTTTTTCTCAATCCGATTTTTATCATCAAATTTTAAATTTGCAAAAAAGTCACTAAACTTTTTAAAACAGGTAAAATTCGTTCAATTACTTTGTTATTTTCTTTTAAAATTGTTAAAATTGAGGGTATTTATATCATTTCTTTCTCACCCTTTCTCAAAAGCTCAAACTACTCCATTTCATAGCCACCATCACCTTAACCCACCACCATAAAGATTCTAACACCGTTCTAATCCACCACCACGCAATCACATACTTTTACTCACCACCACAAAGACTCGAAACCATTATAATTCACCACCACACAATCACAAAAACTCCACCACCGCTCTAACCTAGACATGGCCACTTCACGGTTTCGGAACTAGTGGTTCCCGATTTAGGAACTGGAACTGTGGCCCCACAGGAATCGGGTGGAAGATTCCGGTTCTTTAAAATGTGGAAGCAGAACTGGAACCGACAAAAAAAGAAACTAAATATTTTTTTTTCATTCTTATAATTCTATAAATATTTTATATCTCTTAATTTTCATCATATAATTCTTTTTATAATATTATTTATTCTCTAATCTTTATATTTTAGGTTTTAAAATTTATAGTTTAGAATTTAGTGTTTAGGGTTTAGAATATCAACTTTTATAAATAATTATTGGCAAGGGTGTCGTCGTACCTTGCAATTTTACCCAGTATCACCAAAACAAGTAGTAGTGGCAAGTGGGATCGTATCCAACAGGGAGAGAATTGAATTAAGAATTGTACAAGTGATAGAATAGAAAGTGTTCAATAAAGCAGACAGCAAGTATGAGCAAATACGCAAATCAATCAAGAAGTGAATTGGCGTTGCCTTGAGGGAGGTCAGTGTAACGACTCTATTTGATTATCCTTGACTAGTGTAAGAACATGAATGAGGGGGTCGACCTTCTAGTGAGCTTAGGGTTGATCTCCTTGGTAGGTCTCACAATTCTAATTCACCATACTCCTCTCATCTTCCCTTGGTAGGACAAGACCTAGGCTCGGCTTCCTAATTCCCGATCCCTATCTGACACTAGAACCCCAACTCCATTGGCCAAGACATTCCAACAAAGTCTGAGTTCTAATGTTCAAATAATCCTAAGTCTTTTCCGTTATATTAACTTCAATTGTCAGGGGTACTGCACGATTGACGTTGCTTCCATACACAGATCATAGGACTCATCCAAGTTGTTCCCTATTCTAGTGATGTTATTTCAATTTCCATTGATAGCACTAGATTGACTTCAGTGGTACTACAAATCATATGAAGGGCCTAGGCATGAGTGAGTAAGCATTGAAATAAAGCATCAACAAGATTTAAGAAACAATATCAAACACGTGATATGCAATACGAATGTCTCAAATCAATTTAGAGTCATCACACTTAATCCCTCAAAGCAACAACCTAATGTTTAGCCAATCATGTTGATCGGCTTTGAAAACAAGTTTGACAAAGCCTGATCGAACATAGCTATTACAGAAAGATAAAATGGAATGATCTCCACTCTGATCTCCTTTTTCCCTTGAAACCCTAGCTCTCTTGATTGATCTCCGTCTCTCTATCGATCTTGATCTGTCCTCCGATTCTCTCTCCCCCGAAGTCTGATTATCTCTAGTCTTTTATAGTTTTCTCTCCATGTCCTAGCCAAGTGAGCTTCCTGGAAGTTTCCCTTCTATGCCCGGATGTTGACACGTGCTTCTGTGAATATAAGTCAAGAATTTAATGAAGACACGTGTACTTAACAAATAATAGTGACGAGGCAAAATATCAAACAGATTGAATGCGGTGTTTGCTACGTGCGCTTGGACCAAGTGCGGAGTGTAGTGCCTACAAAATGCATGACAAAATTCCTAAGTAGAAATATAACAAAGGAAAAATACACGAAAGAATAAAATGTGCAAACTGTGCAAGGTGAGTGTGTGAGAGTGTGGCGGGCGTGGTGCGCCCGCCGTGTGAGTGGCGGTCGCCAGTGTTGTGTGTGTGCGTGTGTGAGGCGGGCGCATGGTGATCCCGCCGTGTGTGTGGCGGTCGCACGTGTGTGAGGCGGGCGCCTAGTGCGCCCGCCATGTGTGTGCGAGTGTGTTGTGTTGTGTGTGAGTGTTGTGTTGTGTGTCGAGTGAAGTGTGTGTTGTGGAGGTCAAGCGTGTAAGTGTGGTGAGCCTAAATGCATAAGTGTATGTGCTGTGCAAGTGTGAGTGTTGTGCAAGTGTTGTGGTTGTGGACTTTCATAAAGGCTTGGAGGTCAGTGGCGTGCAGGACAGCTTGGAGGTCGATGGTATGCATGACCAATTGTTGTGCATATTTCAAACATCAAAGCATTTTCACGTTGTTTTACAACAGTTAGGCATTTTCACAATAATCTCCAAAACATGCACGTTCTAGCACACCGTCAACATACCAAGCATCATTTCCGCACAAAATCCATAGCAAAAGAAAAGGATATTCACACGAATAAGTCGGTGAAATACCGACTTATCAATTATTTGAATTCTATTATTATATTATATTAATATGTTATTTTAATTACAATTAATAATTCAATCATTCTTTCAATAGTCTTATCATTTATATATTTTTCTTTCTCACTTATCTAATCTTTCATAATTCTGTTTTTCTAGAACTTCTATATATTAGTTCAATTTTAATTATTAATCAAATTATATTATGTATCAACTTTTCTAATTTATATTATCCTAGTTCTATTATTATATTATTCTAATATACCATTTGAATTCCAATTAATAGTTGGATCATTATCTTTATATATATTCCTATTCTTTATATATCTTTTTTTTATTCTTCCTATATCTTTTTTTTTTGATTGGCAGAACCTCAATTTTGAGGTGGGTTGCCACTCCCAATCTATTGATTAACTTGTGGGTGATGGATTTACCCTAATTATCACCCTTACACAAATTTCCTTTTAAACCAAATCCCATTTACATGCCAATGGCCTAATGGGAGTTTGTTCAATCGGATTTGACAAAACAAAATATGGAGTACTTCCTCCATTTACAGAAATTTATAGCAGAATGCATGTGCATTATGTCTTCCTTATAGCTAGCATTGCTATACAAAACCTTCCATAAGTTAGTGAGCAAGGTTTGAGCATATATATTTCCTGAATACAAAACTCCTTTAGAAAAGGAGAGGGATAAGCTAATAATGCATAGGGAATGTTACTTATCTACTTTCTTACTTATCTAATCTTCATAATTCTATTATTATAAAAAAAATTATATATTAGTTCAATTTTAACTACTATTCTAATTATATTATTATATTATACTAGTTGAATTCTAATTAATAATTCAAATGTTCAATTATTCTTTTAATATTATTATTATTTTTATATCTTTCAATCTCACTTATTTAATTCTTTCTAGTTCTATTCTTCTAAATTCTATATATTAAGTTCAATTATAACTATTATTATTATAATTATATTATTCTGTTGTATTATTTGAATTTCAATTAATAGTTTAATCATTATTTCAATAGAATCAAATTTAACAGTGGGATTGAAATCAAAATCAAAATAAAAATGGGAATTTGAAAAAAAAACCATAAACAGAACCAGAACAAAACTTGAACCAGAACCAAAACAATACCGTAATCGAAACCGCCTTTCAGTGGTTTCGGTTTCGGTTCCTATGACCACGGAATCGGAAACCGGCGGTTTCGGAACCGTGGTCATGCCTACTCTAACCTACCACCGCACAAACACCTACAAAACTCAGATTAACAACTGTATAAAAATACAAAGTATTTCCATGTTAGTATAATGCAAACCAGGAGGAGGAATAAGATCACAAACCTGATAAAACGGAATGGACAGGCCTTTGAAACTGAGGAAGAGATGGGGCAAGAAATCTTGGAATACTATTCAGATTTGTTCTCAACCTCTAATCCAACAGAAAACCAAGAGATGTTATAAGGAATACCAAGATCTATCTCTGCCTTTATGAATGAATCCCTTACCAAACCTGTGGAACAAGAAGAGATCTCAAGGCCAATTTTCTCCATGCATCCCACCAAAGCTCCACGCCCGACGGTATGCCCCTATATTCTTCCAAAAGTTTTGACATATACTTGAAACAGACATTTGTGAAGTTGTAATTAGTGTTTTCAAAAATGGTCATATGTTAAAAGCTTTTAACCATACCCTTATCTCCCTAATCCCAAAAGTAGAATACCTCTATGATGTAACACATTTTAGGCCAATAAATTTATGTAATGTGGTTTACAAGATAATATCAAAAATTCTAATAGAAAGGCTAAAATATGTCTCATCTCATTTCATTAGTGCTGCCTAGTCTGCTTTCATTTTAGGGAGACAAATTCTAGACAACGTAATCATTGCTGATGAATTCATACACTTCCTAAACAACCATAGGACTGGAAATAACCACTTGATGGCTGTTAAATTGGATATGTCAAAAGCTTATGACAGGCTTGAGTGGGGATTTATCAAAAAGATAATGAGCAAAATGGGCTTTCATGCAACCTTCATTAGATAGATCTTAAACTGTATGTGCACTGCATCATTTTCTTTCAATATTAATGAAAATTCACAGGGTTTCCTTAAACTCGCAAGGGGAATAAGGCAAGGAGATCTACTATCTCTATACCTCTCCCTCTTTTGCTCTGAAGGCCTATCAAACCTGCTAAAGAAGGCTGAATCAAGGAACGAATTCTTAGGAATGAGGATTAATAAACATGGTCTTTCGATTACTCATTTGTTGTTTACTGATGACTCTTTCACTTTTTGTAAAGCAGATGATAAACATGTTCAGTGCATAAAAGCTATAATGCAGAAATATGCTAACACAGGACAAGTGATCAACTAACAGAGATCTTATGCCTTTTTTTTTAGCAAAAACACTCCAGGCAACTGGAGAAAAACTTTATGTCAAAGTTTGGATGGAGTTAAAGAACAGAAGAGCAGCAAGTACTTGGGGGCTACCTCTTGTTATAGGCAGGTCAAAGAATCAACTTTTCACCTATATTTAGGAGTATGTTCAAAAAATGATTGCAAACTAGAAGAACAAACTCCTCTACCCTGTATAGAAAGAAGTTTTATAGAAGGCGGTAATGATGGCATTACATGTTTATGCTATGCCATGTTTCAAGTTAAGTGACACGTTATGCAAACAAATCACTTAGGAGATGACTAAGTTCTGGTGGAGTCAGAAGCAAAACAAAAAGAAAATCTCATGGATATCATGGAGGAAAATAACTCAACATAAGGAAGAGGGAGGACTGGGCTTCAAAGACCTCAAAGCCTTCAACGATGCATTGTTAGCCAAACAGTTATGGAGAGTGCTAACCAACCCGAACCTCTTAATGAGCAAGATCCTAAAATACAAATATTTTCCAAGTTCTTCACTGTTAGAGACAGAACCAAAAGCTCAATCTTCCTGGTTGTGGAAGAGTTGGATGAAAGCAAAATTTTAGGCAATTATTTTTTGAATAATGGGATAATCCATCATAGCTCTTGCATTGACAGTCCACAATAAACTGGGGTTGCTGAACGCAAAAATAGGCATTTACTTGAGGTTGCAAGAGCATTATTGTTTAATTGTAATGTGCCTAAATAATTTTGGGGTGAGGCAATTCTTACTGCATCTTACCTCATCAACAGGATGCCCTTTAGAATCCTAAAATATACCACACCATACCATAATTTGTCTCTTTCATTCCCTGATAATCGGTCATTTAGTTATTTATCTCCTAAAGTTTTGGTTGCACATCCTTTGTCCATGTTCATAGTCATAATAGAAGTAAAATTGCTCCTAGGGCCATCAAATGCATGTTTGTAGGCTATTCAGCAACAAAAAAAGGTTATAAATGTTTTGATCCTATGTTGAAATTTTTTTTGTTAGTGCTGATGTGACATTTTTTGAAAATCAGCCCTATACTCTAAAACTTCTCTAAGGGGGGATAAAATACACTAGAAGGACAGTTTTGGGAGTTTGTTAACTCTGAAATTTCTGAATCTACACCAAAACATACTCTTACAGATGATAAAAGTCTAAGTTTGCCTGCGTTAGATACTTCTCTACAACCAGTAGAAAGGACTACTGCTCAATGTCCAGAACTTCGTGTCTATACTAGAAGAAAAAACACTCAAAAAGTAGATCATTCAGTTGCATCAGAATTGCCAACATCTGAACCAGATCTTGAACCAGGTATAACTGTTCCTGACATTATTTCTCTATCATCTACTAATAACATTTCCATAGATGAATTGCCCATTGCCCTTAGGAAAGGTACTAGGAATTGCACACAACATCTCATCTCTACATTTGTATCCTATTCTAGTTTGTCTACCCAATATAAGTCCTTTATGTCACAGCTTACTGAGGAAAAATTTCCAGAAACTATATAAGAATCTCTAGCAATTCCAAAGTGGAAAGATGCTGTTTTGGAGGAAATTAAGGCTCTAAAAAAGATGAGACTTGGCAGATTGTTGATCTTCCTAAAGGAAAACTTCTGGTTGGTTGTAGATCACTGTTCAATGTGAAATATAATTCAGATGGGATTGTCAAAAGATTCAAAGCACGTCTGGTTGCTAAGGGTTATACACAGACCATTGGTATAGATTATCAAAAAACCTTTGCACCAATAGCTAAGTTAAACACGGTAAGAGTTCTTCTTTTATTGGCTGTCAATCTAGACTAGCCCCTACACCAATTAGATGTAAAGAATGAATTCTTAAATGGTGAACTAGAAGACGAAGTCTACATGGAGATTCCACCTGGCTTTAACTTAGGAGTTATGCAAGAAAAAGTGTGTAAACTGAGAAAATCCCTATATTGCCTCAAGCAATCACCTAGGGCTTAGTTTGAGAGATTCACCAAGTGCATCAAAAGACTTGGTTATACTCAGGCTCAATCTGACCATACCATGTTCTACAAGCATTCCAAAGCTCACAAACTAAGCATTCTTATTATCTACGTGGATGATATAATCCTAACAGAAGATGATGTTGATGAAATGGAGAGAATCAAGAAATTGTTAGCCAAAGAGTTCGAGATGAAGGATCTTGGGAAGTTGAAGTTTTTTCTTGGAATGGAAATGGCCATATCTAATCAAGGAATTGTCATCTCTCAGAGAAAATACATCCTGGATCTTCTAAAAGAAATAGGACTTCTAGGTTGTAAACCTGCCTCTACCCTAATAGGTGCAAATGTGAAAATAAGACGTGTAAACGGGAAAGTTGTAGTTGACAAAGGAAGATATCATAGGCTAGTTGGAAGACTAATTTACCTATCCTATACAAGACCGGACATAGCCTATGTTGTTGGTGTAGTCAGCCAATTTTTACATGCCCAATAACAAGAACACTATGATGCAGTACTCAGAATCATTCACTACCTTAAAGGTTATCCCGGTAAAGGTTTGATCTTCAAAAAGAAGAAAATTATGTCAATTACAGTCTATACTGATGCTGATGGGGCATGATTAGCTCATGACATAATATCTACTTCAGGATATTGCACTTATGTATGGAGAAACTTGGTAACTTGAAGGAGCAAAAAGCAAACAGTGGTGGCAAGAAGCAGTGCTAAGGTAGAATTCAAATCTATGGCTCATAGAATATGTGAATTGTTATGGCTTAAACAAATTTTTCAAGAACTGAAACTACAATTTGAAACTCATATGAAGTTAATGTGTGATAATAAGACATCCATAAGCGAAACTCATAACCCAGTTCAGCATGATAGAACCAAACATGTAGAGATTGATCATCATTTTATTAAAGAGAAAATTGAAAATAAGGATATATGCATTCCCTTTGTTACTTCAAAAGATCAGATTGCAGATATTCTAACCAAGGGATTGCCTAAATCTATATTTCAAGCTCTAGTTAGTAAGTTAATTGGGAATGTTCGATCTCTACAATTTAGCTTGAGGGGGAGTGTGGAAAAAACACATGATTTTATATTTTAATTTGTCTTTTGTATATCTTATCATTTTAGGAAAAGTTTCCTTATTTTTAGAGATAGAAGCAAATAGAGCTAAGAGATAGAAATTTAACTTTAGATATATATGACTAAGTGTTTTGACATGCATATATGTACTTTGCTATCATCCAATAGAGTGAAACAAAAAGGAAACTTTCATTCACTTTCAGTATATATGGTAATATATGGGTGAATCATTAGAGAATGTGTTCACTGGAATGATCCGTTTAGAAATTTCCACATCGTTAACTATTTGAGTGCCAATGGTATAATCTCTACGTGACAGTCGTGTAAGCGATTCTTTGATTTGAGATCGTAAGAGTATTCTTAGTGTGGGTGTTATGTTTTGACTCTATTTGTCCATAACCATAATTGGTTATATGAGCGGTAGACGTTGGATATAAAAAGAAGCACAGATTGATAATTTATGATATATATATATATATAGGATTCACCACTCCTAATAGCTGGAGAGTATATTCATTTCTGACGCCACTTATTGAAGTTCAACTCAAAATGCACATAATTAGTAAGTAAATTTGGAAAAGTTCTAAATTTATTTACATGGAGCTGAATTTTGGTACAAGAAAGAAATATAATTAGTACAATAAAGAGTTGACACTTATACTTTACTCTTGTACTAGTCGGAATATAGGATGGTGAAAGGATGATAATTACATAGTACCTGGTTCATGGATAGGTGAAGTCGATCAATTGACTTTTTCTAATTCTTGGGTGGTCATGATGTCTTGGCTAGAGGTCGCTCTTGATCTATAAATATAAATGAATTAATTGTTGAATTAATGATAAATTAAAGTTGTTTAATTTTTCCTATCTTAGAAGCTCCATGACTAAATTGTCTTTAGTCCAAGTGGAAATTTGTTGGTTTTGTACAAAAATCAATTTAATTCTAGGATTATTATTTATATTTATTACTAAGTGATTAGAAACTTAAAAGGTCACACACACAATAGAATTACTTTTTGGGTTAAAATAATTTACATAATTATATGATAATTATGACATCTATTATGCTTTTATTCTCTTTTGGAAAGTGAATGGAATTTTGTAATAATTTGTTTCTTGTTCGACAAGACAACCTTTTTAGAAGGTTGTATTATTATATATAAATGCTTAATATTAGGTCAAGACAACACAACTCTCTCAATAAGAAATCACGTAAATAAGAAAAATATGTTTTTCTTATTAGATTTCTATGGTATTGTTTAGAGGGATCTACTTTATTAATCTAACATTTAAATCAATCCTTCGAGGATCCCGAAAGTAGTTCGTGTGGATTACGTTAAAGGCCAGACACTTGTGCGGCCTGTTCATCGATTAGACCTCGTTCAATGATTTCTCTAACATCTCTCGAGGTATATTTTATATAGATTATCATTAAAGGTCCTGTAGAAATTAATTATAATATAATTGTTATATTTTTCATTGCGTTGTTACTATGTTGATTTCCTTATATATCTCTGTTGTAGAAACTTCATCTGCTGATTTAATTATTAAGATTTCAAGAAAACATGTTTTGGATTGAAGGATGCGTAGGATACTTCTTGAGATGCAAAGAAGCCTACAACTTAGCGAAATTATTAAAATCTGCAAAGAAGCCAACAAAACTGCGCGTCTGATTGCTAGCATAGATATCCAGAATAAACAATGGTATACAATGATTGAATTACCTGTGAACATAAAATGAAAATTCCGAGAGATACTGTTAGAAGACCTGTGGTGAAAAAAATACTATTCCAAAGAGCTCTAACAATCTCTCATTGCTTCTTTTGAAACTATGAAATGAATTGTGAACGGCTGATTTATTTTGATGGAAATGATGTTTGAGTACTTAATTATTGAAGGGATCTTGATCCCCCAAAGTGCTAAATATTTGTACCAGGCATGTTGTTGCCATAGTTGGGGTAATATTTGTACTATGCTTTCTTTAAGTGGAGAATTGTGGGATAATTAATTGAGAGACTGCAAAAATGTTGTAACTGAAGCTCAACTAGGAATGCACCTTTTGCTGAAGTGGTGCTCCTGGAATCAATTTTTATTCTTATTATATTGTATTGAGCTACTGAGGAATGATGCATAATCTATGTTTCACCATAAAGGTTAAGGATTTATAGTAACGGAGAACGTGTAATAGTAAGATCACTCCTGGAGAAAATATTTATATACACGGAGTATTTTGGAGTTTGGAAACTTAAGCCTTGTTTGATAAAAATGAAATCCAAAAAAACTGAAATAATAAATCTAAAATTTGAAACAATTAAGTGTCTGAATTTTAAACAATCAGTTTTAAATGTCTGAATCTTAATGTTGAAATAATTAAGCTTATTTTATAAACATATTGATTTGATAGCTTAATGATTCAAATATTTGGTTTTTTAATTATTTATTTTATCAATAAATGTGCAATATATTACTTTTTAAACAATTAATCAAAATTATTATAAAAAATAAAATTTTGTAACAAAATAAAATTGTAAAATTTAATAATTTTAAAAATAAAATTATTATCATAGAAATCCATATATTTGTAATATCTCAATATTCATGATGTTCTATTATATTATATTTAAAAAATTTTAAAAATTTAATTCTTAATTTACCAAAATTTTATTTAAAAAAAAGATAGAAGATATTAATTATATTCTAAAATATAAAAAAATCTTTATGGAATTAAAAATATTGAATAAAAATATTAAAATATAGATGGAATATATATTAAATAAAAATATTAGAATATAGAATGAAAAAGAAAGTATATTGAATAAAAATTTTAGATTATAAAAGGAATAAGGAAAATGAGATAGTAGAAAGAATAAATTGAATAGATATTATGAATAATTATGTTATATTATAGAGATATTGTGAATAATTATGGTTTGTTGAATTTTATTTTAAAACCTTTGATCTGAGCGTATTATAAAATTAAGCGATAAGCGAAATTTTATCGTTTAAAATCAAAGAAGAAGTTTGCCTGCCTTTTTAGGTGTTCTTAATTCATTAAGACATTCAATTTTTAGTTATCAAACAAACTTATTTGGTCCAACTCTTAATTAATTAATTTTAAGATTGAAGTTTAGTTATCAAATATGCCCTTAGTTGACTACTAATATGAATATTATTGCTAGTTGGCAAGTTTATATTGTTAATCAAACTAATTCTCTAGACTCATTGTAAAAGGAGGAGTTACTCCTAATTTTATGCATTTAATAGATAGGACTTCCTAGATGCATTCTAGATTTGGCTTTAAAATATGTAATGGTAGTTAGATATATTCACAACCTTTTTGTATATTGAATTCTAATGAATATATTCGGGAGTGGCACCCCAATTTAGAATATTAACCAATTAAAAAAAATACATGTACATATATAAGAGAGTCTAGCCTTAGAGATTAAGACAATCATATTAATATAGCCTCTATATATATATATATATATATATATATATATTAGGCCTATAAACTACTAAGTTTATGACTATATAATATTGCTAAACTAGGAAACATGTATACATAGAATATCTTCTAATAAAATCCCATACTTTTGTGGGATCCAAGTCACGACAGCTGAGCTTGTAACTTGTAATCCCTTATTAGGAGCATATTATTTAGGGTTAATTATTGATAATCCGGTTTGTCAATTTTTTTTATAACCCACATGTGTTGTTAAAATATACCAACAACCACCATTTGCTTCAGTTTCGATTATAAAGTGGACGGAAAAGGTTACTGTCAACGGAAATTAAGATACACGTGCCTAGTTCTGTACGTATGATTATCACAAATTCATTAAATGGTTGTACATTTTCTAAATTACCTTTATTTGACCTTTTAATGACTTACTATTCCTTGTATAGTACTTATCTTTTTTTCTCTTTCCAATCATTACTCTCTTTCCTTTCTTTTTTTTTCTTTCTTTAACGTTTTAGTTTTTCTTCTTCATTTTAATTAACTTAAATTCAATAAATCTAAACTTTAATTCTAATAATAAATTAAATTGAATCTAAATATGGATAATTATTCATAATTATTTAGATTAAAACAAACTTATTATCTTGAATTTAGGTTAAAACAAACTTTTTTCTTAATTGTTGCATTTGATTTTTTTTCTTTTACAAGGCCTTCTTTTTAATTTCTTTTCTTGTAAGTGATGATTTTTCTCTTTCTTTTCGTTATTTTTTTTCTCTTTTCCTCTTTTCTTTGCTCCTCATCGGCTTTTTCCATGGTTATCTCCTCCAAAACTAGTCATCTTCTCCAAAACTAGTTTTCCCGTAAAACTAGTAATCCAGCAAAATTAAACTTCTCACACAAAACAATTTCAAATCAAATACTAACTATTTAAATATGGATTCAATTTCAGAAATAATCCAATTAAAAATACCGCAAACCAATTCCAATTCAAATACCACAAAGAGGATAAGAACTAAGAATCACAACCCAATTCAAACACCACAAAGAGGATAAGAACTAACAATCACAATCTAGTTCAAACACCACAAAGAGGATAAAAACTAACAATCACAACTCAAAAATCAATCAAACTTGGTTGACTGTATTTCTCCACAAACCCACGTAACCTACCAACCCTACCCACCACCCCCACCAACTGTGCATCGCAAACTCCAACCATCAACACCACTTTTACTGTCATCATCAACTCATCCCTGGAGTTGTCCCCATCGGACTTCATCTACCAACAAGGACAGACCTCGTGACTTATCAAATGCCCACCCGAATAGAACATCAAAGAGAATGAAAATTGAAATTGACAAGATGGGTTTTCTAGTCATGAATCGCTATGCCACTCTATTCTCAAACAAAGAAAATTGAATATCGAAATATGGCTGTCGGCAAAAATAAAGGAGAGGGGAAATTGTATTGAATCTGTGAAGAGGAAAGGAGAAAGGAAAGAGAAATAGAAAGGAAATAAAAGAATAAAAAGAAGGGAAAAGATAGGTTATTTTTTAAAAACTTTTCTTTTTACCTTAAGAGTTTAATGATTTATAATTTTACCCCAAAATTTTAATTATTTGAAGGTTTAATCCTTGATTTTAAAAACTAAAGGAGGGTATTATTGGAAGTAGAAACGGTGCCATTAGAGTACCTGATTTCCATCCACTTTACAATTGAAACCGAAGCACATGAGAGTTGTTGATATATTTTAACAACACACGAGGATTATACGAAAAATCAGCAAACCACATAGGGGTTATCAATAATTAACCCTATTATTTATTGGCATTTGTAGTTAGGCAAGCCAAGAGACTTGATGTCTACCGCAATCATACACAGCACCAATCTGAAATTCTCTTTGTTGTTCCTATTAAAATGGATGTGTATTACACTTAAGTGCAATTCCATTCGCAACCTACGAATTTTCCCATAATGGTTCTAAAATCAAGTATGAGGTACAAATCTCACAACCTACAGATTTTTAACCCTAAAATCATTATAGAATTAAGTAGGAGTAAATTACAATTTACTGTCTTTAGAATCCTAAATCCAATTAATCAATTCTAATTTATTAACTTAAGTTACCAAAAGTATTTGATAAATTATCAACATAGTGATAACCCCAAAAAAAAGTTCTTAACTAAGAAAAAGAAAAAACACTCAAAATCTTCCTTGTCAAGTGAGATTGTACGCATTATTCCTATAAAAAATATACTTCAAAATTGATGTGGAATGCAAACTTCACAACTTCCACTAGCTGGGCAAAATTGAAGGTGACGAAAAGTTGGTAAAGTAGAGATTTAATAATTAACGATGGACCAAATTGTTGCTTGTATTAAAGCAGTTAACGAACAACTCGAACGTGGAAGGAAAGATGACGTGGAATGGGTTTAAAAAAAGGGGGAAAAAAACCCAAATTGCGTTGTGCATAATGAGTTTAAAAAGGGGAAAAAAACCCAAATTGCAATTTTAACTTTAAATGAGTTTAACTTTCTCGTTCAAATTTAGAATCACCTTTACAATATAACGTTTCAAAGTTTTCGATGAGATCTGCAATATAGGTGCTTTGTTCCATGACATATGCTTTTTTTTTGGCAAAATTCTTTTGTTTAACCCACTTTTGAGTACATTTAAGTTTTTTAAAAAAAAATTATTTTCCATTTCTGATATGTTATAATTTATTTTTATAACGATATAAATGATTGTAGACATTTATTTTCATTATTATTTATTATTACGATTTATGACTCTCATATTATCTAATAAATTTTTCAAATTCTCTAATTTTGAGTTTTTTTTTTTGCATATGTCATTGTCTTCCCTTTGTTAAAAACAATCTTTTACTTTGCCATTTCAAATGTGAGCTTTGAAACCGCTATCTTATATCAAACTTCACAAAAACTCTTATAAAACGGGTTCATATATGAAACAACTAATTAATCACGTCTTTTACGATTTAAAAGGAAGCGAAAATATCGTGATAGATTTGATTGTTTTTTAAATGTAAAACTAATACTTTTTAATGTCATACTGCTACTTTTTTTTAAGGCAACGACCCTCTCAGCGGGTTGGGGATACCAGCCCCTCGTTTTATTATATTACGAAATGGTGAGGGCAAAATACCTCGTACATCCATAGAAAAACATAATCCCTAATCGATGAAATACATGTAAAAGACATTCAAAAAAACTTAAGAATACATGCACTTAGCTATCCCAAGTAGGGGTGATATCGAGCCGAGCCGAGCCCGAGCTTTAGGGTGTTCAGGCCTGGCTCGTTTATTAATCGAGCCTAAAAATCTGTTCGTGTTCGGATAGGAACATTCAAAGTGATCCATATTAACGCATCATCGCACCTTCCAAGGCAGATCTTGAAATGAGTAATATTGAGTGTCTCGTTGTAACTCGCATCCTATATTAGCAAGTCTATCCGCTGGTTGATTAGCTTCCCGATAAATATGTAAAAGCTCCATCATGCAAGTGAACCTGCGAATCGATTCCACAAGCTTTAATAGCTTCCAAGGAGGAGCACTCTCCCCTTTAATAATTCGAACAGTCAGCATAGAATCCGTTTCCACTATTACTCGCAGTAGACCTTGAGCCTTACAAAGTTCCAGACCTCCCAATAATGCTAACATCTCCGCTTGCAAGCTAGTAACAAATTGATATCCCATAGTTCGCGCCCTAATAATCTTGCCATTCGAATCTCAAAGCAAAGCACCACCACCATCGAACCCCGGATTACCCCTAGAGCAACCATCCGTGTTCAACTTGTACTTCCCACTCGGCGGTCGAATCCACACCACACGCACACAACGGAGTGTATGCGAGTAAGTTTGAACAAATGCCACAATCTCACGCCATTCTGTCAAAAGAATCACATGAGGAAAGTACAGTTTCCAAATTAAGCGGAAGTCATCAAGAATACGATGAATAATATGCCCACTAGACACAAGAATCCCATCAAAAAACGCAATTGTCCTCCAATGCCAAATATGCCACAAAATGAGAGAGGGGAGAATTATGAAAACCAACTTACTAAATTTGTTCCCACGTAATGAACACCAAGTAGCACACCTCATTCGCCAACCACCATCCGTATACCGAATTCCACAAAGTGAACCGAAAAAACACAAAACCGTATCCGCAATATCCCCAAAAGCAAAGCAGTGATCACTTGATTCCTCTCTAGGCGTAGTACAACACATATATGGGAAAGGACCGTAAAATCCAACTTTGGGAAACCATTCCGCAAGCGGAATGCGTCCATAGTACAAGCACAACATAAAGAATGAAGCCTTTAAAGGAATTCCTTTACACCAAATTTTATTAAAAAACCAAACTTGAGCAGATTTGATTCGTGCAAGCTCATATGCAGACTTAACTGAGAATCGGCCATCCTGTGTCCCCATCCAAATCACAGTTGGTACTTGTGATGAAAGCGACATCTTCAACAAATCATTCCTTATCACAGAGGGTAGGATATCCGGATACGCATCTAGCTAGAACCAAATGGCCATCCAGAAAAACCGACTTGAGAGATATACCACTCTCAATCGTGAACTCCAATAAAGCTCCCACAAGTCGCCAATTATCATGAAACAAGTCAATTGAACCATCCCCTGGTAACCATCCAATTAGAGGTTCAATAGACTTCCGCACCTGCAACATTTTCCGCCATATATACGAAGCCATCCATTGTGGCTGTACCACTGCCGAGTGAGTCTGCCAACAGTATTTAGCGTGCATAAATTGGGACCATAAGGAAACAGCCTATCGGAACGACCACCAAAGTTTCCCCAGAAAAGCATTAGCTCCCTTAGAAATATCCCTGAAACCAACCCCACCCTCAGATACCAGTCTACACAGCTTTTCCCATGCAATCCAATGTTGTCCCAAATCCCCTGTGCCAGACCAGAAAAACCGAGCCAACAGCTTTGACAATTGTTGTAGGATGCCCTTTTGGAGGTTGCACCACTTCTAAGATATGCGAGGGAATGAACAGGAGAACATGTTTAATTAAGATTATCCTAGCACCAAAAGATAAATACTTATGCTTCCAACTCATAATTCGTCGCGCTGAATTTTAGATAAAATGAATTGAAAATATTCTCCCTTAACACGTCCTGTAAAGATCGGGCAGTCCAGATAAGTAAACGAAAACTCCATATAAGAAAAACCAGTTAGCCTCATCACACGTCTACGGAGCACCATCGAGGAGGACTTCCCAACAAGGAAACAACTCTTATCTACATTAACCAATTGCCCAGAAGCCCTCTCATATTGCCGAATCACATCCCTAATACATTTAATCGAAGCTGCATCTCTAGCTGAGAAAATAAGAACATCGCCTGCATAGGCAAAATGCATAACTGCAATAGAATATCGGGTAGTACGAAAAGGTGTGAACGATCTATGTGCCAATAATGAATTCACCAAAATTGAAAGATATTTCGCCACCAAGATAAATAGGCCTAGGGAAAGGGGATCACCCTGTCGAATCCCTCTAGTTGAATGGAAAAAACCATGTGGCTGCCCATTAATCATCACTGAGAACCACAATAGGAAACACATCGCCAGATCATATCCACCCATTGTTCACCAAAGCCAAACCTACGAAGCACTTGGCATAAAAACACCCATGACACACGATCATAGGCCTTCATCATATCCAACTTAAACACCACATTGTCATGCCTTGCCTTTGTATTAATAGAGCCGACCAATTCCTGAGCAAGAAGTATGTTATCAGCAATAACACAGTCTGGAACAAATGCACTTTGATTCTTAGAGATCAATCGTTGTAGGAAAACCCGTAGTCAATTTGCCAACGCACTTTGATTCTTAGAGATCAATCGTGGTAGGAAAACCCGTAGTCAATTTGCCAACACCTTTTTTATGATTTTATTAAATATCGTGCATAAACTAATTGGGCAATATTCTCAAAAATTCTTTGAATTGTCACATTTTGGAAGCAAAATCAAAGTCATGGCCGTAATAGATTTCGGCAGAACACCTCCACAGAAAAATTCCCAGACTGCCTGAAATAAATCCACACAGATTATATCCCACGCATTCTTAAAAAAAGCACTAGAAAAACCATCTTGTCCCGGAGCACTATCATCATCAATCATCCAGACAGCTTTCTTAATCTCCTCCAAGGTTGGGCCAGCTTCAAAAGAGACGCGATCCGACTTCTCCAATATTCGAGGCATAACATTAATCTGTTCGTCCCTAATAGCTGGAGAATCCCCTAAAAGCAATTGTTGATAGAAATCCACCGCAACAACTTGAATGGCCATTTGGTCTATTAAAGTAGAACCATCCACCAGTTGGATTGAATGTATCACTGCCCGACTTCTCTTTTGATGCACCGATGCATGGAAAAATTTGGTATTAAGATATCCATCCTTTAACCACTTAGCATGTGATACGAATGGAGTAGGATGAAGTCCAATCCACACGAATTTTCCACAAGTTCGGATCGTTGTGCACCAAAAACTCAATTCAAGAAACAAGAACACAATTTGCGGAAAAGAGATATGGAACGAAAAGGCAAGATTAAAGTTAACCTAATCCCAACGTTAACACAAATTGAATCAGTTCAACTAATGTAAATCAAAAGTTTAAACCTATCAAGTTTGGCCGGTTCTATAAATCTAGAACTTGTAAGCTTTACCTAAAGTTCCTCACTTAAGGTTTGGCGGGTCTTATGAATTACTCAAGAATAACTCACGTTGATGATGTCAAATTTAATTTAGCAAAGCCAAAATTCTTTCAATTCAACATGATAAAAACGTTACAATGCTTCTCCTTTTATTGGGAGTAGGTTCGGCCATGCTAAACCAAAAAGGAAACAAATCCCTAGTAGTTGTAAAATACAACTTGACATCTTAACCAACTAACAAACTAATCCTTTTCCAAAAAGGATTTGTGACACACATAAGCTAATCCTTTTCCAAAAAGGATTTGTGTCTCACGTTTTCTTCCTAAAGGTGGCCAAACACAATTTGGCTTCCTTTGTTTCCTAAACTATTACTTGCCATTATCATGCAAGATAATTGGGCCAAGTAATATTTATTAAAAACCAAATTAATGAAGCCCAAACTTAATGTTAATGGACCAAATTAATTACATAATAAAATCCTAAAACATTAAAAATTGGCGTGAACACATAATGAAGCCCAACACGCCAAAGCTTGGTCTTCTCGACCTTCTTGATATTTCTTCAAGGTGGATCATGAATTGTGATTGAAGAAATATTCCAAAGTACTTCATCTTGAGATGGATGCATCGAACTACTTGGGACAATGTCCATTGCCTCACAATGTGTTGATAACAATGCTTGTAAGGCTTCCTTCATCCTCTTGCTCCTTGATCTTGTCATTGGACCACCAAGATTTGTTAATGGATCATGGGAAGCTGGATTTGGCAATGTGGACTCGGGCTCATTCCTATCAGCATGTGCCTTCTGCTTCCAAAAAATTTCCTCCTCCAAAAGATTAAACCTCAAATCCGGATGGGCCTTACTATACGCTCTTCTTGTTGTCTCATCATCATTACTCTCCAAATTCACCTCAGTCAATTGCACCAACTTCTCAGCATCCCGGACTCTAGTGAAAATTTTAATTTTTAATTTTTTGACAATATTCACTAGAATGCATGTCTACAATCGGGGTGGGTGCAAAAAACAGTACCAACAAAGTCAAAAACGGTTTTTAAATTTTACCATGATGATGTTGCGGATGCTCACAAACATTTTAAAAAAACATTACCCACAACCACCTTATTCCACTCAATTAGTGCTTTTTTAACATACTTTAGTTTCAACCAAAATCGAACTAAAGGTCAGGCAACACAAGGAGTGTTCCAAGCTACCTCCACCACCTTTAAGAAATCATGTCGAAGTGGCCAAAAGTAATGTCATACTGCTACTTGTTACTTTGCATTTGAGAGTGATATTTTTTAAAATATAACATTTTGATACTTTTTAATATTATAATTAATGATATTTTTAATGTTATAATGATACCTTAATGTTATATTGATACTTTTAATATTATCAGTGGTACTTTTAACGTTCAAGTGACACTTTAATGTTACAAGTGATACTTTTTAATGTTATAGTGATACTTGTAATACTTTTTTAATGTTATAGCGACACTTTTAATGTTATAGTGATGCCTTAATGTTATTGGGACACTTTTAATATTATAGTAATATTTTAATGTTATAAATGAAATTTTTTAATGTTATAGTGATATTTGTAATACGTTTTAATATTATATCGATATTTTTAATGTTATAATAATACTTTTTATGTTATATTAATATTTTAATAATAGTTTTTAGAATAAGCATGACTGACACTTGTCCAGGTTATACTCCGTCATCCTCACATCTTTTATATTTTCTTTTTTTATTAATGCTCATTAAAATGAGCCATGATTACCATTTTTTTTCTCTTTAGTTAATTTAATTTTCTAAATATTTTCTAAATTCCTTAATTGCTTTAATTTCAACACCCTTCCAATCCCAACTTCAATAATCCATGAGCGTTTCTTATCTTGCCTAAGACTCTAAAACTTCAATTACGGTTGAAGTTTTTTTTTTCCTTTTCTTTGAACAACAGTGACGAAAATTCTTTTGATCAGTTAATTAATGATTTGAGTCAATTAGAAAGAAACGTATAATTAAGAGTTAACTAATAATTTCTCATAAAGAGACTCTGTGAAACGTATAATTAAGAGTTTGTCAAAATTCAAGATATTTAATGTAATCTACACATAAATATTCATATTATGGGAAACGAAAAAATTCTTGAAAGTAATTGAGACATTCTCTAACTCTCCCTTTGAAATTTTATTTAGCAAAGCTCCTACTTTTCCAATTTCAATCATGCGCCTAACACAATGAATCTTCATCCGATTTTTATCATGCCTAACACAATGAATCTCGCTATGTATCTTGTAGATGAAATCTACATGATTACGATTCTCTTCATTTTTTTTATAATATGTGGGTTTATAAATTTATATTATTGTATTTGTTAATCAATGTTTGATCTTTATATAAAATGTGATATTTTTGGACAGATAATTAAAGTGGGTTTATAAATTTTCATTATTGTATTTGTTAATCAAGGTTTGATCTTTATATAAAATGTGATATTTCAGGGCAGAAAATACATTTAATGATACAGTGAAAAAAATATATGGTGTGCCATCAAAAAATCTTTTAGGGAAGAAATAACTGAATAATTATTAATCTCAATTCTTTTTACAAATCATTTTGAATTAGAAGAAAAATACATGTAATTGTTCAGTTATGATTCGTATTGGTCATTTTGAAAACTAGTAAATTTTAATTTTTATCTATTCTAACTTTGATTTTCTCTTTGTAAATTTTTAAAATTTTGTTATTTGGTATATTGATCTAATTGCATTGAATAATGAAGTTGATTAGTTTTTTTTCCTTTTGTTGTATGCTGGTCAACAGATATAAAAATTTAGATTGCTATAAAGATATGAATAGCTATTTACGTATCCAACCGTGCACATAAGGGTTAAATTTTACTAGTTGTTATAGTAATACTTTTAATATTGTAGTATTACTTTTTGATGTTATAGAAATACTTGTAATATTATAATGATAGTTTTAATGTTAAAGTGATACTTTATAGTGTTATAGATGATACTTTGTGTAACCTAATATTTTAAGACAATTTTTTTTAAAAAATTATTTTTTGGTTTAGAATAAGTTGACCGATGGCAGTCAACGTTGATTGCCACCGGTCACTACCGACAGGATTCCCGTCAACTGGGTTGGAATCTTGCCAAAATCTGATAGGCCCGCCGGCGGTTGCCAACGTAGACCGTCGCCGGTCAATGTTTGACAAACTTCCCTTTTCTTTAAAAAAAACTTTTAAAATGTCAAAAATATCATAGCCAAATACTATAGTAATACTTTTTAATGATATAATTATACTTTTTAATTTTATAGTGATACCTTAGCATTTTGGTATTACTTTTAATATTATCAGTGAAACTTTTAATGTTATCGTGATATTTTAATATTATAGTGGATACTTTTTAAATTCATAGTGATACTTTCATACCTTTTAATATTACAGTGATACTTGTAATACTTGTAATGTCACAGTAATACTTTTTAACGATATAATGATACTTTTTTTTAAATTAAATATATAGCGCACCAAATTGTTTAAAACTTTTTAGCCTTCTCCATGATGATGCATATATAAACGCATATCTGAATTAGACATCACATGTAGTTAAAATTGTCCTCAGCGTAGCTAGTAAACATTTGAGTATATTAATTACCATGCATGCATATTCAACACCGATGCTCTGTAAATATGTAATAGTTTCCTCATCTTGGTGCAGGGCATCTATTACACTGTACCTGTTCCTTCTTGGCATAAAATATGAACGATTTCCCAAAATAAGACTGTTTTTAAAAACATGGATGAAAATGGGATTATTCCCTTATCTATTTCTAAAAATGGCCAAAATATGTTTGTTTTAATTATAGATTGACCCCAGAACTATGAATAAGTTCATTTAAAGACTATATTTTTTAAGAAATATAATTCCGCATTGATCCCTCCGAGGCTAAGTATAACCTTAGTTTAAACCCGTCCACACTTGGTATCAGAGCCATGTGCTTATAGAAATTTTATAATTTCCTGAATGGAAAAAGACTATACACTTACTTTCTTCTATGAAGAAAATAACATGCATAATTTTGGTTTTTTATAAAAAAAATTAGAATTATGGTTAACTATAGAAACTCCAATTGTTATTGGAATATTAAAAGAATTAATGAATAGGAACATAGTATCGGATCTAAGAAAGATCATTTATGAAAATATATTAAAAAATTTTGATTCTACAAATTTTGAGATAAGAATCATAGAGCTTGAAGATAAAGTTTATTCTGAAATAGAATATGAATGGAATTCAGAAGATTGGCCCTGGCCAGATACAGATTAATAAAATAAAATGTATAGAAGAACTACTTCAAAAGTTTTTGAATCAACTAAAAAATGCTATGTTTGCATAGATTTTATAGAAAGAATACAAGACGCTAATAAAGAATTAAAATTAAGAAAAGAAAGATTTCAAGAAAATCTTATAGCATGAGTAAAACCAGAAGCCTTAGAAAGGCAAGAAATTGTTATAAAAGAGTTAGAATCTGAGATTCTATATATGAAAGAAAAAGTAAACTTTCATAGAACTCATGGATAAAATGAGTAAACTTGAATCAATAGAGTTAATTCTTCTTAAACAAGAAGAAAAAATAGAAAATTTAATACAGTTAGTCATAGGAGTAGAAGTAAAAATTAATACAATAGAAAATATGGTTAAATCTGTAGAAGATCAAATACCTAATAAGGTAAAAGATAGTAAAAAATTTCAAGAAAACCAACAAAAGGTTTTTGAAGAATTTTGGACGAAAAAGGCTCCAACAGGATATAGGCCATATGAAAAAGGAAGTTTAGACGAAAGATTTCATTTAAAAGAAATGAAAAGAATTAAACAAGAAAAAATGAAACAGAAAGTTTCAAATGAAGAAATCAATCCAAGTTCAGAAGAAGAAATAGAATTAAAACAATAAATTGATAAAGAAATAGAAGAATTAATATATTCTTTAGAAGATTTAGTAATAGAAGAACCAGTAAAGGTAAAAATGAATAAAGATACATCTGTAAAACTAGAAACAGACAAACCAAGTACTTCATCAGTACATATAAATCAAGGGAGAACCCGTAGAGTTCAACCTGAAAAGGCAGCCATAGAATATACTTATTCACCTAGTGGAAAGTATATACCTAATAGACATATACCAGCAACTACAAGTTCTGGATTTAGATTCATGAACCTTAACTGCAAGTTAGATGCGTCAAAAACTTTACAACGATGGGGACAAGATATAGGTCTCTATTTTTTGACTGATAAAACATCCAACTTTTCGTCAGAAGAAAAATATCAAATATGCGTAGCAGCATTAGATGGAAATGTTAAAAACTAGTATCAAGGATTGTCAGATTCAACCAGAAATACAATAAGAGTTAATGTAATTAGACATATGGACACTTCCTTAACAGATGGAATTAGCACATTCATTAACTATATAGCAGATGAATTCATGGGATATGATTAGAATTCAAAAATAGATTTATCAAGAATAGCTAAAAAACAAGAAGCTATAAAAAATATTAGTCAATTACAAATTTGTAATATGTGTGATATTAATTCATATATATGTGAATTCGAAGAATATTATTATCAGTATTTTGATAGTAATAAAGATATGTAAAAAATAGCTGATATGCTATATCAAAAACTGCTAGGTATATGGAGTTCATATTTTTTGACTCAGTTTTCAAAAAATCATGAAACAGAAGGATATTCAAATACTCTAGGAGCTAGAATAGTTTTCTTAAAAGAAAAATTATCTGATCTTTGTGCACAACAAAGAATACTTTCAAAAGCTAAAAGGGTTAATGAAACCATATATTGCAAAGAAGTATCTGAAGTAGGCAATTGGGGATGTCATGGATCTACCAATAAGTCTAAAAAACGTAAATCCAAAAATAAGATTTACAAAAAATATAAAAAATTCTTTAAAAAGAATAAAAAATAAGATAGAAAATATTATAAAAGAAATAAAAAATATGGAGATAAAAGGAAAAAACTAACTAGTTGTAGGTGCTATAACTGTGGTGAAGAAGGACATAAGTCCTATGAATGCAATAAAAGGAAAGTCAAAGTTTCAATACTTGATATAGAAGACATAGAATCTGATTTAGAAACTGTGTCATCATTTGATTCTAAAATGACAGAAATATTTGAAGTATTTACTGAATCTGATTCAGAATGAGTGAAATAGAAATCAGTAAAAAAGAAGAGGAAGGAATCCTCATACAAGAAGAAGAAACTATAGAAGGATATGCATTAAGAGCATCTTTTGACCCTTCTAAATATGAAAAGATTAGGAATCTAGAGCTAAATTTAAGAGGACCTAATCAAAATGTGTTAAGTCAAATAGGAAATGCTTTTAAAAGAAAGAAATACGTTTATCATGAATACATGGAAATTGAAAAGGTTATACCTATTCAAGAAACCTCTGGAAACAGAAAATTGAATTTATTAACAAAAAAGACGGTAACAGAAAGATAAAATGCAATATTTATATCTTGCAGGCATACAAATTCTTTGTAAATCAACTTTTCAAGAAGGAATTGATTGTCCTTTAGTTATCAATTTATCTGATGAAAGATTTACGAATGCTTCAGATGGAAATCTTGGAATAGTAGAAGGCAATTTAGCCTACAAAAAACTACTTTTCACGTATTATCCAAAATATTGCATATCTTTAAAAGATAAAGATTTCAATGATGCCTTGAGTTTACATTTTCAAATCCTAAGAAAAGGATTTTTCAAACCAGGCAATCATATAATGAGCATATATTATTGTACATTATATAGCCTTACTAATTCAAACTATGGAAGTATTTTTGATAAAAAAACCGGCAGTTGAATTAGATAAAGAATGCCTAGAAATAGGAAGAATTCTAGAACCCACTAGAAATAATATAACTATCCCAGATAGTTATTCAATTGAATTCGGAACTTCTAAAAATTTAGAAGAATGAACCTCTACAGATATAGTCTCATATAATAAAAATAATATTATGATAGAGAAAGGAATGAGTAGTTATTCCTCACTCAATATATCAAGAAAAGAAGATATACCAAATGACTTAAAAGTTTTTGGTAAATATTTTAATGGTAAAAATTATATTGAAGGATATAACATTCTTATAAATCCAAAAAGTGCACAAAATCATTTTAATAGTTATTTTGATGCAAGATTAATAAAGAAATATAAAGACACACATAGACATGTATCAAATGATGGAAATGAAAATGAGATCAATGAAATTGTTAAAGTTCCAATAATTTTTCAAGAAACTAAATTTAACATTAATTGTTATTTAGATATTTTAGATGGAAAATAAAACCATCATATAATCCTAGGAAGATCATTTCTAGACAGCCTAGATAATGTCACCATTGACAAATATGGTATTGAGATTTCTTTTGCAGGAAAAACTATTTTTCTAGAAAAGGAAAATGCCTAGCGAACAGAGATTTTCTGTAAGTATTTTCGTAGAAATTACATGTTACGAAAAGAAAATTATCACTTGTGCTCAGATTGATACAGGTGCAGAAATAAGTCTAGGAAAAGAATTCTTATTCAAAAATTAAATAACTAATCTAATAAAAGTCTCAATGCAAGGAGTAACAGGTGATAAGCACTCCTTAGACAAGGTATGTTTCAAACCTGAAATTATATTATGAAGCAAAATAGTAGCTATAAAACAACGATATGCTTATGAAGGATTAGATGTCGACTTACTGTTAGGAAATGACTTCGTTCAACAGTTTCAGGCATATAACCAAACAATCTATATGATTAGTTTAAAAACACATTGTGGACATTGGATACGCACTTCGCGAATTCATACACCATACAGAGTTCAGCCAGCACCACGTGGTGATGGATATGAAAAAGTTTGGTTACATAAAAACCAGATAAGAAAGTTTAATGTTAAAATGCTAGATATAGACAAAGTTAAAGATCTAATAGCTAGCAATTATGGAGAAAATCCTACAGCAAAATGGGATATAAAAAGAGAATTAGCTATAATAGAGCTAAAAGATCCAAACATTATCATTAGAATAAAACCAGTGATATATTCAGAAGAAGATAAAATTGAGTTTAAAACTCAAATAAAAGAATTACTTAATTTGACATTAATTAGAGGAAGTAATATCCCTCATAGTTCACCAGCTTTTATGGTTAGAAACCATGCTGAGGAAAAACGAGGAAAAGCAAGAATGGTTGTTAACTATAAAGAGTTAAATAAACATAGTATTTTTTATGGATATTTTATTCCAAACAAAAATAATTTGATCAACTTAGCAAAAGGAAAGAAATACTTTTCTAAATTTAATTGTAAATCAGGATTTTGGCAAATAAAACTTGCTGAAAAATCTATAATGGACAATATGAATGGTTAGTGATGCCTTTTAGATTAAAAAATGCACAACAAATACATCAAAGAAGAATGGATAAGATATTTTCTATTTTCTTATATATGCTTGTTTATGTTGATGATATTCTTATTTGTTCTAATGAATATCAAGAACATATAGACCATTTAAAAGAATTTGCAAAACGTTTTCATACAAAATGGAATAATCTTAAGTTAGAAAAAGGCTGAGATTAGTAAAACTGAGATAGAATTTCTTGGTATGATAATAACCACTAATGGCATTAAATTACAAAGTCATATATCTCAAAAGATATGTAATTTTCCAGATAAATTAAACACTAAAAAAGAAATAGAACAATTTCTCGGATGTTTAAATTATGCAGGAGAATTTATACCACAACTTGCAAAGAAAAGGTCTTTGTTACAAAAATTGCTAAGAAAAAATAACACTACTGGATGGTCAGATGACCACACTGAAGTAGTAAAATCTTTAAAGGAAGAATGTAAAGAACTTCCTAAACTCAGAATGCCTGAACCAGAAAATAATCTTGTTTTGTAAACTGATGCTTCTGATTTATATTGGGCAGCTATATTAAAAACTGACATCAATGAAATATGCAGGTATACAAGCTGTACATTTAAAACAGTAGAAGTTAATTATTTCATTGATGTCAGTTTTTAATATAGCTGCCCAATATAAATCACAAGCATCAGTTTGCAAAACAAGATTATCTTCTGGTTCAGGCATTCTGAGTTTAGGAAGTTCTTTACATTCTTCCTTTAAAGATTTTACTACTTCAGTGTGGTCATCTGACCATCCAGTAGTGTTATTTTTTCTTAGCAATTTTTGTAACAAAGACCTTTTCTTTGCAAGTTGTGGTATAAATTCTCCTGCATAATTTAAACATCCAAGAAATTGTTCTATTTCTTTTTTAGTGTTTAATTTATCTGAAAAATTACATATCTTTTGAGATATATGACTTTGTAATTTAATACCATTAGTGGTTATTATCATATCAAGAAATTCTATCTCAGTTTTACTAATCTCAACCTTTTTTTGACTTAAGATTATTCCATTTTGTATGCAAATTTTTGCAAATTCTTTTAAATGGTCTATATGTTCTTGATATTCATTAGAACAAATAAGAATATCATCAACATAAACAAGCATATATGAGAAAATAGAAAATATCTTATCCATTCTTCTTTGATATATTTGTGGTGCATTTTTTTAATCCAAAAGGCATCACTAACCATTCATACTGTCCATTAGGTGTACTAAAGGTAGTTAGAGGTATAGATTTTTCAGCAAGTTTTATTTGCCAAAATCCTGATTTACAATTAAATTTAGAAAAGTATTTCTTTCCTTTTGCTAAGTTGATCAAATTATTTTTGTTTGGAAGAAAATATCCACAAAAAATACTATGTTTATTTAACTCTTTATAGTTAACAACCATTCTTGCTTTTCCTCATTTTTCCTCAGCATGGTTTCTAACCATAAAAGCTGGTGAACTATGAGGGCTATTACTTCCTCTAATTAATGTCAAATTAAGTAATTCTTTTATTTGAGTTTTAAACTCAATTTTATCTTCTTCTGAATATATTATTGGTATTATTCTAATGATAATGTTTGGATCTTTTAGCTCTATTACAGCTAATTCTCTTTTTATATCCCATTTTGCTGTAGGATTTTCTCCATAATTGCTAGCTATTAGATCTTTAACTTTGTCTATATCTAGCATTTTAACATTAAACTTTCTTATCTGGTTTTTATGTAACCAAACTTTTTCATATCCATCACCACGTGGTGCTGGCTGAACTCTGTATGGTGTATGAATTTGCGAAGTGCGTATCCAATGTCCACAAGGTGTTTTTAAACTAATCATATAGATTGTTTGGTTATATGTCTGAAACTGTTAAACGAAGTCATTTCCTAACAGTAAGTCGACATCTAATCCTTCATAAGCATATAGTTGTTTTATAGCTACTATTTTGCTTCCTAAAATAATTTCAGGTTTGAAACATACCTTGTCTAAGGAGTGCTTATCACCTGTTACTCCTTGCATTGAGACTTTTATTAGATTAGTTATCCAATTTTTGAATAAGAATTCTTTTCCTAGACTTATTTCTGCACCTGTATCAATCTGAGCACAAGTGAGAATTTTCTTTTCGTAACATGTAATTTCTACGAAAATACTTACAGAAAATCTCTGTTCGCTAGGCATTTTCCTTTTCTAGAAAAATAGTTTTTCCTGCAAAAGAAATCTCAATACCATATTTGTCAATGGTGACATTAACTAGGCTATCTAGAAATGATCTTCCTAGGATTATATGATGGTTTTGTTTTCCATCTAAAATATCTAAATAACAATTAATGTTAAATTTAGTTTCTTGAAAAATTATTGGAACTTTAACAATTTCATTGATCTCATTTTCATTTCCATCATTTGATACATGTCTATGTGTGTCTTTATATTTCTTTATTAATCCTGCATCAAAATAACTATTAAAATGATTTTGTGCACTTTTTGGATTTATAAGAATGTTATATCGTTCAATATAATTTTTACCATTAAAATATTTACCAAAAACTTTTAAGTCATTTGGTATATCTTCTTTACTTGATATATTGAGTGAGGAATAACTTCTCCTTCCTTTCTCTATCATAATATTATTTTTATTATATGAGACTATATCTGTAGAGGTTCATTCTTCTAAATTTTTAGAAGTTCCGAATTCAATTGAATAACTATCTGGGATAGTTATATTATTTCTAGTGGGTTCTAGAATTCTTCCTATTTCTAGGCATTCTTTATCTAATTCAACTGCCGGTTTTTTATCAAAAATACTTCCATAGTTTGAATTAGTAAGGCTATATAATGCACAATAATATATGCTCATTATATTATAGTCTGGTTTGAAAAATCCTTTTCTTACGATTTGAAAATGTAAATTCAAGGCATCATTGAAATCTTTATCTTTTAAAGATATGCAATATTTTGGATATTACGTGAAAAGTAGTTTTTTGTAGGCTAAATTGCCTTCTACTATTCCAAGATTTCCATCTGAAGCATTTGTAAATCTTTCATCAGTTAAATTGATAACTAAAGGACAATCAATTCCTTCTTGAAAAGTTGATTTACAAAGAATTTGTATGCCTGCAAGATATACATATTGCATTTTATCTTTCCGTTACCGTCTTTTTTTGTTAATAAATTCAATTTTCTGTTTCCAGAAGTTTCTTGAATAGGTATAACCTTTTCAATTTCCATGTATTCATGATAAACGTATTTCTTTCTTTTAAAAGCATTTCCTATTTGACTTAACACATTTTGATTAGGTCCTCTTAAATTTAGCTCTAGATTCCTAATCTTTTCATATTTAGAAGGGTCAAAAGACGCTCTTAATGCATATCCTTCTATAGTTTCTTCTTCTTGTATGAGGATTCCTTTCTCTTCTTTTTTACTGATTTCTATTTCACTCATTCTGAATCAGATTCAGTAAATACTTCAAATATTTCTATCATTTCAGAATCAAATGATGACACAGTTTCTAAATCAGATTCTATGTCTTCTATATCAAGTATTGAAACTTTGACTTTCCTTTTATTGCATTCATAGGACTTATGTCCTTCTTCACCACAGTTATAGCACCTACAACTAGTTGGTTTTTTCCTTTTATCTCCATCTTTTTTATTTCTTTTATAATATTTTCTATCTTGTTTTTTATTCTTTTTAAAGAATTTTTTATATTTTTTGTAAATCTTATTTTTGGATTTACGTTTTTTTAGACTTATTGGTAGATCCATGACATCCCCAATTGCCTACTTAAGATACTTCTTTGCAACATATGGTTTCATTAACCCTTTTAGCTTTTGAAAGTATTGACGCGAGGCAAATAATATGTAAAAAAAATGATCGTGGTTGCTATTTAACCCTGCTCAAATTAACAATTGCAAGGTAATAGTATATCGAATTCGTTCCCACAGAGAAAGTAAAGTGTTGAAATTCTATAAACGTGTTTTTGATTTTTTTTTTAATTAATGAACCAACCAAACATCACAATGAAAATATCAATAAAATTAAACAAATTATATGACTTGATTTTCACAATAACAATTGATCAAACATACTCCTGGGATGATTTCGAGGGTTACAAAAATAGTTCATGCATTTGTTCTATCTATGGAAATGTAAATTGAGGATAAACAACATAACTCACACCCTCCTATGTGGTAAGAGGCAAGGAATGATTTAGTTATTTACCTATTTAAGTGTTAACTAATTCATTGAACCCTCCTATGTGGTAAGAGGCAAGGTTCACTTCCTTAATCAACCCAAAATCTTGTACAACCAACCAACTCAACAAACACTCAAATTCAATTGTTCCTATGTGGTAAGAGGCAACAATTAAACCAGTTACACTATTCTAGATTATTTCACTTTGACTCCTCCTATGTGGTAAGAGGCAAGAGCTAAACTGAAATTAATCCAACAAATTCACATCAAACCCACAAAAGATTCTAAACAATCCACTCTAATCTTCCTATGTGGTAAGAGGCAAGATTAAAGCAAATTATCCCTAAACAATTTACTGCACTTTACAAAATGTTTATCACACATAATTGGCCAAATCATGCATAACTATTTAGATCACAATAAAACTCAATCCACTACAACCATAAGATAGAACTAACATGAAATTAAGCACAAAAATCCCTCTTCATAATCCTAGGAGTACAAGAGAATTAGCCAAGCATAGATATATCAAACATCATTAAATATATGATCAAGCACAATATTGATATCATGAATAAAAAGGAAAGATAACACCTTGGAGTATAAATCCTTGGAAGAAATCTTTGTCTTTGAATAAATGAAACCAAATCCCAATGATGTTCCCAATCTTGCTATTACAATTCTTTCAGCAACAAGAATGAAAATTGAAAACCATGAATTTTACAAAGGAGAAGTGAAAGTTTTCTCTTTGGAATTTTTCTCTAGGTTGTTACCTCTTTTTTTTGTGGCCATCCTCTGCCTTGTCTTAATGCTTTTCCTCTTCAAAAACACCCTAATTATGCCTCTACCGACGCTCTACCGACACTCCCACCTACCAACATGATTAGAGGATGATTTCTCTTTATTGACCATGATGTATATTTCAGATTTCATGAACGTCGTGACGTTCAAGGTCGAACGTCGCGACGTTCACGCACGTCGCGACGTGGGAGTAGATCCACGTCGCGACGTGGAGAAGTTTGCATTCTACAAATTTTTTGGCTCTCCACATCGCGACGTAGAGAGCTTGTGATCCTCCACGTCGCGACGTGGAGGATGTTTTTTTTTACTTTGACGAATTTTCTTCACATTTTCCTCCATTTTGCGTCCGGTTTGGCTTTTCTGTGACTTATCTCTTCCAAACATGCATCATGGTTATTAAACTTACAATTTAAACACCAAAACAAATCAAAAGGAACAAAAACGATCAAAGAGTTAAGTATAAACATTATATAAAAGGTGAATAAATTCACCTTATCAAATTCCCCCAAACTTAACCTTTGTTCGTCCCCGAACAAACCAAATTCAAAATAACAATCCAAAATAAATCATAAAGACTCTACACAATACTAACACTCAACAACAAAATGCATCCAACTTCATCAACTTGATCTAAGGACAAGTGTCATGAAATCACCTCATAATCCCAAACATTTAAATGTCAAGTACACATAATATACATCTCCAAAAATTATCAAAGTATGTTAATGTACTCATTTAGACACGTTGAGCTAATCATGTGTGTGTGTGCGATAGGTTCCACCTAAGTTCATAACTCATCCACAACCATACCATAAATTAGGGTTCCAACAACTAAGTTTTAGTTTCAACTTTTCCTCACTATTCAAATTAAAATTTATTATTAACTCACTATTCATGAGGATTCACTTGGCGAACCCTTAGGTTCATATATAAACACTCGTTCCCCCAAACTGTCACCTTTTATTAGCATATCTCATTGGAAGTTCCGTGACATCCACTTGGAGTACTGTCTCACCTTCCGGTTTTAGACCCATTTCCACTCATGCAAGTTCTCTATTAACTTTTTGTTTAAGAGCAGTCTCGCAGAGGAGTGGCAATATATAGCCTGCATCTACAAAACAAGCTTAAAATTTAAAAATATTAAGTGCAAACATTCATGTAAGCACATTCATTAAAGAGCATAATTTTAAGCGAGTTATATACGTATCAACTAAACAAAGTGTTAAAAACACACCAACCTACTTAATGGTTACAAACTCGTCAATCCCTCCGGTAGTTCCCCTAGGTGCATAAAAATGATTGACTCAAAATGCTAAATTTTCCCTTAAAAATTTGATTCTTTTTGAATAGCATATTACTTTCCTATCCCACATCAAATTTTCCGATACAATCAAATCATCGGCAACATAACACTTATCACATAAAGATCAAAATTTCAAAAGTTGGATACCACAAAAAAAATACCTAAAACCATGATGTAATTATGCAAAGAATTATCTTTTCCGGCTCGCTTATTTTCAAACTAGAGACACTTAAGGGAATACTAACACAATTGGGACATCATAAAAATTCAAAATAAATACTTCAAAATAAAACCTAATTCCATTAACTTAAGATGCCTTCATGATGCTTAAATTCACTGAAAAAACTACGAGAAAAATAACGACAAGAAAATCAAACAAAAGAAAGTCACTCACATAAAATCCAACCATTCCAATCAAAGAAAACAGAAAGATCATAAAAAAAATCCAACAAAAACCAAAAATATTCAACCAAAAGTATCCAACCAAAACTCACTCATAATTCCCCCACACTTGAAATTCACATTGTCCTCAATGTGATAAAGGAAATCCGCCACCTAGTCAGGCTGAGAATCATCAGTGAGATGAGGTTGTGAACTGGAGCCCTCGCCTCTCGATATCTGCCATTGACGACTTATTTGACGAACCATATCTGATATCTGTGATATCTGGTGGGAGAGATTGGCATGAGCCATCTCCATCTGGTCAAACCGTTCGTCAAAGTGTATCGCCTGTTGTGTTGCATGGGCCTCCATCTCATCCAGGCGGGAATGTATACCTGCAAAAGTATATAAGCGGCGAGGTGGTGGTGTGGGTGGTGATGGTGGTGGTGGTTGCTCCTGATCATGTCCTTGTTCTTCTTGCTCTTGCTGTTATGGTTGCTGCTGTACTGGAGGTGCACCTGGCTGCGCATAAGAACTGATCTTATAGCTGTTATACATAGAAGTGGTTATTACCTCCCTTACTCCACAAAGCTCATCAGTGGGTAATGCTTTCACCCCCGATGCGTAGCACATATCTGTGATAGTTGACGGATAATACAGTCCTGTCTTTAAAAATCGACGTGCTTTCTTGATTTCGATATCCATTATCTCTCCTACGTCGATTGTAAGACCAGTCTGTATGGCATAATTGAGGAGTGCCTTATCACTGTTAAAAGTGGCTTGATGTCTGCTGGGGTGAGCTTCCCAATAATAAAGTAATGCCAAGCTTTAGTTATCTTGGTCATGTTATCCAACTTGAGCTCCACTATTGATGTGACTGATGAAGCTTGATCCATAGGTAACGCAGTAATGGTGGAGTATACCCGTGGAATTGGAATATAACTGCGCAGCAATTGTCGATAAACACTGTTGACAATATCATGTAATCCATAATATTCATTGAATTTTGTTCGACCGACAGATACATCAACTCCACGGATTCTGAGGACTCCCTCCCGAGCATATGGATAGTTGGCATAAAATTCTCTGACCAATGTAGCATTGCCTTCTTGAGGTTGTTTGCAGAATTGTTGCCAACGTCGACGAATGATCTGATTGGCAATTGGCGTTGCGGTGATTTCAATTCCACGCTCTTCCACCTTCGCCTTTTGTGCGAGATTCTTATTATGGTGAGTTTCTGCATCCAAGCACATAAATCGAAAATCATCAAACCCCACAGGGTTGGGCTGTGGTGGTTGTGGTTGAGGAGGTGGTGGAGGATTTGCTTCTCCCCTACTTGTACTGGATCGAGTCCTCTTGGGTGCCATTTCTGTCAAAATGAAAAATTTTAAATTCAAAACAGAAATTCAAATGACAAATTTATGTGAGATAAATTTATTCTATATTTGCACATAAACAGAACTTCTCACATATAAACAACACCACTAATTTCACACATTCCCCCACACTTGTTGTTCATTAAATCCTCCAAATGAGCTATGTGACAAACATAATGTTTCTATCTTAATGCAAGAACAAATATAACTCATTTACAAACCAAAGTAAGTAAACAAATAAATAAACAAACAAACAAAGCCAACTCCACAAAATGTATAAGTTCAAGGAAACTAGTTTTACAACCAAAATCAATTTTATTTGTTGTTAAGACAAGAATTTCATACACATACATTTTCACAGAACAATAATCATGTATGATGTACTTATGCATGCTTATGTGCATCCAATTCAAAAGATGATTCATTGAAGTTTTTTTATCAAACACCTTGAATGCATTAAGAATTTTATCAAACACTAATGAATCTATAACAATTTCCTTTCAACAAATTCAACAAAATTCCATCAAGAATTGATTTTGATTCAAAAGTATAATATTTAAGCATTACAACAAACACAGGACATGCATTGTTATGTCTATGCACATTTAAGTGTAAAAATACACTTATAAACCATTGAAACAATTTATCAAACACATGGTGTGCATAAATTTTTCTTCTTGTCCAAACCAACATCACAAACTGATTTACCAACAAAAACCACAAAAAAATTACCATAACAATTCATAGAACAATTTGAAATTCATCACACAATCTATATAAATCGAAATCAAACTCAAAGAATTCCAAATTATCCAAACTTGTCAAAACCGTTTATTATGAATTCCAAAAATTCCACAATTCAATTCTAACAATCATTCATCATCACAATTTGCTCATTAGCATAAATACATCAAATATAGCACAATTAAACACAAGATTATAACAAAATTTAAAAATAAATTCGAGAATTTACCTCTTCAAGAACAAAAATCAAAAATCAAAATTCTTGTGTTTTGTGATGTAATGAAGCCTTCTACACCTTCCCAAAGCCTCCAATAATGGATTGGAGTCACCAAATACCCACGAATTCAACTTGAAATTCGTATTTTTGAATTTGGAGATTTTGAGAAAAAATGCTAAAATTTGAAAAATTTTGGATTTCAATTGGTCAATTTGTGTGTTTTTGATGTTACAATGATCCTTACACAATCTATAACACTATTGTGGATAGATTTTTCAGAAAAAATTAGAGAAGAGAAGATGGGTTAGAGAGAATTTTCGTTTTGTGGGTTTAAAAAAAATGTTTCTGTTCTTGCGTTTATTCCAAAAATTTGCCCCACGTCGCGACGTCCAGTGCTCGACGTCACGACGTGGGTGAACGAACCTGAACGTCGTGACGTTTGACCTTGAACGTCGCGACGTTGAGAGACAAAATATTGGCAGAATACAAACTTCCCCATGTCGCGACGTTTAGCACTGGACGTCGCGACGTGGGTGAATTTTGCTCCTTCTTACAAATTTGTCACCCAACATCTCTCATTTCTTCTTCCAACCTACACGCAAATACATTTTTATTAATCAAGACATTAAGTTAATGGAATTTTTCACACAAATTTTTCAATGAAACAAAGTAAAACAAAATAAAATGTAAAATAAAAACTTATAAACTTGGGTTGCCTCCCAAGAAGCGCTTTGTTTATCGTCGAAAGCTCGACGCCTGTTTTATTTATTCTGCTTCGATGACTCTTCAAGAGTCACCTCTTCAATGTTGCGGAAAATCTTTTCTCCTTGAGAAAGATAGATCTTCAATCTGTGCCCATTTACAATAAAAGAATTTTCGGTCTTTTCATTTAAAAGCTCAAATGTACCATATGGAAAAACCGTTTTCACCTTGTATGGACCATACCATCTTGACTTGAGTTTTCCCGAAAAAAGTTTCAGCTTAGAATTATATAGAAGAACTAGCTGCCCAGGTTCAAATTTCTTGTGCAGAATGCGTTTGTCGTGCCACTTTTTGGTTCTCTCTTTGTAGAGATTTGCACTTTGATATGCATCAAAACGAAACTCATCCAAATCATTGAATTCCAACAACCTTTGTTCAGCTGCCTTCCCATAATCCATTCTCAATTCCTTTAAAGCCCAGAAAGTTTTGTACTCCAGCTCAATTGGTAAATGACAAGCTTTTCTAAAAACCATACGGTAAGGAGATGTACCGATTGGGGTTTTAAATGCTGTGCGGTATGCCCATAGAGAATCATCCAATTTTGATGCCCAATCCTTCCTGGAAGGTTTCACAACTTTCTCCAAAATTCTCTTGATCTCTCTATTCGATATCTCCACTTGACCACTTGTCTGAGGATGATATGGGGTTGCCACCTTATGTCGAACTCCATATTTTGTCAACAATGCTTGAAAAGCCTTGTTACAAAAATGTGAGCCTCCATCACTGATAATGGCCCTTGGTGTTCCATAACGAGTAAAAATGTACTTTTTAATGAACCCCACCACACATTTAGCATCACAAGTAGGTACTGCAATTGCTTCAATCCATTTTGAGGCATAATCCACAGCCACAAGAATGTAAGAGTTGCCCTTGGATTTTGGGAATGGTCCCATGAAGTCTATGCCCCAAACATCGAAAATTTCGACTTCCATGATATTGTTTAAAGGCATTTCATTTCTCCATGAAATGTTTCCGGTCCTTTGGCATTCATTGCAGTGCTTAATCCACTCTCGAGTGTCGTGGAATAATCTTGACCAATAGTATCCCGACTGAAGCACTTTGTAAGCTGTTCTCCGTCTCCCAAAATGTCCTCCATAATCAGATTCATGGCATGACCGAAGAATTTCTGCTTGATATTCCTCAGGAACACATCTTCTAATAGCTTGGTCACTGCACACTTTAAAAAGATAAGACTCATCCCAAAAATAGTAGCTTGCGTCATGGATGAGTCTTTTCGTTTGTTGGAAAGACAACTTAGGTGGAATCCGTTGAGAAACCACATAATTTGCAATGTTGGCATACCATGGAGCTTTTTCAGCTTCTTCAACAAGAAATAGTTGCTCATCCAGAAAGAGTTCCTGGATTATCACATTAATGTCCTCTTCCAAATGTTCATGTTTTTCCAATCGGGAAAGGTGGTCAGCAACGTTATTTTCAGCTCCCTTTTTGTCCCGAATTTCCAAATCGAATTCCTGGAGTAATAGAACCCAATGAATCAACCTTGGTTTTGCATCTTTCTTCGCCATCAAATATCTGATTGCTGCATGATCTGTGTAGATAATCACCTTGGCTCCCAGCAAATAAGAACAGAACCTATCCACAACAAAAACTACTGCCAACATCTCCTTCTCAGTTGTAGTGTAGTTACACTGAGCTGAATCTATCAGACGGCTGGCATAATGGATGGTATGAAAAATTTTCTCTTTTCTTTGCCCGAGGACTGCTCCCACAGCAAAATCACTAGCGTCGCACATAATTTCGAAAGGAAGTCCCCAATTTGGAGGTTGAATGACTGGTGCCGAAACAAGTTGGCTTTTAAGGAAATTAAAAGCTGACTTACAGTCATCATCAAAGTTGAATGTTGCATCCTTCTCTAAAAGATGACATAATGGTTTTGTAATTTTGGAAAAATCACGAATGAATCTGCAATAAAATCCAGCATGGCCCAGAAAGCTTCTAACTCCCTTAACATTGGTTGGATAAGGGAGTTTTGCAATAAGTTTCAGTTTAGCTTTATCCACCTCAATACCGTTAGCTGAGATTTTGTGGCCTAGGACAATTCCTTCTTGCACCATAAATTGGCATTTCTCCCAATTTAGAACCAAATTTGTCTCCATGCATCTCTGAAGCACATTAGCAAGATTATCCAAGCACCGATCAAAAGAATGACCAAAAAGTGAGAAATCATCCATAAATACCTCAATAATATCTTCCACCATATCGTGAAAAATGGCCATCATACATCTTTGAAATGTTGCGGGTGCATTGCATAAACCAAAAGGCATTCGTTTAAATGCAAAAATACCAAAAGGGCAAGTAAATGTCGTTTTGTCCTGGTCCTTCGGATCAATAATGATCTGATTGTATCCGAAATAGCCATCCAAGAAGCAATAGAATAAGTATCCCGAAATTCTGTCCAGCACTTGATCAAGGAATGGTAGAGGAAAATGATCCTTTCGGGTTGCCTTGTTGAACTTGCGATAATCCATGCAAACTCGCCATGCATTAGTGATTCGTGTTGCCAACAACTCATCATTATCCGTCTTGACCACTGTCACTCCACCCTTTTTGGTACACATTAGACTGGGCTCACCCATTCACTATCTGATATAGCATAAATCATCTCAAAGTCCAAAAGCTTGATCACCTCCTTCTTAACCACATCCATCATTGCCGGATTTAATCGGCGTTGTCTATCATGTACTGGAATTGCATCATCTTCCATAAGAATTTTGTGCATTCAAATTGATGGGCTAATTCCTTTAATATCCGCAATCGTCCACCCGATTGCTCCTTGGTACATTTTCAGCACCTTGATAAGCTCTTCTTCTTGCCATGGTTCCAATGTAGCTGAAATCACTACCGGCAAAGTATTATTGTCTCCCAAAAAAGCATACTTGAGATGTAATGGAAGTGACTTGAGTTCCAATTTTGGTGGATCTTCAACTGATGGTTTCATCTTATTTTCTCTGCAATCAAGAACTTCAATTGGCCTCACCTCAATGGGCTCTTCACAAACATCATCAGTTAGCTCACAAATGGAAGATTCAAGAAAAACATTTTCAACAAGATTTTGTAACTCTAATGCTATTTTCTCATCAATTTTTAACAACTCAGAACTCAAAATATGCATTGAAGAATCCTGAGTATCAACACTATATGATTTCATGGGATTACATACAACAACTGAAGTTTCAACAACATCCATGAAAAAACAAGAATTAATATCCCTAGGATGCTTCATGGCATAATTGACATTAAAAGTTACCTCTTCGCCATTGACACGAAAGGTGATCGTCTTGCTGCGTACACCAATTAAAGCATCTCCAGTTGCCAAAAATGGTCTTCCAAATATGAGAGGAACCTCCTCATCTTCCTCCATGTCCAAGACAATAAAGTCCACCGAAATTGTGAACTTATCAACAACTACCAAAACATCCTCAATAATTCCCATAGGAGTGATGATGGATCTATCCGCCAACTGAAGAGTAATAGCCACTGGTTTGATTTATTCTCCCATTCCCACACTGACGGCTATGGAATAAGGCATCAAATTAATACCAGCTCCTAAATCACACAATGCCTTTGAAAAATATCTTGAACCAATTTTACATGGAATTGTGCAACTTCCTAGATCCTTGAGCTTAGGGGGCAAATTTTTCTTCATTAAATATTTTCCAACCTCATTTAATTGAATAACCTTTTCACATTGCAAAATCTGCTCTTTATTGGAAATGAGATCCTTCAGGAATTTTGTGTAAGTGGGCACCGTTTTCACTAAATCCAACAAAGGAATTTCCACATGGAGCTGCTTAATCATCTCAGCAAATTTACTGAATAAAATCTGCTTCTTTGATGGCTGTACTCTTTGAGGAAAAGGTAATGGTAGAGCACATTCTGGAAAATTAAAAACACTTTGAGGATTTTTCTTTCTCCCTTTGCCAACACTTTTTTCCTTATTTTCAACTTGCTTTTGAATTTCCTCCTTCTCAATTTGAGCTTCAACAACATCTTGTTCATCCCTTGGAGAATTTCCTTCATTGATGGTTGGAGATTTGAGTTCTTTGCCACTTCGAAGCGTAATAGCATGACATTGTTCTTTTCCTTTGGGATTGGGAAAAGTATCACTTGGAAAAGTTCCCATGGGTCTATTATGTACCTCATTTGCAAGTTGACCTATTTGAGTCTCCATATTTTTAAGAAGAGCTTTTTGTTCCCTAAACATCCCATCATAAATTTCCATCATTTTCTCCAAATTGGCTTGTTGTTGTTGACATTCTCCAAACAATTTTTCCATCTTGGCCCCCAACACTGTGATAACATCATCTATTGTGGCTTGTGAATTAACACCTTGTGTATTTTGTTGATTTCCAAAGCCAGGAGGATAGGTTGGTCTTGATGCATTATACTGTGGACGACTTGTTCCTCCTTGATACCATTGATTTCCACCGGATGGTTTCCATTGATTTGAATTAGAATTCCTGTTGAAATTGACATATTGCACTGGCTCATTGGTAATTTGAGGACATTCATCCATGTGATGTGCTCCTTCCGCCCAAAAATCTGAAGTCAACCCAGCATTTGAGATCATACACCGAGCTCTTTCTAAAAGAATCCGGTTCATACGCTCGGACACACCATTTTGTTGAGGCGTCATTCTAACGGCACGATGTCGAGCAATTCCTTCATTTTTACAGAATTCATTGAATTCTGTTCCACAAAATTCCATGCCATTATCTGTCCGCAGCCGCTTAATATGTTTTCCTATCTGCTTTTCAATTAAAGCCTTCCATTGTTTAAATGTCAGAAAAACATCACTTTTATTCTTCAAGAAATACACCCAAACTTTTCTTGAAAAATCATCAATAAATGTTAACATATACCTAGCACCACCCTTAGAAGGAACACGAGAAGGCCCCCAAAGATCAGAATGGATATAATCCAAAGTACCTTTTGTTTTATGAACTGCAGGTGAACTGAAACTGACTCTTTTCTGTTTCCCAAAATATAATGTTCACAAAAGTCCATCTTACCAGTACTTTGTCCACAAAGTAGGCCGTTAAGCCCTTCTCACTCAAGTGTTCCAATCGCATATGCCACAATTTGGTGATGTCGGTATCTGATGATATGGAGATTGCTGCAGCACCTGAAACTGTAGATCCCTGCAAGATATACAAACTACCAGACTTGCAAGCTTTCATCAATACAAGAGCACCTCGTGAAATTTTTAAAACTCCACATTCAGCCGAATACCTGTACCCGAGAGAATCAAGAGTACCTAACGAGATGAGATTTTTCTTCAAATCTGGAACATGTCTAACATTAGTGAGTGTTCTAATAATGCCATCATACATCTTTATCTGGACCGTTCCCCTACCAACAACTTTACATGGAGCATTATTGCCCATCAAAACAACTCCACCATCATATTTTTCATACATGGAGAAATATTCCTTTTCAGGACCATGTGGTAAGAACAACCAGAATCTAGAATCCACTCATCTTTAGACCTAACTTTATTTGTTGTTGCTACAAACAAAGTTCCATCATTCTCATCTGCAACTACACTAGCTTCGGCAGTGTTGCTGTTATTCTGCTCATTTTTATATTTTTCTTTATTTTTCAATTTGTAGCAGTCAGCCTTAATGTGCCCCTTTTTCTTGCAATAATTACAAACTTTATTTTTATGTCTGGATTTAGACCTGCCGTTGGATCTACTACTATCAAAATTTCTGTTTTTAGATCTCCCCCGTATTACTAATCCCTCTGCCTGACTTTTACTAGTCTCCCCTGTGATATCCCTATCAATCTGCTCTTTAGACTTTAATGCAGATTTTACATGACTATATGAGACAGAATCTTTCCCATAAATCATTGTATCACGAAAATGTTTAAATGACTGTGGAAGAGAGCATAACAACAAAATGGCTTGATCTTCATCTTCCATCTTAACATCTACATTCTCCAAATCCAAAATAATGGAATCAAATATATCAAGATGTGTGATAATAGATGTACCTTCAGTCATTTTTAACATGTGCAACTTTTGCTTCAAATAAAGCCGATTCTCCACCGTCTTTTTCATATAAATGGACTTTAACATGTCCCACATGCCTTTGGCTGTCTTTTCACCGGCAACTTCCTGCAAAACCTCGTTAGAGAGATTTAATATAATACCTGATCTAGCCATTTTATCTAGATCCAAGAAACTTTGTGTCGTCATTTCTGGTGGTTTTTTCTCTACTTCTTCAAGAGCTAACTCACACCCATCCTGAATTAGAATGGCTTCCATTCTGAGTTGCCATGTACCAAAGTTGATACTCCGCAAACCTTTCAACGGAGTTCTTAGTTACTGTCATCGTGGCTAAAAGATTTAAAATGAGATATGGCTCTGATACCAATTTGTTAGGGAAAACGGATCTCTCGTTGGATCTAATAGCCCAAAAATAATAGATGATAGTAACGAGAAAAATAAATGGGACAATGGACACAAAGATTTACGTGGTTCGGTCAATGTGACCTACGTCCACGGCCGGAGGCGGTGCCAAAATTCAATAATAAGTGGAGACAAATTTACAAAAGGGGAACACTAATTTTCACAAGGCTTTAAAGCAAAAGAAAGAGAATAAAAAGAAGGCAGAGGGAATTTAGAAAGCTTTGAATGCTTTCGTTTTGGGGTGCTCTGAAACCTTCAGCATTTGCCTCTATTTATAGGCAAATGCTTAAGTGTGAATTGCTACAAATTCCACGCGGCCGAATTCTCAACTTTCCAACTTTGCTGCCCACCACCAACTTTCCAACTTTGCTGCCCACCACCAACTTTCCAACTTTGCTGCAGTTTTGAATTTTGTCAACAAAAAACACACAAAAGATTGGCCACATGTTTTTGGGTTGCGGGCCATTCTTACATGCAGGCGTGCTTGTGACACCAAATGAAGGAGTTGATTGTCCAAAAGATGGAGAACTCTGAGCCCCAAACGGTGAAGTTGATTGTCCAAAAGATGGAGAGGAACCAAAACTGAAAGACGGAGTACTAGAAGGACCAAAAGCAGGAGTACTCGAGGCACCAAATGCAGGCGTACTTGTGACACCAAATGCAGGAGTTGATTGTCCAAAAGATGGAGAACTCTGAGCCCCAAACGGTGAAGTTGATTGTCCAAAAGATGGAGAGGAGCCAAAACTGAAAGACGGAGTACTAGAAGGACCAAAAGCAGGAGTACTCGAGGCACCAAATGCAGGCGTGCTTACGACACCAAATGCAGGAATACTTGCAGCACCAAATGCAGGAGTTGTAGAAGCACCAAATACTGGTGTGCTTGATCCAAACACAGGGGAATTTGAAACACCAAAGGCACTGGATGTGTTACCAAATGTCGAACTCACTGTAGACCCAAAGGCTGGTGTGCTTGTAGCACCAAATGAAGGTGCACTTGTGGGGCCAAATGCTGGGGTGCTGGATGATCCAAATGTAGGTGTGCTCGGAGTTCCAAATGCAGTTTGGCTTACTGAACCAAAGGGTGCGGACGGACCAAATATGCTACTACCAAAGGCTGGCTGTGATTGTTGTTGAAAAGAGCCCCCAAATGAACTTGTTTGAGTACTACTCCCTCCATAGGCACCAAAGGCAGGTTTCTGTCCAAAATCAGTTGTACCTCCAAATGCAGACGAACTACTAAAAGCAGGAGTTGATGATGCTTCAAAAGCAGGAGATGATGAAGCACCAAAGACTGATGTGGAACCCAACGGTGAAGAATTTTGGTTACCAAACACACCAGTAGAAGTGCTACCAAAGAAAGAACTCCCAGTTTGTGCACCAAAAGGGGTGTAGTCCCAAAGGGTTTTGGAGCAAAAGGGTTGTTGCCTGCATTAGTGCTCTGCCCAAAAACTGACTGTGATCCAAATGGGCTACTTGAAGCCTGCCCAAAAGGGCTTGAACCAAACATCTTCCTTCACGAGTTGAATCTTCAATTGAATTAAGTCCGAAGGCAGTAACCCAGCTCCTGAATGAAACCTGTTTCGACGATTCGGAGTAAGAGAACGAGACTAACGCCACCGGCCGTCAATCTGCCGCCACTTAGAATTAAGCATAAACGATTGTGTAGAGGTACTACTCCACTCAGTCCGTCGGTCGAGGGCACTAGATACGCCAGGTATGGTGTGGCTCTAAACTCTCTGGTTTTGGACTTTGGAAGCGTGATATTTTAATATTATAAGTGATACTTTTTAATATCATAGTAATACTTGTTATAATATATATGATAGTGATACTTTTGAGCATGTAAAGCTAATACTTTTTGATCCGTAAGTGAAACTTTTTAAGATGATGTTACTAAGAAGCCGATCATTATGAGCTAGTATTTGTTTAATATTATGCCAATCTTATCATGATTAATTTGAAAATAACTCTCCCTCGTATGAATCCGTTTCACCAGAGAGCATCCCATCAAACTTTTGTATTTTTTTATTGAGTCCTTTTTTCTTTCTCTCTAAATAAGTCACGAGAATAATAGCTTTTCCAATGTCTTCTTGGTTAAGTAAGAATCACTTACGCATCTAAGGGAAAAGTTTAGAGATGGAGAGAAATTCAGGTGAGTGAGTATTTGTCAGTTCAAAGCAATCTCTTTAAAAAAGGAAAAGTGATGGTCATAAAGCAGAAAAGCAAGAAGAATAATTCCACCAAAAGAAACCGCACAATTATCCATCTAAACCGACGTCTGCTAGTCATAGAAGTTTACTTTATTCCTACTTTGGAATACAGTTCTAGATCTGTACAAAAGATCCATGTAATTGAATAATAATGTTAATGATTTCTCTCGACAATCAATACTCAGTTTGGGTAGAAAAACCATTGATTTGATATTCCACACAAAAACAAATTAGTCATACAACAATTGATTGGAAATTAGTGCTAAAAAAAATTTAATTTCAAGCCAAATGAAGCTAGCTCACCATGAAGAGAACAATCAAAATTTTCTGAACAGTTCGGAATTAAAAGTAAACCTTTATAACAACAATTAAATCTATATGGTTCGATATGTTAAAACTAAATTAAAAGAGCTGTGGATTTTGAAATTTCAAAGCTGACAAAATTCATCCTATGAAAAATATGCTATTGATCTCTAATATTCCAATACTGCCTTGTATTCAAAAAGCAGAATCAGAAACAACAAAAGATTAATTTTTCAACTAAGAATTGATGAAATTTCTAATAATCACAAAAAGGATATTGTTGGCAATTTTAGAGGATTACTTTAAAATAGTTAATAGTTAATTTTAATAGGACTTATGAGTTGATGATATTATGTGTTTAGACACATTCATACTTATATTAATAATTAGGAAAAATTGTAAAAATCATCTTTACATTTGTCGGAAATTTTTTTAAATGGGTCATATTTAAAATGATGCATTTCGTCCATTTACATTCAAAAATGGTATCAAATTTATTATTTCATTCAATTTCGTTTGATTTTTTTAACAGAAAGTATATATACACATGTATATCGTCTAACGATGATACATGTATTTTTTTCGTAAAAAAAAAGTATATGGAGTTAGATAAAGGATCAATTTAGAGTGAATTTTTTGCGTGAGTGATAAAAATTGTATCATTTCAAATGTGAGTGATGAAAATAATTTTTCAATAAATTGTGAATGATATTTTTTTTTGCAATTTTCTCTAATATTTAATTGTTAGCACATTCTAACACAACTTATAGAATATTAGCAAATAGTATAAATACACCTCTTTTGACATAAGTTTATTTATGTATTGGAGTGTTTTCTAGAAATATGATCATTTTTTAAAGGTTTTCTAACAATAGGATTGTTTTAAAACCCTATTCTAAATATAGAAAATTCGCATTTGTTGAATGCGAACTCTCTTAAATCGCATTCAACAAATGCGAACATATAGAAAAAAAATAAAACAAAAGTATAATAAAAAATTATTAAAATAATGAATTAAATATAATAAAATAAAATAATAATATAATAAAATGTAATTATATAATTAATTTATATATTTTTTAAAAGTATCCGGATGTCCGGATGTATGTCCGGATGCTATTGTTTTATGCGGACTTACATCCGGACATCCGGATGATACGGCACTCATCCCGACTTATCATTCGGATGATAAGTCTGGATGAGTGCACATTCTATAAAATTTACATGAAGATTGACTTATAAAATTTACATGAAGAGTGCACGTTCTATAATTCCGGACGATAGTTGTCACTTCCGGATACCAAGTCCGGATTTCCCCTGTTTTATCCGGACTTCCATCCGAAAGAGTGACTTATCGTCCGAACGTTTTATGAAAATGATATGGATTTTATAAAAAAAATGCATTAGAAAAAATTATAATAACGCAACTCTTACTTGTAAAAAATATTTAAATTAATTATATAATTACATATAAATTATTTAGAAAAAATATGAACTCGCATTTGGTGAATGCGAGTTCTGTAAAATAAATCTGGATTAGTGTTGTCTCTTTAGGATGTGAAGTCTGGATTCCCACTTTTTTATCCGGATGAGTGCCTTAGCATCCAGATGTAAGTCCGGATGAGTGCCTCATCATCCAGATGTAAGTCCGGATTAAACAATTGGCATCCGGACTTACATCCGGACGTCCAGATACTTTTAAAAAATATATAAATTAATTATATAATTACATTTTATTATGTTATTATTTTATTTTATTATATTTAATTCATTATTTTAATAATTTTTTATTATACTTTTGTTTTATATTTTTTCCATATATTCGCATTTGCTAAATGCGATTTCAGAGAGTTCGCATTCATCAAATGCGAATTTCCTATATTTAGAATAGGGTTTTAAAACAATCCTATTCTTAGAAAATTTTTAAAAAACGATCCTATTTCTAAAAAACACTCCTCTTACAAGTGATCATGGAATAGATTCTTTTCATCCATTCGAGAGGCATTATTGACTTGACATTCGTTTGAGCAAGCGGGATGCCTCCAAACATGTTGATCTTTGACAAAAAAATCAGACAAGGCACCTTCGATCATTCATGTATAGAGGATCATTCTATTGGTTTTGTACAAAACTCAATTTAATTCTAAGATTATTATTTATATTTATTGCCAAGTGATTAGGAACCTAAACGGTCACACACAATAGAATTACTGGGTTAAAATGATTTATATAATTATATACTAATTATGGGATCTATTATACTCGTATATTCACTTTTGGAAAGTGAATTGAGTTTGGTAATAATTCATTTCTTGTTAGACAAGAATACCTTTTTGGAAGGTTATATTATTATAAATAGATGTTTAATGTTAGGTCAAGACAACACAACTCTCTCAATATAAAATCACGTAAATAAGAAAACAGGTTTTTCTTATTAGATTTCAAGGTATTGTCTAGATGGATCTAGCTTATTAAACTAACGTTAAAATAAATCCTTTGAGGATCCCGAAAGTAGTTTTTGTGGATTAGCATTAGAAGCCGGATACGTGTGCGACTTGTTGATCGATTAAACCTCGCTCAAGGATTTTGCTAGCATCTCTCGAGGTATATTTTATATAGATTATCATTAAAGGTCCTATGGAAATCAATTATAATATAATTGTTATATTTTCGCTGCGTTGTTACTATGTTGATTTCCTTATAGTGGTATCAAAGCCAAATTTCATTTATGTATACGTAATATACCATGTCATGAATGATCAACTGTTTATGTATGTATATTTGATTTAATTGAATTATTTGATATGTTTGTGAAATTATTTTAAAATTATGTTTTTGAAATAATGGGTCAAATATGAGACTTTTGTTTTTATTCAAAGCTGATTTGGAATTTTCAAAACAAAAAAAAGAGGGCCAAAGCCGGATCGGATCCGGCAACAAGAGAATCTGGCTGGACCAAATCTCGTCGGAGATGGAGCTACCTTCGGAGCTAGTAAGACTGAGATATCTGGCCAAATCGTGGCAAGATCGAAGAGTGGTTTGGTTGTGCAGCCCGTGTATAGGCAACGTAAATATACCGATGTTGTGGTCAATCGAACTTGTTGCAAACAAAGAGTTTGGTTGTGCAACCCATTTGTCCTAAGTCGCTGAAGAAAGTTCAAGGCCGGATTTGATCTAGCCATAGTAGTTGTCGTCGAAGTGTCGTCGGAAAACATAATAGAAGCAAGTTTTTTTGTGTTTTCTTTCTTTGATTTTCGTTGAAGAAGATGACATCATCTGACGTCATCATCAAATGTAAAAAAAAAGTGAAAAGGGAAGGAAAATGAAGGCGTGGTTTTTTCAAACTTGAATAATATAGGGTTGAAAGGAAAAGTTTCCTTTTAATTACGAATTAACCTCAGATCTTTATTCTTTTTATGTTCAGTTGGCCCTGTAATTTTTAAAACTATATTTTGACCCACAAAAGTTTCATATAATTAACTTAAATGATCGATTTCTAATATAATTAGAAATAATATACATATAGATTCATGACAGAAAAATTATATATTCATTTAATGTGATTATTTGAATAATATGCCATATGTAATTTATATTTGATATAAATTTATTTTATATTCATTTAATATGATTATTTGAATAAGACAACATGTAATTTATATTTGATATAAATCTATTATTTAATATGATTATTTGAATAACATGTGTCATATACAATTTATATTTGATATAAATTTATTATATATTCATTTAATATGATTATTTGAATAACATGTGTCATATATGATTTATATTTTATATAAATTTATTTTATATTCATTTAATGTGATTATTTGAATAACATGTCATATGTGATTTGTATTTGATAAAATAATATATTTATTTAGTTGCATATTGTATATTCAATTTATCAAATAATTTTTACATATGATATGTATGTATGATGGGACCATAAATTAATCCCTTAATTAAATATTAAATCAAATTTAGTTGTCTTCCATTATTATAGTTTAAATTATTTTTATTAGAGCAACTTGTTGAGCTACCTCAAGGTTGTTTTACTTTAAATATGTTTATACTATGAGATGAGATCTCTAAATAATGGGTTTGATTTAACAAAGATTTTTGACTTATTGAGATACCTCAAGGTCAAAATTTATTTGAGGCAAAGAGTTAGGGGACATATAAGATATGTGTATCAAGAGTTGATAGTCTAACTATCTAAGAGTTACAATTTGTTGCAATTGGTAATTGTTACCTACTTGTTGAGATTATTTTTGACTTGTTGAGCTACTTCAAGGTTAAAAATAATTAAAATAAGATCTTAGCCTCTAAGAATTTTTTTAAATTCTCGAATCAATTTAAGGGATATTGATTTGGGATCAAAACCAAAAATTTTCATAAGTCCATATTTATTTATTTTGGTTTTGCTTATTGCATAAATATGAAATATTTTTCTATCTTTATTTTATGTTGTAGAAAATTATCTATAATATATTGTTTGACAATATATTATTTGCTCAAGTTTTATGGACTGAATTTTACAACCTAAAAATTATTTTAGGTATGAAAAGTTGATTTATGTTCTTAAAACTTTTTTTTTCTTGACGATGATATTGATTAAATAATCAAAGATACAAATCAAAAACAGAAAGATGATTTTGATAATGTATATTGTCTTATGCTAAAAAGACATTCATGAATCTTTATTACAATAGTTGTATATGAATATGTATGCTTTTACAATATTTCATTAGATGAAATGATTGTATGATATAAGAGTTAAAATTGAAGATATATGATATCTCTCTTACGAACTCATTTAGAGCAAAATGGCAAATAATCTTTAGTATCATCTAATGTGATAAAGGTGATTAGTCTCATTGAAAAATTAGATTTTTTAATTTTTATTATGAACAAAGTTGATATCTAAATATTGCTTGAATTACTTAATAAGTCAACAAAGGATTCAATCAAGAAGAAAAAGGAAATTGTGTTAATACTTGAGTTTTCCAAGAAAGTGAAGTTGGACCCTAATTTTAAGAAAATCAATAAAAGGGCGCTCAAACTTAACACAAAATAATAAGGACAAAAGTTTAAATGGTATTAAATTCTACTATGGTCTATTAAGATAGACACTGGAATTAGAATTAAAAGATTCATTGAGATTTTGAAGCAGAAGAAACTTGGTGAAGTTTCTACTTCAAGCATGTTTATGATTGAAATAAATGTTTCTGCTTTTAAATAAAATCTTGGGTATTAGATACCAGATTTGGATATCATATTTACATAAATATGCAAGATTTAAGGATAAGTAGAAAGTTGGGTAAAGAAAATATATTCTTATATATGGTAATTGAATGCGACAAAAGTTGTTACATTAACCATAGAAATATAGAGTTTTCTTTATTCAAAAGATTAATCCTTAATATAAAGGATTGTTATTATCAGTACTTAGTAAAATATTATTTCTATTTCATGTTTGGCATGAATAGATTTACAATAATTCAAAAGAATAAATGTTGTTCTTTTTGTTGTGACAATATTTTAATGTGCTGGTTAATTGGATAACAAACTTTATATATTTGATTTGGATAATCTTCTTTTCAAACATAAACACAAAGAAACAAAAATTCATAATTTTATCTCTAACACTGAAGATATGGTTATATAAATGAGAAACACATAGCCAAATTGCATAAAGATGTTTATTTGGAATCACTTGATTATGAATTATTTGATAAATTTGAATTTTATTTATTAGAAAATAACCAATTTACCTTTTACTTAAAAAATGTGAAAGATCTACTGAATTACTAAGTCTAATACATATTGATGTATGTAGACTTATGTTAATTTTAATTAGAGAAAGTTTTTCATACTTCAAATGATTATATTAAATATAATCATATATGCACTTATTGAAGTATATAACTAAATTCTTTGAAGAGTTTAAAGAATACAAAATTGAAGTTGAAAAATAACTTGATAAAAGTATTAAAATATTTTGATTAGATCGAAATAGAGAATACTCGAGTCAAGAATTTTAAAATTATCTTAACAAAAATAAGATTATTTCTTATTAAAGTAATAATTGAATTTTATTAGCTATTATTCAATTAATGATGAGCCATAAAATTCTCTCAAAATTGTTTTGAGAAAATACACTAAATATTTCATTTGATCTTTTAAATTATATTCTATTTAAACCTATCGATTCTACCTCATATGATATATGATATAGGAAATAACCAAAATGTTTGGGAGTGTCCTATATTTTATAAAAGGTAAAATCTGATAAGTTTGATACAAAATTTTCATATATACTATTTTGTGGAATGTCCAAAAGAAAGTTTTGGATATTATTTCTATAATCCCAATGAGTACAAAATGTTTGTTTTAAAATATGTCATATTTATAGAAGAATAGTCTATTCTAGAAAAGGCAAGTGGGAGAATATAGAACTTGATGATGTTCTTAGACCATAATTTAGTAATAAAAAGAAATGGAATTAACTGGTACCTCATGGTGATGCGGAAGGATATGAAGCTCACAATACACAAGTAAATTGTAGATTTAGTAGGATGAATCTTATCATTAAGAATGATAAACCTACTATCTACAAAGAATTCTTATTTGATAAGAACTATAAAAGGTGGTTTCGAATCATCAAATCTAAAATGGATTCCATGTATGACAATAAAGTATGGACTTTAATCAATCCATCTGAAGGGATAAAAATATATGGATGGTAATATTGTTACCTATCATGAATATTAGTCAATAAAGGTTACACAAAATCATAGTATTGACTATGATGAAATCTTTTCAACAATTGTTGTGTTAAAATCCATTAAGGCTTACTTGCTATAATTTGCAAAATGATTAGTATAAGATACAATCTAAGGGTTTTTTATTCAAAAATCCTAACAAAGTATGCAAATTATAAAAGTTCATTTATGGACTAAAGCGAGGTTTTAAGAGTAGAAATATTGTTTTGATGAAATAATCAAAAAGTTTGATTTTATCAAAAACAAATACGAATATTGTGTATACAAAAGATTATTGGCAATATTATTTTATTTCTCATATTATATATAGATGACATATTAATACTGAAAATTTACATAACTACTCTTAATTAGTTAAGGTCTAGTTGTTCAAAAATCTTCTCAATTAAAGATTTTTGGAGAAACAACTTATGCATTGGGAAAAGTCTATAGAGATAGATTTGATAAGTTGTTTGGTCATATACAGTCAATATATATATATGTATGTATATATATATTGATAAAATGTTAAAGACGTTTAATATGAATGGATCAGTTTAAAAGGTTTACATTACTATATTTGATAGGATTTACCTTAGGACATGTGTCCAAAGATTGACATTAAAGAAATATAGTATGCAAAATATTCTTAAGAAGTAAAATTAATTATGTATGCTAAATAAGACCAATCTCTCATGCTCTAACTGTTATGAGCAGTTTTTAATCCAATACTAGTGAAAGTCACTAGAAGTAATCAACAAATTTCTTAAATACTTGAGAATAATTAAGAACCTATTCTTCAATGTCGAGCTAAATATTTATAGATTCATAGATACTAGTTTTCAATCTTATAAAGATGATTGCAATATCAAGATGGATATGTATTTATCCTAAATATAAATGTTGTTATTTGGAAATGTTCCAAATAGATTATAACAACATATTCTACAATAAAGATTAAGTATATAGCTGCTTGATAAGTTGCTACAAGATTGTTTGGATGAAAATAATTTCTTCAATAGTTGAGGAACTAAGGTCTCATCAATGATCCAAACATGTACTGAAATTTTATCATTTGATTAGAGTAATCATTGATAGAATTTAAGTAAAAATACAAGAGATTCTTCCAAAGGATTATATAATTATTCATTTGCTAAACCATTATCCCAAATGAAACATAACAGTCATGTTCATTCATTCAGTATAAAGTTCTGAATGATTGGTTTGAGTCATAATGAAAGCATGATTATGTACTTTTATGCAATAAAAATATGGTATATTTATCATTTTGTAACATATATAGGTCGATATATATACATTATGATAAAGTCCTTAGAATAATATTTATTATTCTTAAATTTTCCTAGTCATAATATTAACAATAAGGATGTTTGTTAATGCAGATAGACTAGTATATATAGTGATATATGGGTGAATCATTGGAGAATGTGTTCATTGGAATGATCTGCTTAGAGATTTCCATATAGTTAACTATTTGAGTGCCAATGGTATAATCTCTACGTGACAGTAGTGTAAGCGATCCTTTGACTTGAGATCTTAAGAGTATCTTTAGTGTGGATGTTATGTTTTGACTCTATTTGTCTATAACCGTAACTAGATATGTGAGCGGTAGACATTGGATATAACAAGAAGCACGGATTGATAGTTTATGGTCGATATAGGATTCACCACTTCTAGTAGTGGGAGTGTATATTCCTTTCTGACGCAACTTGTTGAAGTTCAACTCAAAGTGCATATATTTAGTAAGTAAATTTGGAAAATTTCTAAATTTATTTACAAGGAATTGAATTTTGGTACAAGAAAGAAATATATTTAGTACAATAAGGAATTGACACTTATATTTTACTCTTGTACTAATTAGAATATATAATGGCGAAAGAATGATAATTACATGGTACCTGATTCATGCATAGGTGAAGTCGATCAATTGACTTTTCCTAACTCTTAGGTGGTCATGATGTCTTGGTTAGAGACCACTCTTGATCTATAAATATAAATGAATTAATTGTTGAATTAATGATAAATTAAAGTTGTTTAATTTATTATATTTTAGAAACTCCGTGACTAAATTGTCTTTAGTCCAAATGGGAGATTGTTGGTTTTGTACAAAAGCCAATTTAATTCTAAGATTATTATTTATATTTATTGCCAAGTGATTAGGAACCTAAAGAGTCACACACAATAGAATTACTTGGGTTAAAATGATTTATATAATTATATGATAATTTTGGGATCTATTATACTCGTATATTCACTTTGGAAAGTGAATTGAGTTTGGTAATAATTTGTTTCTTGTTAGAAAAGAATACATTTTTGGAAGGTTATATTATTATAAATAGATGTTTAATTTTAGGTCAAGACAATACAACTCTCTCAATATGAAATCACGTAAATAAGAAAAAGAGTTTTTCTTATTAGATTTCAAGGTGTCGTCTAGAGGGATCTAACTTATTAACCTAACGTTAAAATCAATCTTTTGAGAATCCAGAAAGTAGTTTGTGTGGATTAGCGTTAGAGGCCGGACACGTGTGCGGCTTGTTGATCGATTAAACCTCGTTCAAAGATTTTGCTAGCATTTCTCAAGATATATTTTATATAAATTATCATTAAAAGTCCTATCGAAATCAATTATAATATAATTGTTATATTTTCGCTGCGTTGTTACTATGTTGATTTCCTTATACATTCACACCTTCGATCATTCACAAATAGAAGGTGTGATCAGCTGGGAATAAAATTGAAGAATTTGAAGAGACTCAGAGTCTTGGCGATTGAATATCAAGAATGATTTGATATCATGTGTTGTTATTGTTGCTTTTGTCCTTGTGAACTCGGTTGCATGTCACCGATCACATTATCCACACTTGTCCATTTGAGATATCTGAGTTTTAGAGGTTGTTATTACTACAATTTGCCATATTCCTTGAGCAACTTAGAGCACTTAATTGGATACTTACGCGATAGTACACAGTTTAGAATAGCCAATGTGCTATGGAAGATCAGAAATTTAAGACATCTATACCTTCCAAATGAAGATCATGTTATTCAACAATGCTGCAAGTTGAGGTTTGATGGTTTGAGCAAATTGGAAACACTCGATGGATTCGAAAGCAAGATTTGTTATTGTAAAAGTTTGTCCAACTTAACCAATCTCAGAAGAATTCATCAATATTGAGGAAACAGAACAATTCATCAATTGCATATCAAACATGAAAAATTTACGAATGGGAAAATTTGAAATGAAGCTTTTTGAATTTTACAAAACATAGAGAAGGGATCAGTTGTTGTTGAGCAGCTACTTTCGTGTGGTTATATTCATGAAATGGAAATATCAAGACTTTTCTTGAACAAAATACCATCCCCCACCAGCATCCCACCAAGCCTCCGCCGGTTGACTTTGTCCGAATCAACCATTAAGGAAGACCCAATGAGAACACTTGAGAAGCTTCCCAACCTGCAAAGACTTGATTTTGTTTTCAATTCGAATGTGGGAAAAGAAATGATTTGCAAAGCAACGGGTTTCCCACAACTAAGAGTTCTTGTTCTTCAAGGTTTGCACAACTTAGAGAAGTGGGAAGTGGATGAGGGGCATTCCTAAACTTACACATCTAAAATACGCCATGTTCCTTCCGTTGTTATCTACGACGACTAGGATCGAGGCCGAGCAATCTAGAAAATATATGTATAATTTGTGTTTGAATTTTATCAATTTCCAGTTATTTTGGTCTAAGCTTCAATCCTGTAATTATTGTTGTTTTGGTTAAGAATGATCACTGGGGATTTCTTTTATTCATTTTATTTTTAAAATGTGGTGTAAAGATCTCTCATTGGTGCTATATAAATAAATGTTGATTTTTGTTGAAAACCCATAATTTTTTTATTTATTTATGATAAGTATGTATGTATGTATTTATGATAAGTATGTATGTATGTGTATATATATATATATATATATATATATATACTTATGTTTTCCTGCTCAAATTAAGTTGTGAAAGATTATGCAGACTCTTTGTCCAAAGAAATCAGAAAGAAAGAGATGGTGAGCATTTCCAAACACCTAAGTTGTACGAAACATACAATTCATTCCCATTCCAAATTACTTTTAGTTTGCCATGTTCCAATCTAAGATTCTTTTTTCTTTTGTTCCTATTAAAATGATACTTAATTGACAACAATCTTTTACTTTGCCATGTTCCAATCTAAGATTCTTTTTTCTTTTGTTACTATTAAAATGATACTTAATTGAGAACAATCTTTTACTTTGCCATTTCAAATTTGAGCTTTGAAACCGCTAGCATGCATATATCAATCTTTTTGGGTTTTTTAGTGAGTCCCTTTTTTCATTCTTCTCCCTAAATAAGGAACAAGAATAATATATAGCTTTTTCAATGTCTTGTTGGTTGGAAATGTCACGCCCCAATCCGACGTGGCACGGCCACACGAGTGGAGATCGATTCCAAACGTGCGAAGCCTCACTTCCCGATTATCTTTAGTATCCTCAACTCGTCGATTTAACTTAACAATTCATAACATTCATCATAATCACTAATCTAGTATCCTCTATAAATAAACATCACATTTGGGCCATGAACGTAAGATTTAAAACCTTGGAAAACAATTAAAATTCGAAAATTTCTTCTTTGCTGAAAATCTCCCCGCGTCGCGACGCATATCCCTTCAGCGTAGCGACGCCGGTGCACGTCGCGACGCGGAAGGGTCGCGCGTCGCGACAAGGACAGAAAAATTCTCTGCCATGTTTTTGCCCTATGGGCGTCGCGACGTGGAGTACCGGCGTCGCGACGCCGGGCCTTTTTCCACCAAAAATCGATTTTTCCTCTTCTTTTTCTTTCCAACTCAAAACTCTTTCAAAAACCACATCAAATACACACACCAAAGCTGCAAATACATCATTCTAATCTCTCAATTGCTCTTTATGATTCACGATACACATTTCCACGTCAACAACATCATTATACTACGAATCTTCACTATGATCAAAAGATTGGATAAAATGTACTAACATCAACAATTTCATCATACATATTGGCATCAAAATCAACATATAACTGTACATATTGACATCAAATCTCATGTTCATACATCATTCTTCCCAAAATAGTTCTATACAACTTCCTATGATCTATACAAAATCATATGTCCACAAAATAACTTTCCCTACTTATCATCCACAAAACCTTCACGGAAACCTTTGAATCTGCAAAATCACAACATTGGTGGTATGAGCATACACTATGCTCAGTAAATAATAATGACATTCCTTTATCGGTTTGAGCATGTTATATACATAATATACTTTCACAAAACCTTTCAATACATGAAAACTCGCATTTGTAAACATTTCCAATTCACACACACATATATATACAAATAGTAAGTGGCACAATCATTTATCAAATCACTTTCACCAATACATAGAATACTTGTGTCATTTAGCTCATGAATAATTCAAATCACTTTCGGTGACTTAACTTGATCAAGTCCTGACTGTTTATCCCGTCAGGTAGGCCAGAACAGAGGGGTTCATAGCTATTTATCCCGCTAGGTAGGCCAGAACAGAAATTTGGAACATGTTCCTACCAATCGATCATTAAACATTCAATGAGCTCAAAGCAATTCAAATTCCTTGAAATCATTTCACAAAATGATTCACATTCACAAAGGCCACTTATATACATTTCATATTCATCAAAATCATAATCCAATACATGCTCAAGCCATTTTAGTATAAGAACATAATCACTTTCTCAAAAATTGGTTTCTTCCAATGAGTATAAAAACGTAAAAGAATGTCATAACCACTTACCTGAAATCAAAATCCACCATCGCCCTTGATTCTAAGCGTTACACCACTTCTCCAATTCACTTTCCTATAAAACATACACACATATATCTAAATCATTCTCATAATCTTTCTTCAACATAATATCCTCACTATTCGGCTTAAATTTACCTATCCATGTTCTATTCTCACTCAAATGAATACTAACATCCTTAATTAAGTTTTCTTAAACATGTGGAATCAAAACCCATATTCCATTACAACACCATTTCAAACCCTACCATTCAAGAACACTAAATAAGGAAATTTAAGTTGGAGAATTGAACTAGATAAGTTCTTTACCTTAACAAAAGTAAAGTAGTGGTGAGAATTGCTCCCTTCCCTTCCTTAATCAATCTTCTCCTCTTGCCCTAGTTAAGATTAAACAATGGGAAAAGTATGAATAAGAGATAAGAAGAAAATGGTGAAGGAAAGAATGGAGACTAAAGTCAAAAGGGATGAATAAGCTTGGGACCATTTTTCATAATTTGCAAAATAGTCTCCATATTCTTACTTATTTACTAATTGGTCCTCAATGAAGTTCATAAGTATTACATTCTACCCTCCTTATAAAACGTTTCGGCCTCGAAACTTAAAATACCTTGTTCTTCAAACAAATGTGGATGCTTTTCTTTCACTTCTTCCTCCAATTCCCAAGTTGCTTCACGAGGGGTATGATTGGACCACTGCATTTTTACATAGGGGATTGTTATTCGTCTCAATACTTGATCCTTTCGATCCACAATTCTTAGTGGAAATTCCCTATATGATAAACCCTCTTGCACTTCCAATGGTTCCAATTCTATCTCATGACTGGGATCCGAAACATATCGCCTTAATTGCGACACGTGGAAAACATTGTGGACTCTTGACAAAGATGGTGGCAAAGCGAGTCTATATGCAAGATCTCCAACTTTCTCCAAAATCTCAAATGGTCCAACATAGCGTGGACTCAACTTTCCACTCTTACCAAATCTCATAACTCCTTTGCTAGGCGATACCCGAACATAAGCTTTCTCTCCACATTGGAACTCCAAAGGCCTTCTCTTGGTATCGGCCCAACTCTTTTGTCTATCTTGAGCCGCTTTCAAATGATCTCGAATCAAAGGAACTTTCTCAAGGGTCACTTGTACCAAATCCGGTCCCATAATACTTTTCTCACCAATTTCATCCCAACAGATAGGTGACCTACATTTCCTCCCACACAATGCCTCATACGGTGCCATTCCAATACTAGCATGAAAGCTATTGTTATAGGCAAATTCAATGAGAGTCAAGTAGTCGACCCAACTACCTTTGAAGTCTAAAACATATGCCCTCAACATATCCTCAAGTGTTTGAATGGTTCTTTCTAACTGACCATCTGTTTGAGGATGAAAAGCTGTGCTAAGTGTCACTTGAGTCCCCATTGCTCGGTTAAAACTTTCCCAAAATCGAGATGTAAATCTTGGATCCCGATCTGAGACAATGCTGACTGGCACACCATGCAAACGGACAATATTATCCATGTACAAACTGACTAATTGATCCATGGTAGCGGTGGATCGCATAGGCAAGAAATGGGCACTCTTAGTCAGTCTATCCACAATTACCCATATGGTATCTTGACTAGTCTTTGTCTTCGGTAAACCACAAACAAAGTCCATAGTCACATGTTCCCATTTCCAAACTGGTATTTCCAAGGGTTTCAACAGTCCCCCAGGGCGTTGACGTTATGCTTTCACTTGTTGGCATACCAAGCACTTGGAAACAAACTCAGCAACTTCTTTCTTCATACCATTCCACCAAAAATTTCTTTTCAAGTCTTGGTACATTTTTGTGCTACCTGGATGAATGGAAAATCTAGAATTATGTGCTTCCTTCAAGACTTCCTTCTTCAAATCGGAATCATCGGGTACACATAATCTACTTCGAAACCACAAGCTTCCATCATCATGGAGTTGAAAATCGGATTGTGCGCATTCTTTAATCTGCTCTCCCTTCTTCTTAAATTCAACATCATTGGCTTGAGCAACTTTAATTCGCTCAAGTAATGAAGGTTGTGCCACTAAAGCCGCTAGAAGCCCATCGGTTGAGTTAATCATCTCGATTTCTAATTTCTCAAACTCAGAAATTAAGTGATCCTGTTGAGTCAACAATGATGCCAATGTTCCTGACGACTTTCTACTCAAAGCATCTGCTACTCTGTTTGCCTTACCGGGATGGTATTTAATATCTAAATCGTAATTATTCAACAATTCTAACCATCGCCGTTGTCTCATATTCAATTCTTTTTGAGTAAACAAATACTTCAAGCTCTTATTATCTGTGAATATCTCACATTTCTCGCCATACAGATAATGTCTCCAGATTTTCAAAGCAAACACTACAGCCGCCAATTCCAGATCATGAGTTGGGTAATTCTGTTCATACTTCTTCAACTGGCGAGAGGCATATGCAATAACCCGACCATTTTGCATCAACACACAACCCAAGCCATGTTTAGAAGCATCACTATACACTGTGAATCCACTTGACTCAGATGGGAGTGTAAGTACAGGTGCCGAAACTAACTTCCTTTTTAACTCTTGAAAACTGTCCTCACACGCCGTGGTCCATTCAAACTTTACTCATTTCTGAGTCAATTGAGTCAAAGTATCGCGATTGATGAAAATCCCTCAACAAATTTTCTGTAGTATCCGGCCAACCCCAGAAAACTTCGAACTTCTGTTACATTGGTCGGCCTAGGCCAGTCTACAATTGCTTCTACCTTTTTCGGATCAACTGTTACCCCATCTTCCGATATTATATGACCCAAGAAAGCAACATTTTTTAGCCAAAATTCACATTTACTAAACTTGGTAAGAAGTTTCTTCTCCCTTAAAATTTGCAATACTATCCTCAAGTGCTTATCATGTTCTTCCTCCGTTTGAGAATAGATTAAGATGTCATCAATGAATACCACCACAAATTTGTCAAGTTGAGACCTAAAAACCCTGTTCATCAAATCCATGAAAGCTGCAGGGGCATTTGTTAGTCCAAAAGGCATAACAAGAAATTCATAATGCCCGTACCTCGTTCTAAAAGCACTCTTGGATATGTCCTCTGACTTAATCTTCAATTGGTGGTAACCCGAACGTAGATCAATCTTTGAAAAGACTCGGGCTCCTTTAAGTTGATCAAACAAGTCATCAATTCTTGGGAGTGGATACTTATTCTTAACAGTGATCTTGTTCAATTCCCGATAATCGATACAAAGCCTCAAACTCCCATCCTTCTTCTTCACAAATAACACCGGAGCACCCCACGGAGACACACTCGGTCGAATAAACTTAAGGTCCAATAATTCTTGTAATTGAACTTTAAGTTCTCGTAATTCCGCCGGTGCCATTCGATATGGAGCTTTAGAAATTGGTGCTTCCCCAGGCACCACATTAATCTCAAACTCAATTTCACGGTCCGGTGGAAGCCCTGGCAATTCCTCAGGAAATACATCTGGAAATTCCTGAATTACTGGAATGTCATTCAAGTTCACACCCTCTTTCTTGGTGTCAATTACATTAGCCAAGTAGCCCACACAACCCTTGCGAAGAGCTTTCCAAGCTTGCATGGCCGATATTATTGGGGTTGTACATTTAACTTGTTTCTCCATCCCCCCTTGAAATGAGAATTCTTCCCTTCCTGGAATATCAAACTTAACTTTCTTACCCCGACAATCCACACAAGCATAATTGTTGGTTAACCAATCCATGCCCAAAATCACATCAAAATCCTTCATGTTTATTTGGATTAGATTGGCCCTAAGTTCTTGTTCATCAATTCTCACATGACAGTTTCGATGCACAAGGTTTGAACTAATAACTTTCCCTCCTGGGGTAGCCACACGGTAGGGCTCTCTAAGATGATCTGGCTTAGAGTTCAATTTACTAGCACATCTTTTTGATATGAAAGAATGAGAAGCCCCACAATCAAATAAAACCATAACAGGTACCGAATTTATCATTATAGTACCTGTGACAACATCTTCCGACGCCTCGGCCTTTGATTGACAGGTTTGGTTTGATCCGGTGGAGGAGTGGGACACTCATTCACTCTGTGTCCAACCTTGCCGCACCTAAAGCATGCTCCGGTCTTCTATCGACATTCTCCCGAATGGACACGATGACAAACGTCACATTCCCTCCTATTGAACCCGGTTGGCCTTTGTGGCTGTGGTAGACCATGTGGTGGTCCACGTCTCTTGTTCATTGGTTGACCTCCCCATGGTTGTTTTGATCCTTGACCTTGGGTCGGCATCGGTCTAGATCTCTTGGCACGAAATTCGGCGTCTCCTCTCTTGAGATCCGCCTCAATCCCTATACACCTCTTGAAGGATTCATCATAACTAGTTGAGGGCATCGAAGACAATCTAGCCCGAATGCGCCCTTGTAGTCCCTCCTCAAACCTAAGTAATTTCAGGCCATCATCCGCCATTACCGTCGGTACATGACGTCCCAAGGCATTGAACTTTCCAGCGTATTCCACCACGGACATATTCTCTGTATGCTTCAAGTGGAAAAACTGTTTTTGCTTCTCACTTCGGATAGAGTCCGGGAAGTAGTGTTTTAGGAAAACACTCTTGAAGGTTTTCCAATCCAAGGACTGTCCTTCACGAACATAGGCCGGGGCGGTTCCTTTCCACCACAATTCCGCATCTCCAACAAGAAATAGGATGACAACCTTTGGCCTTACTTCCTCGGGAACTTCCAAGACCTCAAAGTTGGCTTCCAAATCATGTAGCCATTTTTCTACTTTCTCGGGGTCCGGAGCACCATCAAAGACAGGCATGTTCGCTTTCTTTAGGTTTTCATAGTGAGTTTTACTACCCGTCAGTTGTTGGCGTTGACGGCTCTCTTGTTCTTGTTGTAAACGGTGTTGGTTTTGTACAATTTGAGCCATCATACCAAAAGCGGCGGTTAACTCCGGTGGCATTACTAACGTGGTTGCATTCGTTGTCGGTGGATCATTGGATGACTCACCCCCTGTAGCCACCCTATTTGTTAAGGGCTGAGGCGTACGAGTCACCAGATGCTCCCCCGTATTGGCTCCTTCACTGTCACCATCGACGTGGCTATCCACTATCACCACGTTGGGATTTCCTTCACTCCCACTATTTTGTGCCATAATTCTAGCAAAAATGAAAGGGAATCAAATATTCATTTCATATAAAACAATGAAAAGAAAAAAAGGAAATGATATTCCTAACAAGCAATGTACTACACTTCATCTCTATATATACATTGTCATAAACTTAGTTTTAAGCTCTGATACCACTAAATGTCACACCCCAATCCGACGTGGCACGGCCATACGAGTGGAGATCGATTCCAAACTTGCGAAGCCTCACTTCCCGATTATCTTTAGTATCCTCAAGTCGTCGATTTAACTTAACAATTCATAACATTCATCATAATCACTAATCTAGTATCCTCTATAAATAAACATCACATTTGGGCCATGAACGTAAGATTTAAAACCTTGGAAATCAATTAAAATTCGAAAATTTCTTCTTTGCTGAAAATCTCCCCGCGTCGCGACGCACAGCCCTTCAGCGTCGCGACGCCGGTGCACGTAGCGACTCGGAAGGGTCGCGCGTCGCGACAAGGACAGAAAAATTCTCTGCCATGTTTTTGCCCTCTGGGCGTCGCGACGCGTAGTTCTGGTGTCGCGACGCCGGGCCTTTTTCCACCAAAAATCGATTTTTCCTCTTCTTTTTCTTTCCAACTCAAAACTCTTTCAAAAACCACATCAAATACACACACCAAAGCTGCAAATACATCATTCTAATCTCTCAATTGCTCTTTATGATTCACGATACACATTCCCACGTCAACAACATCATTATACTACGAATCTTCACTATGATCAAAAGATTGGATAAAATGTACTAACATCAACAATTTCATCATACATATTGGCATCGAAATCAACATATAACTGTACATATTGACATCAAATCTCATGTTCATACATCATTCTTCCCAAAATAGTTCTATACAACTTCCTATGATCTATACAAAATCATATGTCCACAAAATAACTTTCCCTACTTATCATCCACAAAACCTTCACGGAAACCTTAGAATCTGCAAAAGCACAACATTGGTGGTATGAGCATACACTATGCTCAGTAAGTAATAATGACATTCCTTTATCGGTTTGAGCATGTTATATACATAATATACTTTCACAAAACCTTTCAATACATGAAAACTCACATTTGTAAACATTTCCAATTCACACACACATATATATACAAATAGTAAGTGGCACAATCATTTATCAAATCACTTTCACCAATACATAGAATACTTGTGTCATTTAGCTCATGAATAATTCAAATCACTTTCGGTGACATAACTTGATCAAGTCCTGACTGTTTATCCCGTCAGGTAGGCCAGAACAGAGGGGTTCCTAGCTATTTATCCCGCTAGGTAGGCCAGAACAGAAATTTGGAACATGTTCCTACCAATCGATCATTAAACATTCAATGAGCTCAAAGCAATTCAAATTCCTTGAAATCATTTCACAAAATGATTCACATTCACAAAGGCCACTTACATACATTTCATATTCATCAAAATCATAATCCAATACATGCTCAAGCCATTTTAGTATAAGAACATAATCACTTTCTCAAAAATTGGTTTCCTCCAATGAGTATAAAAACGTAAAAGAATGTCATAACCACTTACCTGAAATCAAAATCCACCATCGCCCTTGATTCTAAGCGTTACACCACTTCTCCAATTCACTTTCCTATAAAACATACACACATATATCTAAATCATTCTCATAATCTTTCTTCAACATAATATCCTCACAATTCGGCTTAAATCTACCTATCCATGTTCTATTCTCACTCAAATGAATACTAACATCCTTAATTAAGTCTTCTTAAACATGTGGAATCAAAACCCATATTCCATTACAACACCATTTCAAACCCTACCATTCAAGAACACTAAATAAGAAAATTTAAGTTGGAGAATTGAACTAGATAAGTTCTTTACCTTAACAAAAGTAAAGTAGTGGTGAGAATTGCTCCCTTCCCTTCCTTAATCAATCTTCTCCTCTTGCCCTAGTTAAGATTAAACAATGGGAAAAGTATGAATAAGAGAGAAGAATAAAATGGTGAAGGAAAGAATGGAGACTAAAGTCAAAAGGGATGAATAAGCTTAGGACCATTTTTCATAATTTGCAAAATAGTCTCTATATTCTTACTTATTTACTAATTGGTCCTCAATGAAGTTCATAAGTATTACAGGAAAAGTTTAGAAATGGAGAGAAATTGAAGTAAGAATTTGTTAGTTCAAAGCAATAATCAATCTCTCTTTAAAAAAGAAAAGTGCACGAATTCTTGCAACAAAAGAAAAGCACAATTATCCATCTGAAGTCTGAATTACCCAAGTCTGCTGGTGATGCAAGTTTTACTTTATTCCCACTTTGGCATACAGTTCTCTGGATATGTACTAAAGACTAAAGATCATTACAATTGAATAACTACTTATGCATATTTTAAGGACCATTCTGTCACAATTTATGGAATATTAGCAAATCCCATTTACGTTAGGTTGTTCAACAGTTGTTATCTTAGTTGGGCTCTTGCATTCCATATATCCCAATAAATATATCGATCAAATCCAAAGAAAAATGGCAGATGCAATCGTATCTTTTGCCGTAGAAACTATTGGGAAATTGTTGATTGAAGAAGGAAGGTTTCTACCAGGGGTGGGCGATCAAGTTAGGCTGCTTCATGATGATCTGAGATGGATGGAATATTTCTTAATCCATGCAGATAATACAAAACAGAGTGCAAGGGATATTATCCAATCTCGAGTTAAAGAATTCAGAGCAATCGCTTATGAAGCGAGTGATTTGGTTGAAGATTATGCTTTCAGATTTTCATCCCAAAGGAAACAAGTTTGCACACATACCCTTAAAAGGTATGCTTGCATCTTCAGCCAGTGTTGTGACCGTCATAATTTGGGTTTAGAGATTCAAAGTTTGAGAACTCGAATCGCTAATCATACTAAACATTTCGGAGAATTCGGTGTAGCAACGACCATGATGCAGGAAGAAGGGCCAAGTAGTTCTATGCAAAGGCAATTAAGGCGAACGTATTCCTTCGTTGCTGATCCGGATTTCATTGCACTGGATGGCGATGTGGAACTGCTAGTGAAATACTTGATGAATGAAAATGAAGTTGGTCATCATCAACATCATAGTGTTGTTTCAATATTTGGAATGGGTGGTTTAGGCAAGACTACTCTAGCTAGAAAAGTGTACCATCATCCAAAGTTGAAGCAATACTTTAATGGTTTTGCATGGATCTGTGTATCACAACAATGGCAAACAAAAGATGTTTTGCTGGGAATTCTAAGGAAATTTGTAGGGGATGAATATCGCAGCAGATCAGAAGATTTTCTAGCCGAGCGGCTTCGTCAAGTTTTGACGCAGAGAAAATGCTTGATTGTTTTGGATGACATTTGGACAAGAGAAGCTTGGGATTGCATCAAACATGCTATCCCCATCTCAGAGGAAGGAAGCAAAATCTTGCTGACAACTCGCATAGAGAGCGTAGCAGTGCATGTCGGCCCCAATGGTTACCACCATCAGCCGCGATTATTGAACGAGAATGAAAGTTGGAAATTGCTAGAAAAGAAGTCATTGAGGGAAAATAGAGGTATGTACATATTCTTTTTGTCTCCATACAAGTATTTAACATAAATTTTTGTGTGTCTTAGATTATTTTTATAACAATATATAATACTAAAAAAATTAAGAGGTAGACCGACCGGTAATACACTATTAAGAGTAGAAATTTATGTAGTAAGGAGAAACATTTTTAAAATTTTCTTTTGGGAAATATATAATTTTGATCCTGTGCAAAAAAAAAACAAAAGAATTTTGATTTTTTATTAAAAAGATGATAAGAGACTAATTTTTTTTTAGCAAACACCAATACATGAAGAGAGGATGTCACCTCCAATTTTATGTATAAGTAAACAAAGTCAAAATATAACACCCAATTCAAATATGAATTGTTTTTTTTTATAGTTGTCTACACAAAAGCTAATGCACACTACCAATATATTATACACCACTTCAGTTTGCCTTGATTACACAATATACAAAAATTCAGTACAAAGGAGATTGAAAACTCATAATCGATCGTAGACCAATCCTGTCTACCTGTAAAGCATCTTTAACTATGATTGGCAACTCATTTTCTACCACAAAAAATGCACATGAAGTTGTACATAATGTATAGCTAGCAAGAAAATTTGCAGGCATATTAGTTTTTGTTGGGAAAATATCGAATCTCACGTTGTATCTAATAAGCCAAAATAATAATAGAGAGAGTAACAAGAAAAACAAATAGGACAATGAACACAAAGATTTACGTGGTTCGATCAATGTGGTCTACGTCCACGACCAGAGATGGTGCCAAAATTCACTAATATATATGTGGAAACAATACTACAAAGGTAGAACACCAAAATTCTACAAAGCCTTTTTCAAAACAAAGAAAATGAAAGAAGGATTTCTAAACGAAAAAGGAATGGAGAGAAAAGTTAGAAGGCTGAGATTTTGGGATGGTTTTTGTGCTTCAGCAATGCATCAATTTATAGGCATATTTTGAAGCAAAAAGTTACTGTAGCTTTTACGTCAATGCATGGAGCCTCATTCCTTTTGCGTAAATTGCTGATGCAAATTATCAAATCACCAAAATCAAAACGTATGGGTCAGCAAAGAAAAGGGTGCAGACCATTCATTACAGTTTTTTTTATACCTTGTTTGTATATGATGTTTGGCATGAATCTATTGGGGAATTCTTATTCCAAGGTGTTACAATGGTAGTGTTTTATTTATTACATAGATAACTACTTATTATAATAAAACTTTATAAGAAAGGAAACTTTGATAATTATTACATTATAAAGCAATCAAATAGAACTTTTTCCATTACAATAAAATTGGAGTAAAGAACAAACTATTTAATTCGTGCAATAAATGCACTTTCCTTTATATTCTATATATTTGCTTCCTTATTGTGCAGTAATTATATAAGTAAATACTGTTTAGTATCAGATGAAATATTTAGAATTACGTAATGCATTTTACATATTTCTAACAACTAATTAAAGAGAATGGAAGAGTTTGTGCAAGAGTTGGTATTTTTCTCTAAAAGAAGTCTGCAGTTGTTCTTACTCTCTAAGTAACTCTTTTCTTTTTCAAACTTATTTATATGTAGAGATTGTTTAAGCAGTTGTTTGTTAGATAGGATTCCAACAACTTCCAACTGTTAATAATTAGTTGGAGACATGTGTCTGGATTCAGACACAACAAAGATAACTTCTATTAAATTTATGTGAAAAGTTGTCCAAAACTCAACTAATTGAGTTTATCTCAATTTTTTCAATTTTCACCCTACGTCTCGATGTGTAATTATCCCACATTGCGATGTCCAATTCTAAACATATTAAAATTACTTCACAGTAATTCACGTCGCCACGTGGAATTTCTCATATTCAGTTTTCCATATTTTTGTTGCTTTGATAGTTTCAATAGTGCAAATATCCAACAGAATTGATGGCTTGTCTCTACTTATTTCATAATTTTTCAATGTGCTTCCTTTATCTTTTGCATTACTTGTAGCATAGAGAATGAGCAAATCTCCACTGACAATGTTGAAATACCCTCGTCCATGTACAATTGTATGCCTTTCAGTAGCACTTTTGTCTGCATGTGTAAGTTTCAACAATCCTGAAACACATATGTATATGCAAAAATGCTCTTTTACGTTTGAGTCTCTTAGAATGCCACCGCCTCCCCCATTACCCCATATTTTCAGTCATGTATCTGTGAAATTATGTTTTATATTCATTTTTCGGGGATGCCATCTAACCATTTTAAGTACTGTTTTTTTTTTTTCATTTACTGGAAATTGAAGTCCAAAATTCTGTTCAAGTTTCTTGTCCAAGACTTAAATGATGAGAATTTATTCTGTGTAATCATCTTTTAACTCCTCAAAGATATTATATTGAATACGATCAAAATTCATGGTTTTTCATTAAAATGTGTTAAACATGACTTCTCTCAATTGACAAAAGAAAATTTATGAATTATCTTATATTCATCACAAATTTAAATTTTAGGGTTCGAATTGCATCGTCTGAAATTATAAGAGTATAAAAGTGACATTGATTAAAATTTTAGGGACGAAAATTATATTTTCTCTAAATGTTTTCAAATATGTCGAGGGCAAGAGGTGAAAATACAACGCTAGACTAAAAATCATCTTCTAGCTTTAATCACTGAAAATATCCAATAAAATATTGCAAAGCCAAAGCCTAGCTATTTAAGTTTCATCCCATTAGACACAATTAACCGCCAAAGCCTATTTAACTTTTACGTGAATTTCTGAGCCGTTGATTTCACTTATTTATTCATTTATTTATTTATGGATTAAACAGATTGTGAAGAATTCAGCAAGCTGAAAGACTTGGGCACCAAAATGGTGAAATATTGTGGAGGTCTTCCACTGGCTGTGGTTGTTCTTGGAGGAATTCTTAGCACAAAAAAGGGAGTGGACGAGTGGATTATTGTGCATGCGAACATTAGATCGTTAATGGAAAAAGGAGAAATCATCGGGCAACGCGAAGGAGAAGTGCCAAAGATTTTAGGTTTGAGTTACTATGACTTGCCTTATCAGCTGAAACCTTGCTTTGTTTACCTAGGAAAATTCAAAGAAGATTCTGATATAGAAGTAGAAAGGTTGTATCAATTGTGGATAGCGGAAGGTATGGTATTTGAAAGAGATAGAATGGATCAAGAAACGATGATGGATGTTGCGGAGCGTTATTTGGAAGAATTAGCAAATAGGTGCATGGTTCAGGTTGAAATGCACGAGGAGTACGAGGCTGCAATTACAAAGTTTAAATCATGTCGGCTTCATGATCTCATGAGAGATGTATGCTTGATCAGGGCAAAAGACGAAGGTTTATATAAGGTGATTGAGTTTGGACAAGGAGATGATGCTATTCGTACGAGTGATCATGGAGTAGATTCTTCTCATTCATTCGAGAGGCATTATCGACTTGACATTCGTTTGAGCAACCTGGATGACTCCAAACATGTTGATCTTCCACGAAAAGAACAGACAATGCACCTTCGATCTTTCAGGTATGAAGGAGTAAGAGAATGGGAAGGTTTTTGTAAAGGTGAACAACCGAGAATAAACTTCAAGAATTTCAAGAGGCTCAGAGTCTTAGCAATTGAAGGTCGAAGCAGCCGCAGTCATCTGTGTTGTTGTTGCTTAATGCTTCCTTGTGAATTCAACTGCATGTTACCGCAAGCATTAACTAACCTTATCCATTTGAGATATTTGAGTTTCAGAGGTTCTGATTTCTTGAAGTTGTCATCTTCCTTGGGTAATCTACAACACTTGGAGACACTCGACTTAAGTGGTGGTACACCGATTATAATACCCAATGATGTGCTACGGAAGATGAGAAATTTAAGACATCTATACCTTCCAGATGGACATGAACTTCTTGAATGCTCTAAGTTGCTGCGGTTTGATGGTTTGAGCAAACTGGAATCACTTTATGGATTTCACAACAGGTTTTGTGATTGTAAAAGTTTGTCCAAATTAATCAATCTCAGAACTTTAAGATCAGAAGTTTTCTCTAATATTGAGGATCTGGAACAATTCATCAACAGCATATCAAACATGAAAAATTTACGCATGTGTAAACTTGAAATCTGGAATTATGATTTTCTCAAAAAATCAGAGAAGAAGGGATTAGTTGTTGTAGAGAAGTTACTCTTGTGTGACAATATTCATGAAATGAAGATACACGCACCTTTATTGAACAAGTTTCCAGTACCCAACATCTGTTCAGGCCTCCGTGTGTTGATTTTGGTGGCTACAGGAATTGAGGAAGACCCAATGGGAACACTTGAGAAGCTTTCCAACCTACGAAGTCTTTCTTTTGGTTACAAGTCATATATGGGGAAAGAAATGAATTGTAACTCGATGGGTTTTCCCCAATTAAGAGTTCTTTCACTTTATGGTTTGACAAACTTAGAGAAGTGGAAGGTCGATGAAGGAGCCATGTCTAAGCTCACACGTCTACGTATTGCACAATGTGACAAACTGGAAATGATTCCAGATGGATTCAAATCTATAACTACTCTAAAAGAATTAACTCTTGGAGGGATGCCCCAAGAATTCATCAACAGAGTTGGAATAATGAATGGTGAAGAAGGAGAAGATTTTCATAAAATACGTCATGTTCCTTCCGTTGTTATCAATTTGGAAAGATATTGATGATCAGTAATGGAGATTCCAGAAGCCATCCATGCATGTAACCTGAGAATAGCCATGCACGCATATAACAGGCAATCAATTAATTTCCACTTATTTTTGTCAAGATTCAAGAATATTATATACGATAATTCTGCAATTTCAAAATAACCAATAATTTCTTTAATTAATTTTTTTTTGTTAAGACTTAAGAATCATGGGTGTTTAGCTTCTTTCCTCCCCCCTCCCTTTTTTAACCATTATTATTTTGACAAAAAAAAACTCATGTGAAATCGGTTCATATATATAACGGATAATATTAATCGTCATTAAATGGTAATTCTAATTTTCTGTGCAATTAATTGATCGTTATATATATGAACCCACTTCACAGGACCAATTGATTCTTCAATATTATTTCAATTATCATGCATGTAGTATTATATTTTTTTAAAACGTAAGGGTTTAATTATTTCATTGTTTAGAAGTCTTCCATCACATTTGGTTGGATCCATGCATGATTAGTTTTCTAGGCCATAGAATTACCAAATATTAAATTTTCTTTAATGTTCCATTTATATATTTCTATATAATTAAGCTCTAATTACAAGCTAATTCAAAAACAAAAATAACAATATTACAAGATAAAAATCTTTAAATAAGTTATTGGCATATGTGCAACAACAGTGCCACTCACCTCTAAAACAAACTTTTTCCTTGTTAGATATGTTGTTAAGCATGCATGTCTTCTCCCTTTCCTATTTTTCTTTCATTGATTTCAATTTTGATATGTGCTATAGAGATCTTAAATAATTTATATGCAAGACTCTCATTATTTGGTGCTATATAAATAAATGTTGTTTTTACTTGAAAATACTTTTTTTTTTTTGTTAGTGGTATTGCAATTCAACTAGTGTGTGTGTGTATATATACTTGTTTTCTTGCTCAAAGTTGTTAAAGATTATGCAGATTGTGTCCATGAAGAATCCACCAAGGAAATCATAAAGAGATGGTGAGCATTTTTAAGCAGTTCTACGAAGCTTATGATTCCCTGTTCCAAATGATCATTCATGGTGTGTTGCTTTATTGAAATAAGTGATTAATTATACAAGCAATTCTTGGCAAAACATACATCAATTATTAAAGACTATATATTCGTGCGGTTAATTGTATGATTTGATTGAGTTATTATTTTTTCTTAATTCTTATTTAATATTAATTTTGACAATATTTGTGTGTACTGCGGTAAAATTCTAGTCCAGCCGTGTGATTTTGAGTCCAATTGGACTATATTATCATATCACTATCTTGAGTTCAATTGGACTATATTTTTGAGGTAAAATTCTTGTTGTTAATTAAGGTAATTTAAGTTAATAAGCACCATTATTTTATCTACATATAAAAAGAAGGAAATTCTATTCTGTGCTTCCAAATGCATAGAAAGGGAAGAATAAATGAGGAGCTCATCTATGGACTATATATTGAATCTCAATGGTGGTGCTACCATGTAAAGGGTAAAAGATTTAGAAGGATATAGCTAGAATTTCTCAAACCCTTTTGTTATTGCTAGAGCAATAATTAGCTTCCAGAGCAATAAATTATATATATTCCAAATTTATCCTTGAGTTAACTCTTTTATCTTTTATCTACTTATCATTAGAACCTATCTTTATCTTATTCATACCTTATCATTACAACTTATAACATCTTTTCGTAACTTTTACTTTCCTAACATTTATTTTCACCCTCAAATTATAAGAAATAAATTATATAAAATAATATTACACTTATTTCTATTATTAGCTTTTATTGTTCTCTCAATTAAATTATAAAATATTTACCAATATATACTTCAAAAAATTTAAGCTCCATTTGTTTAGTGTTGTTTTAGTGTTTTATTTCACAAATTCAATTTGATTTATTTGTTTTATCCATTTTTCATCAAAGTTTTTAAAATAAAAAAATAATATTATAGTAACTATTTTTTATACAACATTTTTTATATTTTAATAAATAAATTATTAAATTTAAATTTGACTTTTAAAATTTTAATAATAAAAAATTCTTCTTAAGACATTTTTATACTAAAATAAACTCGTAAAATATTAACTCAAATTTAAATTTTAAATATTATTAATAAAAAATTATGCCCACCAAAACAAACTCATCAATCCAAATACCTTTAAAATATTTATTTCTTATAACAAATCTCAAGAAAAAAAATCCTACTATAAAACTAAAATAATACTCTATTCAAAGCAAGTTATATTTTTTTTGTTAAAATACTAATACATAAACATATGGCAGCTATAAATTATTATTTTTGTTTCTAATAACACTGCTCATACTAATATTTTATCAACATAATTCCCATAAATTAAAACTTAAAAGGAAGACACCACCACTATATATATAATAGAAATCTTAATTTCATGTATTTTTTTCATGCTAGAATTTAATTCATAAATTTTAAATAATAATAAGGCAACAAATTTTAATTTATAATTTGGATGCATATATTTACTTCTATTTATACTCCCAACAATATTTTTCCTTGTGATCTACTAACATTTTGAAATGTTAATTTGCTCATAATATAATTAAGCCATGAATAATTTCTAATTATTAAAAATTTAAAATTCAAATTTGAATTAATATTTTATGAGTTTATTTTGGTAAAAAAATGTCTTAGGAAGAATTTTTTATTATTAAAAATCTAAAAGTCAAATTTAAATTTAATAATTTATTTATAAAAATATAAAAAATGTTATAGCAAAAATAACTACTGTAACATTATTTTTTTTATTTACAAATTTTGATAGAAAAAATGGACACAGAAATAAATTAAATTGAATTTGTGAAATTTTGATAGAAAAAATGGACACACAAATAAGTTAAATTGAATTTGTGAAATAAAACACTAAAACAACGGTAAACAAATGGAGCCTAAGTTTTTTAAATATATATTGATAAATATTTTATAATTTAATTGAGAGAACAATAAAAATTATTAATATAAATAAGTGTCATATTATTTTTATATAATTTTTTTCTTATAATTTGATGGTGAAAATAAATGTTATATTAATAAAAATTTGGGAGAAAAATTAGGAGAAGAAAATAGAAGTTGCGGGAAAATGTTATAAATAATTGATAAGTTTTAATGATAAGGTAGTAAGAAGATAAAGATAAGTTATAATGATAAATGGATAAAAATAAAAGAGTTGATTGATTAAGGGTAAATTTGGAAGATATGCGATTTATTGTTATGGAAGCTAATTGTTGCTCTGGCAATAACAATAACCTTTTCTTAATATTATATTTGGAAAGTAAAAAATATGATTCACCTTATACTGACCGAGATTTAAACAAGTGATACTTCATGGATAAACATAAACAATAGCACGACTATGAATTAAGCACTAAGTGGGGATTTGATAAAAAAAAAATTTTGAACCCGATGTGACTACATTTGGGAAATTGCTATATGAGGAATTATATCCCTAGTTAGTTTTGTTTTCGTATTTTTTATGTAACTCAAATCTCGTGTCCTCTAATTTTCTCTATTCTATAAAGAAATCTAATTCTCAAGATTTCAGTATGTGATCAATATAAGATAATTAATGAATTTTCTTTATTGATGGACAAAAAATTGTCATGTATTTAATATATGGGAGCTGTTAATGCCACATTAAAAATTAGCATTCAAAGCAATAAATTACTAATCTTCCCAATTTACCATTAATATGTTAAACTCCTTATCTTCTCTTCTCACCTTATCACTAAGAGTTATCTATTTTTTTTCTAACATGTTTTCTGAACTTTCAATTCCTTCACATTGCATTAATTTTTTTCCAAATTTTTTATTAATATAGCACTTATTTTCACCTCCAATTTATACACAAAAAAATCATATAAAAATAATATAATACTTATTTTTATCAATAACTTTTATTGTTCTGTCAACTAAATTATAAAATATTTGTCAATATATAGTTCAAAAAAGTTAGGCTTAGTTTGTTTAGCATTGTTTCGGTGTTTTATTTCACAAATTCAATTTAACTTTTTTTTTGTTCATTTTTTAACCAATATTTTTGAAACGAAAAACAGTGTTATATTTTTTTTTGCTACGTGTCTTTTTATAACTTTTATAAGTAATTTATTATATTTAATTTTTACTTTTAAGTTTATAATAATAAATTTTTTTTAAAACACAATTTTTTACCAAAATAAACTCATAAAATATTAATTCAAATTTTAATTTAATTTTATTAATAAAAAATTCTCCAATATAAATACACCTCCAAAATATATTTTTCTTATAACAAATCTAAAAAAAATCAACTATAAAACAAAAAAACTCCTATTCAAGGTGAGGCATACTTTTTACTAAAAATACTACTATTCAATATTCAATGCTCAAACTAACATTTTATCAAACTAGTTCAAATAACTTAAAATTGAAAGGAAGACGTCACCACCATATTCATAATAGAAATATGGACAGGGTATTTTTTATGTTACAATTTAATTCATAAATTTTATACAATAAAATGACAACAAATTTTATTTTGAATTTGGATGCATATATTTACTTCTATTTCTCCTCTAAGCGATTATTTTTCTTGTGATATATTAATATTTTTAAATATTAATTTGCTCATAATATATTGAAACTAACTAACTCTTTTTGCTTCTAATTTTTTAGTCTCTATGTAAGTGAAAATTTTACATAAAAAATTTTAGTTTATTATTTTCTTGGTGTTATTTGATAATTAATTAAAAAAATTCAAACTAATTATTTTTTAATTTTACACTAAATATGAAAAATCAATCATGCACATAATTCAAAACTGATTTTCTTATTGGAAACTAATTTTTTGCTATGTTATATGATTTTTTTATTATAAGTTTGAGTGAAAATAAATGTTATATTAATAAAAATTTGGGAAGGAAATTAGTGTAAAGGAGGAAAAAAATCAAAGTTCAAAGGAAAATATTAGAAATAATGGATAAACTCTAGTGATAAGGTGAAAAGAGAAAATCAGGAGTTTGACTCATTAAGGACATATTGGGAACTGAGTAATTTGTTACTTTGAATGCTAATATTTTCTTTGACATTAACATCTTCCTTAATACATATATGTTAGTGGTCATTCTCCTACCATTTTTAAATAATAAAAGAAGAAGTCTTCATTGTTATACGATAAAAAAGTAACGCAAAAATTCTTGTGCAACCGTCGCATATATGCGATGTGATATACGAATATGTTATATTTCATATGCAAATTTTTTTATACTTGATACACGAATATTTTTTTGATACGCTAATATTGATATACTTGATATGGTAATATTTGATATGTTATACGCTAATACGCTAATTTTTATACTTTATACGCTAATTTTTATATTTTATATGTTAATGTTTGATACTTTATACGCTAATTTTTTATACTTTATACATTAATATTTGATACTTTATACGCTAATATTTTTGTACTTTATACGCTAAAGTTAAAGTTGATACACTATTATGCTAATTTTTTATATTTTATAAGCTAGTTTTTTTATACTTTATGCTAATTTTTTTATACTTTATACGCTAAAGTTAAAATTGATACACTAATATGCCAATTTTTTATACTTTATAAGCTAATTTTTTATACTTTATACGCTAAAGTGAAAATTGATATGCTAATTTTTTTATACGCTAATTTCTGAATTTGATACACAAGTCGCATATATGCAATGGTCGTACAGGAGAATTTCCAAAAAAGCAAAAAATCACTATGAGAATAATTCAACACTGTGGATTAATCCACCATTGCTGTGTTTTACTTTTAGTGTATGTGAAAAAAATATTTATATTTTTCATTTGAAAAAATTGTAGTAGATTGATCACTAACGGACATGTGATAAACACATAACAACTTCTATCAATTAATAAAGAAAATCTATTAATTATGTTATATTTGTCGCAAAGTGAAATTTTTAAGTACCAAATTTGGTGATCCAAAATCATTAGATATCAAAAGTGCTATTGTTTAAAAATTTAAGAATCAAAATCGTATTTTTCCGTTTATTGTAAATGTATTATTTATATTGTAAGATACTCAATCCAATAAGGAGTGAATTTGTATGGATTTCAAGTGTTCGAAATTTAAATTTAAAGAAATGATTAGTACAATTAAGTAATTATAAGAATTTATGCGTAAAGTATGTAAAACTTTATAGATATTATTAAGCGCAAATTATTTGAGGTTTGAATATAGTTTTGATTTTAAAACTCAATTTTAATATATTTTATAAATATAAATACTAGAAATTGGTCATGTGAGATGAACGTGTTTGTTTTGTAGTATACTATTAAAAAAGAAGGCAATGAACAAAAAGAATTAAATTATAAATAAAAAGGTTGTATTGCATGAATTTATTTTTTCTCGAATTTATCTTCTTTTGTATTGTACTTTTTTTTGGCTTTCTTTTTCTTTCTTAACGGGATAAACGTTCTCTTCGAATTATGAAATATAATTGTCGTCTTCATCTATAATTTAAACTTTGTTTTTTTAAAAACTTATCTTGTTGCTACTTTTTCCTTCTTGATTTTGTTGATTTGCCTTCATTGATCATCATTTGAATTTTGAACTTCATCAATAAATAATGTGAGTAAAACTGATTGAATGTGTATAAAAGAAAGTTTTTTCATGAAAAAAGTTATGTGGTTTTAAGTTTTTTACTTGATATTTACCATTGTTGTAATTCTTTTACTTCTTGACCATTTGGACACATTTGTATTGTAGATGGAGTGATGCTCGAAAGTTAAAATTGACCTGACATGAAAATTTTTTAAATACGTAGGCATATAGTAATGAATTGATAAATTTAACCAATTATATTTAAAACCCTGAAATGTTGAACGATTGAAGTTTAATGCAACAATGATCAAATTTTTATCTTTTATTTCCTTTAAAATTTTTCATTTGTTGTTGGTCAAATCTCCTCATAGTACAATCTTAAATGCTTTTATTTTGCACTATTTAAATTATTTATTTTCAAAATTTATAAAATCTGATTGTAATTACGCAATTGGTATATGCAAGTCATCTTCATATATTTGAGTGTACAGTTTGATTACCATCTTAATTGCACTATTTAATTTTGGAATTATTTGAATGACTATTTGTCATTTGTGCTTTTGAAATCAAATACAAAAAATTTATTAGATATAATTCATGTAATTATTTTTAATTTTTATAACAATGTTAATATCTTGATATTTGCCTCGTTTATAGGAAGATGAATTTTTTCCTTTTCCGTGATTTTTTTCATTGAAGCATTCTTCCACATGTATTTTTCTTAGTAATAAAACTTTGATTCTCTATTATGAATTCTGAAACAGTATAAATTATTAATTAGATACAATTTATGTGATTATTTTTAATTTTTATAACAATATTAGTATCTTAATTTTTTGCCTCATCTCTAGGAGGATGAACTTTTATTTTTTTTCTTGATCTTTTTTCATTGATGTATTTTTCCACATTCATTTTTTTTTGTAATAAAATTTTTATCTCCACAGGTGATTTACTAATTAGTATTATTGTTGTTGTCATTATCTATAACTCTTGTTTTTTGATAAAAGAATAAAAAAAATGTAGATTATTAAGAAAAAATAAGTTAAATAATAATTAACATATTTAGTGTTTTGTGCATGGTAAATCAATGAAAAAACAAATAATTAATTCTCTTAAAAATTAATACGGAAACTAAATAGCAAACTAATGATTTTTTATTGAATTAATATAGATGGAAGCTATTACCGTAAAATACTTTCATTTAACCAAAGAATTAATTCATATTAAAATAGGCAAAACTCAAAACCTAATTGATTGGAACTCTCTTAGACGTTTTTTTGCCCATATTACTTGAGAATGCGAGGGTATTTGTGTTTTTAAAAAAATTAAAGTAAATTTAAAATCAAATTGCCAATAAATGATAAAACTTGAATTGGCCCAGAAGATATCCACATCTGCAAATCATCACTTCACCAACGTAATTTGTATTTAATTTAATCAAAGAAGCCTCAACATAGACCCGCCATGGTCAGATCATGTCACTACTACAAAATGGCTCTTTTACACCGCCCTTTTTACAGCGGTTAAAAATCATCCGGTGTAGTTTATTAAAACGCGGTGACATTATTGTAATATTGAACATGAATTATAAAAATTTACACCGGTTGTTATCAAAACAGGTATAAAAAAGAAATAAAATTACACCGGTTATGATTAAACCGGTGTAGTATAAAATAATTTACACCGGTTATCAGAAAACCGGTGTAAATTGTTTACATACTACACCGGTTAAAGAAATGACAGGTGTAAATTGATTTCTTTCTTACACCGGTTTTGATAAAAACCGGTGTAAATTGTTCAATATTACACCGGTTCCATAAGACCCAGTGTAAATTATGTTGCATATATAACAGCCACACGTTTTTTTCTCCTTCTCCACTTTAAGCAAGCATTATCTCTATCGTAAGAACTACGAAATATTGACAAAAAACTGCGCACGAAAACCTGGAAAAGGGCCATTTCAGAAGCGGCAAATTAACTTTTCTGCATTGAACTCAAACATCTGAGGTTAGCTACTTATTTAAAAAATGATAAATTTTATATACTTTTTCTTCTCATCGTTGGATCATGACATAGATCTATATATCTGGTTTTCGTAGTCTAAAAAAGTTGTAAAATTTTCTCATCGAATATGCATGCTTTAAATTTGTATTAAATATAATTGACATAATGTTTTGTTCCTTTATTTAGACAGTCATGCGTTTATGTGTTAGGTTTATTCCTACATTTGAATAATTATGTTGTGTGGTAATTAATTACTTTTCATTCTGTTTATGTCGTACTCAACCACGAAAACAACTTCAACAGTAATTAACGATGGAAGACATAAACACTTCTGATGTAGCAGTGAAAACCCAAAACCCTTCTTCCCGACCAAGATCCACAGAGGCAAATGACCAAACTGAGAACAACAGTCTGCCCATTGATTATGGACTTGATTTGAATAAAATAAACTTCGGTGAAGGAGAGCTACATCCCGACCCAGAGATTCAAAAAATTATTGGTACTATGCTGAAGTTAATGTATCCGAAATTTTTCTAATCTGACATTGGTGTAATCATGTAGGAGTTTTATCATGTTCCCTCGTCGTATTTATTGTGGTTTTTTCACTCCTTATTTTGTCTTGTTAGTTGCTAGCTTTTGACGGGCATATGATAGTATGTTGTGTCCTTCTACATTGCTTTTGTGATTGTATTCGTCTTCAAAAGACTATAAAGTATGTTATCTTATCATCTTAGATTATGCCTATTTTAATTACATTCTGAAGCATATTTTGTTCATTAATTCACTCCGATGTAACATTTTGAAAGCATCAATGCATTAATTTTGTTGGTAAACTTATTGTGAAACTTTTTCTATAATTTAAAGGGAGCGATAGTCATGGATCGTAACGATATTATATTTGGAGATCGGACGACATCTGCGTATGAAGAAGAGGTTGAGAAATTTATCACATATGCTTTTAAAAATGCCAAGTCCATCTACTGTCCATGTAAGGGTTGTAAGAATTTTGCGGTGTTCGACGACCCTAACACTATACGAGACCATTTGTATCGGAGGGGATTTGATCCTGCTTATAAAATATGGAAATGGCACGGAGAGAGTGAAAATGCATCGAATCAAGACGCCAGTGATGTAGGAGAAGATGGTGCGATAAACAATGATCGATTGGATGATATGGTTGAGGATCTGGTCGGTAGCTTTGCCGATAATCCTGATGTTCTGGCTTCGTTGTTAGATGCTACCGAAAAGCCTCTATTTCCTGGGTGTACTAAGTACACACGCTTATCGGTTACATTAAAATTGTATCATTTGAAAGCGACGCATGGGTGGACTGATAGCAGTTTTACAGCACTGTTGCATTTACTGAAGGATGTATTGCCAGAAGGTAATGAACTTCCGAACCGCATTTATGAGGCTAAAAAAATATTGTGCCCTATGGGTATGGAGTACAAGAAAATAGATGCTTGCCCAAATGATTGCATACTATATAGGAATGAATACGAAGATTCATTGTCTTGTCCTAAATGTCAGGCTTCTTGTTTCAAAAAGAAGCGAATTTGTGATGGCGTTGAATATAATGTAGATGAAAAAAAAAAATCATCACCGGTGAAAGTGTTATGGTATCTACCTATAATACCGAGATTCAAGAGATTGTTTGCCAATGCTGTAGATGAAAAACATTTGACATGGTATGCAAGGCGAAATATTTGCAATGATGACAGGCTGATAAGGCATCCTGCAGATTCAGATCAGTGGAAAAAGATGAATTCGGTTTACCCTTCATTTGGTAGAGATGCGAGAAATCTGAGATTAGGCTTGTGTACGGATGGGATGAATCCATATGGTAGTCTAAGTAGTACCCATAGCTCTTGGCCAGTAATGTTGGTTATTTACAATCTACCTCCTTACTTGTGTATGAAGCGTAAGTATATTTTGTTGTCATTGATGATTTCTGGTCCTCGCCAACCTGGAAATGACATAGACGTTTATTTAGGCCCCTTAATTGAAGACTTGAAGAAGTTGTGGGATCAAGGGGAGTTGATGTTTGATGCACATCGTCATGAGTCATTCACATTGCGTGCCATGTTATTCTGTACTATAAATGACTTTCCTGCATATGGTAACTTATCTGGATTTTCTGTTAAAGGACACCAAGCATGTCCTATATGTGAGGAGAATACGGATTCATGTCAGCTTTTACATGATAGCAAGACGGTCTATCTTGGACATAGTAGATTTCTTCCTGATTACCATTCATATCGTCGTATGAAAAGAGCTTTCAATAGGAAACAGGATTTCAGAAGTGCTCCAATCGCCTTGAGTGGGAAGGCAGTCCATGAACGTGTCAAGGATATCAATGTCGAATTTGGAAAACATAAAACTTCTCGCAAGTTGGATAAAAGCTGTTGGAAGAAAAACTCCATCTTTTTTCGTCTTCCATATTGGGAGACACTAGATGTTAGACACTGTCTCGATGTGATGCATATTGAAAAAAATATATGTGACAGTTTGTTGGGTACTCTTTTGAATATACCTGGAAAAACAAAAGATGGATATAAAGCGACACTTGATTTGGTTGATATGGGTATAAGGGCGAATTTAGCACCTCAGATTCGAGGACAGCGCACGTACTTGCCCCCCGCTTGTTATACATTGTCACGGAAAGAGAAACAGATTTTGTGTGAGAGTCTCCATAGCATCAAGGTCCCATCAGGATATTCGTCAAATGTTAGTCGACTTGTTTCGATGGGAGATTTGAAATTGGTTGGATTGAAATCACATGACTGTCATGTGTTGATGCAGCAGTTCTTGCCTATTGCAATTCGATCTATATTGCCAAAACATGTCAGATACAGCATAACAAGACTTTGTTTCTTTTTTAATGCGATATGTAGCAAGGTAGTTGATCATGACATACTTGATCAGCTACAAGATGAAATTGTCGTAGTGTTGTGCCAACTTGAGATGTATTTTCCACCTGTATTTTTTGACATTATGTTGCACTTGGTGGTTCATTTCGTTAGGGAGATAAAGATTTGTGGGTCTGTTTCTTTGCACTGGATGTATCCGTTCGAGCGATACATGAAAGTTTTCAAGGGTTATGTGAAAAATCGCTATCGTCCTGATGCAAGTATTGTTGAAAGGTACATAGCTGAAGAGGTTATTGAGTTTTGCACTGGCTACTTGTCTGATACCAATGCTATTGGATTACCGAAGCCTAGCCATGATGAACGGATCACAGGAAAAGGGACATCGGTAAGTAAGCTGTTTACCCCTGCTTTTGGTGAATTACAAAATGCGCATCTATATATTTTGCGAAATTCTGAACTAGTACAGCCTTATGTGGATGCTCATCTTTCAAAAATTAAGGAAAGTCATCGTGGTTGGACTGACAAACAAGTACTCAATGAACACAACCGAACATTTGTGAATTGGTTCAGTGATGCGGTTGCGGATGAAAATGTTTCAGAGACATTAAAGTGGTTATCTTATAAGCCGAGTCACGTTGTGCTATCATATTTGGCCTATGACATAAATGGATTCTCATTTGCTACTAAGACTCAAGATGAAAGGAGCACAACGCAAGATAGTGGGGTAACAGTATTGTCTGAGGCTCTACATGTGTCTAGTTCTAGAGATAGAAATCCAGTGTATGCCAATATGTCTTATTATGGGGTGATTGAGGATATATGGGAGCTTGACTACGTTACCTTCAAAGTCCCAATTTTCAAATGCATATGGGTTGACAACAACAGTGGCGTTCGAACTGACGAATTGGGATTTACTTTAGTTGATTTGAACAGGGAAGGTTTCAAAGGGGAACCCTTCATACTTGCGTCCCAGGCAAAACAAGTATTTTATGTCTCTGATCCCGTTGAGAAAAAATGGTCAATTGTACTACAAGGTAAAAAAATTGCATGTCGGTGATGACATTGATTTTCATGATAATCACGTAGTGCCACCGTTCTCATCAGGTTTTCCCCCACTTAGCACAATTGAGGAGGACGACAATATGGATACATTCATTCTCCGAAACGATCACGTGGAAGGCATTTGGGTTGATGATCATTTGTCAAACAAAAGAAAGACACTATCTTGAGATGTAGTGTGTAAGTTATTACTCACGTTTCCATATCTAGATTTTTCATTGTAATTATACTACTGTGAATTATCAGAAATTGCAAGTTCACTAACATGCAAAGTTTGTTTGCTGATTTTGCGATGGTGTCTGACCAAAATGCGATCTGTTATTTAAACTTAGTCTTCTTATATTAGTGATCCATATCTATTGTCGTATAAAGTTGTACAGGTAGTTTTGTTCTACTTACAGGCGATACCATGCAAAATTTTTACAAAACAGACTGGTGTGACGAATCTGTTATTGAGATCGTGGTTAGGACATTGTCGGATCAAATCATTAAAGCGTTCCCATACTTCTCGGAATGACTCTCCATCATGTTGCTGAAAATTCATTATATCCATTCTCATTTTCTCTAACTTAGCAGAAGGAAAGTATTTAGCCAAGAATTTCTTTTGGAGTTCCTCAAAAGTTGTCATAGCATTTGCACCCCCAATGGATTTGAACCAATGCTTTGCTTTGCCCCTCAGAGATAATGGAAAAAGAATTCTATGAACTTCACTTCGATCCACTATCGGGAGTTTGAAAGTACTGCAGAGGCCTAAGAACCAATCCAAAGGTTCATTAGGATCTTCATTGTCTAATCCTTGAAAGAACTGGCCTTGAGTTATCATTGACACTTTCAGAGTGGGGATATGGTAGCTCTCAACGTCTATATCCTGTTGATCAAATCCACTCTCAAAATTGATTGCATAGTGGTCACCAAACCGTGGTGCTTGTGCTCCTTGGTTGGCCATTCTCTTTTCTTTCTGTCGGCTTCTCAAGGTTTTTGGTAGTTCAAGATCTAGTGGAAATTCTGGTTTTACTTCAGATCGAAGCCTAGGTATACAACACACCACAAGTGATAGCAAAACACAAACAACACCGTAGTAACAAAGGTTGTAAATGTAAACTAAAGAAACAGAACAAAACACTCAACACGAGAACTTCAAGAATAGATTGCACCTTGTAGTAGAGGAATGTAACAACAGAATCGCAAGAATGAAATAAGAAGACAGGAGTAAACAAAACAGACCAAAACAACAACAATTAAACGAAAACAGAACAACAAAATAAAATCAAGGAACCGTGACTTTCCCAACAACGGCGCCAAAAATTGACAGGCTTGTCGTGTACCTTGCAATTTTACCCTATTCACTAATGTAGACATGGTGAGAGGGATCGTATCCACAGGGAAAGAGATGGTTCAAGAATTCAAATGTTGATCCGCTAATCGTCACAAAAAATAAGGTTGCAATAATAAAAGCTAAGATAACCGGAACTGGAAACACAAGATAAACACAGGTAATAAAGTCTAAATGCAACAAGAAGAAATGTGATGCCCTAGAGTTCTATGGCTGGATGATTACACATTTAGATCACTCTTGCGGTGCAACTAAACATGCATGCTAGACAAGAGGGGAACTTCGTTGCCTAGAGTCTTAAGCCACAACTGGCATGTCGACCACACTATGCTTTAATCCTCTTGACACCTTCCTATCCCATGGTGAGGCCTGAGGTCGGTGATTTCATCCCGTAACATCCCAATCCACTATTCCTAACAAGTTTAACACTCGAATATTAGAAACTTCCCATGGCAAGGCCTGTAACTAAGGTCTAATGTGCTCGTTAACAACAGAGGACATTTTTTTCACTCGAATCTTATGATCTCATAATCTATGACCGGCATGGCGACCGCATCCTAGAAAACAAGCATGCAAAACGAGTGAAAAGACTCGATTCATGTTCTTATTCCACAGAATTCACAACAAGGAAGATGCATTAAACTCAGACTCAGTATGACTGCCGCAGTCTAAGTTCAATACATATATTCCAGAGCAAATATGTGAAACTTAACTAATGTTCACAATCAAATCAGGAAATGAATCATTTCTTCAAAGATTACGTTTATTGCACCGAATCAAGCATCTAAATTGTGCACTCATCCATTAGAACCCTAGGTCATCACGCGATTAGCCAGAAAACTCTTTCTTCATCTCAATTTCATCAAATTGTAATATTAACAAACTCATTTCCATTCAATTGGAGGATTTTACCGATTAAAGTACAGAGATTTGTCAATTCCTTTATCAATTGAGAATAAGGAAGCAATTTCCAGTCCAAAACCACGATCGGAATTAAGATCGGAGTTCAGTTTGTAGAGAGAGAAAATCTAGAGAGAGAAAGTTTTAGAGAGGGAAAAATTCCCGCTCCAAAATCAAAAGTCTGTTACAATTCTAGAATAATCGATCACATAATGTTGATTAAACCCTCTATATATAGAGGTTACAAAAAAGTAAATAATACGCAAACGTGAAATGACTATAGTATTACAGAAATGCCACTGCATTTATCAAATGGTCCATAAGTCAGCTCGCATAATGCATCACACCACGTCTTTGAGCCTTGGATCTCTACGACTTTGTTCCTCATCAGCACGTCTCCGAGCCTCCATTGATCACGCCTCCAAGGTCCCTGCACAAGAAACACAATTCCATACTTAGCCAAATTTCTTCAGTTGAACATCACAACTCAACTGCGATGCATCGCAGCACAAAAAAAAACCTTCACTGCGATGCATCGTGGTGTAACCACTATGAGGGCAATGAATCACTACGACGTATCGCAGCACAAAAAAAACCCTTCACTACGATGCATCGTGGTGTAACCACTATGAGGGTAATGCATCACTACGATATATCACAGCACAAAAAGATTTCATGGCGATGCATCTCCACGATGCATCGCCGTGTAATGTGTTAGTGTGTGTGTTCCAAATGTAGTGAAGAGTGTTGTGAGTTGTGTATGTAATGAACATGAGTGTATGCTTATGGTGTGCTCGGCTTATGCTTGTGTAGTGTCATGCTTGTCTTGCGGTGAAGGTGTGCAAGAAGTGTATGTTAGGTGCTGGAGTTGTGGTTCATGTATGGCGCGCAAGATTGGTGCATGAAATGCGCATGTGGTGCATGGTGCATGCATGGTGCGTGCATGTGGTGCATGTTTCATGCATGAATGTGCACAAGAGTACGCATAAGTGTGCTGTGAAGTGCCCATGTGTGTGCACAAGTGATGCTGTGAAGTGCCTATGCTGCAGCATGCATGCGCGAGCTGGTGGGCACGAGCGCACGCCGACGCGAGCGACGACGTGCAGCAGCGCTCGATGACTTGGAACAGCCGCTCGCGCGGGGCTGTGCTTAGCGCGCGGTGATACACGCAATGACTTGGTACAGCCGCGCGCACAGCCTGTGCGGCGACCTCATGCGATGAGGTGCAGCGACGAGCATCAATTTCCAACCAAACTCTGGCCCTAATACGTTGTGAATTTGGAAAACCCTAAAACATGAACGTTGTAGTCCCATGTCCTAGCTTTCCATAGACTTTTGAATCACCCAAATCGGAGCTCGGACGGGAGAGCTATGGCCAAAATACCGAAGTATGGCTAGAAGAGAACTTGCACTGCGATGCATCGTGGTAAGGGAGTGATTGCACTACGATGTGTCTGTGGTTTGTATAGAGTCACATCTTGATGAACATGGTGATATCATGAATGAAAATAATGTTGAACTTGCTATTGAAAAGGTCAACCCATTGATTGACACTTTTTTGGAGGCCCCAACTATTGAAACAGTAATTGAATCTAGGGATCTTAATGATGACTCACAAGAAGTGCTAAATGAAATCACCTTGTTAACTAATGATAATGATTTTTGTGTATTAAGAAAGAAAAGACTCCAGAAATTTCCCGTGTTAGTCTAGATAAGGAAGATGTGCGGATTTTGTATGACATTGCTAACATGGTGGAAAATTGCTTTATTGATACATCCATTTTTGAACTGACTGATGGGTTTGTTGAGACCTTGAATAAACAACCATTGGTTGAGCCTTGCAGGATTAAAAGGGTTAGTATGGTGGAAGATGAAAATTAGGTGCCTCCATTAGGGGAGCCTAAGTGGTTCAAAATGAAAGTTGAAGTGGTTGCTCTTGAGGTGCATGAGTTTAATCACCTCTTTGAAGATACTTCTCAAGTGGCCTACAAGAGGAAGAAAAGTGCTTACAAAATATCATCTCTATGGTACAGAGATGCATATTTTGATTACAGAGCTGGATATTCCAGATTGTAAAGATGAAGGATTGATGGATATAGTCTAGCTGGAGACTTACAAAACCCAGAACTACTTCTTTTCTCCCTTAGCTTTAATAAAGTATTCTGGTTAAACTAGTCTTTATGTTTTCTTGCATTTTGTCATATTCACTAAGGCCACTCATGTTGTAGGGGCATGCACATGAAGGAAGTTGCGAGGGAAATAGACAATGCACACATAAGGCTTAGTGTGGGGGAGTGGTGTTATGGACCACTCCCATGCTACACACAATCACTTTGTTTGACATTTAAAGCATGAATTGTGCATATGCCACTTAGTGTTACTAATTTCATATATTTTACACCACTATGACTCCTAATCATGGTGCGCGACACTTTGCTTTGATGCAACCTCCATGTCATGTTTACTTTGCATCAATATGTAGTGTAATTTTGTGAGTGATTTTTAATAAGCTTGGTTTCTCCATGTGCAGGACATTTTTCATGCAAGAGGGAACTATGGACAACGACACTCCACCAGGCAAACAATGGAATTCATGACATATCAATATCAGGGAGCTCCTAAAACTATCTTTACTTCACATTGAGGACAATGCAAGTTTTAAGTGTGGGGGAGTGAATGTTTACAGTGGTTTGTGTTTCTTTGACTTTATATGCTTATGTTCTTCATGGAGGAAATTTGTGCTATGTGAAGCAAGGCATGCTACTTTTTCAGTTTTGTTGTGTTATTTTGAGCTTTTGCATATTACACCCCGTATAGGTTGTGTTCTTCATTTTTTGTGCAAGTTTTAAGTTTTTTGTAAAATTTTGATTTTGAAATTTTTGTGTCTAAGTGTTGTTCTTGAACACAATTTATCTGTAGTGGACATTTCTGTGGGAAAATTTCTCTATCCATGGAATGTTTGAAGTGTTGAGTGTTGTTGTTTTGGTTGGTTAGTGTTTTTAAGTTTTTTTAGGAGCGTGATTGTGTCCTAATAAAGTGTAATGTGTGAAATGAAATGAAAAGAGGTGTAGTGTGATCGGGGCTAAAAATACATATTTTTACCCCCTCATTTACTTGAGTTTATGCTTGTCTTTGAGGATTTTATTGTTGTTTATTGAATAAATGCAGGATTTCAAGTTCAATGAAGCTAAAAGAAACAAAATCCAGATTTGATGTGAAAAAGTGGGAAAAAGAACCAAAAATCACTCAATTCGGATTACCAAAGACAAGATGGCACAAAGGAGAAAAGATGGGAATGCAAGGCAAAACTGGGCAGAACGGAAAGCAAAGTTCAAACGAGCATATCGCGGCTTCTACTTAACAAAAAGAAGAGTTATTGGATGTTTTGGAAAGATCTACCAGAGTACTAAAACTGTTATGTTTGGACTTACTCCCAAATCTGCTGGCAAGATGGTTGAAATTGAGGGTTAAGTCAACATACACCAAAGAATTCGGAAAATCAGAAGCCTATGTCACAGTTTGGGAGAATATTCATAACTTTCATTCCGGAACTCCAAATTCAATGATTCTTAATGCATTGGAAAGCCAAGAGACATGGATACAATTCCTATGAAGACAAAAATGCCCAGTTCGGCATGGACGACATTCCAAATAGCGTCCGAATAGCATCTAAGTGTGCTGTCTGAAATCCTGAAAAATAGTGGCTATGGGACTAACACCTTCAAAAATTCCATTTCAGCCCCTATTTTAGAATAGGCGGGGCACTTTATATAATTATTGATTTTTAGTCATTTCACTAACTATTTAAGATTTCTTAAATACTAAGTTAGGTATCTAGGACACAATTAGCAATAGCTCACAAGAACACACCTTTTAGTATGTCTTCTTGGTGTTTTCATTTCTTAGGAGAGAATTCTTGTAACGTTTGGCTAATTGGAGTGGAAATCAAAGGGAAGCTTGGACCTTTAGCTTGGAATCAACATTTGGGAAATCTCCTTATCTTGGGTTGTCTCTTCCTTTGCACTTTCTTGCTAAATTCATTGCTTAATTTACCATTTGGGTTTGCTCTAATTAGCCATGATGGGCTAAATTGTGTGGTGTCTTTGGAATTAGGCTATGGGCTTTTGATAATTTGTTTGTATTGTGATGAAATGTTATGGGCTTGATTATATTTTTCATATGCTCGATTTTAAGGTCACATTTCTTGTGCAATATCCTTGACTTGAAAGTGAGAATTGGGTCATGTTGTGAGTAGAATATTAATCCATTGCATGTTGTGATGAAGAGACATATTTTTCCATGATAATGTTGATTGAATCAATTCCATGAATTAGCCCTAAGCATATGGAAACCAAGTCTACACTAGCATGACAACCTAGTTGGGGACTTGGCTTGGAAGGTGTGTATTTACAATGACATAGAATCGATTGACTTTGATTGATCTATTAATTGTGGTTGAGTTTGGTCCGGTATAGTCTTAGCCACCAAATTTCCACTAGACAACATTAAACCACATTCTTCAAGCTATCACATGAATCACCAATGCTACAAATGATTGAGAAATCTAGTCCTAAATTCCAATGATACACTTATCTACTTGATTTCTACTCCCTAATTTTGAAGCTAAAGTCCTAGATCAATTAGTTGACTTAGTGTAGGTTTAGTCTTGTTGCATATTATCTTGTTTTCTTTCCTTAGTTGCATTTTTCATTACTCTACATACTAGACACGAACTCTTAACAAGACCCCCCTCTCTATGGAATTCGACCCCTTGCTTCCAAGTTCTACATATTTAGAGTTAGGGTATTTGTTTGTTTGGGTTGCATGATAAACTCACTCAACAAAATGGCGCCGTTGCTGGGGAGGGGCTATTTGTGTTGAGATTAGTGTTTGGTATTTTGAGTAGATTGTGTACATATTTTTTTTCTTTTTCATTTGGGTATTGTTTTTGCATTTTGTGGTGTCTTGAATTTTTTTGATTTTCTAGTTTTGGTCTTTTAGTTGCTATTTTACATTTAGTTATTTTCATCTTTTTGTGTTGTTTTTCAGTTTTATGTATTGGTTGTTTTTCCAAGTATGTCCCAGTTTGTTGGGGATCATCTTGAGCTTAATCATATTGACCCTCCAAATGTGGTGGATGACACACAACCACAATCTAGACTATTTGATGCCTTCTTACCATTGGAGTGTTGGGAGTCCCTTGAGTCTTAATTGGTTGATTTGAATTGTAAATTGAATGTTGTTCAAACTAGTTGGGGATATATTGTTGCTCACTGCAGGAGCAGTGTTGAAATCGTGTTTGAGCATCATAAAGGCAATGAAGGGCCATGGCTAATCAAAGATCAAAGCAATGAATTGTTGGAGACATTGGATGCACTTATTGAAAAAAGGCAATCAAGGTTGGATTCAATTAATGCAACTTAGAGACAAAGTGCGGTAAAATTTGGTAAAAATCTTTCTTCTCCATGTGTTATTGAAGGGAAGCACTACTCAAATATTGACTTGAGCAACAATGAATTTACATTGCAGAGGACATTGTTAATATAACGAGTAGTTGGAAAAAAGCAATTTCGTTCATGAGATCTCTTGGCCTCCAAGAGGACTTTGATAGCTTTAAACCCCGCATATATGCTTCTCATGTTGATTGCCTAACTTGTGAACAAAAGTTTCCAAGTAGTCACTATGTTGGTTTAAATGATGAGAATTTGATGATTTGTAAACAAGTAACTAACATAGTGCGATCTTGTTTTGTTGATGCATACATTGATGAGCTTACTGTTGAGTTTGATAAATAATTGTGTTGTTGAGTTTGATAAATCATTGTGTGCAAAGCCATTTTTTGAGTCTTGTAGGGAAGAATGGACTAGTAGGGATGAGACACAAATGCTTCCAAGTGAAGTTGAAACATTGGAGATCCGACGTCCCTTGGAAATGAAGAATAACTAGTGTCTTCTCCAGCATTTCTTCAAACGGACTCGGAGAAAGACGAAGCGGGAAGGTTTGGCTCTGAAATATGCGGAATTGCGTTATGCTGATTGGATTTTGCTATGAAATAATAGACTGAAATCTTCAGATTCTTATTTGATTCCTACTATACTTCTTGGTTATTTGATTGATTTGATAAATGCTTATAATTCCCATTTAAATTTCAATTGCTGCTGGGCAGAATTGGATTATTCCTTTGATGAACCGGAACAATGAAGTCCAGTTCAGAGTCTGAATTCTCTCTGAATTCACGATTAATTCTTGACTCTGAATTCAAGAGAATTCAGAGTTTTTTTATTCCTATGAATTTTAATGCTGATAGAAGATTTTTTGGGTGAATTATTGGATGAAATTTTCTATATTTTGTATAATTTTCTGGAGGCTGCTATAGCTGCTACCAAATTGTCCATGTTCAGATATTTCTGCAAACGGTTGTTGATGAACTTTTGCTTTCATTGGAAGGCTATGGATTTAGCCTTTATGCCTTGATATTTTGGTTTTTCTTCCTTGATGTGAATCTGCTATTGAATCTTTGGAATAGGCGTTCAGTGGTACAATTTCAGTTCCGATTGCTTCAAATATGGATATCTTAAACTTGAATGTCTCAATTCATGGTTGTGCCTTCACTGGACTTAAATGCTTTAATGCTGTAAATTGTGATTCGGGTTACACTAACAATTCCAAAGTTTTTATTGACGGACTATTCCTCCGTTGGTTGAGTAGAGCTGCATTTGCATTAGAACGGGGAACATACATGGCAGTGTCTACTTCATTTGCTCTATGTTGTATAGAATAGCTCCATAAATTGCACACTTTGACTAAATCCAAACTCTAGAAAACCGACATGACACAAATTCATGCTGTGCTTACATATAATTCATTTCAGGCATATACTTGTGATCTGGCTTATCTGTGAATGAAGTTGATGTTGTGCTGCAATATGATGACTACATGGATAGGTGATGCTCTCATGTATGGACATTTACTTCGCCTGTTTAGTGCTCTTCTACTACCTTAGGGAAATTGTACTATTAACTACAGTTGGTAGCATTTTTCATATACTTCTCATAGAGATTTAGAGTATTGAGACTTTGGTAATCACTAAAGTTGCTTTCCTATAATTCCCTGCATTAGATCATGATGTTTCATGTAATGGAGTAGTACTCCAACTCTATGGGTCATATGCTTGTAACGGTGTGGTCGGGTATATCCAGCACCGTATTTTGCTTATCATGATATAAAGTTTTCTTTTTCTTAAAAAAAAAAGAAACATTTGGAATCCCAAGATTCATAATGGAATAAGAAGACGAGGTGCTTACCTTGGAGGAACAACAATGGTACAAGGTGGAAGTTAGAGAAGTTGTTCCTCAAGTTCATGAGCTCAAGCACCTTCTCAAGAGCCTGCAAAATGTGCCCTACAAGAGGCATAAGAGTGCTTATGAAAGGGCATTTTTCTAGTATAGAGATGGATATTCCGACTTTTAAAGGAGATAGGTTCAAGAATAAAGTCTAGAAGAAGACTAAAGAAACCCATAACTACTTCTTTACTTAATCTTGAATAAAGTTTTTTGTTAAGTTGTTTGTTTATGTTTCTTGCTTTTCATTAGATGTTTTCATGTTGTAGGAATTTCAAGAAGAAACCACACAAAGATTTAAGTGTGGGAGAGGGAGAGAACTAGTGAAGCGAAGTAAAATGACTAAGTGTGGGGGTGTATGTATTGAGGCTTTATTTTGATATCCCCTATACAACTTCGCCCAAGTGCTATTCTCATGATACATTATACACCACAATGACCAAGTTCATTGTGTGGCACTCACTTGCACACTTCATCTATTCTCTACCCCGCCTTACACAACATAAGCACCAAATCACACACTCACAACACACTCATGTACTTATATAGTGGTACCAAGTTCACGACATGTAATCATTCACTCAAATTCTTAACGTTATGAGGTATGAGCTCATTTCCTTGTTATTCATAGAATATTTCTTTTGCCATGGGAAATACCTTCTTGAGCTTACATTGAGTCATTTGTTGTGAATGAATGCTAGTTGGGTAATTTGAGTGCATATTTTCACAAGTGTAAAATTGATTATTATTTGTGGGATTGAATACTTTCATGAACTTAGTGCAATATTAGGACGCCTTTATGTGCATTATGTTCTACTTCATGTTTAAACACATTGTGAATTATGTGCACATGAGTGGGGAAATTGTATTCATGCCATAATGTGAGTTGAGATGCTTAGGATAACAATATGGAAATGCATTCTTTCTTGGAAGTCTTGTAGACATGTTATTTTATTTTTATTTTTTTAATAGTGTTCTTTGGTGTTGTTATCAACTAGATGAGTGCATTCCAACATGGATGGAGCAAGATAGCACACCAAATCAACTTAGCAAACATTGGAGTTCATTGCCTACTAAAAAAGGAGTTCTTTACCTTATTCTTTGACTTACATTGGGGACAATGTAAGATTCTAAGTGTGGGGGAGGGAATGTTTGCTATTGTTGATACTTTCTTATGTTGAGAAATGATCATCATCTTTGTTGGAAGGAATTGAATGAAAGAGTTGATGCAATACATGTTTGTTGTTAGTTTTTTTTTTAGTTTTTTTTTGAGCTTATTGTGCAAAGTGAATTGCTAGTGAATCAATATTGCATGTTTCCGTATGTTATGTGTTTTGTTATTTGTGTGAACTTTTTCAAATTTTTGTGATCTTGTGAATAAGTTGTGTTTTTGACACAAAATGTAAGGTTGGCAATTTTGTTAAAGATCATAACTATCCATGGAAAGTGAACTAATGATGGAAATGAATTTTTGTGCAACGAATGATACAAGTTTTATGGAATAAGACTTAATGGTTGAGGATAACTTAGTGCTAAGTGATAGAAGTTGAAGTATAGTGTGGAAAGTTTGTGTTTCAATACATTTGTTTTCAAGCACAAGTGGGAAAACATATGGGATAGGTTGAGTCATGAAACAAGGTAAGAACTAGGGATGTCTTTTTCAAATGAATAAAGCTTACCTTTTACCTTGTAATCTTGTGAAAACTAGTGTGAACACATACGCATTGGAGGATATGATTTGAACTATGGCTTAGTTTTAATTGTCTTACTTTTACACATTCCCAATTCGATGCTAGATTGCCTATTGAACTTAAAAGAAAGTTTGAAATAAAAGGAACTTGTATGATTGGGAATAGGTATAAAAAGCTATAAAACCTTTAGCATATGTTTAATTTGTTGAATTTCTTACCCGTCCTCTATGAGATAGCCTCTTGAGTGAAAATGACATTCGTGCATGGAACTCATATGATTGGGTAGTGGCGAGAGCGTCGTCTCTCTCGCAATTTTACCCAAAACAACTAACTAGAAGCAAGCGGTAAGTGGGATCGTATCCTTAGGGAAATGGTAGAATTAAAAATTGTACAGTGATAAAATAAGCAATTAAGCGATGTGTAGACTGAATAGAAAACAAACGAGAAATCAACCAAAAGGAGAAAGGTGTGCTGCCTTGAGGGAGGCCAGTGGTAATGACTTCAATCGGTTATCCTTGACTTAGTGTTGACACATGTATGAGGGGGTCGGTTTTCTAGTGAACTTAACATTGATCTCCTTGATAGGTCTCCCAATCCTAACCCACCATGCTCCTCTATCTTCCCTTGATAGGGCAAGATTTAGGCTCGCTTCCTAATTCCAGATCCCTATCTAACACTACACTAAGACAAGTACTAGTGTGCAAATGATCCTAAGTCTTTTCATTCCTTGACCTCCACTGTCAGTGGATACCGCACAGTAGAAAATCGCTTCCTCACCCAGATCTTAGGACTCATACATAGGTTGTTCTATGTTCTGTTGGTTTCATTCCAATTTCCTTTAATTACACTGAATTGATTTCAGTGGATACCGCAAATCATATAAAGGCATAATCGTGTGTGAGTAAATATTGAAATGGAACACTAACTGACATGGAACTTTAACCAAACACAAAATATGCAATTCAAATGTCTCAAAACGATACTAAGTCATTACACTTAATCCCTCAAAGCAGCACTGAAAATCTAGCCGATCATGTTGATCGGCTTTGAAAATGAGTTTAACAAAGCCAGATCAAACATTGCTATTACAAACGGATAGAGTTGAATGATCTCCACGACTCTCAGAACTCCTCTCTCTCTTCTCAGTTGATCCCCTGTCTGGAAGCCCCCTCTTTGATCGATCTCTCCAGCTTTTATAGTTTTTCATTGCCGACTTAGCTTGGTGAGCTTCCTGGAAATTTCCTTTGTGTAGCAAGATGTTGACACGTGCTCCTGCATTTACAACAGATCATTTGGTGAAGACACGTGTACTTAAGAAATGACAATAATCAGTACACAATATTGGAAAGCTTAACTACTAAGTTTGCTAAATAAGTTAGACAGAATGCGGAGTTGGTGTCTACGAAATGCATGAGGAAATGACTAACTAAAATGATGAAATAACAATGTGCATGGAAGACTTCCTAACTTAAAACATGAAAACAGTAAAATAGACTAAAAATAGCAATGGAAGGAAATATGCATTGAAGTGCAAGTGATGTAAGTGGGGTGGCGGCCGCACGATGCGGCCGCCGTGTGTGCGTGTGTGAGAGGGCGGCCGCACGATGCGGCAGCCGTGAGGGGTTGGCGGCCGCACGATGCGGCCGCCGTGTTTGTGTGTGTGTGGGCGGTCGCATCGTGCGACCGCCGTGCGTGTGTGGCGGTCGCACGATGCGACCGCCGTGTGTGTGTGGCGGTCGCATCGTGCGACCGCCGTGTGTGTGTGTCTTTTGTGTGTGCTGAATGAGTTGTGCGTTTGTGTGCTTGTGTTGAGAGTTTGTGTAGTGTGAATAGCTGTGGACTTTAAGCTTTGTGTGATGTGTGCTTGTGTGAATAGTTATGGACTTCCAAGAAGAGTTGGAGGTCAGTGGCATACACGACTAAGTATTTTTGCACAAAATCACAAAATATTCACATTATCACACGATACTTAGCCATTTCTCAATGTTTCCAAATACTGCACATTTTGCATACCATTGACACACCAAGCATCATTTTCACTCATAATTCACAACAAAGAATAAAGAAAGCGGAGCAAATAAGTCGACTAAACATCGACTTATCATCCCCCCACACTTAAGTCTTTGCTAGTCCCGAGCAAAGTAAATCCAACCACCAACTTCACAAACAACTCTCTCAACCTCATCAACTATCCATTATAAAACTTTCGCATGCATAACATCGTTTTAATAAGCAAGTCCACAGTTTATTCGATTCACACAAAGTTGCCAAGCATGGTATTACGAATAAAGACCAAGGCGCCCGCGTGAAGTGTGTGCTGAGAATTCCTTATGCTCACAACGTTGTCTATGCAAAGTACTCAAGCAGACACTTAACCAAAATTCTTGCACTACAGTCCCTTTGTCCACACACACGAACACTTTGTGAATTTAACAAACATAAAACTTAATATGCACATTGGTGCTTATTCGTGCCGTACTTTTGTGCTTGGCTGCCAGGGTTTTGTGGCTATTTTTTCACTTTATTCGCCCATTTGGCTTTTTCTCAGCATAAACATCATAACTCAAGCATTCGTGTTCGTGCGTGTCTTCAATGGACTATATATTAAAAATGCAAGAACAAGTGTGTACAAGTAGATTGCACATACAAGTTATGAAGCATAAGCATTCTCCTATGTCAAAGATGTTGCTGGCACTTCTATCTTACCTTAACGTTATACTTTACTTAGCACTCTGTATGCATCGACTGAACACCGTGAGCTTGTGAAAGAAAATTTTTTGCATACATCGAACATCAAACACTTAGCACCTATTACTAATATACTACACACCACCTCCGATCCCCTGCACACTTAGCAAACACAGCATAAAAATTGAAATTTTTCAAAGGCCCTAGGCCTCACAAACATCAGCATGACAGGAAGCAAGCATCATTCACACAAGCATAAACAATCAAGCTCATACAAACACAATTCACAGTCACCACCATAAGCCAAAACTCTCCCCCCACACTTAAAATGAAGCAATGGTCGCCATTGTGAGAAAGGAAAGAGTCTACCCAGTATCAAGCGTCGGGAAGTGGTGGTTGGCCAGAGAAACGGGAGAATCCTGGGAATTGGGTTTGCGCTGGCCTGAAGTTTGGTGAGGCCGAACCAGCATTGGAGTTCATGCCTTGTTGCATCACCACTCGTGTAGTACTCGAGGTATCCACAATCATACGGGAGTGACTTTCCATTTCTTCCAGAGGAGGGAAGTATGAATCTGGACCTCGGGTTTGGTGATGGTGTACCATCATCAAGTTCAAGTTGTGGACGTCTGTTTGGCACTGGGTTATTTTGTTGTCCAGTGTTGTCCATTGAGTGGTGTGCTCTTGCCTCATTGAATCTATCCTTGTACCAATGACCCCCATACAAGTTTTCACTCCAGCCCACCGCCCCTCTATGTTTTCCATATGCTGCGTCAAGGCGTTCTGTTGATTTTGAATTGCTGTCCGCATTCCCTCCAAAGCATGCTGGATATGGTTGAAATTCCCTAGCGACTGAGGTGGCTGTCGGTTAGGCTGGGGTTGAGCTGGTGCGGCTTGATCCTCACCAGTGTTGTCCATTGATCCTCACCCTGTCCCTTTCTCTTGCTTCTTTTTCCAAACTTTCTCTGTCTGCTCTTTTTACGGTTTGATATTGCTTGATTTGGCCATCTTTTATGGGCAGTGCCGGGTTGCGACTTTCCTCTCCTGCAGTCAATTTGACCCCTGCTTTCACAGCTTTTTTGCACAGGAAGAGAGGGAAATACAGGCTTTGGTGATCATCAGCTAATGCGTGACCGATGTATGTGATGATAAGCTGGCCCATATCCACCGTGAGTCTGTTTTTAATAGCGTAGACCAAGCAGAGCCTATTGGTGGAAATCCTGGTGGTGTGGGTTGTAGGCATCAGACGGGAGTTGATGAAGAGTAGCCAGGTTTTGGCTTCCGCCGTCAGATCTTTTAGCTGTACATATCTCGGGTGGCCATGTCGACTTCTGACCCAATCGACTCCCGGTAGACTCAGTGTCCCCAAGATTATGTCCATGTCCCCCGCGTTCTTCAGATCATCAAATTCGTCTGGAGCATAGTCCTTGAGCCCGTAATGTTTGTTCACTAACTGGGGCTTGAGCTTAAGGTACTTCTCCCCGTATGAATACGCCCTTTGAAAGCACTTTCTTCTCACCGGTTCCTGCAGCGTTGGCATAGAATTCCTTGGCGATGGCTACATTGCAACTATCAGGTGCCTCAGTCAGTTTTTGCCAATTGTAGTGCTTGATGATATCAATGTATGACTTTTCTGTAATGACCATTGCCCTTTCTATATGGATAGGTCTAATGGCGAACTCGCAGAATTTTGTTTGGGCCTCGACGTTATAAAACCGCTGAAGGATGTTCTGCTGAGCAACCTTTCTCTTCTTCTGAGTGGAGTCTTGCACGTCCTCTCCCTCTGGGGCGTACTCTTCGTCTGAGCTATAGTCGTCAGATGATTCGTACTCCCTCACTTTGGCTTTCCCTCTAGATGCTTGTCCTTTTTGTTTGGTTGCAGTGGTCTGTGAGGCTTTCTTGGGTGCCATGGTACCTGGAGATCACAACGTTGCATGAGTGGAATTCTATTCAAGCCCATTATAGTGAGGTCCACACATGCATCAAGACTCACATCCACAAAATATTTTCATTTAGCATTTCATGACAATTATGTACAGGACGAAGATTGCATGTTAACTCATAAAGCCAGATTTCATGAAGTAAGCAATTTGCTCATGAAGAGTTTCGGTGGGCTTTGTTCCCACGGCTTTCCCACCTCAGGTTCATGCATTTAACATTTCCAAGCACAACCGTGTCACACCAAGGTTTCAAAATTGTGAAAGAATCAAGAACACGATGTCATACATATACATAGTATTTATATGCAAGCTAGACCAACAAAAATCATCATGAAATTTTCCCTTTCCAACTCAAATATACAAGAAGTTCACAAAATAATCATCATGAAAAATCGAGCACAAGGATTTCACACTAAGAATCAATATTTAGCTCTTGAAGCAAAGTGAACTTCGGCGTGTCATGCCCATTGGAATTGGAATTTAAATCGATGCTTAAGGTGGTGAGAAACTTACGTGATGTGGATGTTAAACTCCTAAAACGCAAACACGTGAAATGAAATTTTTGGTGGCCTCTGGACGCTTGAAGCAAATTGCTATTCTTCCTCCTTGCCCTCGGCCGAATTCACCACAATGATGAGTGCAAGTGATGGTGATTTTTGTGTATGCATGTTGATGGTATTTATAGACAAATTTGCATGCAAGAATCGGCTAAAGGAAAGCTAGAAAACAAATGCATGTGAGTGCACTAGAAAACAAAGTGGATGATGACAAAATACTAGAAAACAAAAGGTGTTCAATCTTGTCATCACTTTCCTTGCATCATTCGGCCATTTGCACACTTTCATTATCAAACAACTTGGTGAGCCCATAATGTCATGCATTTGTCACAATTTCATTCAATCATGCCATGCCTTAGCCGATTCACAACCATAGCATGTATATTTCTTTTCATTCATGCATAAATCATGTCAAGCTCCATTTGGCCCTATCATGCATAGCATTTCATACCAAGACAAATCATTTAAGGAATCCAAATGTTATGCATCTTTTTTTTCACAATTATTTCTGGTCATGCACCCAAGAAATGTTATCTACTATGCAATCCTTTTAACGGCCAATTTGATCTTCTCCTGCAATACTTAAGCGAAAATGTCAGCCTATCTTGGATTTGTAATTACAGAGCAAGATTCGATTTGGAAGCTTTTCTTGGAATCAAATATTTCACATTGCTCTGGGGCTACGGATTTTATTCTCACCTTTTTCAGCGCAGAGAATATTCTACACTATTACCTGTCATGTCCCGTGACATCCGGATATGCAAATCCCATCTTTTGGCTTTAATTTCCCATTGAACTCCCATGCACATTTTCGATTTTTTTTTTTTTGCATTTTTCACTCCGTGGCCCATGAGCTTTCTTTGCACCTGAACAGGGTCGAGAGTAGAGTTTCAATCATTTATTTGGAGTTATTGTGCTGCCAAAAACGAAACAAAATAAGGACAAAAAATTAGAAAGGTTGGGTTGCCTCCCAACAGAGCGCTTAGTTTATTGTCTTCAGCCAGACACAGCAGTGTTGTTATCCAAGTTGTGGAGGGTCGAGGTACTGGGTGTGCCCAGTGTCCCTCCAAAGTGGTTGGTGGACTTTCATTTCATGACCTTTGTTTCCTTTCTTCTCTCTTGAGGTCCCGACTCCCACCCTTTTGGGTGGTGGGTCTGAAGTTTTCTTTTTCTCTCGCCAGAACACATGCTTGAGATATTTAAGCAGTGGCGGCTGACTTTTCTTGGTTCGGTCTCCTTGTGGAGGCTTCAATGTCTTGTCCCTGTTATTAACATTTCCAAGCCTCACCTCAGTGGGCACAACTTTCATCCTTTCGTCAGCAGCAACAATGGCGTCAGATAGTTTCTCACACAATGCAACTTTCTTATCCTGCTTATTGTTTTTCCCATTTAACTCCAATTTTTCTTCAAGATTTTGCACTTCATGGATTTCGTGCACATTTGCCATTTTATTCAAACTTTCACCATTTTCATGACTTTCATCAAAATCACATGCAAGGTACATTTCTGTCACAGACGAATCACTTTCAACTTTTTCACCCTAAGGGCTCAATTCATGCAATGTATCAGACTCTTCAATGACCCATACAGTTTCAAAATTTTCACACATGTCATCGTCCCAAAAATCATTTTCAGCAAGAGAAAATTTACGTTTATGCTCAAAATTCAAGGGTTGGGGATTACCTTCCACCAAGCTCGCTAGGCAACATTGTTCTATGGAGTGAGGGTGTTTCATGGCATAGTCGACATTGAAGATGACCTCCTCACCATTAACCCTAAAGGTTATGGTCTTTCCGTTTACTCCAATGAGAGCATCGCCTGTAGCTAAGAATGGCCTTCCGAAGATGAGTGGCACTTCAGGGTCTTCCTCCATGTCCAACACTATGAAATCCACGGGGAGTACAAATTTATCCACAGATACCAGAACATCCTCCACCATCCCAGTTGGTTGAACCAATGATCTATCCGCAAATTGGAGCATGACTGCTACCGGTTTAATTCGTGACCCCAATCCTATGCTCTCTGCTATGGATAAAGGCATGAGGTTGATGCCTGCTCCAAGGTCACACAAGGCCTTGCTGAAAAATCTCTCACCAATAGAGCATGGAACTGTACAGCTTCTAGGGTCTTTGAGTTTAGGAGGTAGCTCATTGTTGATCCATGCTTGGCTCTCCTTAGTGAGTGGAATTGGTAATTCACAACGCAAAATCTGCTCCTTGTTGGCGATTAGGTCCTTTATGAATTTCGCATATCTCGGCACGGCTGTGACCAAATCCAGCAATGGAACATTCACATTCACATTCTTCACCATGTCCAAAAACCTTGTAAATTGGACCCCCTTCTTTGGTGGAGGTCGAGGTCTCTAGGGGAAAGGAGGGGGTGGTGCATATGGCGACTCATCGCATGGCTCTTGAGCTCCCCTCTTCCTTTTACCTTCTGGGATCTTCACACACTCCCCTTTGTCCCCTTCTGGGATCTTCTCCTCCATAACGATCTCTTCGTCCATGACTTCCTTTTCAAGTTCATCTTTTTGTTCTTCCTGTGAAACTTTCTCTTCCTCTTGTCTCTTGGTTCCACTAAGCTCCTTTCCACACCTCAACGTTATGGCATTGCACATCTCCCTTTCCTTTCCCTTGGGATTTGGCTCCGTATCACTTGGAAGGGCGCCTTGAGGTCTTTGATGGTTGGCTTTAGCCAACTGGCCCACTTGCATCTCGAGGTTTTTGATGGCGGCCTCCATGCTTTTCGCTTGAGCTTCCACCGTGGAGGTTCTTTTCTCAAACATGTCCATTCTACCCAGAATTTCATAGAGTAAATCATCCGTGGACTTTTTCTGTTCCCTATTGCTTGACTCCCCACTTTGGTAGTACTTCCTTTGCTGATTTCCTTGTTTATTCTGTCCCCAGTTGCATTGGCCCGACTGATTTCGGTAGCCTCCATACTGCTGTCGGTTGTTGTAGTTGGCCACATACTGCACTGACTCTTGGGTGAGCTCACACTCATCCGTGTGGTGCTCCCCTTTACATAATCCACACATCAATACAGGTGCCACCTTAGCAGCCTTTAGGTTTTGAACTTGCTTTGTGAGAGACTCAAGTTTTGCTTCCAAGGATGTCTCCTCATCCAGCTCTAGCACTCCTCGATGCTTCCGCACAGGCATCTTCCTAGTTTCTGGAAAGAGGTATTCGTCGTCTGCTATTGAATCAAAGAGTTCTCTGACCTCAAGGATACTTTTATCCTTCAAGGCCCCATTTGCGCTGGCCTTGACCATCAGTGAGGATTCAGGTGATAGACCTTTGAAGAAAATGTTGCGTTCCCTGACCTCCCCAAGGTCATTGTTTGGGCATTGGCGGAGCAATTCGTTGAATCGATCCCATTCTTCCTTGAAGGTCTCGCCATCCTGCTGCTGGAAGTTGCGGATCTCCAACCTCATTCGCTCCAACTTTGCTGGAGGAAAATACTTAGCTAAAAACTTCCGCTCAAGTTCCTCAAATGTAGATATAGCTGGACCACCAATTGAGTTAAACCAGTGCTTGGCCTTCCCTTTCAAGGACAGTGGGAAGAGCACCCTTCTCACATCATCAGGGGTCACTCTTTGCAGCTTGAAGGTATTACAGAGTCCTAGAAACCAATCCAAATGCTCATTAGGGTCTTCGTTGCTTAAGCCTTGAAAGATCTGCCCTTGGGTGATCATGGATACAATTTGTGTCGGGATTTGATAACTTTCTACGTCGATTCCCTGATGATTATTTCTTCTCTCAAAATTTACCGTAAAATGGTCCCCAAACCGAACTGGTTGGGGCTGAGGTCTCTCTTCATTCCGTTCTGCCATTTCAATTTCCCTTCTTCTCTGCCTTAAAGTTCTGTGTAATTCTAAGTCAAGTGCAAACTCTGGAGCTTCACCACGTAGCCTTGCTCTAGGTAGCATAAACTGTGAATTATCACAAGAAAGAAAACACCACTAGAACAAAAGATCAGTAGAATAAAATCAACAGAAACAAATGATGAACTAAAATTTCAACAAAACAGATAAACAACAATTTCAAACAAGAATTCGTATTACTAAGTAAAACTATCACAAAATCAACTCTCAACGCTATGCCTTTCCCCGGCAACGGAGCCAAAAATTGGCGAGAGCTTCGTCTCTCTCGCAATTTTATCCAAAACAACTAACTAGAAGCAAGCGGTAAGTGGGATCGTATCCTCAGGGAAAGGGTAGAATTAAGAATTGTACAGTGATAGAATAAGCAATTAAGCGATGTGTAGACTGAATAGAAAACAAACGAGAAATCAACCAAAAGGAGAAAGGTGTGCTGCCTTGAGGGAGGCCAGTAGTAATGACTTCAATCGGTTATCCTTGACTTAGTGTTGACACATGTATGAGGGGGTCAGTTTTCTAGTGAACTTAAGATTGATCTCCTTGATAGGTCTCCCAATCCTAACCCACCATGCTCCTCTATCTTCCCTTGATAGGGCAAGATTTAGGCTCGCTTCCTAATTCCAGATCCCTATCTGACACTACACTAAGACAAGTACTAGTGTGCAAATGATCCTAAATCTTTTCATTCCTTGACCTCCACTGTCAGTGGATACCGCACAGTAGAAAATCGCTTCCTCACCCAGATCTTAGGACTCATACATAGGTTGTTCTATGTTCTGTTGGTTTCATTCCAATTTCCTTTAATTGCACTGAATTGATTTCAGTGGATACCGCAAATCATATAAAGGCATAATCGTGAGTGAGTAAATATTGAAATGGAACACTAACTGACATGGAACTTTAACCAAACACAAAATATGCAATTCAAATGTCTCATAACGATATTAAGTCATTACACTTAATCCCTCAAAGCAGCACTGAAAATCTAGCCGATCATGTTGATCGGCTTTGAAAATGAGTTTAACAAAGCCAGATCAAACATTGCTATTACAAACGGATAGAGTTGAATGATCTCCACTCTAATTTCTCAAACCCTAGACTCTCAGAACTCCTCTCTCTTTTCTCAGTTGATCCCCTGTCTGGAAGCCCCCTCTTTGATCGATCTCTCCAGCTTTTATAGTTTTTCATTGCCGACTTAGCTTGGTGAGCTTCCTGGAAATTTCCTATGTGTAGCAAGATGTTGACACGTGCTCCTGCATTTACAACAGATCATTTGGTGAAGACACGTGTACTTAAGAAATGACAATAATCAGTACACAATATTGGAAAGCTTAACTACTAAGTTTGCTAAATAAGTTAGACAGAATGCGGAGTTGGTGTCTACGAAATGCATGAGGAAATGACTAACTAAAATGATGAAATAACAATGTGCATGGAAGACTTCCTAACTTAAAACATGACAACAGTAAAATAGACTAAAAATAGCAAAGGAAGGAAATATGCATTGAAGTGCAAGTGATGTAAGTGGGGTGGAGGCCACACGATGCGGCTGGCGTGTGTGCGTGTGTGAGAGGTGCGGCCGCCGTGAGGGGTTGGAGGCCGCACGATGCGGCCACCGTGTTTGTGTGTGTGTGGGCGGTCGCATCGTGCGACCGCCGTGCGTGTGTGGCGGTCGCATCGTGCGACCGCCATGTGTGTGTGTCTTTTGTGTGTGCTGAATGAGTTGTGCGTTTCTGTGCTTGTGTTGAGAGTTTGTGTAGTGTGAATAGCTGTGGACTTTAAGCTTTGTGTGATGTGTGCTTGTGTGAATAGTTATGGACTTCCAAGAAGAGTTGGAGGTCAGTGGCATACACGACTAAGTATTTTTGCACAAAATCACAAAATATTCACATTATCACACGATACTTAGCCATTTCTCAATGTTTCCAAATACTGCACATTTTGCATACCATTGACACACCAAGCATCATTTTCACTCATAATTCACAACAAAGAATAAAGAAAGCGGAGCAAATAAGTCGACTAAACATCGACTTATCAGGTAGAGGTATAAAGATGCCAAAAACCCAAGGCACATCAAATTACTTATATGTGTAGGGAATAAAGTTCATTAATCCTCGATGCAATGTATGAGTGTATGTATGCTAGTGGACATGTAGATTATTAGTGAAAAGGAAGAGTTAGTTTTAAAAGTTAGAAACTATACATTCCATATTATCGCTTATATAATGACATAAAATTTGACCATATGGAACCCGTTACACACTACACACACAAATGTGTTGGAATGGTGCCATGGGCCAATCACATGCTGCACACAATCACTTTCTTTTACATTTCAAGCATGAATTGTGCATGTGCCTAGTGTTACTAATTTCATATATGGTACAACACTATGATCCGTAATCATAGTGCGACACTTTTCTTGTATGCTACCTCCATGTCATGTTTTCCTTACATCAACATGTAGTGTGCTTGAGTGAGTAATTTATAATAAGCTTGGTTTCACCATGTGCAGGACATTTTTCATGCAAGAGGGAACTATGGACAAAGACACTTCACCAAGCAAACATTGGACTTCATGACATATCAACACCAGGGAGCGCCTAAACCTATCTTTACTTTACATTGAGGACAATGTAAATTTTAAGTGTGGGGGAGTGAATGTTTGTTTTGGTTTATGTCTTTTAGACTTTATATGCGTTCTCTCTTTCATGAAGGAAATTTTTTGTTATGATGCTGCAAGCATGCTATTGTTTTTAGTTTTGTTGTGTCATTTTGAGCTTATTACCCGAGGATGTTGTGTTTTTCATTTTTTTGTGCAAAATTAAAATTTTTTTGGGTGAAATTTTGAAATTTTTGTGAAAAGTGATGCTCTTGAACACAAGTTATCTGTAGTTGGCATTTTTGTGAAAAAACTTGGCTATCCATGAAATGTTTGAAGTGTTGAGTGTTGCTGTTTTGGTAGGTTAGTGCTTTTAAGTTTTTTTTAGGTGTGTGATTGTGTCCTAATAAGATGTAATGTGCGAAATGAAATGAAAAGAGGTGTAGTGATAGTGTGGGCAATGAACTGTATGAAATGGAGTATCACTTTGTGTTTGAACTTGTATTCTTCTATTAGCTATGTTCAACCTCTGGTTCATCAAATTTCTATGTTAATGCATGCTAAAAAATTTTCATTTCTGGTTCAAAATTTGAAAGAAATTGGCACGTTTTGTTGGCCAAGGCATGATGTTAAAGTAAATAGATATGCCATGCAAACTATTCAATGACATAGGAGGTAGTTTGGTTTGAGTTGTTCTTTGTTATGCATCTCCTTGGAATTTTAGTGTTCTTGCATATATTGTCCCTTAAAGACACATACGAACTAGTGGTTACACATGAAAGGATTTGGTGGAAAAAGCCTATGGCATCTGGGAATGAAAAGCCGTAAGACCCTAGCATGCAAATTTGGGAAAAAACAACCATAAAACCCAGGCAAAAAGTGGGAAAAAAAGAGCCACAAGACCCAGGCAATCATACACCAATGTGTGTGACAAAAGAAAGCACCAAAGTGCAATTTGAATGTAAATGATCTAATAGAAGCACCAATGTGTGCCATTGATCTTGTGTGCTAGTTGTTCCTACGTGTGGATAAGGAGATTGTGATGCAGTGAATTGTAAGATAGAATAAAAAGGGTATGCATACATAAAGAGCACTGAGCCAGTATTCCTCAGCACACACTTGCACGTATGACATTTTGGACTTTATTCATTGTGCCTTGGTTGACAATGTGTGTTGAAATCTAACAAGTTAGAACGGGGAAACGTTTGAGAGTTTTTGTGTGAAAAATGTTTTGATGAACTTAGAGATTGGACTTAGTAAACAAGGGAGTAACGGTTTGAATGTGAGTGATTAACATGCAAAGTTTGAGTTAGCTTGAGGGCAGGGAAGAGTTGTGTACGTAAAATGTGAGTCTTGCTTGAGGGCAAGCAAGAGTTCAAGTGTGGGGGAAATTGATAAGTGTTATTTCACTTGGCTTTTGACTTGTTTCTCATGCATTTGTGTGGTGTTATGCGCCATTTTGCGCATTTATGTGGTTTGCATCTTTGTGTGCTAAAATGGTGAAAAAGACTAATAATGATGATTAAATGAAACAAATGCATGTTTAAAGTTTAAGAACAAGGAAAGAATTCAAAACAAAGAGTTTAAGTTGATGCTTGTGGAGTTGAGGAAGACCTAAACATGCCTAGTATGTTTACTTGGTAGTTGGGCAGAATAGTTGGTGTACTTCGTTTGAGTGTAACTTTCTTAATACTAAGACAAATGATGAGATCTTGGATGTTCTGGAAAGATATTTGAGTGTACTTCAATTCTTATGTTTTAACTTTCTTCAAGTTCTATTTTCAAGTATGAGAAACGGTGCAACTTTGCAATCACTATTTTAGGGTTTTCATTGTAGACTTCACTGTCGCAGTTTGGTATATTGTTAATATCTTGAGCTACAGACGTCCAATGATGCTGATTCTTGAACCTATGGAAATCCAAGAGAAAGATATACAACTCTTATGTTGACCCCAAGCTCTAATTTGGAAGTGAAAATGCGCGACACATCGCCATGTAAACATATTTATCGTAGTGCAATCACTCCCTTACCACGATACGTCGTAGTGCAAGTTCTCTTCTCGCCACACTTCGGTATTTTGGCCATAACTATCTCGTCCGAGCTTCGATTTGGGTGACTGAAAAGGCTATGGAAAGCTACAATATAGGGCTACAACTTTCATGTCTTAGGTGTTTCCAAATTCACAATGATTCAGGGCCAGATTTTTGTTGGAAGTTGATGTACGTAGCTGCACCTCATCGCATGAGGTCGCCGCATAGGCTGTGCGCGCTGGCGCGCGCCGCCCCGCACACTCTCTGCGCGCGCATGCAAGCTACTGTACCAAGTCATCGCGTGCATCGTCGCGCGCTACTGCAAGCAGTTGCGCGCGTCGGTGAGCGCTCGTGCCTACTAGCGCCCGCATGTGTGCTGCAGCATGGGCACTTCACAGCATCACTTGTGTACACACTTGGGCACTTCACAGCATCACTTGTGCACACACATGGGCACTTCACAGCACACTCATGCATACTCTTGTGCACATTCATGCACACAATTATTGCACCACATGCACGCACCATGCATGCACTATGCACCACATGCGCATTTCATGCACCAATCTTCCGCCATACATGAACCACAACTCCAGCACATAACATGCACTTCTTGCACACCTTCATCACATAAGTCGAGCACACCATAAGCATACACTCATGTGCATTACATACATAACACACAACACTCTTCACTACATTTTGCACACACACACTAACACATTACACAGCGATGCATCGTGGAGATGCATCGCCATGAAATCATTTTGTGCTGTGATACATCGTAGTGATGCATTACCCTCATAGTGGTTACACTACGATGAAGGATTTTTTTGTGCAGCGATACATCGTAGTGATGCTTTGCCCTCATAGTGGTTACACCACGATGCATCGCAGTGAAGGTTTTTTTTTTGTTCTGCGATGCATCGCAATTGAATTGTGAACTTTGACTGAAGAAATTTGGCTAAGTATGGAATTGTGTTTCTTGTGCAGGGACCTTGGAGGCGTGATCAATGGAGGCTCGGAGACGTGCTGATGAGGAACAAAGTCGTAGAGATCCAAGGCTCAAAGGCGTGGTGTGATGCATTGTGCGAGCTGACTTGTAGACCATTTGATAAATGCAGTGGCATTTCTGTAACACTGTAGTCATTTCACGTTTGCGTATTGTTTATGTTTTTTTGTAACCTCTATATATAGAGGGTTTAGTCAGCATTATGGGATCGATTATTCTAGAATTGTAACAAACTTTTGATTTTGGAGCTGGAATTTTTCTCTCTCTAAAACTTTCTCTCCCTAGATTTTCTCTCTTTACAAACTGAACTCCGATCTTGATTCCGATCGCGGTTTTGGACTGGAAATTGCTTCTTTATTCTCAATTGACAAAGGAATTGACAAATCTCTGTAGTTTAATCGGTAAAATCCTCCAATTGAATAAAAATGAGTTTGTTAATATTACAATTTGATGAAATTGAGATGAAGAAAGAGTTTTCTGGCTAATCGCGTGATGACCTAGGGTTCCAATGGATGAGTGCACAATTTAGATGCTTGATTCGGTGCAATAAACTTAATCTTTGAAGAAATGATTCATTTCCTGATTTGATTGTGAACATTAGTTAAGTTTCACATATTCGCTCTGGAATAGATGTATTGAACTTAGACTGCGGCCGTCATATTGAGTCTGAGTTTAATGCTTCTTCCTTGTTGTGAATTCTGTGGAATGAGAAATGAATCAAGTCTTTTCACTCGTTTTGCATGCTTGTTTTCTAGGATGCGGTCGCCATGCCGGTCATAGATTATGAGATCATAAGGTTGGAGTGAAAAAGAAGTCCTCTGTTGTTAACGAACGCATTAGACCTTTGTTATAGGCCTCGCCATGGGAAGTTTCTAAGAGTCGAGTGTTAAACTTGTTAGGAATAATGGATTGGGATGTTGCGGGATGAAATAACCGACCTCAGGCCTCAGCATGGGATAGGAAGGTGTCAAGAGGATTAAGGCATAGTGTGGTCGACATGCCATTTGTGGCTTAAGACTGTAGGCAACGAAGTTCCCCTCTTGTCTAGCATGCATGTTTAGTTGCACAGCAAGAGTGATCTAAATATGTAATCATCCAGCCATGGAACTCTAGGGCATCACCTTTCTTCTTGTTGCAATTAGACTTTATTACTTGTGTTTATCTTGTGTTTCAAGTTCCGGTTATCTTAGCTTTTATTATTGCAACCTTATTTTTTGTGACGATTAGCGGATCAACATTTGAATTCTTGAACCATCCCCTTTCCTGTGGATACGATCCCTTTCACCACATCTACATTAGTGAATAGGGTAAAATTGCAAGGTACACGACAAGCCTGTCAATTTTTGGCGCGCGTCGTTTCCGGGGAAGGCACGATTTCTTGATTTTATTGTGTTGTTCTATTTTCATTTAATTGTTGTTGTTTTGGTCTATTTTGTTTACTCCTGTCTTCTTATTACATTCTTGCGATTATGTTTTTGCATTCCTCTACTACAAGGTGCAATCTATTCTTGAAGTTCTCATGTTGAGTGTTTTGTTCTGTTTCTTTAGTTTACATTTACAAACATTGTTACTACGGTGTTGTTTGTGTTTTTCTATCACTTGTGGTGTGTTGTATGCCCAGGCTTCGATCTGAAGAGAACCAAAATTTCCACTAGATCTTGAACTGCCAAAAACCTTGAGAAGCCGACAGAAAGAAAAGAGAATGGCCAACCAAGGAGCACGAGCACTACGGTTTGGTGACCACTATGTAATCAATTTTGAGAGTGGATTTGATCAACAGGATATAGACGTTGAGAGCTACCATATCCCCACTCAGATAATTTCAATGATAACTCAAGACCAGTTCTTTCAAGGATTAGACAATGAAGAACCTAACGAACATTTGGATTGGTTCTTAGGCCTCTGCAGTACTTTCAAACTCTCGAGAGTGGATCGGAGTGAAGTTCATAGAATTCTTTTTCCATTATCTCTGAGGGGCAAAGCAAAGCATTGGTTCAAATCCATTGGGGGTGCAATGCTATGCGAACTTTTGAGGAACTCCAAAAGAAATTCTTGGCTAAATACTTTCCTCCTGCTAAGTTGGAGAAAATGAGAATGGATATAATGAACTTTCAGCAACATGATGGAGAGTCATTCCAAGAAGCATGGGAACGCTTTAATGATTTGATCCGACAATGTCCTAACCACAATTTGGGAGAAATCAGAGAATTGAACACTTTCATCAAAGGCCTCACAGCTGAGTCTTCTATGATGGTGAAGGCATGTGCAAATGGTGCATTGAAAGACAAGAGTGTGCCTGAAGTAAGGGAACTTTTTGACAAAATTGCAAAAGATGAGTATTTGTTTCCTGAGACTCGAAAACCTCATAGTCGAAGGCAGAGAGGAGTGCTAGACCTGGATGAAGTAACTTCTTGGAGTGCCAAGTTTGAGGCCTTAACTAAGCAAGTGAAAAGTCTGAAAGCTACACACGCCAAGGCTCCTATGTTATCATGTGGGTTGTGTAAGGGCGAACATCAGACAAACGAATGCGCCATCACAACTGAGTCTCTTCAATATTTCAATAACTATAATAGACCTCAATATTCTGGGAATTACTTTGGAGGTAATCGACCATATAATGATAGACAAGGCAGTTGGGGACAACAGAATCAAGGAAGCCAGCATGTTCTAAGCAATGAGCAAAGAAGGTCCACAAATCCACCTCCAGGGTCTGATCCTCAGCATAATGCTTCAGAGCAAAGGAAACCGTCCATAGAAGACATGTTACATCATCTTATGGAAAAGATGGATAAAATGAGGAAAGATTTGTTGCTTTGGAGACAACTGTAAGACATCATGATGCCACACTCAAGAACACTGTAATGCTGTTGGGGCAATTAGCAAAGGCAGTGCATCATAGGCCCAGTGGCTCCCTACCAAGTGACACAATTCCTAATCCTAAGGGCAAGGAGGTGTGTAATGTTATTACACTGAGGAGTGGAAAGCTCTTGCAAGGGAATAACAATTTAGGAGGTGAGAATGCCCAGCATGAAGAGGAAACTAGAAGTGAAGTTGAGCAAGATTGTGCGCAAAAGGCACTACATGTGAAGAGGAAGAGGAAGCGAAAAATGAAGAGAAGAAGGTGACTAAAAAGATTAGAGGACCACCAAGTCCTTACAACTACCCTGAGTATGTTCCAAAACCTCCCTTCCCAGAAAGAGTGAAACCACTACCAAAGAAAGGGCCGCAATATGACCGATTCTTGAACGTGGTGAAACAAGTTAACGTGAGCCTACCATTGCTAGATTTGGTGAGTGCAGTTCCTAAGTATGCAAAATTCCTTAAGGATCTGATTTCAAACAAGGAATAGATTCTTCAATGTGAAGCTTCAACGATGCCCGTGGAGTGTAGTGAAGCTTGGAATGGCCACAAGTTGCCACCAAAGTTGAAGGACCCGGGAAGTTGCACTATCCCTTGTACCATAGGCCAGAGGTATTTTGACAAAGTATTGTGCGACTTAGGAGCAGGGATCAACCTCATATCTCTTTCTATTTCCATAAATGTTGGGTTAAGTGGGAGAATCCATCCAGTGGCGGTCACTTTGCAACTCACTGATAGATTTTTAGTGAAGCCCACAGGAATGGTTGAAGATGTGCTGGTGAGGATTGATAAGTTCACACTTCCTGTGGACTTCATTGTGCTGGACATAGAAGAGGATCCCGAAGTGCCAATCATTTTTGAAAGGCCATTCCTTGCTACTGGAGTTGCATTAATTGGCGTGAGGAACAAAACAGTAACATTTAGAATTAGTGATGAACAAGTTGTTATTTATGTCAATTATGCTATTGAGCATCCCAGGCATATAGAACATTGTTTTGCTATTAGAGCCATAGCATGGAACATGCATGTGTTTAATGAAGATGTGAAACGTGATTGCATATCTTTTGAAGAATTGAATGTGTGCAATGAAGAAATTGAGAGGGTAGAACTGGATAAGGAAGATTGCATGATTTTAACTGATAGTGCAAACATAGTAGAATGCTATTTTATAGATGAATCAATCTTTGAAATGCAAGATGGAGTATTGGTAGAACAGACCTCACAGGAAGCATGTGTAAAGAATGTCCCAAATGGTAGTGAGTGCCATGTTATATTTGATTATGTTGATGGTCATTCTTTGGATGTGTCTTTTCTTGATGGTCTAATAAATTGTATAGAGTCACATCTTGATGAACATGGTGATATCATGAATGAAAATAATGTTGAACTTGCTATTGAAAAGTCAACCCATTGATTGAGACTCTTGTGGAGGCCCCAACTATTGAAACGGTAATTGAATCTAGGGATCTTATTGGTGACTCACAAGAAGTGCTAAATGAAATCCCCTTGTTAACTAATGATAATGATTTTTGTGTTTTTAAGAAAGAAAAAACTCTAGAAATTTCCCATGTTAGTCTAGATGAGGAAGATGTGCGGATTTTGAATGACATTGCTAACACGGTGGAAAATTGCTTTATTGATACATCCATTTTTGAACTGACTGATGGGTTTGTTGAGACCTTGGATGAACATTGAGCCTTGCAGGATTAAAATGGTTAGTATGGTGGAAGATGAAAATGAGGTGCCTCCATTAGGGGAGCCTAAGTGGTTCAAAATGAAAGTTGAAGTGGTTGCTCCCGAGGTGCATGAGTTTAATCACCTCTTTGAAGATACTTCTCAAGTGGTCTACAAGAGGAAGAAAAATGCTTACGAAATATCATCTCTATGGTACATAGATAGATATTTTGAGTACAGAGCTGGATATTCCAGATTTTGAAGATGAAGGATTGATGGATATAGTCTAGCTGGAGACTTACAAAACCTAGAACTACTTCTTTTCTCCCTTAGCTTTAATAAAGTATTCTGGTTAAAATAGTCTTTATGTTTTCTTGCATTTTGTCATATTCACTAAGGCCACTCATGTTGTAGGGGCACGCTCATGAAGGAAGTTGCGAGGGAAATAGACAATGCACACATGAGGCTAAGTTTGGGGGAGTGGTGTTATGGACCACTCCCATGCTATACACAATCAATTTGTTTTACATTTCAATCATGAATTATGCATGTGCCACTTAGTGTTACTAATTTCATATATTTTACACCACTATGACTCCTAATCATGGTGCGACACTTTGCTTGGATGCAACCTCCATGTCATGTTTACTTTGCATCAACATGTAGTGTAATTTTGTGAGTGATTTTTAATTAGCTTGGTTTTTTCTCCATGTGCAGGACATTTTTCATGCAAGAGGGAACTATGGACAACGACACTCCACCAGGAAAACATTGGAATTCATGACACAACAATATCAGGGTGCTCCTAAACCTATCTTTACTTCACATTGAGGACAATGCAAGTTTTAAGTGTGGGGGAGTGAATGTTTGCTGTGGTTTGTGTTTCTTTGACTTTATATTCTTATGTTCTTCATGGAGGAAATTTGTGCTATGTGAAGCAAGGCATGCTACTTTTTCAGTTTTGTTGTGTTATTTTGAGCTTTTGCATATTACACCCCGTATATGTTGTGTTCTTCATTTTTTGTGCAAGTTTTAAGTTTTTTGTAAAATTTTATTTTGGATTTTTTGTGTCTAAGTGATGTTCTTGAACACAAGTTATCTGTAGTGGACATTTCTATGGGAAAATTTGTCTATTCATGGAATGTTTGAAGTGTTGAGTGTTGTTGTTTTGGTTGGTTAGTGTTTTTAAGCTTTTTTTAGGAGTGTGATTGTGTCCTACTAAAGTGTAATGTGTGAAATGAAATGAAAAGAGGTGTAGTGATAGTGTGGGCAATGAAATGTATGAAATGAAGTATCACTTTGTGTTTAAACTTGTGTTCTTCTGTGTTCGCTATGTTCAACCTCTGTTTCATCAAATTTCTATGTTAATGCATGCGAAAAAAATTTCATTTATGGTTCCAAATTTGAAAGAAATTGGCACGTTTTGTTGGCCAAGGCATGATGTTAAAGTAAGATAGATATGCCATGCAAACTATTCAATGACATAGGAGGTAATTTGGTTTGAGTTGTTCTTTGTTATGCATCTCCTTGGAATTTTAGTGTTCTTGCATATATAGTCCCTTAAAGACACATACGAACTTGTGGTAACACAAGAAAGGATTTGGTGGAAAAAGCCTTTGGCATCTGGGAATGAAAAGCCTAGTATGTTTATTTGGTAGTTGGGCAGAATAGTTGGTGTACTTCGTTTGAGTTTAACTTTCTTAATACTAAGCCAAATGATGAGATCTTAGATGTTCTGGAAAGATTTTTGAGTGTACTTCAATTCTTATGTTTTAGCGTTCTTCAAGTTCTATGTGCAAGTATGAGAAACGGGGGCAATTTTGCAATCACTACTTTAGTGTCATTGTAGACTTCACTGCCGCAGTTTGGTAGATTGTTAATATCTTGAGCTACAGACTTCCAATGATGCTAATTCATGAACCTATGGAAATCCAAGAGAAAGCTCTACAACTCTTATGTTGACCCCAAGCTCTAATTCAGAAGGGAAAATGCGCGACACATCGCCATGTAAGCATATTTCACGGCGATGCATCGTAGTGCAACCACTCCCTTACCACGATGCATCGCAGTGCAAGTTCTCTTCCCGCAACACTTCGGTATTTTGGCCATAACTCTATCGTTCGAGCTTTGATTTGGGTAATTCAAATGGATATGGAAAGCTAAGACATGGGGATACAACTTTTATGGTTTATGTTTGTCGAAATTCACAAAGCATCAGGGCCAGATTTTGGTTGGAAGTTGATGCACGTCGTTGTACCTCATCGCATGAGGTCGCCGCATAGGCTTTGCGCGCTGGCGCACGCAGCCCCGCACACTCGCCGTGCGCACATGCGCGCGGCTGTACCAAGTCATCACACGCTGCTGCACATCGTCGCGCGCGTCGGCGCGCGCATGCGTGCTGCAGCATGGGCACTTCACAGCATCACTTGTGCACTTCACAACATCACTTGTGTACACACTTGGGCACGTCACAGCATCACTTGTGCACACACATGGGCACTTCACAGCACACTCATGCGTACACTTGTGCACATTCATGCGCACAGTTGTTGCACCACATGCACGCACCATGCATGCACCATGCACCACATGCGCATTCAATCTGCGCCATACATGAACCACAACTCCAGCAAATAACATGCACTTCTTGCACACCTTCAACGCAAGACAAGCATGACACTACACAAGCATAAGCCAAGACACTCATGTGCTCTACATACACAACTCACAACACTCTTCACTACATTTTGAACACATACACTAACACATTACATGGCGATGCATCGTGGAGACGCATCGCCATGACTTCTTTTTGTGCTGCGATACATCGTAGGGATGCATTAGTGGTTACACCACGATGCATCGTAGTGAAAGGTTGTGCTGCGATACATCGTAGTGATGCATTGTCCTTATAGTGGTTACACCACGATGCATCGCAGTGAAGGTTGTTTTTCTGCTGCAATGCATCGCAGTTGAGTTGTGAAGTTTGACTGAAGAAATTTGGCTAAGTATGGAATTGTGTTTCTTGTGCAGGGACCTTGGAGGCGTTATCAACGGAGGCTCGGAGATGTGCTGATGAGGAACAAAGTCGTAGAGATCCAAGGCTCAAAGGCGTGGTGTGATGCATTGTGAAAGCTGACTTGTGGACCATTTGATAAATGCAGTGGCATTTCTGTAATACTGTACTTATTTCACGTTTGCGTATTGTTTACGTTTTTTGTAACCTCTATATATAGAGGGTTTAGTCAGCATTATGGGATCGATTATTCTATAATTGTAACAGACTTTTGATTTTGGAGCTGGAATTTTTCTCTCTCTAAAACTTTCTTTCTCTAGATTTTCTCTCTCTATAAACTGAACTCCGATCTTGATTCCGATCGCGGTTTTGGACTGGAAATTGCTTCCTTATTCTCAATTGACAAAGGAATTGAGAAATCTCTGTACTTTAATCGGTAAAATCCTCCAATTGAATCGAAATGAGTTTGTTAATGTTACAATTTGATGAAATTGAGATGAAGAAAGAGTTTTCTGGCTAATCGCGTGATGGCCTAGGGTTCCAATGTATGAGTGCACAATTTAGATGCTTGATTCAGTGAAATAAACGCAATCTTTGAAGAAATGATTTAAATTTCACATAATCGCTCTGGAATATATGTATTGAACTTAGACTGCGGCCGTCATACTGAGTCTGAGTTTAATGCATCTTTCTTGTTGTGAATTATGTGGAATGAGAATAAGAATCGAGTCTTTTCACTCGTTTTGTATGCTTGTTTTCTAGGATGCGGTCACCATGCCAGTCATAGATTATGAGATCATAAGGTTGGAGTGAAAAAGAAGTCCTTTGTTGTTAACGAGCGTATTAGACCTTAGTTACAGGCCTCGCCATGTGAAGTTTCTAAGAGTCGAGTGTTAAACTTGTTAGGAATAGTGGATTGGGATGTTGTGGGATGAAATCACCGACCTCAGGCCTCGCCATGGGATAGGAAGGTGTCAAGAGGATTAAGGCATAGTGTGGTCGACATGCCAGTGGTGGCTTAAGACTCTAGGCAACAAAGTTCCCCTCTTGTCTAGCATGCATGTTTAGTTGCACCGCATGAGTGATCTAAATGTGTAGTCATCCAGCCATGAAACTCTAGGGCATCACTTTTCTTCTTGTTGCATTTAGACTTTATTACTTGTGTTTATCTTGTGTTTCAAGTTCCGGTTATCTTAGCTATTATTATTGCAACCTTATTTTTTCTGACGATTAGCGGATCAACATTTGAATTATTGAACCATCCCCTTCCGTGTGGATTAGTTCTGCTACATGATCTAACTGCTCGCGAGTAGCTCGTGAGCAGATCGGTGAACAACCCGGCTCGAGCTCGCGTTGACCGAGCTCGAGCTCGAGCTACTCGAGCTCGAGTACTTGGCGAGTCGATTCTGAGTGCAGTTTTCCTGAGCTCGATGCCTCACGAGCTACTCGCGAGCCTTTATGTATTTAATTAAAATTATTTATTAAAATATGTAAATAATATCAGATGATTCAGATCCCCATCGCAGAGCAGAGACCGACACTCCTTCATCGACCGACACCTTTTTCTTTCCCCATCGCAGAGACGACTTCAATTTTTAGCTAAAGTTCTGGAAAATCTATCCAATTTATCCAAAGTCAAGAATCAAGAATCAACGTGATTTCAATCTATTTTCACTTCTATTGGATTTGTGTTATCAAGATTCAAGATCTAGTGCCCTAAATATGGAAGATATCCCATCTCTTCGTGAAGGTGAAGGTAAGAATTCGACCGATCTTTCTTTTTTTGCAGTTCAATATCAATACTGATCAATTGCTAAATTTGATGTGTTTTGGCATGATTGTTTCTTTATTTTAAGTCATCAATTCGAGTTGTTGTAGCCAACTTTGTTCTTCTCACATGAGCCTCGATAGCACTGTATTCTTGTTCCTTCTCGTTTCCTTGATTTATGGTTCTTCTTCATGCTTGCTTGGTCAACTTCTAAGGTTACCTCTTGTGGCTGAGGCTGCGGATAGGCAAGTTCTTTGAACTAGTACTAAAGATAAAAATATACCCTTTTTGAATAATTTATTGATATGCTGTAATCATTTTCTAAGTCATTGCATTACTTGGTATTAACCATTTACTATTAGTTTTGTGTAAAGGTGGAATCTTTGCTCACTATTTTCTTCTTTATTTGGACTAGTAATCTGACAAATTGCGTGCTTCCACTATGAAATGGAATATTGGGAGTTGGTTTCCATTTATGACATGTGGTGAATGTATTCTTGTTCCTACCCAATCTGAAGATGTTACTTTTAAAGTTGTTGAAGGATAAACTTGTGTTATTATAATTTGTATTTGCAAATGTTATGTTAAACATATTTTGATTTTAAGCTTTTTCTAATGATTGATTGTCAGTATTGCATTTTAATTATGTAACTTGTTACGCGAATGATATTTGATTGAATTATCCCTTGTTGGGTTATTATATTGTTTTTGGTTTGATTGTTTTATGGTTATCAGGGAGTTTAGTTCCAAAAATAGGGGAGACTCTGTCAAAATTTTTAAAAAATATAAAAAATGGACCGATAACAAGTCTTGAATAAATTGTATTTCATTGATTTTTGTAATACAACAAATATTAGTTTGATATATTGTAAATGAGATTGTTTTAAAAATATTTTTTCACAAAAAAACCCTGAGAACTCGAGCTCAAATCGAGCCCAATCGAGCTCAGTCGACTCAGTCGAGCTCAATCGAGCTCAGTCGAGTTGCATCAGCTTTCGAGCTCGTTTGGAGCTCGATTGGGCTCAATTGGAGCTCAACACGAGCATTAACTTTTGAGCTCGTGAGTAGCTCGAGCTCGATTGAGCTCGTTTGGAGCTCGAGCTCGATCAGCTCTTAGTCGAGTCGAGTTCGAGCTCGAGCTCGAGTAGGCTAATTGTCACAACCGAGCTACTCGATTAGGGGTGTACTCGACTCGACTCGATTACACCCCTACTGTGGGTACGATCCCTCTCACCACATCTACATTAGTGAATAGGGTAAAATTGCAAGGTACAAGGTACACGACAAGCCTGTCAAAAGGAGTACTAACTGGTTTGGCATCCAACACGCCAAATCTCTCCAAAACTTTCTTAAGATAATCTTCTTCGTTCAGATATAATTTTCCAACTCCTTTATCTCGTTTTATCTCCATACTAAGAATCTTCTTAGCTGCTCCCAATTCTTTCATTTCAAATTCACCATTCAATAAGGCCTTCAACTGGTGAATTTCTGCAAGATTCTTAGCCGCAATAAGCATGTCATCAATGTATAATAAAAGATAAATGAATGAATTATCTTTAACATCCGAAAGTAAACACAACTATCATACATGCTCCTGGAGAAAACATGACCCAACATAAATGAATCCAACCTTTTGTACCACTATCTTGGAGATTGGTTTAATCCATACAAGAATTTCTTCAATAAGCAAACATGGTCTTCCTTACCGTCAAATTGAAGCCTTCAGATTGTTTCATATAGATATGTTAATCTAATTCACTATGTAGGAACGCTGTCTTAACATCAAGTTGTTCCAATTCCAAATCAAACATGGCTACTAATGCATGCAATACACGAATAGAGCTATATTTCACAACAGGTGAGAAAACATCATTAAAATCAACACCTTGTACCTGACTATAGCCCTTTGCAACTAATCGTTCCTTATACCTTGCATTGTCAACACCTGAATTACCTTCTTTTCTTTTAAAAATCCATTTGCAACCAACAATTTTCTTTCCTTTTTATGGCGTCACAAGATCCCAAGTATCATTATTGTGTAGAGATTTTTCTTCATTCATAGCCACCACCGACTTATCTGAATTAGCACCTGAAATTGCCTCTATATATTTTCCAGGTTTTTCGTCTCCACCTGTTTCCTGTGCCACTGATAAAGCATATGCAACCAAATTTGCATACCTCTGTAGTGGTCAAATCTCCCGTCTTGGTCTATCTCTCGCTATGTAATATTCTTCTTCTACTCGTTCTTCTTCAACAAGGTCTGGATCTAGTTCATCACCTTGGTCTGTAGAAGATATTTGAGAATGACTGAAATTTATGACCTTTAACTCTACCTGTTTCTATGTGCTATCTTATTTTTTCTAAATTACAAGGATTACAAGAATTTTTTTCTAGAATTTAACATGAATGACTCATCAAATGTAACATCTCTACTAATTACAAATTTAGGTGATTTGGGATCGGGACAAAATAATATGTATCCTTTCACCCCTGAAGCATAATCAAGGAAAATGCATTTTCTAGCCATAGGCTCTAAGTTTTTCTCATTAACGTTCATATATGTTGGACACCTAAATATTCTTAAATTGGAGTAATTAATAGGAGTACCTGACCAAACTTCCTTTGAAGTCTTGAAATCATGAGGAGCACATGGAACACGGTTGACAAAATAACAAGCTGTAGTGATAGCTTCCGCCCAAAATCTGAAGTTAACCCCAACATTTGAGATCATGCACCGAGATCTTTCCAAAAGAGTCTGGTTCATACGCTCAGACACATCATTCTATTGAGGCGTCATTCTAACGGTACGATGTCGAGAAATTCCTTTATTTTCGCAGAATTCATTAAATTCAGTTCCACAAAATTCCAAGCCATTATCAGTCCGCAACCGCTAAATATATTTTCCTGTATACTTTTCAATCAAAGCCTTCCATTGTTTAAATGTCAAGAAAATATCATTTTTATTCTTCATGAGATACACCCAAACCTTTCTTGAATAATCATCAATAAAGGTTAAAATATACCTTGCACCACCCTTAGAAGGAACACGAGAAGGCCTCCAACGATTAGAATGGATATAATCCAAAATACCTTTTATTTTATGGATTGCAGGTGAACTAAAACTGACTATTTTCTGTTTCCCAAAAACACAATATTCACAAAAGTCCATATTACTAGTACTTTGTCCACAAAGTAGGCCCCTGTTGCTTAACAACGTTAAGCTTTCTCACTCAAGTGTCCCAACTGCATATACTATAATTTGGTGATGTCAGTATTTGAAGATACAAAAACTGCTGCAGCACATGAAACTGTAGATCGTTGCAAGATATACAAACTACAGACTTGCAAAGTTTCATCAATACAAGAACACCTCGTGAAATTTTTAAAATTCCACATTCAGCCAAATACCTATTCCCGAGAGCATCAAGAGTACCTAACGAGATGAGATTTTTCTTCAAATGTGGAACATGTCTAACATTTGTGAATGTTCTAACAATTCCATTATACATTTTTATCTGAATTGTTTCCCTACCAACAACCTTACATGAAGCATTATTTCCCATCAAAACAACCCCACTTCATCTTTTTCATATGTGGATAAATAATCTTTTTTAGGACTCATGTGGTAAGAACAACCAGAATCTAGAATCCACTAATCTTTAGACCTAAATTTATTTGTTGTTGCTACAAACAAAGTTTCACCATTCTCATCTGTAACTACACTAGCTTCTGCAGTGTTGCTGTTATTCTACTCATTTTTATATTTTTCTTTATTTTTTAATTTGCAGCAGTCAGCCTTAATGTGCCCATTTTTCTTGCAATAATTACAAACTTTATTTTTATTTCTGGAGTTAGACCTGCCTTTGGATCTACTACTTTTAAATTTTCTATTTTCAGGTCTCTCTAGTACCACTAATCCCTCTGCCAAACTTTCACTAGTCTCGCCTGTGATATCCCTATCAATCTACTCTTTGGATTTTAATACAAATTTTACATAACTATATGAGATAGAATCTTTCCCATAAATGATAGTATCATGAAAGTATTTAAATGATTGGGGAAGAGAGCATAAAAGCAAAATGGTTTGATCCTCATCTTCCATCTTAACATCTACATTATCCAACTCCAAAATAATGGAATCAAATTTATCAAGATGTGAGATAATAGATGTACTTTCAATCATTTTTAATATGTACAACTTTTGCTTCAAATGAAGCCGTTTCTCTACCATCTTTTTCATATACATGGACTTTAATTTGTCCCACATGCCTTTGGCCGTCTTTTCACTAGCAACTTCCTGCAAAACCTCGTTAGAGAGATTTAATACAATACTCCATCTATCATTTTTATCTAGCTCCAAGAAACTTTGTGTCGTCATATCTTATGACTTTTTCTCTACCTCTTCAAGAGCTAACTTAACAAGCGTGTCGCGTACTTGCACAATTTTACCCTATTCACTAATATAGTAGCGGTGGTAGGGATCGTATCCACAGGGAAATGAGTGGATTCTTGAATTCAATGTTTGCGCACGGAATGTCACAAAGAGAACTAAAACACAACATTAACTAGTAAAGTATCAAGTGCAGCAAATAAATGTAAAAACTGGAAGAGAGTGGATGTTCTAGAGTTCTTCCACCGGTTGAATGCACATTAGACCACGATTGCAATGCTCTTGACACACAAGTAACACAACGAGGAGATCACAATTGCCTAGGAGACTAGCCAGCAATCAGCATGGCGACCGCATTGCCTTCTACCCTCCCTAACGTCACTTTTTCCCATGGCGAGGCCTAAGAGTTGCGGATGCATACCGCAATGTCTCAACACTCCAAGGTTAGCGAATCTAACATGCAAATCCTAAGATATCCCATGGCGAGGCCTGACCTAGGTCCTAGAGTGTTCGCTTACTCCAGAGAGTTTCTTCTCACTTATTCAGAACAACTCAAATGATCCTCCACTGGTATGGCGACCGCATCTCAGGTCATGATCAGGCAAAGCAAGTGGAAGACTCAACAATCTTACATTTAGTCCTTGTTTCATGCAATTCTCACATATATTGGTGAATCTCGCCTCAACTCAGCATGGCGACCACAATCAAAGTTCAATTCATTCAATAAAAGTGCGAATTCATGAAACTCAACAAAATTCAAGCATTTAAACCACATATGATATCATTCTTAAGAAATTGTGTCAATTGCATAGCATTGCATAGTCTAATTATACATTTACCCAGTTAGAACCCTAGAACATAAGAAACTTAGCCACAGAACTCCATTCTCAATTCATGATCATCAAATTGCAACTCGAAACAGTTCATTTTCATTAAATGGAAAGAGTTTATCAATTGAATTGCTTCAAGAGCTTCCAATTCATAAGAGAAACAAGATTTGCCTCCTTAATTGATATGAGAATTACAATGATCGGAGCAAATCCTCGATTGGAATCAAAAACGGAGTCCTATTTCTAGAGAGAGAAAATGTAGAGAGAAAAATTCCCGCTCCGAAAATACAAAAGATTGTTGTCTATTCTAGAATAATCTCCCTCAATTTGTTAACTAATCCTCTATTTATAGAGGTTACAAAACGTAATTAATACGCAAACGTAAAAATGACTAAGATATTACAAAAATGCCACTATGAATGTCATCAAGTTCAACACTAGCTTTTTCACATGTCAAAAACACGCTTTTGAGCCTTGGTCGCAGCGCCTTCATCTATAGCAACACGCATTTGAGCCCGGACCATCCACGCCTCCACGAACCTGCACACAAGAGAGAGTACATTAAACACTTAGACAAAATTTTTCACTTGGAACATTGAATTACAACAGCGACGCATCGCAAGCCAAATCATGTGAAGCTTGCGATGCGTCGCAAGCCAAGATTTCTCATGCTTGCGATGCATCGCAAGCCATTTTTCCTACATGCCTGCGATGCTTCCCAAGCCATTTTTATGCATGCTTGCGATGCGTCGCAAGCCATTTTACCACGAAGCTTGCGATGCGTCGCAAGCTAATTTCTACGTTCTTGTGCGTGAGATGCTAGAAGACTTCCATGAATGATGCATTTTTGCTAAAGAACGGACATGAGAAACGACAATGCATTTGTGTGTGCGAGAATGTGCTCATGCTGTGAAGTGCCCATGTGTGTGCACAAGTGATGCTGTGAAGTGCCCATGTGTGTGCTATGTAATTCGTTGCTGCTGCGTGGTAATTGCTGCTGCCGCGCACGAGCGCGCGCGGCGATGTTCTGGTCGACGCGTGCTGGGCACTGTGGGTGAGTGCGCGGTGCGCACCAGCGCGCTTGGATGTGTGTGAGAGCTGCGGGAGGCGCGCACGCCGCATGCGCATGTGAGGGTTGGGCATAAAGCCCATGTGCAAGGTCGTGCCATGCTGCGTACGGTGTGCGCGCAGCATGCATTCAAGGTGTGCGGGGATGCCGCGCATGCACGCGCGGCTTTGCGAGTGGTGTGCGAGGTTGCCGCGCATGCGCGCGCGACTGTTCAAGAGGTTAGTGAGGTATGTGGCGAGGAAGCCAACTTCGACACGACACTCCATTTCTAAGCCATATATGTGTGTCTTAGCCTTAGAATTGGACTTTGTGTTGAACATAAGAGTTTTAGATCTTTCTCTTAACGTTCTGTTGGTTCAAGAATCAGCATCATTGGAAGTCTGTAGCTCAAGATATGGACAATCTACCAAACTGTGGCAATATGAAGTCAAGTATGAAAATCTGAAGTAACAATTGCAAAGATGCCCCCGTGTCTCCTACTTGCACACAAAATTAGAAGAAAGTTAAAACATAAGAAATACGCTCAAAAAGCTTTCCAGAACATCCAAGATCTTATAATTTGGATTAGTATTGAGAGCGTTACACGCAAATGAAGTAGCACTACCTATTCTGCCCAACTTCAAACTAAGCCAACTAGGCATATTTAGGTTTTCTTCAAATTCCACAAACACCATTCCAACGAATTTGGCTTCTTTCCTTGGTTTTCAACCAAAACACACATTTGCTTCATTTCATCATCATTTTTAGTCTTTTTCTCCATTTAAGCACTTCGAAGTTGCAAACCACATAAATGTACAAAATGGCACAAAACACTGCATATTTGCATGAAAAACAAGCCAAGACCTAAGTGAAATAAGACATATAAGTTGGTATAAAACCAACTTATCAATTTCCCCCACACTTGAACTCTTGCTTGCCCTCAAGCAAGGCCACAACAATGCTCCTTCACAACTTATGGACTAACACACCCCTTGCACAACTCAATCACAGTCACAACAAACACTAACACATAACATACAACACCATATACAGGATAAGTCATATGCACGACACATTTGCATACACACACAAGGTACACCACAATGCATGAATCCTTACATACGCACTACACTGCATAGTGAACTCTCTTGTAGAAAAAACCTACCTTATCCACTTCAAGCACATTTCACACTATTATTGGATGTGCACATTTATTAGTTAACCAATTGTACTCTAATGGTAAGGATATGCTCAATTCTTCATGGCAATCGTCAAAACTAAGTTGTACTTATTTAAAGCTCTAACATAGATGTGTGAGTAGTGTGCAAAAGCTTACATACAGCTCAAGTCACACTTATGATCGAAGCAATAGTAGAGAATGCAAAGGCTTTATTATTACTTCTTTTCAAGTTCTCAACTTGCAAACTTTGTATAGATATAAATGCACCAATTTAGGGATCATTGGTTGCCCTCGTTTCTTACCACTCTTTCCCCCAGGTTGTCATCCTTTAGTGCTTTACCTTCATTTTGCACATGACATTATTACACTGGGGTACTCCTTGGCCTTTCCAATTATTGCCTCGGGTTTTATGGCTTTTGAATTCCATCCCCACTCATGCGGATTATTCTCTTAAAATGCACACTTAGTGTGATAGAGCAGTCTTGCAGAGGAGTGGTTCATAATTGTGTGCTCTTGAAACATTGTCCATGCACTTAGCATTCAGTACATTTCACATTAGCATAACTTGCCTTTTTTCCCAAATCATTTCCCCTGGTGCCTAAATGTCATTACAGGTTTTTTGAGGATTACTCAACTTATTCATGAAAATTTTCAAAAATTCTCTATTTCTCACCTTTTTACATAAGTGCAACCATCCTTGTATGTAATCCATTTTAGTGCTTGAAAAAAACTATGTAAAAGTTCAAACTTTCCCACTTAGTTCTAACTCCTACCACTTAGCATTGAACTATCCTCACCATTGAGCATTTTTATTTAAGTTTAAAACACACATCCAACTCTAGTGTTAGTGCACTTTCCATGGATAGACAAATTCTTCTACAAAAAATTCCAACTACACATCACTTGTGTTCAAAACCATCACTTATTCACACCGAAAACTTCACAAAAAATTTCAAAATGTCAAAATGTCACAAAATACTTAAACTTTGCACAAAACATAAAAAACACACATATACGAGAAATAAGCTCAAAATGATACAACAAAACTCAAAAGTAACATGCTTTGTATCACATGACACAAAAACTTCATTCAAGAAAGAAAATAATCATGTAAAGTACAAAAGACACAAACCAAAGCAAACATTCCCTCCCCCACACTTAAAACTTACATTGTCCTCAATGTAAAGTAAAGATAGGTTTAGGAACTCCCTGATATTGCATGAATTCCAATGTTTACTTGGTGGAGTGACTTTGTCTGTAATTCCCTCTTGCATGAAAAATTTCCTGCACATGGTGAAACAAGGCTTATTAGAAGTCGCTCACTCAAGTACACTACATGTTGGTGCAAGGTGAACATGATATAGAAATAGCATTCAAGCAAAGTGTCGTACCATGACTAGGAGTCATGGTGGTGTAAAGATATGCAACTAGCAACACTAAATGGCACATGCACAATTCATGCTTGAAATGTAAAACAAAGTGATCGTGTGTAGCACGGGAGTAGTCCATGGCACCACTCCTCCACACTTAGCCTCATGTCTGCATTGTCTATTTCCCTTTCAACTTCCTTTATGTGCAGGCCCCTACAATATGAGTGGCCTTAGTGAGCATAACAAAATACAAGAAACATAAACGTAAACAAAAGAGTTCATTGAATGTAACATGAGAAAGAAGTAGTTCTGGATTTCATTAGTCTACAGCTAGACTTTATTCATTAAGCTTTCTCCGTCAAGATTCGGAATATCCATCTTTGTACCAGAAAAATGATCTTTCATAAGCACTTTTCTTCCTCCTATAAGGCACTTGTAAAATATTCTCAAGGAGGTGCTTAAGCTCATGCACATGGGGAACCACCTCTACAAATTTCACTTTGAACCATTGAGGCTCCCCCATGAGAAACATCTCATTTAACTTTTCCACCATTGGACACACATCATTCACTTCTTTCACCATTGGAGGCACTTCATTTACTTCTCCCACCACACTAGACTTTTTATCCCTGCATGGCTCAACCAATGGTTGTACATCCATGGTCTCGACAAACGCATCAGTAAGCTCAAAAATGGATGAATCAACAAAGCAATTTTCAACCATGTTAGCAATTTCGTTAAAAATTTTCACATCTTCATCATCTAGACTAACATGTGGAATTTCTTGAGTCTTTTCTTTGTCAACAACACAAAAAGCATTATCATCAACTAGCAAGAGTATCTCATTTTGCATTTCTTGTGAGTCACCATTTAGCCATTTAGATTTAATTAGCATTTCAAGAGCTGGTACCTCAACAAGAGTTCAAGCAATGTGTTGACATTCTCATTAGTCATTGCAACATTAACCTCATTCAAGATATCATAATGATCATCAAAGAGTGTCTCTGTACAATTCACAAAGCTATCAAAAAGAGAAGACTCTAATAAATGGCTATCAACATCATCTGACACATGGAATTCAATAAAATTAATGCAAGACTCAGCATTTGACACACTTTCCATCTTGTCACTAAGAAACCACAAAGCTCTAATTTCATCTGTATCAAGTTCATCACAGGAGACATCATCCTCAATAAAAGAACAGCTTAAATTTGACTCATGCAACAAAGGTTCATCAACAATGCATTTTTGTGAGAAAACCTCAATATTTGTAGATTCCACCTCCCAAGGATTCTTTTCACCCCATTCAACATTAGCTTGCATTTCAAAATGATATTCCTCACGAGTTGGTATTCTAGAAATTAAAGGTGTACCTTGTGGATAGCATGGTGCATATTGAATTGGTAGCTCACTTTGTTCTCTCACATTGCTCCATACTGTATCTAGTTGAGTACTCCTTTGTTGGCTTCTTGAAAAATCTTCTTCTTGAGAAAATATCATTTCTTCCTTTTGTGAGCCTCTATCAAATCTTTCCAGAAGCTGAGAAAACATGTCCTCCACAGAGAGTCTTTGGTTTCCAATACGATACGTTTTGTGGCTTTGTGCTTTGATTGTGCCATTGCTCCTCATATGGTGGTGGAGAGAAGTCCCACCTAGAGATGCTTGAGTACTTATGGTGTGCAATACTCAATTTCAGTTAAGTTCAATATCCAGCACTTGCCACAAATACACCAAAGTAGACAACAAAACACAAAAATAAGAAAAACAACAAAATTTGCCAAAACGAAACATAATGGAACTACTAATCTACACAAAGAAAAGAAAACAGAGCAAATCTAAATTCAAGAAAACGTGCCTTCCCCGGCAACGGCGCCAAAAATTGACAAGAGTGTCGCGTACTTGCACAATTTTACCCTATTCACTCATATAGTAGCGGTGGTAGGGATCGTATCCACAGGGAAAGGAGTGGATTCTTGAATTCAATGTTTGCTCACGGAATGTCACAAATAGAACTAAAACACAACACTAACTAGTAAAGTATCAAGTGCAGCAAATAAAGTGTAAAAACAGGGAGAGAGTGGATGTTCTAGAGTTCTTCCACCGGTTGAATGCACATTAGACCACGATTGCAATGCTCTTGACACACAAGTAACACAACGATGAAATCAGAATTGCCTAGGAGACTAGCCTGCAATCAGCATTGCGACAGCATTGCCTTCTACCCTCCCTAACGTCACTCTTTCCCATGGCGAGGCCTAAGAGTGGCGGATGCATACCGCAATGCCTCAACTCTCCAAGGTTAGCGAATCTAGCATGCAAATCCTAAGGTATCCCATGGCGAGGACTAACATAGGTCCTAGAGTGTTCGCTTACTCTAGAGAGTTTCTTCTCACTTATTCCTAACAACTCAAGACGTAATTAATACGCAAACGTAAAAATGACTAAGATATTACAAAAATGCCACTATGAATGTTATCAAGTTCAACGCTAGCTTTTGCACATGTCAAAAACACGCTTTTGAGCCTTGGTCGCAGCGCCTTCATCTACAGCAACACGCCTTTGTGCCCGGACCATCCACGCCTCCACGAACCTGCACACAAGAGAGAGTACATTAAACACTTAGCCAAAATTTTTCACTTGGAACATTGAATTACAACAGCGACGCATCGCAAGCCAAATTCATGTGAAGCTTGCGATGCGTCGCAAGCCAAGATTTCTCATGCTTGCGATGCGTCGTAAGCCATTTTTCCTACATTCCTGCGATGCATCGCTGGCCATTTTTATGCATGCTTACGATGCGTTGCAAGCCATTTTCCCACGAAGCTTGCGATGCGTCGCAAGCTAATTTCTACGTTCTTGTGCGTTAGATGCTAGAAGACTTCCATAAATGATGCATTTTTGCTAAAGAACGGACATGAGAAACGACAATGCATTTTTGTGTGCAAGAATGTGCTCATGCTGTGAAGTGCCCATGTGTGTGCACAAGTGATGCTGTGAAGTGCTCATATGTGTGCCCAAGTGATGCTGTGAAGTGCCCATGTGTGTGCTGTGTAATGCGTTGCTACTGCGTGGTGACTGCTGCTGCCGCGCATAAACGCACGTGGTAATGTACTGGTAGACGCGCGCTGGGAGCTGTGGGTGTGTGCTTAGCTCAAACCAGCGCGCGGGGCTGTGTTCGAGAGCAGCGGGCGGTGCGCGCGCATCGTGCGCGTGTGAGGCATGCGGGAGCTGCACGCCCATGCGCGCAGCCCATGTGCGAGGTTGTGCCATGCTGAGCGCGGTGTGCGCACAGCATGCATGCAAGGTGTGCGGGGTTGCAGCGCGCGGCTGTGCGAGTGGTGTGCGAGGTTGCCGCGCATGCGCGCGTGGCTGTGCAAGTGGTTAGTGAGGTATGTGGCGAGGAAACTAGCTTCAACACGACACAATCCATTTCTAAGCCATATATGTGTGTCTTAGCCTCATAATTTGACTTTGTGTTGAACAAAAGAGGTTTAGATATTTCTCTTAACTTTCCATTGGTTCAAGAATCAGCATCATTGGAAGTCTGTAGCTCAAGCTATGGTCAATCTACCAAACTGTGGCAATATGAAGTCAAGTATGAAAACCTGAAATAACAATTACAAAGATGCCCCTGTTTCTCCTATTTGCGCACCGAATTAGAAGAAAGTTATAGCATCAAACATGCGGTACACTCAAACAGCTTTCCAGAACATCCAAGATCTCATTATTTGGATTAGTATTGAGAGAGTTACATGCAAATGAAGTAGCACTACCAATTCTGCCCAACTTCAAACTAAGCCAACTAGGCATATTTAGGTTTTCTTCAAATTCCACAAATACCATTCCAACGAATTTGGCTTCTTTTCTTGGTTTTCAACCAAAACACACATTTGCTTCATTTCATCATCATTTTTGGTCTTTTTCACCATTTAAGCACTTCGAAGTTGCAAACCACATAAATGCACAAAATGGCACAAAACACTACACATTTGCATGAAAAACAGGCCAAGACCTAAGTGAAATAAGACATATAAGTTGGTATAAAACCAACTTATCATAACTCACACCCATCCTGAATGAGAATGGCTTTAATTCTGAGTTGCCATGTACCGAAGTTGATACTCCGGTCAAACCTTTCAACAGAGAACTTGGTTACTGTCACCATGTCTAAAAGATCTAAAATGAGATATGGCTTTGATACCAATTTGTCAGGAAATAACGAATCTCACGTTGTATCTAATAGTCCAAAATAATAATGGAGGACAGTAATGAGAAAAATAAATAAGACAATGGACACAAAGATTTATGTTGTTTGGTCAATGTGACGTACTTCTATGGCCGGAGGCGATGCCAAAATTCACTATTATTTGGAGACAATTTACAAAAGTGGAACACTAATTATAGGCCACTTTCTAACACAAAAAGCTCTTTCTAAAATGTCAAACAAAATGAAGAAAAATAGAGGAATAGAACAGCTTTGAAGCTTTTTGTTTTTGGGATGATTTTGAATACTGCAATGATTTCCCTTTTATAGGCAATTTTGAAGGGAAAAATTGTTGTAGAAAATCACGCTGCTGAAATCTTCTTTTGCACGCGGCTGAAATATCAATCTTTCACGCAGCTGCAATGGTGGAATCTTTGTTGCCATAAGTCAACAAAAAAAACCTAAAGTTGTTCTAGAGCATTTATTACAATCTGCATGGTTTTCACCACGAACTGCGACTTTTGAATGAGGATGAAAGTTGGGAACTGCTTCAGAAGAAGGCCTTGAGAGGAAGAATTGAGCAAGGTATGACAGTTTCCAAATAGACCATTTCTTGATATTACAGGTGCATATGTTCTTTTATTAGGTATTCTATTTTCTAGAATAAAATTACTCTTGTGGGTGGCTCTGAATTTGTTTAAACTGAACAAGAAATATCTAAAAAAAAGAGAATGTTTTTGTATAGTTCTAGAAAATAGTTTTGAATGTATGCAGTGTTCGTTTTCTAATTATATAAATATGGTAAATTCATGTAGAATTATTTTGTCATATTTTCTCACAAACTTAGAAAGCATTCTAATTATTTTACAAGAATCCAATAACTACATGTAATAGCCATGCATGGAATAACAATTGTTTTTGTGAAGGCACTAATCAGTTCTCTCCCTTTCTCTCTCTATAGACAGTGACCATATCCATGAATTGGAGAAGTTAGGGAGAGAAATGATTAAATTTTTTAGGGGTCTTCTAGTAGTAGTGGTAGTACTTGGAGGTATTCTTGCAACAAAACAAGGCTCCAAGGAGTGGAACATTGTGTGCAAAAATGTCAAATCTCACCTACGAAGGGGAAGTATTGGACAACATTATGGAGAAGTCCAAAAGATATTAGCTCTGAGTTATGATGATTTACCATATCAACTAAAGCCCTGCTTTCTATATTTGAGCATGTTTTTGGAAGATGAAGAAATAGATACAGCAGTATTGTATCAGATGTGGATAGCTGAAGGAATGGTTGTGGTTGAAGATAGAGTAGAAGGAGAGTCAGCACTGGATGTAGCAGAATGTTATTTAGGTGAATTGGCCAACCAATGCATGGTTCAAGTAGAGGCACATGAAGTTTTTTTATTCAAAAGATTCCATAGTTGTCGTATTCATGACTTGATGGGAGAGTTGTGCCTTCTCAAAGCACGAGAGGAAAACTTCTCAATGGTGATGGACTATCGAAAGAGAGGAAGTACTAATGAATTAGCAAACTGCAGCAAAATCATGGACTTGTGGTACAATTGGGTGCATGGGACGTCGCCAATTATGTTGCTTCTATAAAGGAAGTGAGTATGCAAATTCGATCCCTTAGATTTTCCATTCCAGAACGGTACACTGTATGTTTTAGCAAGGCACACAAAAACCCCAATTTAAGAATGTCAAGATGCTCAGAAGTTTGAGAATAGAAGGCTTCACTGTGTATAGAAAAAAGACCAAAGATATATTTTGTGGGTATTTTGGAGAGTACTTCAAGGTACCGAAAGACATAGGGAAACTTATTCACCTCAGATATTGCTTGTTTACAACATTACCATCATCTATTATAAACTGGCAACACTTGAAAACCTTTTATTTAAGAGAATCCTGTTGTTTTGTGATCCTGAATGTGATACGGAAGATGAAACGACTGAGATATTTATATCTTCTGGAATATCCGCATATGATGTGCAATCCATGTGGCGAATTCAATCTCAGCTTGAGTGGCTTTTGCAACCTTGAGGTAATTTACAACTTGAGGGATGAATTTATTGATGTTAAAGATCTATACGGATTAACTAATATTTGGGCCTTGCATGCAGTTGTAAGTATGTATAGGAATGTTGTAAGAATCATCCACTGCATATCAAACTCAAGCTAGTTAGAGGATGTGTCACTTGAGGTTTGTGCTTTTGAATGCAGTAAGCCAGAGAAAGCACTTACTCTTACAAGAGAACTGTTGCTTTGAGGCAATCTTCAAAAGTTGAAATTGAAAGGTCCGTTCGAAAAATTGTCGGAGTATCAGCCTGACTGTTTTCAAAATCTTTTTAGATTAATCTTGGACCATTCTTTGATTGAGGATGACCCAATGAAGACACTAGACAAGCTTTCATGCTTGATAAGTCAGTTTTATACTGACAAAATTCTGTTATTTTTCACTTGACTTTTGTTGGTTTGGGTGCATTCTGGGTAGTAATGTGGTTGGAATGGGTAAAAGAAGTTAAGAATGTGTGAAGTATGATGTGAGATAATCTACGTTGTGGGAAGATGTTTTGTGTGATTTAGGTGTATATGGAGTGGAAGTGATGTTGAACTTGTCATTATGATTTCTGTGGAGTGTGTGGGTATGGTTTGTTGTTTGTGAAGGAGGAGTGAAAGATGAGTTTATGTTGCGTACATGAATTGTCATGTTAAGAGCTTGGAAATGAGGCATCAAGGAATGGTAGTTGCAAACTTGTGTTCATTGTGAAATGGGCGTCATTGTACATCCTTGCACCAACACATGCACATATACACACCAGTGCACACACCTCGCCGCAACATCATGTGGCGAGGGCTCTCCACATTGCTCACACCTCGCCGCAACATCATGCGGCGAACGCTCTCACTTCGCTGCACATGCTCACACCACACCGCATGCTCATGCGGCGAGCTCTCACTCATGCACACACCTCGCCGCACATTCGTGCTGCGAGCTCACACCAAGCTCTCACTTTCCACACACTCATCTCTTTCATTTGTGTTTTCTTCTCACCTTACTTAATCTAGATGCAAGTTTGTGTTCCTTGTTGTCTCTAAACTTTTGTAAAAAAACAAAACCTCATGTTAGTATTCACCTTACAATAATTGTATTACATCTTCCACTCTTGGTTGTGCACTGTATATATTTGTCTCACAATGTTTTAGTATACGATTGTGCTTGTCAACACTCCATACTTCGACACTTCATTTGCAGAAATTCCTTTCACTTGTATTCACTCTCACTCTCACTTCACAACACTTAGCTCACAACTCATTATCACACACACACTTACACGGCGAGGTCTCGCCGCGAGACCTCTCCACATACACACCTACACGGCGAGGTCTCGCCGCGAGACCTCGTCACTCTTATGCACAAAAGGCGAGGTCTCGCCGCGAGACCTCGCCATGAAAACTTCTGTTGTGGCTGATGGAAAATTTTCTAAGTGTTGAGACTTTTGGTTGTGTGTGCAAGAAGCAATGAAGGCATGTTAGCTGATGGCTCAAAGGTGTGCAGGGGTTATGAAAGGTGTGGAAGCTGCCGACTTGAAGGCACAGTGGGGTTGATGGAGGCGTGAAGTTTCGAGGGAGTAAAGGCGTGGATGGGTCTTGTGCATAAGCTGCTGTTGAGCTTCGTCGATATGTGTTGTGGTATTTTTGTAATATCTTAGGCATTTTATGTTAGCGTATTATTTACGTTTTGTAACCTCTATAAATAGAGGATTTAGTTAGACTTTCGAGAGAGATCATTCTAGATAGTAAAACCGACTTTGATTTTGTAAGCGGCAATTCTCTCACTACAAATACTTTCTCTCACTAGATTTTCTTTCTTGTCCGATCGATCTCTAATTTCAATTCCGATTGAGAATTTGATCCGAACATTGTAATCCGCTTGTGAATTGAAGCATCCGAAGCAATTTAATCGGTATAATCTTTTCAATTAGTGAGTATGAATTGCTTAATACTGGGAATTATTGATCGTGATCTTGAAATGGAGATTCTCGGCTAGATTGTGAAATGTCCTAGGGTTCAGTACAGATGATCGTATAATTAAACTTTGAATGCTATGCTATTGACTCATTTTTTATGAAAGACATAGTATAGGTTCGTAATTGCATAATTCTATCAATATTTGTGAAGTTTACACTTCCGTTGGTGGAATTAAACTTTAATGGAGGTCGCCATGCTAGATTGAGGTTTAATTACTCATTGGAAGTGTAGAAAACATGAACGAGGATCGGATATTTGAGTGTGGAGTTTCTTTGCTTATTTGTCTGTGTACATGATCCGAGATGTGGTCGCCATTCCAGTCAAAGGTCATTGAGTCATAAGAACCAAGTGAAGGAAGACTCATTGATGCTAGTTAGAGCCTAGGAACTTAGGTCGGGCCTCGCCATGGGAGACCTAACCTTGTGTATGACTATTAGCTAGTGTTATGTAGTTGAGACGTTGTGGTACTCAAATCTTCTTACTTAGGCCTCGCCATGAGGAAGGTAAGATGTAAAGAGGACTAGAGGATATTGCGGTCGACATGCTGGGTATTCTCTCGGCTTCTAGGCAATTAATATCTCCTTCTAAGGTGGTTCTAGCTTAATTCGTGATTATCTAGTACTTTAACTCTGGACATCTGCGTAGACCTCGTGGTATTGTTTTTTTTTGTTGTGTTGCATTCTTCTTGCACTTGTTTGCATTAATTGCATTTAGTTTTGTTCCACGTACATCCTAGTCTAGTTTTGGGTCTTGACATAATCAGAGCAACTTAAATCGAATTTCTTGAACCATTCCCTTCCCTGTGGATACGATCCTTCTCATCACTACTACATTAGTGTAAAAGGTAAAATTACAAGGTTAACGACGAGCTTGTCAATTTTTGGCGCCGTTGCTGGGGAAGGCACGGTTCCTTGAATTTGCTTACTTGTTCTTGTACCTGTTTGGTCCGGTTTTGTGTTGTGTGAATTTTATTTCTTCGATTTCTTGAAGTTTCTTGTGTGTTTTGCTTTTGTTTTGTCTCTTGTGTTTGCATTGAATACTTTTGTTTCTGTGATCTATCACTTCTTTCCTATCATACTTCACTTGTGTTGCTTGGTGTATGTCCAAGTCTCTAAGGTCTTCTGGAGAGCCTGAGTTTCAACTTGATCTTGAGTTACCAAAAACCTTGAGAAGCAGACAAAAGGAAATGAAAATGGCTAATCCAGGAGTACGAGCACCACGGTTTGGTGACTATTATGCGATCAATTTTGAGAGTGGATTCGATCAGCAAGATATAGACGTTGAGAGTTATCACATACCGACACAAATTGTCTCAATGATTACTCAAGGGCAGTTCTTTCAAGGGCTTGATAATGAAGACCCCAAAGATCACCTCGATTGGTTCTTAGGTCTCTGTAGTACTTTTAACCTCCCGAGAGTGGATCGAGTTGAAGTCCATCGAATTTTATTTCCTCTATCTTTGTGCGGTAAAGCTAAGCATTGGTTCAAGAGCATTGGGGGAGCAAACGTAGCAATGTCCTTCGATGAATTACAAAAGCAATTTTTGGCCAAATATTTTCCACCTGCGAAATTGGAGAAAAGGAGAATGGAAATAATGAACTTCCAGCAGTAGGATGGCGAGTCATTCAGAGAAGCATGGGAGCGTTTCAACCATCTAATTCGTCAATGTCCTAACCATGACCTTGGAGAAATCAGGGAGTTGAACACATTTTTCAAAGGCCTCACAGCTGAGTCTTCTATGATGGTGAAAGCTTGTACTAATGATGCATTGAAAGATAAGAGTGTGCCGGAGGTTCGAGAGTTGTTTAACCAAATTGCTGAAGATAAGTACCTTTTTCCTGAGACACGGAAACCTCATAGTAGAAGGCAGAGAGGAGTGCTGGATCTTGATGAAGAAACTTCTTTGAGTGCCAAGTTTGAGGCCTTGGCTAAACAAGTGCAAACTCTGAAAGCTACACATGCTAAAGCTCCTGTATTGTCATGTGATTGTGTAAGGGCGACCACCATACTGACGAATCTGCCATTACAACTGAATCTATACAGAATGTGAATAATTATGGCAAACCTCAATATTTAAGCACTTACAATGGAGGTAAAAGACCATATGGAGGAAGTCAAGGAAATTGGGGGCAACAGAACCAAAACCAAGGAGGTCAGTACTATCAAGGAAATAACCAACGAAGATCAACAAATGCACCTCCTGGCTTTGATCATCCAACCACTACTTCAGAGCAAAGGAAGCCATCTGTTGAAGACATGTTCCAAAAACTCATGGAAAATAAGGACAAGAATGAACAGCGATTTGGAGGTTTGGAATCAACTGTCAAACACCATGAGGCTACATTAAAGAACATTGAAATGCAGCTTGGACAAATTGCAAATGCTGTGCATCAGAGGCCGCATGGAGCACTCCCTAGTGACACAGTGCCGAATCCAAAAGGAAAGGAAGTGTGTAATGCAATCACACTTAGGAGTGGAAATGAAGTGCATAAATCCACTAAACCTGGTGAGGAAGTTTGTGGAAATGATGAGGAAATAGTTGTTGCACCTGACCAAGAATGTGCCAATGAGGACATGGCACCAAAGAATGAGGGGGTGCAAGATAATGGAGAGAGGGAAGTGACCAAAAAAGTTAGAGGACCTCCTAGTCCCTGCAATTTTCCTGAATATGCACCTAAACCTCTATTTCCTGAGAGAGTGAAGCCAAAGCCAAAGAAAGGACCTCAGTTTGATAAATTTTTGGACATAGTGAGACAGATTAATGTGAGCTTACCCTTATTAGACTTGGTGACTGCAGTACCCAAATATGCAAAATTTCTCAAAGATTTGATATCCAACAAGGAACGGATTTTGAGATATGAAGTGCAGTTGACACTCACAGAGTATAGTGGAACATGGTTTGGGCACAAGTTGCCACCTAAATGGAAAGATCCTGGCAGCTACACTATACCTTGCAAAATTGGAATGAGGATCTTTGAGAAAGTTTTGTGTGATTTAGGTGCTGGCATTAACCTAATGCCTCTTTCTATTGCCACTGATGTGGAACTAAAAGGGAGAATTTGTCCAGTAGCTGTGACTCTTCAACTGGCTAATAGATCCTTGGTCAAGCCTACTGGAATGGTTGAGGATGTCCTGGTGGGGATTGATAAGTTTACACCCCTGGTTGATTTTATTGTGCTCAACATGGAGGAGGATCCGGAGGTACCTTTAATCTTTGGTCGCCCGTTTCTTGCAACAGGAGATGCCTTAATTGGAGTAAGAAATAAAACTGTTACATTTCGAATTAACAATGAGCAAGTAGTCTTTGATGTGAATTATTCCATGAAACATCTTATGAATGTGGAGTCTTGCTTTGCTATTTAAGCTGTTGCGTGTTCTATGAGTGCAAATGATGAAAATGCTAAACATGATTTTGTGTTGGTTGATGATCTAAATGATTATGTGGAAAAGTTTGAGAATGTTGAATTGAATGAAGAGGATAGAAGAATTGTTTCTGAAATTGAAAATCTTGTTGAGTGTTGTGTGTTAGATGAGTCCATTTTTGAATTGCAAAATGAGGTAGTTGAAGTTAAAATGCATGAACGTGTTGCTGAAGACATGATAGAAGAATCTTGTGTTGGGAATTTGAAAGAGAATGAAAAATGTCATATTCCAACTAATGAAGCTTGTTCTCCCACTGAGGTGAGGAAGGAAGAAATTTTGTGCAGGAATGACAAGATTATGCCTTTTATCTTGGTGCCACCAAAGCTTGAGTTGAAGCCTTTGCCTCCTTATTTAAAGTATGCATTTCTAGGCGAAAATTAAACACTTTCAGTAGTGATTTCTTCTAAACTAGAAGCTTGGCAAGAAGTAAAGTTGTTGGAGGTTTTGAGATTTTACAAATGAGCCATCGGATGGACCATTGCAGATATCAAGGGCATAAGTCCTAGCTTGTGCATGCATAAGATTCTTTTGGAAGACAACTCTGTGCCAGTAAGAGATAGACAATGGAGATTAATGCCACAAATGATGGAGGTTGTGAAGAAGGAAGTGATTAAGCTGCTAGACTTTGGAATGATTCTTCCCATCTCAGATAGTGAGTGGGTAAGCCCAGTGCAATGTGTTCCAAAGAAGGGAGGAGTTACAGTCGTGAAGAATGATGCAAATGAGCTTCTTGCAACAAGAGTTGTTAGTGCATGGAGGGTTTGTATGGACTAAAGGAAGCTCAACAAGGCTACTAGGAAGGATCACTTTCCTCTTCCTTTTCTGGAGCAATTGTTGGATCGGATTGCTGGCTTTTTGTTCTATTGCTTTCTAGATGGTTACTATGGATATAACCAAATTGCAATCGATCCTAAAGATCATGAGAAGACTACATTTACTTGTCCCTTCGGTACATTCGCCTACAAGCGGATGCCTTTCGGGTTGTGCAATGCTCCTACCACATTCTAGCGTTATATGATGGCAATCTTTCATGACATGGTTGACTCGATTATAGAAACTTTCATGGACCATTTTTTAGTCTTTGGAAAGACTTTTGATGGTTGTTTGGACAATCTGGCCAAGGTGTTACAAAGGTGTGAGGAGACAAATCTAGTGCTTAATTGGGAGAAGTGTCAGTTTATGGTACGAGAAGGAATTCTGCTTCGTCACAAGATTTCGAGTAAGAGAATTGAAGTTGACAGGGCAAAAATTGATGTTATTGCAAAGCTTCCTCCTCCAACAAATGTGAAGGGAATCAGGAGTTTCCTTGGGCATGCAGGCTTCTATAGGCGATTCATCAGAGATTTCTCTAAAATTCCTAGGCCATTGTGTAGTCTATTGGAGAAAGATTTCAAGTTTGAATTTGGCACTGAATGCATTGAAGCTTTTGAGACTTTGAAAGCTAAGCTTGTGGAAGCACCGATTATAGTCACTCTTCGGTGGGGTGTACCTTTTGAAATAATGTGTGATGCAAGTGATTACGCACTTGGTGCTGTGCTAGGACAGAGAAGGGACAAAGTCTTTCATACAATTTACTATGTAAGCAAGTTACTGAATGAAGCTCAAATGAACTATACAACTACTGAGAAGGAAATGCTGGCTGTTGTGTTTGCATTTGATAAGTTTAGGGCATATCTGTTAGGCTCTAAAGTGATTGTACACACAGACCATGCTGCTTTGAAGTACTTGTTAGCGAAGAAAGAGGCCAAGCCCAGGCTCATTCGATGGGTATTGTTACTCCAAGAGTTTGATGTTGAAATTAAGGATCGTAAAGGCTCAGAGAATGTGGTGGCAGACCATCTCTCCAGGTTGGAATCATAAGCTCAAGAGGGGTCAAATAGTTTGGTAAATGAACATTTTCCAGACGAGCAAGTGCTTAGAGTCGATGAGAAGTCCTTGCCTTGGTATGCAGAGATAGCTAACTACGTTGTGGCTGGGCAAGTACCCTCTTATTTTTCTAGTGACCAAACGAAGAAACTGAGAAGTGATGCAAAGTATTATTTTTGGGAGGAAAATGCCTGGTACAAAATTTGTAGTGATCAAATCATAAGAAAGTGCATCAAAGAGGAAGAGAAGAACGACATTTTGAGAGCATGCCATGAAAGACCTTGTTGTGGACATTTTGGCTCTACAAGAACAGGATTCAAAGTGTTACAATGTGGTTTCTATTAGCCTCATATTTTCTTGGATGCAAAGATTTGGGTAGGAAACTGTGATAGATATCAGCGAACATGGAACATTTCTTCAAGAAATGAAATGTCTTTAAACAATATTCTTGAAGTGGAAATATTCAATGTTTGGGGCATTGACTTTATGGGTCCATTCCCGAAATCCCGAGGCATAGAATATATCTTGGTGGCAGTCGACTACGTTTCCAAATGGGTCGAGGCCGTAGCTCTGGCTCACAATCATCCTAAGAGTGTGGCTACCTTCTTGAAGAAACACATTTTCAATCGGTTTGGAGCTCCCATAGCAATCATAAGTGATGGAGGCACTCACTTCTACAATAAGATTTTTGAAGCTTTTTTGGCAAAGTATAGAGTGAAACATAAGGTATCCACAGCATACCATCCTCAAACCAGTGGCCAGGCTGAAGCTTCAAATCGGAAGATTAAGATAGTGTTGGAAAAAGTTGTTAACCCAGGACGAAAAGATTGGGCCATGAAGTTGGATGATGCATTGTGGGCGTATAGAACAACATATAAAACTCCTATCGGTGCTTCTCCTTTTAGACTTGTATATGGCAAAGCGTGTCACCTACCAGTGGAGTTGGAATATAAGGCCTTTTGGGCAATCCAGCAGCTGAACATGGATTTGCCTGGAGCTCAATCAAAAAGGATGTTGGAGTTGAATGACTTGGACCAGTTTAGATTCAATGCTTACATGAGTTCTAAGCTTTATAAGGAGAGGACAAAGAGACTTCATGATGCAAAATTCCAATCAAAAAGTTTTGCTCCGGGTCAGTTGGTGCTATTGAACAATTCTCGCTTAAGGCTTTTCCCTAGAAAATTAAGGTCACGTTGGAGTGGTCCATTTTGAGTTGTCACTGTTAAGCCATATGGTTTTGTGGAGATCCAGAATGACAAAATTGGTAACACATTGCAAGTAAATGGTCATAGACTCAGACCTTATTTGACGACTCGGGAGAAGGGCATCGCAGAGGATGATCCTTTACTTTCACAGTGAGATAAGGAGCATGGTCAGGCTGTTGACTGTAAACCAAGTGCTCATGGGATGCAACCCAGATTGTCATTATACGATTTTGTTTCTTTGTTTTGTCTACTTTTAAATTTACTCTTAGTTTGTGTAGGGTGTATTAACAATTCATGGCACAACCTCATAATTGTTGATGGATTTTGCAGCTTATCATATGGGTTATGGTGATGAATGAAAAGGCAGATGATGAATCTCGACTTTTCACTCAAAAAGGGATAAGGTGGATTTCACATTTTCCACAACAAAGGTAAATGCATCCAAGGTAAATATTGCTGTCAGACCCGTGAACGTGTTGCTTGTTGGCTTGTTAAGATTCCAATAATTGAGTGAAGTGGGCAACAAGTTATGACATGAGGGGTATGGTTCTTTATTACACATATTGTCACTATGTGTGTTTTCTTTGAGATTCGTTCACATGGGTTCGTCTGGTAGCTATGTGCTGCACATATTCCCTATAAATACCTGGCATCTCATTTACTAATCTGCATCTTTTGTGAGTGACTTTCCATTATAAGGTGATGGCCTACTTTCCTCATCCAAACCCTTATGAGTATGCAATCTTCAGTGAGGATATGGGCACTATTTCCTCATCTTCTTCTTCTTCTTCAGCTGATGAGGATATGGTGATTGACTATGATCCGGCTGAAGCACCACAGTTTGTCAATGCTAACGCGGAGAGCTTATACAATAGATCAGTCAACAGAGAATTCATCATCGAACAACCATTTGAGGACCCTTCCCTCAAATTTGAGGAGTTGATTACGGGGCATACTTGGGCTCATTTCGCAAGAACATCTGTTGTTGTGAACATGGAAATCGTTCGAGAGTTCTATGCCAATTCACGTGCTGACAACATCCACTCGGTGTTTGTACGAGGCCGGTATTTGAAAGTCAATCGCCACAACATTAACTTGCATTATCTTCTTCCCGATTACCCTGGTGATACATATAGCCGTTTGGTGAGGGCGGAAAACACAGATCATTTATTGGATGCTGTTGCATTGCCTGGTGCTACCTGGGCTAGGAATGAGGCATTATATGTACCCACGAGTGAACTGACAGTGTAGGCAAAGATGTGGTTGTTATTTATCAACTCTAAGCTCCTTCCTACCCGCCGCACTAATATAGCATCACGGGAATGTCTTCTTTTGATTTATGCTATTCAGCATGACTTCTCTATCGACATTGGAAAATTAATGCTTGGGTACATAAGGCGGGCGCAACGAAATGAATTTGTCCCGATGTTCTTTCCTGCTTTGTTAGCTGCAATGGCTCGAGATAAGGGAGTTGACATTTCTTCAAACGCCAATCCTCGACACTCTCTCGGTCTTATGGGGACACCTCAATTTCCTACATTTTGGAGAAAGAAAGGGTGGCAAGACTCTCGCGAGGGTTGTAATCAAGGCAGTTTTCTGTGCTTTTCCCGCAACGAGGACCATCACTTTATGCAAGTGTGGGGGGGTTCTGTTTTGGTGGTTAATTATTGTTGGTATTCGATGCTGACTGCTATTGCTGCTGTGGTAATTTGATAAGTTGGCATGATTATTTTCGTTGAGCAAGTTTGTGGTAGAAGAGATGTGTTATGTGAGATTATGCCATGTTGAATTTAGTTTAGTTTATGCCATGTTGAATTTAGTTTCATTTTTTTTAGATTACGTTTTGTCGGGATTAGGTTTTAATAGCTCGTTTATGTGCTTAAGTGTGTTGGTAGTTATTAGTGCGGTTGATGAAATAAAGTGCAACATTCCTTATATGCCTGATTAGGCATAGTTAGATGTTTATTGATGATTGCGAAACCTACCTCCCCTGAGTATGAGTTAATTCATCTGAAAAGGTGAAACAATAATGAATTTAAAGTTGTATACAATAGTGCAATGTAAAGAGCTTGGAAGTGAATGAAAGGCATGAAGACTATTTATTTTTGTTTCTTTGGCCGTTTCCAAATTTCTTTTTTTTTGTATTTCCCTATGCCTTGGTTTTTTGTGACATGTGAGTGCATTAGTGTTGTTTGGCAGAGAAGGAAGATAAGGTTCACATGCATTGAATAAAAATGGCCCCACTTATGTCTTGCTGTTAATGTCTTTTATGGTTGTTGGGAACATTCATGGTGTGTTGACCGAAACATGTGAATTTCCTTCGTGGTTCTATAAATGCCCATTCTTGTTCACAATATAAGACCATAATTAGTAGATTTTCTCAAGAATTCGGCATTGCTCAAGGACTTATTGACGGCATTCTTCTTCATTATCTCAAACTTGTTCAAGTACATCATCAGTTAATTCAACACAAAGGTATGTTCGTTTTCTTGGACTTACCTTAGTAGCTTGCATTCCTTAAACAAGGCGGTATTTGTGAGTGTATAAGCATGACTTGGATATTATTAAGTGGAGCAAATGAAGGGTAATTTGAATGTTGTGTTGTTAGTAATCCTTGTTAAGGAGGCGATAAATGCTAACTGGGGGGGGGGGGGGGGGTTTGGTTTTGTTTGCAACTTCAGAATGTTTCAGCTTTACCAGGTTTCTGTAATCTGGCTATAACTTGAACATGAGATGTCTAAATGAGTTGATTCCAGTTGGGAACTTTCGTTACGAGGTTGGCCCACAATGTCTATGCTGGACACTTTTGCTAAATATGACTGGAATGTGGTCTAGTTTTGAAGACAAGGCAGTGTCCATATTGTTGTTGTCATTTGAAAAATTCTGGATTTGTCTTGATTGGTATGTCTCGGTTTTCTAGCCATAACTTGCTCATTTTTTGTCCAAATTGAGTGATTCTTGTCCCCACATTTAGATAAGAGCGTGCTCTGTAATGTTGAAGTTTTAAGTTTTGGTTGATTCGATTTGTTTAATATGTTATTCTGCATATCTTCATGAGGATTCAAGCTGAAATTAGACAACTTTTTCTGCCAGCTTTACCTTAGTGTAGTAATGCGACTATAACCTGCTCATTCTTGTCTAATTTGAATGATTCCAGTTCCTAGATTTAGCCAAGGTTTAGTTCTGCAATTTTGATGTTTTGAATGCTTAATAAATCTACCTGTTTGGCATATTATTGTCTCGGTTGTGTGAAATTTGTGAAACTGAAATTTCGTTTTGAGCGATGGGTTCCATTTTGCCATGAGTCTATTTGTAGGAGTTGGAGTTGTCCATATATGCATTAGATGAGGAGATTCAAGCTGCTATGTTTTGTTGCTATGTTTTGTGGATGAAGAGCAATATTGTATGTGCTTTACTTGTGAACCATGGGTATTGTGATACCATGTTCAATTTCAATGTTTGATATTTCTTGTATACGATTAGTCTTTTGAAGTTGGTGTTGATGTTTTAATTCTTGGAAGATTCTTGTTATGTTGTGTAAATGAATCACGGAGAAGCTTAGTTATTTTTGGTTGTTGATGGCAGACATGGCGCCTAAAAAAGACTCTACTTCACAGAAATCAACCACTTCAAAGAAGGGAAAAGGCAAAGCCCAGAAACCTCTTGAAGACTTCGACTCTGACTATTACCCAGAGGAGGACTTGTCACTTTTTGAGGAACCCCGAAATATATGATGCAAGCGACAACTCCAAAAAAAATGAAGGGTTCCTCAGATCAACCTTCGGAACCATCGGTGTTTGTAAGTAAGAAAGCCCAACAACGTTGGGATCAAGGGATGGGTATGAAGATGTTACATCTAGAAAGAGCATTCGCTGTGGAAGGAGGTCCATTTCAGAAATTGATGGAGTTCCACCGATTTGATCAGAAGCTCGTTAGTGCACCAGGTTATTGCAATGCCAGTCTTGCCAGGGAGTTTTACGCCAATGCCAAGTTTCCAAATTCGGCTGGAGCTTTTTATGTAAGGGGAAAATGGGTGCAATTTACAAGTGAAATCATTAATACTCATCTCGGTACTCCTAGTTTTCCACAGGATCTTTTGCCATTTCCGGAAGATGATGGGTGTGACCAAGCTTTAACGGAGGAGCTCGCCTTGCCAGGAGCGAAGTGAGAACTAAACAAACGGGGTGATCATAAGCATATTCGTGGTGAATGGTTATGAAGTGATGTCAAGATATGGCTTATGTTTGTCTTGTCGAGTCTTATGGCGAGTTCTCAATCGACTGAAGTGATACGCGATCGGTTATACCTGATATCAGCAATTCGTGGGCGGAGATCAATTGATGTTGGTCGTATAATTCTTTCTAGCTTACAATCTGGTATTGATGCTGATAATGCAGCCCTTTACTTCTCGATCTTGATTGAAGAAATCTGTGTAGCTCAAGGTGTTGATACTGAAGCTGGAGAGTGGCGTAGGAATCTGGGCCCGATTGGTACATAATTGTATATCAAATATCTGCGTGTGGAGAAGGAGATGAAAAAGCAAAGGGAGCAAGGGTTAAAGAACTTCGGGACAAGTCTGGACCTTTACCTTGTGAATCAAGTGAAGAACAACAACCGTATGATTTTCGTTCCTTTCAAGGGGCACTACAAGAATTTCAACAATCTGTGGATACTCGTTTTCAGCAGTTGGACGAAAGGCTTGAAGGCATGCATGAACAGATGAACGATCTGCATCAGGATTGGACTTCGCATTCGTCTAATATGCTGGAAAAGTTGGATGATATGTCTTATATTGCGCAACAACAATTTGAGGTTTTGTACCACAGGCAATTGAAAATGCAAATGGAGTTGGACGATTATAACAAAATGTCTATGTATTATCACTCTGAGCCTAGTCCTCCTAAACCAACACCGACTTCTGCACAGTTGGCTGGATATCGGATCCCGAATTTGACAAGAGATGTCATCAGTGGTGCCATTCATGAGCTTCCACCAGCGGTGCCCTCAATGTCTTCACTTAACCCATTGCCTACATTTGGACATATCCCACCGATGCCTCCCACTTCTACTTTTAGGGTGCATCCTGAGTTCATGCCGCATACAAGGATTCCGATGATCAGTACGGGGCAGCCTCTTCAAGGACCGATTCATGGTCTTTTTCATTATGTAGCGCAGCCCTTAGCGGTCCTTCTTTTTCCACAATGGCTTTATTAACGTCCCCTTCTTCCTCAGCACCGTCATCTTCCCAATGAGCCTCTCATTCTTAATCTCCTACATTGGGGGCAATGTATGCTTCAAGTGTGGGGGGTGAAAGATGATGTTATTTGTTGGTTTGTTTTGTGCTTCATGATTGGCTTATTGTTTGAGGAAGTGCCGTGCTTTTTGCTGTTCTGGTTGTTAGGATTTGCTGGAATGTGGGATGTGGGTTGAAATTGCTGAAATTTTTTTTTCGTATGCGGGTGCCTTGTGCTGATTATGGGGGGATCTGGTTATTGAAGTTGTCATGTTGTGTAGAAATTTTCTTGAGCCTAGAAGACGAGTTCATGATGAGGAGTTGTTCTGAGTTTGGTTTTGAAATCTGTGGCGGGTCTCTTTGAAGTATGATATGAATCGATACAGTTCTGGGAAGTGTGCTTTGTGAAGACGTGTTGAAAAGTATAGGAGTCGGGTTTGAGAATATAGTATGTTTTACTGTGTTTTTAGTGTGTTAGTATTAAGTCTTGGAAGCGAGTGTCTGAATAAGTGACTAGAAGGTTAGTAGTAAGTGGAGTAGAAGTATGGATAATAGAAAAACACTTTGTATTATGCCTCTGTTCTCTTGTTAAGCTATGTTCAAATTTGTAGTTCATCAAATTTTATCTTTGTATTGCATGCGAAATTGTTTTTTCTTTGATTCCAATCTTGATGAGATCAGTATATTTTATTAATCAAGGCATCATGTTAAAGTAAGATAGATATGCCATGCAAAATCATCCTTGGACATAGGAGGAATCTGGTTCAATTTGTTCTTGTTGATATGTGATAAGTTGGTTTTATACCAACTAATATGTGTTAAAATGCTTGGCTGTTGTTGTGTGTTTTATGTGCATATGTGATGTTTTGAAAGGTTTTAGGCATTTACATGTTTGCAATATGAAAATGATCAAATGATACAAAAAGAGCAAAAATGGTGATAAGTGAAGTGAAAATAGTCAAAAGGCAAATGGAGGAACCGAAAATGCATATTTGGTCAAATTAGGGTTTTGGCAGCTTTGAGTGTGAAATTGTTTTGAGCATAACTTCTTCATTACTAATCCAAATGATGCGATCTTGGATGTTCTGAAAAGCTCTTTGAATGAAATTCAATTGTTATGTTCTAACTGTCTCCAATTTCTGTGTGCAAGTATGAGAAACGGGGGTCTTTTTCCAATTGCTACTTCAGGTTTTCATACTTGAATTCAGATTGCCACAGTTTGGTGGATTGTCTATATCTTGAGCTACAAACCTCCAATTAAGCTGATTCTTGAACCATTGGAAAGCCAAGAGGAGTAGCTAGAAATAAGTTCACCACCAAGTCTGAATCAGAGGCTAAGACACACTTATTTGGCATGAAGTAGGGTATTGAGCTGGAATGAGCACTTTGCCAATTCGGTCAACCACCTTGCCACACTTGGCACCTCACTTTGCCTTACCTTGCCAAGCAACACCTTGCCACACTTGGCACCTCACTTTGCCAACACACCTTGCCAAGCAACACCTTGCCACAACAGCCGTGCCAACACACCATGCCAAGCCTTGCCAACACACACCTTGCCGACCTTGCCAAGCAACACCTTGCCAAGCATTCAACACACAACCATTGGCACACCATTTCACACACGACATTGGCACGACTTTGGCACGACACTTACACACTCTTGGCACACCATTTGTGCACAACACAACATGCCACTCTTGGCACAACATTTGCACCGTGGCACACCACTCATTCACCTTGGCACAAACACTTGCATATTTCATTTGGCAGGTTACCTAGCCACACCACTTGAGCACAACTTATCACATTCAACAAGCAGTAGTTGGCATAGGAAAGGAAATTGGCCTACGACATGTCGTAGGCCAATCTTGAGAAGAAAGAAAATGGCCTACGACATGTCGTAGGCCATTCTTGGAGGAAAGTTTTTTTCGCCCACGACATGTCGTGGGCGAGATTTTGGAGATGGATTTTGGCCTACGACATGTCGTAGGCCAATTCTGGAACAAGAGCACATGTCGTAGGCTAATTGTTAAGATGGGAGCTGAAAAATGGTAAAGTGTTGAAGGATTGTTCTATGAAGTTTTTCAGTTTTGTTGCACTACATTGATTTGGTCGTAACTTTTTCGTCTTAGGTCCGAATTGGGTGTCTCAAACGGCTATTGACAGGGCCGAAATCTGGTTGGAAATGCAGCAAAGCATAATAGAGTTTGTTTCTGGTTTTGAAAAAATGGCTAAGTGTTTGAGTTCTGAATTTCCAGGTAGCTGAAGGCGTGGTGTGCAGAGGCTAGGAAGCGTGGTTCTTCGTAGGTTGGTTCGCATGGAGTTTCGCAGAATTGCTGAAGGCATGAAGCACCCAAGCCAGAAGGCGTGAAGCTACTCTGATTTCCTCACTTGGACTTCGAGAAGCAAAGGCGCTGGCGTTGAAGCTTGAAGGCGTGCGGCGGGTTGATGAGGAAATTGAGGGCGTGCTCTGGAGAAGCCTAAAGGCGCGAATTTGCTGGACATTTCTTCAAACTTCGAATTTACACTTTTTGGGCTGATTTTTAGTCATTCTCTTTGGAAGACACTTTTGTAACACTTTATACATTTCATGTGCCGTATTAGTTACGTTTCCCCAATTCTATATATAGGGAAGGTAGCTAACATGTAAGAGGGATTGGAGATTTTAGAACTATCATTTTTTAATTTTAGCGGGAGTTTTTCTCCCTCTCATTTTCTCTCTCTAGATCTATTTTCTCTCACTAAACATTTCTTCTCCAATCTCAATTCCGATTGTGAATTTTGGACTGGATTATTCTTTCTTATTCTCAATTGACAAAGGAATCAACAATTCTCTCGAATTAAATCGGTAAATTCTTCCAATTAAGTGAGAATGAGCTTATCAATGTTGGAATTTGTTGATTTTGAAATGAGAAAGATGTTTTCTGGCTAAATCTACGATATCTCAGAATTCTTAATGGATGAATACGTGTTTTAGTAGATTGTATGCTATGCAATCGATCTAGTTGTTGAGTATTGGAATCACATTTGAATTGAGCATAAACATATGTTGAATTTCATAATTCCTAGCTAATCTTGAATAGATCAAGCTTCAATTGTGGTCGTCATGCTAAATTGAGGAGTGATTAATCAAAGTTAGCGAAGTTGCATGAACTGAGAACTAAATTGTGATTGTTTAAGTCCTTGCACTTGATCTCTATAATCAAATCAATTCTGAAACTCAGGCCTCGCCATAGGAAATGTTAATGAATTGAAACATTAGGAAAAGTGTTAAAGGAGCTTTCTGTGTTAACAACGATGATGTGTGAACCCTAGGATGGGCCTCGCCATGGGAGTTCTTAGGACTTTGCATGTTAGAGTAGTTAGCTTGGAAAGTTGAGAATTTGCAGAGCTTATACCACCATTCTCAGGCCTGGCCATGGGAGAGGATGGTGATTTGGGGATACAAGCAGTGGTGTGGTCGCCATGCTGACCACAGCTTGGACTTCTAGGCAATTTAGGTCTCCATCGCATTTAATTGTTTACTGATTGCATAGCATAGATTTACTAGCCTATGTTCATCCAATACAAGAATCCTGAGATATCTGTTTCATCCTTGCTTATTGCTATATTTTGCATCTTTGTTTTCGTTCTTTTGTGTTGAATTTTCCTTTTTCCAGTACTTAGATTCTGTGACAAGTCTTTTAGAACGATTTGCTCAATATTCTTGACCTACGCCTTCCCTGTGGATTACGATCCCTACTTACGCTACTACATTAGTGTTTAGGGTAAAATTGAGCTGATACGACTTTAAGCTGTCATCATTTGGATTAGTAATGATGAAGTTATGCTCAAAACAATTTCACACTCAAAGCTGCCAAAACCCTAATTTGACCAAATATGCATTTTCGGTTCCTCCATTTGCCTTTTGACAATTTGCACTTCACTTATCACCATTTTTGCTCTTTTTGTATCATTTGATCATTTTCATATTGCAAACATGTAAATGCCTAAAACCTTTCAAACATCACATATGCACATAAAACACACAACAAAAGCCAAGCATTTTAACACATATTAGTTGGTATAAAACCAACTTATCAAATTCCCCCACACTTGAACTTTTGCTCGTCCTCAAGCAAAGACATAACACACAACTAACATTTCAAAACCACTTTGCACTAGACTTCACTCTTCTGTCAAACTTGTTCTCATTTGAGTTCATCAAAACAGATTTTTCATGCAATATCAAAACTCTTATCATAACCTCAATTCCAAGCTATCAACTTTTAGCACAAATTATCAACCAAGGCACAATGAATAAAGACCAAAATGTCATGCGTGCAAGTGTGTGCTGAGGAACATGCACTTCATCTATTCCCTTGCTATACACCATCTAGCTGGTCTCACATACCATTCAATACATCCCAATCTCCTTGTACACCCTTATGAACATGCAATCACAAGATCAATGGTACCTATGCGTACATTGGTACTCTATGGGACATTGCCCTTATTCTGCACATTAGTGCTACACATTGGTGCACATATTGATGACTGAAATAATGCCTGGGTTTTATGGCTTTTTTCTTCAAATTTGAATGCCAGGTTCTTATGGCTTTTTCCTTCCCAGTTGCCAATATGGCTTTTTCTCCTATATCATTTCTTGTGCAAGCACATGTTCATAAGAATCCCAAATTGACTAAACATGCACGAATTCTGGAGACACCAGATAAATGCATAACAAACAGAAACGAATCCATACACATTACCTCCAATGTCAATTGAGTTTTTGCATGGCATATCTATCTTACATTAACATCGGGCCTTAGTCAGCAAAATGCACCAATTTCATCAAGATTGGAATCGAAGACATTAAATCAATTTTCGCATGCAATACAAAAGTAACATGGTTGAACTTCAAATTTTGAACATAGCTTAACAAAAGAGAAAAAGCATAGCACAAAGTGTCAAAATTCATTCCATTGCTCTCACTGTCACTACGCCTCTTTTCTTTTCATTCCATTACTTGCACTTTTGCATTTCACTTGGACATCAGCACCACATTACACCATGTATAGACAAGATCAACATTTATTCACAAAAATTTCAAAATTTCACCAAAAGTTGATTCACCAAAAGTTGATTTTTTACAAAACATGAAAAACACCACAAAACATGAAAAGCACCACACATACGGGTAATAAACTCAAACTAACACAACAAAACTAACATTACAGGCAAAAGTCTCAAAGCAACACCTATTTTCACTAAAAATTCATGAGAAGAAAGTAAGCATAACAAATCAAACCACACAACACAAAAAAAAACAAAACAAAATGCATATAATTCAAAAATTAAAATTTTCAAAACAGCATACAAAGCACAAAAAGAAGACAAACCACAGCAACATTCCCTCCCCCACACTTAAAACTTACATTGTCCTCAATGTAAAGTAAAGAGATAGGTTCAGGAGCTCCATGATATTAATAAGTCATGAAGTCCAATGTTTGCTCTGTGGATTGTCTTGGTCCATTTTCCTCATATGAAAAATTCCATGGCATCACTCCCCCACACTTAGCCTCTTGGGTGCATGGCTAATATCTTGCAATGTCCTTCCTGGTCAAACACCTTTAACATGAGTGGTTTTGAAGAGTGAATTCCAAAATGAAAGGAACTTAAAGACAGAATGAAAAGAAAACAAACTACTTATAAAAGCTAAGGGAAAGAAGTAGTTCTGGATTTAGATAGTCTTCCAGCTAGACTTTATTCCTCCACAAAGTATGTCTTGGTCATGAAAAAAAACTCAGTAAATCCATCTCTGCACCACACAAAAGATGAACTCTTATTATCATGCTCCTTCCCAGAAAACACTGGAGTGTTGAGGAGATGTGTGAGTACAGGATCATGAGAAAAATTTCCTCCAAATTTCACATTCATTTGAAGCACATCATAGCCCTCTTGTACCACACTATCCACAGCAATCCTGCCAGGCTCAACCAAGGAATGCACATCCATGGTCTCAACAAGCTCATCAGAAAGTTCAAAAGTAAAAGTCTCAAACTCACAGTTGTTAACCATGTTATCATTATCAATAAGAAACTTTACATCTTTATCATCAAGACTAACATGATTGGCTTTCTCATGTAACACTTGTTGTACGCTTCCAGTGACATTCATAGTTTCAAGAGTTGATGATCCACAAAGAATCTCAGCAATTTCCACATTATTTTGATTTAGGGTATCACGATGTTCTTCCAAATGTGACTCTATGCAATTAATCAAGACATCAAGAAAAGAACAGCCATCATCATCAAGTAAAGCATGACCCTCCCTATCATTTGAACAATTCATAACACATGCTTCATGTGAGGTATGATCTACCAAAGTTTGGCTTGATAATTCAAAGTTTGCCTCCTTTATTGAACCAATTGAACAACAATCTACCACAGATGCATTGTCAGGTAAAATCATGCCATCTTCTACATCAAGTTCATCACAATCAATTTCTTCATCATCAACAAGTTTATCAACAACAATGTAGTCATGCTCAACACCATCTTCAACTAAAATTGGAGAACATTCGACAACATGAATGGAACAACAAGACTCTAAATGCATAGGTTGTTTCATTGCATAGTTCACATCAAAAACTACCTCTTCATCAATAATCCTAAAGGTGACAGTTTTGTTTCGAACTCCAATTAATGCATCTCCAGTAGCTAAAAACGGTCTACCAAAAATGAGAGGAACCTCAGGGTCCTCCTCCATGTCAAGTACGATGAAATCAACAGGCAAAGTGAATTTATCAATTCTTACCAAAACGTCTTCTACTAAACCTGTGGGAGTCACCAAGGATCTGTCTGCTAATTGGAGGGTGACTGCAACTGGGCGAATCCGGCTTTCCAATCCAACATTGATGGCAATGGATAATGGCATTAAGTTGATTCCAGCACCCAAGTCACACAACACTTTTGCAAAATGCCTTGTGCCTATCTCGCATGGGATAGTGCAGCTTCCTGGATCCTTAAGCTTTGGGGGAAGATCATGAACCATCCATGCTTGAGTGCACTCAGAAACCATCATGGGAACATCACATCTTAAGATTTGTTCTTTGTTAGAGATGAGATCTTTGAGATATGTAGCATATTTTGGCATTGATGTCACTAAATCCATCAAAGGAAGATTCACGTTCACTTGCTTGAGTACATCCAGGAACCTTTTGAACTGAGGGCCTTGTTTTGGAGGTGGTTTCTTTTTTTCTGGGAAAGGAGGTTTAGGGGCATACTCAGGGTAGTTATAAGGATTAGAGTTCTTGGTGATCTCATTTCCTACCCTAGTTGGTATTTCCTTTTTCACAGTTTTTGTATCTGATTGTTCACCCTTTTTCTCAGATGCTAGAGCTTCCTGTTCAACATCCTCCACGTCCTCATTGATACTCTCTTTCTCCATTTGATCACCTTCCTCCTCAATAACACATTCCTCGTTCTCAGGCTTAGATGACTTCTGAACTTCCTTACCACTTCTCAGCACAATGGCATTACACCCAACCTTGTTATTAGGATTCGGCACCGTATCACTAGGAAGAGCTCCACTAGGCCTATGATGTATATCATTTGCAAGTTGCCCCAATTGCGTCTCAATGTTTTTGAATGTGGCAACATGATGTCTTACAGTTGTCTCCAAAGCAACAAATCTGTCCTCATTCTTATCCATCTTTTCCATAAGACTTTGGAACATATCCTCCATGGACGGTTTCCTTTGTTCTGAGGTGCTGGCTTGGTGATCAAAACCTGGAGGTGCAGTGGTTGTTTTCCTTTGATCATTCCCTTGGTAATAGTTTCCTCATTGGTTCTGCTGATTACTCCAACTTCCTGGGTTGCCACCATATGATCTATTGCCTCCATTGTAGTTATTGCCAGAATAGTTCCCACCATATTGAGGTTTATTGCCATAGTTGCTCACATACTGAATGGATTCAGTAGTGATGGCGCATTCATCCGTGTGGTGATCCCCTTTGCATAGTCCACAAGACAACACAGGTGTCTTGGCTTGAGTTGCATTTAGAGTTTGCACTTGCTTGGCCAATGCTTCGAACTTTGCACTAAGAGAAGTCTCCTCATCTACATCAAGTACTCCTCTTTGTCTTCTGGCATGTGGCTTTCGGATCTCTAGGAAGATATACTCATCCTCAGCAATTTGATTAAATAGCTCCCGTACTTCAGGCACAGACTTGTCTTTGAGTGCCCCGTTAGCACATGCCTTAACCATCAAAGAGGATTCAGGAGTTAAGCCTTTGAAGAAAGTATTTAGTTCCCTGATCTCTCCCAAGTCATGATTGGGGCATTGTCTGATTAGGTCGTTGAATCTCTCCCAAGCTTCTCTAAATGTCTCACCTTCTTGTTGTTGGAAATTCATAATTTCCAACCTTCTCTTTTCAAGCTTAGCTGGAGGGAAGTATTTGGACAAGAACCTTTTCTGTAGATCATCAAATGACATTCCAGCATTTGCTCCCCCAATACTCTTGAACCAATATTTAGCCTTTCCACGCAGAGATAAAGGGAACAAAATTCTGTGAACCTCACCCCTGTCAACTCTTGGCAACTTAAAAGTGCTACATAACCCGAGAAACCAATCAAGATGATCATTAGGATCCTCATTGTCAAGACCTTGGAAGAATTGGCCCTGGGTAATCATGGAAACAATTTGTGGAGGAATGTGGTAACTTTCCACATCGATGTCCTGATGACTAAAACGATTGTCAAAATTTACTGCATAATGGTCTCCGAACCTAGGTGCTTGTACTCCTTGTGCAACCATAGCTCTTTGCTTTGCTTGATTCCTTAGAGTCCTTGCTAATTCAAGGTCCAATTCAAATTCAGGTTCTCCTCTAGATCTTACAGACCTGGGCATACACAAACAGGAACAGTCGATGGTATCAAGAGAACAAATGGATCAATCTGTAAATCAAACCAATACCAGATGGTAAAAGTAACAAAATCACACACAGTAAAGAAACAAGATAACTAAATCAAAACAATAACACACACAATCTAAGAACATAACAACACAGTCAACAAATTCCAGAACCGATTGCCTTCCCCGGCAACGGCGCCAAAAATTGACAGTTTAAAGTCGTATCAGCTCAATTTTACCCTAAACACTAATGTAGTAGCGTAAGTAGGGATCGTAATCCACAGGGAAGGCATAGTTCAAGAATATTGAGCAAATCGTTCTAAAAGACTTGTCACAGAATCTAAGTACTGGAAAAAGGAAAATTCAACACAAAAGAACGAAAACAAAGATGCAAAATATAGCAACAAGCAAGGATGAAACAGATATCTCAGGATTCTTGTATTGGATGAACATAGGCTAGTAAATCTATGCTATGTAATCAGTAAACAATTAAATGCGATGGAGACCTAAATTGCCTAGAAGTACAAGCAGTGGTGTGGTCGCCATGCTGACCACAGCTTGGACTTCTAGGCAATTTAGGTCTCCATCGCATTTAATTGTTTACTGATTGCATAGCATAGATTTACTAGCCTATGTTCATCCAATATCTGTTTCATCCTTGCTTGTTGCTATATTTTGCATCTTTGTTTTCGTTCTTTTGTGTTGAATTTTCCTTTTTCCAGTACTTAGATTCTGTGACAAGTCTTTTAGAACGATTTGCTCAATATTCTTGACCTACGCCTTCCCTGTTGATTACGATCCCTACTTACGCTACTACATTAGTGTTTAGGGTAAAATTGAGCTGATACGACTTTAAGCTGTCAATATGCATGACCTCGGTGTTTTGGATGCTCTTGCATACATAGTCCCTTAAAGACATCCAGGAACTTTTAGTCACAAAAGAAAGGATATAGAAGAAAAGCCTTTGGCAATTGGGAATGAAAAGCCGAAATACCCTTGGCAAGCTTAATAGGGAAAAAATAGCGCTGGCATAAAACCCAGGCAGTCAAATGGAGAAAAAAAAGCCATAAGACCCAGGCAAACGCACCAATGTGTGTGATAAACGAATGCACCAAAGAGGAAACGGAAATGAAATCGATTAATAGAAGCACCAATATGCGGCCATTGATCTTGTGTGATTATGAGTTTTTGTGTGTGGATATGGTGACTGTTTATGCAATGAGATGTTCTTGAATCAAAAGGGGAATGCATGCAAAAAGAATAGGTGGACAGGTATTCCTCAGCACACACTTGCACGTATGACATTTTGGTCTTTATTCATCGTGCCTTGGTCGATAATTTATGCTGATATTTGATAGTTTGGAGTCAAGAACCTTTTTTGTTAGTTTTGTGCGTGAAAAATTATTTTGATGAACTCAGAGGAGAGCAAGTTGGACAGGGGAGCGAGGTCTAATGCTGGAGTGGTTAACGTATATGAAGTGAAAGTTTTGCTTGAGGACAAGCAAAAGTTCAAATGTGGGGGAAATTGAGAAGTCAGTTTTATACTGACGAAATTGTGTCATTTTTTTACTTGACTTTTGTTGGTTTGAGTGCATTCTAGGTAGTAATTTGGTTGGAATGAGTAAAAGAATTTAAGAATGTGTGAAGTATGATGTGAGATAACCTACGTTGTGGGAAGATGTTTTGTGTGATTTAGGTGTATATGGAGTGGAAGTGATGTTGAACTTGTCATTATGATTTCTGTGGAGTGTGTGGGTATGGTTTGTTGTTTGTGAAGGACGAGTGAAAGATGAGTTTATGTTGCGTACATGAATTGTCATGTTAAGAGCTTGGAAATGAGGCATCAAGAAATGCTAGTTGCAAACTTGTGTTCATTGTGAAATGGGCGTCATTGTACATCCTTGCACCAACAAATGCATATAAACACACCAGTGCACACACCTCGCCGCAACATCATGCAGCGAGGGCTGTCTCCATTGCGCACACCTTGCCGCACGTATGTACGGCGAACTCGCACACCTCGCCGCAACATCATGCCGCGAGCGCTCTGACTTCGCTGCACACGCGCACACCTCGCCGCATGCTCATGCGGCGAGCTCTCACTCATGCACACACCTCGCCGCACATTCTTGCGGCAAGCTCGAGCACACAAGCACCTCGCCGCATGATCATGCGGCCAGTTCTCGCACAACCCTCGCACCTCGCAGCACATTCGTGCGGCGAGCTCACACCAAGCTCTCACTTTTCACACACTCATCTCTTTCATTTGTGTTTTGTTCTCACCTTACTTAATCTAGATGCAAGTTTGTGTTCCTTGTTGTCTCTAAACTTTTGTAAGAAAAACAAAACTTCATGTTAGTATTCACTTTACAATCATTGTATTACATCTTCCACTCTTGGTTGTGCACTGTATATATTTGTCTCACAATGTTTTAGTATACGATTGTGCTTGTCAACACTCCATACTTCGACACTTCATTTGCAGAAATTCCTTTCACTTGTATTCACTCTCACTCTCACTTCACAACACTTAGCTCACAACTCATCATCACACACACACTTGCATGGCGAGGTCTCGCCGCGAGACCTCGTCACATACACACTTACACGGCGATGTCTCGCCACGAGACCTCGCCACCACCAAAATTACACGGCGAGGTCTTGCCGCTAGACCACGCCACTCTGAGACCTCGCGCGCCATGAAACCTTCTGTTGTTGCTGATGGAAAATTTTCTAAGTGTTGAGACTTTTGGTTGTGTGTGCAGGAAGCAATGAAGGCGTGTTAGCTGATGGCTCAAAGGCGTGCAGGGGTTGTGAAAGGCGTGGGAGCTGCCGACTTGAAGGCACAGTGGGGTTGATGGAGGCGTGAAGTTTTGAGGGAGTAAAGGCGTGGATTGGTCTTGTGCATAAGCTGCTGTTGAGCTTCGTCGATATGTGTTGTGGCATTTTTGTAATATCTTAGGCATTTTACTTTACCATATTATTTATGTTTTGTAACCTCTATAAATAGAGAATTTAGTTAGACTTTCGAGAGATATCATTCTAGATAGTAAAACCGACTTTGATTTTGTAAGCGGGAATTCTCTCACTACAAATACATTTTCTCACTAGATTTTCTTTCTTCTCCGATCGATCTCCAATTTCAATTCCGATTGAGAATTTGATCCAAACATTGTAATCCGCTTGTGAATTAAAGCTTCCGAAGGAATTTAATCGGTATAATCTTTTCAATTAGTGAGTATGAATTGCTTAATGCTGAGAATTGTTGATCATGAACTTGAAATGGAGATTCTCGGCTAGATTGTGAGATGTCCTAGGGTTCGGTACAGATGATCGCATAATTAAACTGTGAATGCTATGCTATTGACCTATCTTTTATGAAAGATATAGTATATGTTCGTAATTGCATAATTCTATCAATATTTGTGAAGTTTACACTTCCGTTGGTGGAATTAAACTTTAATGGAGGTCGCCATGCTAGATTGTGGTTTAATTACTCATTGGAAGTGTAGATAACATGAACGAGGATCGGATATACGAGTATGGAGTTTCTTTGCTTATTTTTCTGTGTACATGATCCGAGATGTGGTCGCCATGCCAGTCAAAGGTCATTGAGTCATAAGATCCAAGTGAAGGAAGACTCATTGATGCTAGTTAGAGCCTAGGAACTTAGGTCGGGCCTCGCCATGGGAGACCTAAGGTTGTGTATGACTATTAGCTAGTGTTATGTAGTTGAGACGTTGCGGTACTCAAATCTTCTTACTTAGGCCTCGCCATGGGAAAGGTAACTTGTAAAGAGGACTAGAGGATATTACGGTCGACATGCTGGGTATTCTCTAGGCTTCTAGGCAATTAATATATCCTCCTAATGTGTTTTGCATGGAGTCAAGAGCATAGCATAGCATCTTAATTCACGATTATCTAGTACTTGAACCCTGGACATCTGCTTAGACCTCGTGGTATTGTTTTTTTTTTTGTGTTGTGTTGCATTCTTCTTGCACTTGTTTACATTAATTGCATTTAGTTTTGTTCCACGTACATCCTAGTCTAGTTTTGGGTCTTGACATAATCATAGCAACTTAAATCGAATTTCTTGAACCATTCCCTTCCCTGTGGATACGATCCTTCTCATCACTACTACATTAGTGTAAAAGGTAAAATTGCAAGGTTAATGACGAGCTTGTCAATGCTTGTTGATTCTTGATTTGCACAAGGAATCTTATATAGGGCAACAAATGCTTTGCCATGTAATGGGGTTTCTTAGGCTAAAATATCTTCATATCGTTGGTTTGAAGGACCTAAAGAAGTGGATGGTGGATGAAGGAGCCATGCCAAATCTTTGCAAACTTCGTGTTAGCATGTGCAATGAACTAGTGATGATTCTAGATGGGTTCAGATTCCTTATATGCCTCGAAGAAGTGGAAATATGCAACATGCCTGAAGAATCCAACAACAAGTTAAAAGTGGTGGAAGGTGATGAATGAGAGGATTTCAACAAAGTTTGTCACGTCCCTTCCTTTACTTTCCAAGTTTTTGATGAAAAGTGTGACTATGGAGTATTCTATTACGTTTGTTTAGTTTCTTCCCTATTTCATCTACACTGAGGCGGCTGCTGCTGTTGCTTTCCATTGATGCCATAAAAGTCTGCATCAATCTCCTAACAGTCATTCAATCTGAATCTACACTTTTGTTGCCTTTCCTTTCACAAATATGCATCAGTTTATTTATCTCATTTTTCTGCATTTTGATATACTTAAATAGGAATGCCAATTCATAATTTTGGACTTATAGTTCGGACTCGGTAATTTAAACTTCCAGAAAATGGAGTGTTTTCTAGAAATATGATTGTTTTGTAAAACGTTTCTAACACTGGGACGCTTTTTAATAGCAATGATAGAAATAGGGTCTTCGCATTTGCTGAGTGCGAATTTACTGAAATCGCATTCCATTAATGCAAACTTAAACCAAAAAACTAATTGGAAAATAAAATTAAAAAACATTAAAATAATAAAGTAAAAATAATATAATAATATTTATTTTAGAAATTTAAAAAATTAATATATGAATAGGAAAAGTCTATTCAACTGGACGAGTGAAAGAAACATTCGGTTGTTCAGATGTTTCAACCGGATGAGTGAAAGTTCGATCTTGATACACCTCATTATAAATGAAACAAAAACCCTCATTTCCAACATATTCTCTCCCCCCAAATCTGATTACAATAAAAAAAAAACCCGCCTCTCTTGTCTATATTGTCTCCCCCAAATTGTCCTGATATTACTTCGATTCACTTGTTTTTGTTTCTTCACCCGTCATCCACACTTCATCAACAGACCCAATAAACCATCAAACAAACCTAACCCGAGTGAGTATATGGCCAAAACACGTGGAGACCATCAGGGTAGAACTGGCGGTAGAGGAGGTCGGTCGGATGGCAGAATAGGAGGTGGAGATGGCAGCATGGGTCAACGAGGAGATGACTCAAACTCCTCCCAAGGTGGAGATTTATTTATACAATTTGAAGGTGCATTTTTTACTGATGATGCAGCCATTGATTTCTACAAAAAATCCTCGAATAAAGCTAAATGTGGAGGTAAGTGGTGCAATACATCCAAATTTTTCAATAGTTTGGAATCGATTATCAAAAATTTTAATGCCTAAGGTTGGTCAAAACTGTTAGTAATTTCTGATAATTATTATGATAAATTAGTTAGACAGTTTTTCTCCAATATGTGAGAAACTGATGGAATTTTGCTTATCGTGGTTAAAAGTACTAGAATCAGTTTTGATGCTGCATGGATTAATAAATTGTTGGAGTGTCCAAATGTGGGTAGTGAACACTTTGTTCCTACTAAATGGAGTCTTATCGTTGTGAAAAGTGATTTAAAGGAGTTTTTCTCCATATGTTGAGGTTAAGCGTGGGTTGAAAAAACTGAACATGACATATTTTCCCCCTTGTCATCGAGTTTTATATCACATTATTACTAGTATTCTTGCCCCAACCTAGGGTCATAAAACCGAAATTAGTCATGTGAGTCTTCACCTGTTTTATGCAATTATGCAAAAAATTCCGATAAATTACGGTGCTTTTTTCATAAAATACTTGATGTTTTGTAAGTCACAATCACAGTATGGATTGTGTTTTGGAAGGATAATCACTAGAATTCTTGTTGCATATAAAATTCCATTGAATGATGAGCAACCTGTTACTCCCAATAGCTTTGACATAATAGATGATGAATGCTTTAGACGTATGCATATGATCCATATTGGGAATAAGTGGATGTATAAAAAATCCAAATTTCGTCTATATGGAATTGATATAATATCGTATATTGGAGACTATATATATGATGACATTGGAGTAGTTCATAGAAGTAGCGATAGCCTAGAAGGAGCAAATAAAGTCGGTCCAAGCAGCGGTGAAGGTAGTAGAAGAATGGAGGAAGGAGTCATAAGTGTATTAATGCAATTGCATTCAAAATTTGACAAAATAGATAAAAAAATGACAAAGATGAACAAGAAAATTAACTTCTGCGATGAAAAGATTGACCATTTTATGACGAAAAAGCAAAAGGCTTCTTTCATGGAAAGTTATGCACGTAAAGACGAGGAGGATGGCAATGTTGAGGACAAAGAGAATAGCGGTAGTGAGGAGGATGATGAAGATAAGCAAAAGGAAGATAAAGATGAGCAAGAAGAAGATGAAGATGAGCAAGAAGAAGATGAAGAAGACGAAGACGAAGAAGACAAAGAAGAGGATGATGCAGTTGAAGATGAAGAAGATGAGAATATTAGTTCATTTGAAGTGAGATTGAAAAAGAAAAATGATACGTTGTAGTTCAATAGAAAGATGGAACTCTTTTTTTTGTATTTTTTTAAATGTATTATTTTTTGTATTGCAACTGTATTTGCAACAATTGCATTTTAATGTTCATTTTTTACATATAATCTGATGCGATTACCTTTTGTCCTTCAAATACAAACTTTTGGAGCTCATTTTTAAGTAGAACATAAAGTTCTCGAATGATATAGTTAGCCAGTAAAAAAACACATAAATTTCATCTTCCTGCCCTAATAGTTTTTTTGTGATGATAGCTTTCTGTTTTATCTGAACTTGTATCCAGATGGGTGACAAAATTTTATGGCATTCGATATTCGTGTCCGGATACCAAGTTCGGATTGTCTCTGTTTTATCCGGACTTAAATCCGAAATACTGACCAAATGTTATGGCATCCGGTACAAGAATCTGCTGTTTGTAGAATTGAAATGATCCGGACGAGTTGTCTCTTCCGGATACCAAGTCCGAATTCTCCTTGTTTTATCCGGACTTACCTCCAGATTAGTGACAAATCCTCCGATATTTGCATCCAGACGTTTAAGTTTGATATAGATTTTATAAAATGTAAATTAATTCATTGGAAAAAGTTATAATAACGCACCTCATACTTTTAAAAAATATTTAAATTAATTATATAATTACGTATCAAATAATTTAGAACAATAATTTTCTTTAAAATTTGAACTCGCATTTGGTAAATGTGAATTGTTTAAAATTAATATTCCGAACGATAGTTGTCTCTTCCAGATACTTCTATTTTATCCGGACTTACATCTAGATTAGTGATAAATCGTCTGGTATTCGCTTCTGGACGTTTGAGTTTGATATGAATTTTATAAAATGTAAATTAATTCATTGAAAAAAATTATAATAACGCACCTCATACTTTTAAAAAAATTTAAACTAATTATATAATTACATATCAAATAATTTAGAATAATAATTTCCTTAAAAATGGAAATCGCATTTGGTGAATGCGAATTGTTTAAAATTAATAATCCGGATGATAGTTCTCTTTCGGATACCAAGTCAGGATTCTCCCTATTTTATCCGGACTTACATCCGGAATAGTTACAAATCGTTCGGTATTCGCGTCCGGATGTTTGAGTTTGATATGGATTTTATTAAATGTAAATTAATTCATTGGAAAAAATTATAATAACGCACCTCATGATTTTAAAAAATATTTAAATTAATTATATAATTACAAATCAAATAATTTAGAACAATAATTTCATTGAAAATTTGAACTCGCATTTGGTGAATGTGAATTTTTTAAAATTAATAATTCGGACGATAGTTGTCTCTTCTGAATACCAAGTCCGGATTCTCCCTATTTTATCCGGACTTACTTTCAGATTAGTGACAAATCGTCCGGTATTTGCGTCCAGATATTTGAGTTTGATATGGATTTTATAAAATGTAAATTAATTCACTAGAAAATATAATAATAACGCACCTCATACTTTTAAAAAATATTTAAGTTAATTATATAATTACATATCAAATAATTTAGAACAATAATTTCCTTGAAAATTTGAACTCGCATTTAGTGAATGCGAAGTGTTTAAAATCACATTTGGATAATTGACATTGTGATAAAATATTGATATATTAGTTGAGGCACTGAACACAAATACAAATACATTGTTATAACATTTTACACATAATAATGCACTATAACGTTGCAAGTATTAATTAAAAATCTAACTTAAGAGCACTCTGTGTACATTCAATGTCCTCCCAAATATACATGTGTACCACATGTCGTACGACGTGGAACTCTTTTTGATCTACGGAGTCTTACATGTACATGTTAATACACTTATCTTCATGTTCAACAACTTCATGTAAATGTTCTTCAACTTCATTTAAATGTTCTTCAACTTCATCTACATGAATGTTAATGTCGACATCGTTCATCTCATTGTGAATTGTTGCACTCATATCAAGAGCAGGGAATGGAATGGCAGACTTATCACAATATGTATTGTGGGCAGCTATGGGCATTTCTACATTTGGCATCATGTCCATCAAAGTGTGAAACATTGATGATGTCGATGTGCCGGGCTGCAAGATATCATCAATCATCATACCATGATCTCGCCATGAATTTATTCTCTGTCTACCACCATGCCTACCATTATGGAAACTTCGACAAGCTCTCTATACTCGGTGTGTGTCCAAACTAGCCATACTACATTTCGGTACCAGTGATGGGCGGATTTGAAGATGATAGCACTTATGAATATTTTGTATTGTATCATGTGTGTATTCCATTATTTCTTTGGCAAATGCATTGCTAGAACCATCTTCATTTGTAGATTTTATGTTATCCAACGCCATATAATACATCCTTGTCACCACGTCCATCTAGATGAAAATTTAATATTATCAATGTTAATATGTAAGAAAAAAAGTTAGACAAACTATTATGAAATCTTACCAAATACTCGGTTGTACAACTATTACCCTGAAACCCACTCTAAACATAACTGTTTATACCAAAATTTGTGATGTAAAGCACATTCCATGTTTATACCAATCCATGTGCTCAATAGAAGGATATATAACATCGTCAGCCACGTCGCCGGACTCTACCAAATTTGTAGACAAAATGAATAGACTAACATAAGGTTTATGTACTGTGATCAAGTCATAAGTGCCTCTTCCGCGTCGGTCTATTTTATGTAATTTTGCATGATTCTCTAACAACCTAGGGACCGGAATGGGCTGATGTATGCCAAATTGTCGCAGTACTCTATTAGGCATGTGCGGTTCAACAATCTCCCAGCAAATAAGTTCGTAACTGATTTCTATATTTCTCTACCATTGCTACAATATGAAGGAAGTTCAAATAGCACTTCGTCAATATATGGCATCCAAATAAACTACAATTTAACAACCGACATAAAGTTAAACGCATTTTTTATAAATAAATATATATATATATATATATCAATACAAAATCATTCATAAATTACATCCTCGAATTGTAAACTAGTCAATTGGTCACGATAGATAGACTATACATGCATAGACAAGTTTGACAAATCGAATCTAACGTTTCACCTGAAACTTACATTGTCAAATTTTTTATGATATAAATGATTGAAATAAAAAAGCACACAAGATAATAGCAAAAAAAAAGATAAATATATATGATACATTCATATTACCTCGTGCCATAAGGACGTGAGTAATCAGTGATCGGTATAAGTCGTTTTGAATGCAATGTAGGAAATTGCTCCCATGCCCATAACTAAAAACTAATTAGTATAAAAATGTGTGAGTAATTGGTTAAATGTTAAGAGAAAATATATATAAACGCACCTGTAATAGTACCAATGGGCAAGAAATATTTGTTGCAGAAGGTGATGTTGCATTACACAAGCTACGATATAATGTGACAAAATCGCACTTCCCCAACTACATAACGATGCTTGCTTTATTGAATTCATGGCATTTAAATAGTGAAGAGACGCCATAGAGCCAGAAGTGTTTGATAGTAAATGCCCTCCTAAAAGCATCAGAATGTACGTGTGAGCACGCCGTTTACAAGCCTTTTTAGAAGCATCTTCTGGTAATGGTATATCTAGAGATTTGGCTAAACAACTCATCTTAATCCGACATCCATTAATAGCATCATTCGGTGGCTCAAATCCTAAAACTGATTTACATGCTTCTATCCAATGATCAACATTAAAGTTAAGACATATAGTAGTAACAGAATCACCCTTCACACATAGTCCCCATAGAACTTCGACATCCTGTAGTGTAATTGTTGCCTCGCTAATTGGTAAGTGGAAAGTATGAGTTTCAGGACGCCGTTGCTCAACAAATGTATTGATAAGAGAGTGATCTACCAAAATATATCCACAACGTATAACACCCTCAAATCTAACCAATCTAATGTATTTCATCACATTTTCAGGTATGGAATGGTTCCAAAAACTACTATCACATCGCCTAACTATAAGTTTATCATTATGCAATTGTCCTCTAAACAATGCATTTGTTATGTGTTGATGTTGCAAGCCATTGACATAAGGGCTTGGATTTATGTTCTGCCGCAAATGAGATGACATGATTTGTTGCACCTGTATATATGTCGACATTTCATCTCCCATAGCAATAAATTATGACAGATAACACCCAAAAAGCATAAATACGTATGCGTGTCACATACTCGCATTATGAATGTCAAATTACATTAACATTAATGCATAAAACATATACTAAAGAAATAGCTAAAATAACAAAGTTTTCATTCGTTAAGGATAAACTACTATTACATATCTAAAAAATTAATGATGACCCGACATTGGACACCAATGAAAATTAAACTTTACGTTTATTATTAGTGCAATTCCTCTTATTATTATCGGGTTGGTGACAATGTGAGCACTTGCGAGGTTCATCATGGTATCTAACGTCCATCTCGTTATGAATGCGACTAACTCGACTTAGGCCAGGACGACTATCATAGAAGCGACTCATATCCGGTATAATATGCCAATTTAGAACTCGGCATTATTCTTCATGTGGCATTGGGTGGAATATTCCCGAATATTGTTGCAAAAAAGTGCAGTTTTTGTATACCACATCAATTATCCTCATCGGGTCATTACCTCTATGTCTGCAAACTACCATTGTATGTGAACATGGAAATCTATACATTTGCCACTTGCCACATGAATATTTCTTCTTATCAGAACTAACAATTTGGATGTTCCCCCATTTTCCATCAACTCGACGAGCTGTATCTATTTTGTAAACACCGGATGAATAGTTAAATTCAACTACTTGATGACCTTGCGCTGTTTTTTCAATTTTCTTAAATTTTTTCCACACAGTATCTGTCAGAGGATAATGAGAATGTTTAGCCGTCTCGGTGTTGTCTCTAAATCTCTGCACAATCTAATGCCGTGTCAAATCAATACCTTCCTTTATTGGCAAATGTCTAGCAATACATTATTAAAACTCTCAGATAGATTTGTAGTCAAATTACCCCAACGATGACATTTGTCATATGCAAGACACTACCTACTCCTATCAATATCATTTAAGTAATCCCATGCCTAAACATCAATACTCCTAATCTCTTTTCGAAGTCTTATCCACTTGCGTTTTTTACGAGTTGAACCCAAAACCCAGCATAACTTTTTCAAATGAAAAATTTTATACTTTGACATGAAGTTGCTTCGAATGTGTCTCAAAAAAAATCTATGAAATGCTGCCAGTTCCTTCCAATCATCCATATTTGTCACAGCATGAATTATCCCTTTGTGTCTGTCAGACAATACATATATGGGATACCGATCGTGTGCAACATAGATTCTAAACTGCTCAAAAAACCAACACCAACTCTCGTTGGTCTCCTCATCAATGATTACATATGCAAGAGGTAATGTCTTGTTATTTGCATCCACTATCACAACCGTGAGTAGTTTACCTTTATATTCACCACGCAAGTAGGTGCCATCAACGCTACAAATGAAATGCATAAATTGCAGGACCGAATGCCCAAAATACATATTTGAAAGTTTTCATGGTAGTAGAACTACTTCGATGGTGCCGCCATTGGATCACAGCCCCTGGATTTGAATCACACAATGCCTCTACATATCGGACAATTCAGCAAATGAGGCCTCCCAATTTTCAAAAACAAGTTCAATAGCTTTTCTTCGAGCATACCATGCTTTCTTGTAGGATATATCAACACGAAGTGCATTCTTTATATCCAATTGAATGTATTTAACCTTATATGCAGGATCACCTTCAATTGCGTGCAAAATATAGCTAGCTATGACCGCAGTACTCAAATTGTTGTGTTGTTTGAAAGAGTTGACCCACTGCAATTGTGATTCTTCACCCACTTTGTGATTTGCCATATTTTGTGCGTGGTCTTTTAACGTGCTCGAACACACCAGTCGCAATTGACTGATTCTTATGGCGTATCTTCCCCAACAGTGTTCAAATGTGCCCCCTACATTTAGCAACCCAAGTATTTCCTTTGCTCTCAACAACTATGAACTCTCTATTATGTTGTATAGACCACAAAGTAATTGCCTTCTTGAGTTGTTTTTTACTTTCAAATTTCATTCCTAATCAGATATCATTGTTTGCCTCCATCCAAATGTCTATACTTTCATTATCGCCTCATTAGTAGGATCATCACCTTGTGAACCAACATCATTATAGAATTCAAAACTAGTTGGTGTGTATGATTTTGTATGTATTGATACATTTGTATGACCAGTATAGTGATGTATATCATCATCACCACCACCACTACCAACTACATCATTTGAATGGTCCGCCCACATATCATCTAGACTCATACTATCATCTTCGCTACACTCCTCGACATTACTTGGAATAGAATCATCATCCTCATCCATATCAAATATAATCTTGGGAAAGAGGCATGAAGAGTTGGTCCGTCCTGATTCCGAGATGGCATGAAAACCAGGAACATAATTAGCGAGTCCTATGCAATGAGATGTTTCAAAACCATGGGTTGAATGTTTACCAACACTTCGAGATGATGTTGCCACTTCTACTACTTGGTTCAAACATGGGTGCGAATATGTTACTTGAATAGTACTTTTTCCCCAGTTTTCAATTGCCATTGCGTTTGAAAAACTATTCAATAAAGACATTATTGCACCAGGACCATGCATCCTGATAAGTAGGTTTTATACCTACTTATATATCTTATTTCACTTAGCTTTTGACTTGTATTACATACATTTATGTGTGTTTATATGCTATTTGGTGCATTATTGTGATATGCAACTTGATGGGCTTAAATGAAGAAAAAGACCTAAAAATGTGATTAAAATGAGGTAAATGTGTGAGTGGTGTCAAATGGAAAGAAAGAGTTTAAAAGACTTGAGAGATGTGTGGGATTTTTGGGAAAACCTAAAAATGCTTAAAATAGCCTAGTTTTGAATTGGACAGATTTGACTAGTGAACTTCCTTTAAGCATAATTTCCTTACTACTACTCCAATTGGTGAGTTCTTTGATGTTCTGAAAAGCCCTTTGAGTGCTCTTTAATTCTTATGTTTTAACCACTTTCCAATTCTGTGTGCAAAGTTATGAAATAAGAGCTTCTTTGTGAAATGTGCAATCAGGGTTTCATTATTTTATGCTGCCACAGTTTGGTAACTTGTTAATAACTTGAGTTCTAGGCATCCATTGGTGTTCTTTCTTGAACCATTGGAAAGATAAGAGGAAGATCTAGAATTTCATGTTTATTCCAAGTTCTGGTTCGAAATAGAAACTGATGATTTTGTGCCAAAAAGGGAAGAAACCTAGAATGCATAAAAGGATTGCAAAAATTACACTACGATGAGGTCGTAGTGCAAATTTCACTCTCTGCATCATATTCGAATATTGGTTGGAAAGTTGCTGAAAAGTTGAGCAATGGACATTTTGAGCCTGAAAATTGCACCATGGTTTCATCGTGGTGCATTTGCACATTCAGCTACTTTGCACTACGATTTCATCGTAGTGCATTTGTGCACAGATTTTACACTACGATTTCATCGTAGTGTAAATTAAAACACACATTTCACAACACTTTTTCCTCGAACACCTCACACATTTTCACCCACAATGCACTTTTGTTCCATTTTTTCAGCTCAAGATTATTTGTGTCAAGTTGGTTCATATGCACAACACTTTGAAAGCACACACAACATTTCATATTTCAGATTTACAAGTTCTTGATTGCTACTTTTTGTACCAATTTTGGCCATTGCATTTTAATCTCTATTTGGAACAATTGATTTGTTTTGGTTCATCCTTCACTCTTCACCCACACATGCACATCTCACGGATTACACTCCTCACACTCCTCACACTCCTCACACTCCACACACACACACACATCACACTCCACACACAATTCACGGCGATGCATCGCTGCTGCGATGCATCGCCATGAACACAGCACCACGGCGATGCATCGTAGCGATGCATCGCTATGTTTTTTTTGTTGCACGGCGACACATCGCAGCGATGTGTCGCCATAGAAAAGTTTTCACGGCGATGCATCGCGCCATGGAAATGTCTTGGCTGCTGAATTCGACTAAGTGTTGCTCCTTTCTGTTGTGGCACAGGTGCAAAGGAGGCGTGCTCCATGAAGGCTGCTAGGCGCTGGAATTGAAAAGGGGAGAAAGATGTTAGCGAAGGCGTGTTCTGCTATACTTATAGAGGCGTGGAGGCTGCTGGAGTTGTGAAGTGCTGGAAATTGGCTAAGTGTTGAAGTCTGATACTCAGGTCTCGAACAAGCGGATGAAGGCGTGGAGCTCCGGAGCCCAAAGGCGTGAAGTCTGGAGTACTAGAGCGCATGAAGACTTGCTTGGGGGATGAAGGCGTGAAGCTGACAAGCTCAAAGGCGCTGGAAATCTCTGATTCCTTCGCTTGGCTTTTGAGGAGTGAAGGCGTGATTTTCACTGGTCCAAAGGCGCGAGAACTGGACTGAAGGCGCACGACGGAGAGCTTGAAGGCGCTGGATTGCTGAATGTTTACTTCAACTTCGGATTTGTCACAAATTAGGCTGATTTTTAGTCATTTCTTTTTAGGACACTTTTGTAATACTTTAGATTAGTTACGGTTGCGTATTAGTTACATTTTCATGATTCTCTATATATAGAAAATGTAGCTAATATGTAAAGAGGATCCCTGGACCATTATTCATTAGATAGATTTCACATTTTGTAAGAAACTTTGGAGAGCTAGAGAGCGGGAATTAATTGTGAGATCTACTTTCTCTCTCTATTTTCTTTCTCTAGACTTTGGGCTCCGATTCCATTTCCGATCAAGGAATAGCTCTGATCATTACAAGTCTTTACTCAATTAAGGAAGCAATTTCCAACACCTTGTGAATTGGAAGAAATTGAAGCATATCATTTGGTAACTTCTTTCTATTTGATGAATATGAATTGCTTGCTATTGCTTGTTGAAGATTGTGAAATGGAAATGGAGTTCCGTAGCTAGATCTTGTGATATCCTAGGATTTGAACGGATGAATGTTTAATTCAGTTGATGTGATGTCTTGCAATTGACTTAATTCACTAAGCATGAAATCACACATGAATCTACACCTTGAACTTGTTAAATTTCATATTTCTGAACTGGTCTTAGATAATTTGAACTCCAATTGTGGTCGCCATGCTAGGTTGGAGGTAGATTCACCAATATTTAGTGAAGATGCATGAAATGAGAGCTTGCAGGTGATTTCTTGAGTCTTTTCACTTGTTCAACCGATCGTTGCATTTCTGAGATTCAGACCTCGCCATGGGACGCTTCAAAGGAATGAAACCTTTAGAAGAAGTGAAAAGAGACTTCTTATGATAATAACAAAGGCATTCAAACTTAGGATGGGCCTCGCCATGGGAGTTCTTAGGCTTTGCATGCTAAAGTAATTGTCTTAAGAAGTTGAGATGCTGTAGTTTATGACACCAATCTAGGCCTCGCCATGGGAAAGGTAAGTATTATGGGGCTTAGCATATAGTGCGGTCGTCATGCCGGCTATAGGTTAGGTTCTCGGGGAACTAAGATCTCCTCTGTTCATATTTGAGAGTAAATTGCATTGCATCAAGTCACTGAGAACTCAAGAATCCTAGGATATCCATTCACACTTGTTCGTTGCATTTAGGTTTCATTTCTTGTGTTAATCTTGTATGTTTTAGAGTCCTAGTTCAATTAAGTCTTACTTTCTGTTTGATACATAGTTGGTAATTGTCACTCTTATGTGTTAAGCTTGTTCTTTACTCTTTTCTTAACCTTTTTGCTCTTGTGACATTTTGTGAACAAAATCTAATCTCTTGAATCGACTATTTCCCTGTGGATACGATAACCTTTCTCCCACTACTATAGTTAGAGTTAGGATAAATTGCAAGGTACGCGACATACCGATCAATTTTTGGCGCCGCTGCCGGGGAAATAGGCACGGTTCTTGAATTTGGACTTGTTCTGTTTTGTTTTGTTTTGGAAAATTTTATAGTTTTTCTTTGTTTTTCTATTTTATTTTGTCTACTTTGGTTTATTTGTGGTAAGTGTAGGATCCTGGAACTCAATTGAAATTGAGTATTGCACACCATAAGTACTCAAGCATGTCTAGATGGTATGAGGACTTCTCTCCACCACCATATGAAGAGCAATGTCAAAATCAAGCACAAAGCAACAACTCGAATCACAATGGAACACAAGGACTTTCTGTGGAATATATGTTTTCTCAACTTCTGGAAAAATTCAATAGAGGCTTACAGAAGGAAGAGCAATGGCATCACCAACAACAAAGCAATGAGTGTCATCTCAGAGAAGAGGCAAAAATGGAAAACATGTTGTCTCAAGTTTTGGAGAGATTTGATAGAAGTGAAACAAGGTTGGCTAAACTGGAAGAGGAGCTTCAAGGGCGACAACAAAGATTCAATCGAATCAATGAGTTAATCAGCAACCTGTGGGAACAAATTGAGGCACCATATCTAGATACCCAATACAACTCAGAAGGTACATTTTTTTTCACTAAAACACCAACTCCCGAAGACAATCATTTTGATATACATGCTAATGTTGATTGTGGCTTAAAGCGTCCAAGGGAGTTGGAATCTACAAGTTTTGGGGATAGTGTACATGAGTGCTATGTTGCTGATTCTTTTGTGCATGAATATGTGAACTTCGATGTTGAGGATGATGGCTTCTTTAGTGATCTTGATAGTGATGACTCTAGTGTACTAAGTTGCCATGTTACTAAGCTGGAAAGTATGTCTAATGCTGAGTCTTGCATTAATTTCATGGAATTCAATGAGTCATATGATGTTGATTGCCTTTCGTTAGTTGCTTCTCCTCTTGATAGCTTTGTGAATTGTACAGAGTCACTTCTTGAGGATCAATGTGATATCATAAAGGAAGATAAGGTTGTATTTGTTAATGAGAGTGTTAACACAATGTTTGAAACTCTTGTTGAGGCACCAATTTTTGAAATGGTGAATGAATTTAAATGTCTAAATGGTGATTCACAAGAAGTGCAAAGTGAGATACTCTTGTTAATTGATGATAATGCTTGTTGTGTTGTTGAGAAAGAAAATACTCAAGAATTCCCCATGTTAGTCTAGATGATGAAGATGTGAGAATTTATAATGAAATTGCTAACATGGTGAAAAGTTTCTTTGTAGATAAATCAATTTTTGAACTTACTGGTGGTTTTGAGTTTGCTGATACGTTTGTTGAGACCATGGATGTACAAGCCTTGGTTGAGCCTTGCAGGGTTGGAGAGCCTAGTGTGGTGGAAGAAGTGAATGAGTTGCCTTCCATGGGAGAGCCTTTTAAGGTGGATGAAGAAAAAGAGGTGCCTACAATGGGGGAGCCTCAGTGGTTCAAAGTGGAGTTTGTAGAGGTTGCTCCCCATATGCATGAGCTCAAGAACTTCTTCAGACCTATTCTTTAAGTGCCCTACAGGAGAATAATGAGTTCTTATGAAATCTCATTTTTCTGGTACAGAGAGGGTTATTCCGATTCTTGAGGAAGGAAGGAAGTTTCATAAATAAAGTCTAGCTGGAGACTACAAAACCCAGAACTACTTCTTTTCATTTTACCTTTACTTCAGTTTTTGGTTCAATTAAGTGTTATGTTATTTTGTATTTTTGCTTATACTCACCAAGGCTACTCATGATGTAGGTGTATGCGAAGGAAGGAATTGCAAGGGAAATATGTCATGCACACATGAGGCTAAGTGTGGGGGAGTGGAGTCATGAACCACTCCCACAATGCACATAATCATTTTGTCTTACATTTCAAGCATGATTGTGCATTGGCCATTTTAGTGTTAATAGTTGTATAATTTTACACCACCATGATTCCTAGTCATGGTACGACACTGTGCTTGCATGATCCCACATGTCATGTTTACATTGCTTCAATATGTTGTGTACTTGAGTGAGCAATTTCTAATAAGCTTTGTTTCACTATGTGCAGAAGAGTTTTCATGCAACGAAATGAACTATGGACAAAGACACTCCACAAAGCAAACATTGGAAGTCATAACATATCACTATCAGGGAGCTCCTAAACCTCTCTTTACTTTACATTGAGGACAATATAAGTTTTAAGTGTGAGGGAGGGAATGTTTGCTATGGTTTGTTATGTGATAATATTTGCTATGGTTTGTGTCTCTTGGACTTTATATGCTTATTTTCTGTCATGAAAGTTCTTTTGTGTTATGTGATGCAAAGTATGTTACTGTTAGTTTTGTTGTGTTATTTTGAGCTTTTGCATATTGTACTTCGTATATGTTGTGTTTTTCATTTTGTGTGCAAATTTTAAATTTTTGTGAATAAGTTTGATGGTGTCGAACATAAGTTGTGTTGTGAAATTGCGTTGTGAAACTTTTTGGTGCAGAATTTTTTACAGTTGAGTTGAATTTAGAGAGCCATGAAATTTTTGACCTTTTGAGCAACTTTGATGCGAAATTTTGAACTTTTTACAAGATGTAATGCTTAAAGAACACGATTTTACCTTTGTTGTGGAAAAACTTGATTATCTATGGAAAACACATTAACACTACAGTTGGTTGTGAGTTTGAAAAGTTTGAATAAAAATGCTCAAAGTGGTGAGAATAGTTCAATTCTGAGTGGTAGGAGCTAAAACACAGTGGGAAAATTTGCACTTTAACATGGTTGTTTCGAAGCACTAAAAAGGCATACATACTTGGATTGTTAAACTTATGTGAAAAGGTGAGAAGTAGAGAATTTGTTTGAAAATTTTCATTTATCAAGTTAATTACTCCTTGAGAACTTGTAGAGACATTTATGCATTAAGGAAATGATTTGGTTGGAAAAGGCAGGTTATGCCAATTTTAAATGTACTGGATGCTAAGAGCGTGGACAATGTTCCAAAAGTACACAAAATGAACCACTCCTCTATGGGACTGCTCTATCACACCAAGTGTGCATCTATTGAAAATAATCCGTATGAGTGGGGATGGAATTCAAAAGCCCTAAAACCCAAGGCAAAATTTGGTGAGACAATGAGTACTCCAGAGTAATAATGTCATCTGCAAACGAAGGTAAAGTACTAAAGGATGACAACCTGGGGGAAAGAGTGGTAAGAAATGAGGGCGGCCAATGATCTTTAATATGGTGCATCTTTGTCTATACAATGTTTACAAGTTGAGAACTTTGAAGGGCTACTAATTAATTATTTGCATTCTCTACCATTGCTTTGAACATAAGTAAGACTTGAGAAGTATGAATCCCTTAGCACACTACTCACACATCTATGTTAAGGTGTTAAATGAGTACAGCTTGTTCTGGTGATTACCATTAAGAGTTGAGCATGTCTTTACCATTAGAGTCTAATTGGTTACAAAAGGAATGAGAACATCCAACAATGGTGTGAATTGTGTTTGAAATGGATAGGAAAGTTTTTCTACCAAAGTTCACAAATGAAGCATTGTTTGTGTGAAGAGTGTGTAGTGGCTGTGTTCAATGGATTTGGTTGAGAGTTTTGATTTGTGTCTTTGCTTGAGGACAAGCAAAAGTTCAAGTGTGGGGGAATTTGATAAGTAGGTTTTATACCTACTTATATATCTTATTTCACTTAGCTTTTGACTTGTATTGCATACATTTATGTGTGTTTATATACTATTTGGTGCATTATTGTGATATGCAACTTGATGGGCTTAAATGAAGAAAAAGACCTAAAAATGTGATTAAAATGAGGTAAATGTGTGAGTGGTGTCAAATGGCAAGAAAGAGTTTAAAAGACTTGAGAGATGTGTGGGATTTTTGGGAAAACCTAAAATGCTTAAAATAGCCTAGTTTTGGATTGGACAGATTTGACTAGTGAACTTCCTTTAAGCATAATTTCCTTAATAATAATCCAATTGGTGAGTTCTTTGATGTTCTGAAAAGCCCTTTGAGTGCTCTTTAATTCTTATGTTTTAACCACTTTCCAATTCTGTGTGCAAAGTTATGAAATAACAGCTTCTTTGTGAAATGTGCAATCAGGGTTTCATTATTTTATGTTGCCACAGTTTGGTAACTTGTAAATAACTTGAGTTCTAGGCATCCATTGGTGTTGTTTCTTGAACCATTGGAAAGCTAAGAGGAAGATCTAGAACTTTCATGTTTATTCCAAGTTCTGGTTCGAAAGAGAAACGGATGATTTTGTGCCAAAAAGGGAAGAAAACTAGAATGCATAAAAGGATTGGAAAAATTACACTACGATGAGGTCGTGGTGCAAATTTCACTCTCAGCCATGTTTCAGTATTTTTCCCATAACTCTTTGGTTTGAGCTCCGATTTGAGTGATTTAGAAGGATATGGAAAGCTAAGACTCGTGGCTACATCTTTCGTGTTTTACGTGTTCCCAAATTCCCATTGCATCATATTCGAATATTGGTTGGAAAGTTGCTGAAAAGTTGAGCAATGGACATTTTGAGCCTGAAAATTGCACCATGGTTTCATCGTGGTGCATTTGCACATTCAGCTACTTTACACTACGATTTCATCGTAGTGCATTTGTGCACAGATTTTACACTACGATTTCATTGTAGTGTAAATTAAAACACACATTTCACAACACTTTTTCCTCAAACACCTCACACATTTTCACCCACAATGCACTTTTGTTCCATTTTTTCAGCTCAAGATTATTTGTGTGAAGTTGGTTCATATGCACAACACTTTGAAAGCACACACAACATTTCATATTTCAGATTTACAAGTTCTTGATTGCTACTTTTTGTACCAATTTTGGCCATTGCATTTTCATCTCTATTTGGAACAATTGATTTGTTTTGGTTCATCCTTCACTCTTCACCCACACATGCACATCTCACGGATCACACTCCTCACACTCCTCACACTCCACACTCCTCACACTCCTCACACTCCACACACACACACATCACACTCCAAACACAATTCACGGCGATGCATCGCCATGAACACAGCACCACGGCGATGCATCGCCATGTTTTTTTTGTTGCACTGCGACACATCGCAGCGATGTGTCGCCATAGAAAATTTTTCATGGCGATGCATCGCCATGGAAATGTCTTGGCTGCTGAATTCGACTAAGTGTTGCTCCTTTCTGTTGTGGCACAGGTGCAAAGGAGTCGTGCTCCATGAAGGCTGCTAGGCGCTGGAATTGAAGAGGGGAGAAAGATGTTAGCAAAGGCGTGTTCTGCTACACTTATAGAGGCGTGGAGGCTTCTGGAGTTGTGAAGTGCTGGAAATTTGCTAAGTGTTGAAGTCTGATACTCAGGTCTCGAACAAGTAGAAGAAGGCGTGGAGCTCCGGAGCCCAAAGACGTGAAGTCTGGAGCACTAGAGCGCATGAAGTCTTGTGTGGGCAATAAAGGCGTGAAGCTGACAAGCTCAAAGGCGCTGGAAACCTCTGATTCCTTTGCTTGGCTTTTGAGGAGTGAAGGCGTGATTCTCAGTAGCCCAAAGGCGCGAGAACTGGACTGAAGGCGCACGACGGAGAGCTTGAAGGCGCTGGATTGCTGAATGTTTTCTTCAACTTCGGATTTGTCACAAATTAGGCTGATTTTTAGTCATTTCTTTTTAGGACACTTTTGTTTTACTTTAGATTAGTTACGGTTGCATATTAGTTACATTTTCATGATTCTCTATATATAGAGAATGTAGCTAATATGTAAAGAGGAACCCTGGACCATTATTCATTAGATAGATTTTACATTTTGTAACAGACTTTGGAGAGCTAGAGAGCGGGAATTAATTGTGAGATCTACTTTCTCTCTCTAGTTTCTCTCTCTAGACTTTGGGCTCCGATTCCATTTCCGATCAAGGAATTGCTCTGATCATTACAAGTTTTTACTCAATTAAGGAAGCAATCACCAACACCTTGTGAATTGGAAGAAATTGAAGCATATCATTTGGTAACTTCTTTCTATTTGATGAATATGAATTGCTTGCTATTGCTTGTTGAAGATTGTGAAATGGAAATGGAGCTCCGTAGCTAGATCTTGTGATATCCTAGGATTTTAACGGATGAATGTTTAATTCAGTTGATGTGATGTCTTGCAATTGACTTAATTCACTAAGCATGAAATCACACATGAATCTACACCTTGAACTTGTTAAATTTCATATTTCTGAACTGGTCTTGGATGATTTGAACTCCAATTGTGGTCGCCATGCTAGGTTGGAGGTAGATTCACCAATATTTAGTGAAGATGCATGAAATGAGAACTTGCAGGTGATTTCTTGAGTCTTTTCACTTGTTCAACCGATCGTTGCATTTCTGAGATTCAGGCCTCGCCATGGGAAGCTTCAAAGGAATGAAACCTTTAGAAGAAGTGAAAAGAGACTTCTTATGATAATAACAAAGCCATTCAAACTTAGGATGGGCCTCGCCATGGGAGTTCTTAGGCTTTGCATGCTAGAGTAATTGTCTTAGGAAGTTGAGATGCTGTAGTTTATGACTCCTATATAGGCCTCGCCATGGGAAATGTAAGTGTTATGGGGCTTAGCATATAGTGCGGTCGTCATGCCGGCTATATGTTAGGTTCTCGGGGAACTAAGATCTCCTCTGTTCATATTTGAGAGTAAATTGCATTGCATCAAGTCACTGAGAACTCAAGAATCCTAGGATATCCATTCACACTTGTTCGTTGCATTTAGGTTTCATTTCTTGTGTTAATCTTGTATGTTTCAGAGTCCTAGTTCAATTAAGTCTTACTTCCTGTTTGATACATAGTTGGTAATTGTCACTCTTATGTGTTCAGCTTGTTCTTTACTCTTTTCTTAACCTTTTTGCTCTTGTGACATTTTGTGAACAAAATCTAATCTCTTGAATCGACTATTTCCCTATGGATACGATAACCTTTTTCCCAATACTATAGTTAGAGTTAGGATAAATTGTAAGGTACGCGACATACCGATCACATCCCAACTATGGTTTGCATTTTGTAAGTAGGTTCAATTACATTCTGTATAATGTATAACTCAGCAGTGTAATGTGGCATCTCATCATCATATATTTCAGTTATGCAATATCTTAGCTCTAAGCAAGATGGTAAGGGTCATTGAATTCTTGTCAACTCCCATAATATCATAGATTTTATCAACCAACTCAAAATACCGAATCATAGTATGCACCTTAAATGTTCGTTTTGCATGTGGAGGTTCATAGATACTAATGACATTGAGTGAATGATTTTTCCTCCCCAAAATAAACTTATCGCAAACAAGCTTTTAGGAAGCATGTCGCGTCGTCTATCCCTATATTGGATATGCACACAATTAACGATTAATTGTAAAAATAATTAATATTAATCAAACACGTTCGGTATAAAATTAGTAAATTTTAATTAAATAATTTTTTGAATAAATTTTTACTATTCACAAATATATGTATTATTTTTTTATTTTCCAAATTAATATATTATTTTTAATAATGACTTTCAACAATATTTATTATTTAGTTATTTAGTTGTAATTGAATACAAATATCTAAATAACTAAATCATCATCTAGACTCTTGATCAAATCATCATCCGGATGACTAACCTAAAGCAATGACAAAACCTAATAGGACTATTTATCCGGAAGATTATTTACTCGTCCGGATATGAATCCGGTAGAAACAAAATTAATCATCCGGATTATGTACAGGATTATGTACCGGATGATGTACCGGATGTTTTCCAGATTACTAACTCGAGTCTATCTGTCTGGTCGTCATTTTCCTATTTTTAAAATTTTTTTCTTGGCAAACATTCATCACTTATAATCTAGCATTTTTTTCTTCAACCAAAATTTTCCTCCAGTAAAATAATAACTCCCTGATATTATTATTTTTTCAAGTGAAATAAACCCATAATACCATAATTAATTCATGAATATTTTACAGATAATATTAGTTTCATAATTTGAATTCATACCTCTAAATGCCAAGAGTTGGTGGTGAAGAACTTGATGTAATGATTTTCTGCAAATGAAGAACACACCAACAATTAGAATGCTCACAAAGTTAGGGTTTGTATTCTCAAAATAAAATTGATGAATGTGGTGGAGATAACAATATGGCAATGACGACTGTGGTGCAAGTAGAAAGAATCAAAGAGATGGAGTGCAAATTTTAGATAATATAACTCCTTACTCCTCGATTTGTATTTCGGATGAAAGCTACGGATTTTTTTAGTTTAACACCAAATGCGGCAACCCCTTTTCAGCAACCTCTTATCGTTTTTCATTTTTTTACAATTATTTGTTATGTTATTATTTTATTTTATTATATTTATGCATTATTTAATAATTTTTTATTTTCTATTTGTTTTATTTTTTTCTTATATGTTTGCATTTAGCAAATTCGAACTCTCTAAAATTACATTCAGCAAATGCGAACATATGGTAAAAAAATAAAATAAAAAATTACTCACGTCCAGATGCATTATTTGATATGTAATTATACAATTAATTTAAATATTTTTTAAAAGTATGAGGTGCGTTATTATAATATTTTCCAATGAATTAATTTACATTTTATAAAATCCATATCAAACTCAAACGTCCGGACGCGAATACCAGACGATTTGTCACTAATCCGGATGTAAGTCCGGATAAAACAGGGAGAATCCGGGCTTGGTATTCAGAAGAGACAACTATCGTTTGGATTATTAATTTTAAACAATTCGCATTCACCAAATGCGAGTTCAAATTTTCATGAAAATTATTGTTCTAAATTATTTGATATGTAATTATATAATTAATTTAAATATTTTTTAAAATTATGAGGTGCGTTATTATAATTTTTTCCAATGAATTAATTTACATTTTATAAAATTCATATCAAACTCAAACATTCGGACACGAATACCGGACTATTTGTCACTAATCTGGATGTAAGTCCATTTAAAACTAAGAGAATCCGGACTTGGTATCCAGAAGAGACAACTATCGTTCAGATTATTAATTTTAAACAATTCGCCTTCACCAAATGCGAGTTTAAATTTTCAAGGAAATTATTGTTCTAAATTATTTGATATGTAATTATATAATTAATTTAAATATTTTTTAAAAGTATGAGGTGCGTTATTATAATTTTTTCCAATGAATTAATTTACATTTTATAAAATCCATATAAAACTGAAATGTCTGGACGTGAGTACCGGAGGATTTGTCACTAATCCAGATGTAAGTCCGGATAAAACAGGGAGAATCTAAACTTGGTATCCAGAAGAGACAACTATCGTCCGGATTATTAATTTTAAACAATTAGCAATCACCAAATGCGAGTTCAAATTTTCAAGGAAATTATTGTTCTAAATTATTTGATATGTAATTATATAATTAATTTAAATATTTTTAAAAGTATGAGGTGCGTTATTATAATTTTTTCCAATGAATAAATTTACATTTTATAAAATTCATATCAAACTAAAACTTCTGGACGCGAATACCGGACGATTTGCCACTAATCCAGATGTAAGTCCGAATAAATCAGGGAGAATCTGGACTTGGTATTCAGAAGAGACAACTATCGTCCGGATCATTTCAATTCTACAAACAGTGGACACTTGTACCGGATGCCATAACATTTAGTTAGTATACCAGATTTAAGTCAGAATAAAATAGAGACAATCCGGACTTGGTATCTGGACGAGAATATCGAATGCCATAAGATTTTGTCACCCATCTTGATGCAAGTCCGGATAAAACAGGGAGCTATCATTACAGAAAAACTCTCGGAGGCAGGAAGATGAAATTTTATTGTTTTTTTACTAGCTAACTATATCATTCGAGAACTTTATGTTCTACTTAAAAATGAGCTCCAAAAGTTTGTATTTGAAGGACAAAAGGTAATCGCATCAGATTATATGTAAAAAATGAACATTCAAATGCAATTGTTGCAAATACTATTGCAATACAAAAAATAATACATTTAAAACAATACAAAAAAAAGAGTTCAATCCTTCTATTGAACTACAACTTATCATTTTCTTTTTCGATCTCACTTCAAATGAACTAATATTCTCATCTTCTTTATCTTCTGCTGCATCATCCTCTTCTTTGTCTTCTTCGTCTTCGTCTTCTTCGTCTTCCTCTTGCTCATCTTCATCTTCTTCTTGCTCATCTTCATCTTCTTCTTGCTCATCTTCATCATCCTCCTCACTACCGCTATCCTCTTTGTCCTTACCAATGCCATCCTCCTTGTCCTTACATGCATCACTCTCCATGAAAGAAGCCTTTTGTTTTTTCATCATAAAGTGGTCAATCTTTTCATTGCAGAGGTTAATTTTCTTGTTCATCTTCGTCATCTTTTTATCCATTTTGTCAAATTTTGAATGCAATTTCATCAATACACTCATGACTCTTTCCTCCATTCTTCTACTACCTTTACTGCTACTTGGACCAACTTCATTTTCTCCTTCTAGCCTATCACTAGAACTTCTCCAATGTTATTTTTATTTATTTATTTTTTTTTAGAACTTCTCCAATGTTATGATATATATAGTCTCCAATATGCGACATTATATCAACACCATATAGACGAAATTTGTATTTTTTATACACCCACTTATTCCCAATATAGATCATATGCATACCTTTAAATCATTCATCATCTATTATGTCAAAGCCATTGGGAGTAATAGGTTGCTCATCATTTAATGGAATTTTATATGCAACAAGAATTCTAGTGATTATACTTCCAAAACACAATCCATGCTGTGATTTTGACTTGCAGAACATTAAGTATTAAATGAAAAAAGCACTGTAAGTTATCGGAATTTTTCGCATAATTGCATGAAACTAGTGAAGACTCAAATGACTAATATCGATTTTATGACCCTCATTTGGGGCAAGAATACTAGTAATAATGTGATATAAAACTCGATGACAAGGGGTAAAATATGTCATGTTCAATTTTTTCAACCCACGCTTAACCTCAACATATGGAAAAAAAACTCTTTTAAATCACTTTTCACAACGATAGGACTCCATTTAGTAGGAACAAAGTGTTCACTACCCACATTTGGACACTCCAACAATTTATTAATCCATGCAGCATCAAAACTGATTCCAGTACTTTCAACAACGGTAAGCAAAATTCCATCAGTTTCTCGCATATTGGAGAAAAACTGTCTCACTAACTTTTCATAACAATTATCAAAAATTAATAACAGTTTTGACCAACCCAAGGTATTAAAATTTTCGATAATCGATTCCAAACCATTGACAAATTCGGATGTATTGCACCATTTACCTCGACATATAGCTTTATTCGAGAATTTTTTGTAGAAATCAATGGCTGCATCATCAGTAAAAAAATTCACATTCAAATTGGATAAATGTATCTCCATCTTGGGAGGAGTCTGAGTCATCTCCTCGTTTACCCATGCCGCCATCTCCACCTCCTATTCTACCACCCGACCGACCTCCTCTACCGCCAGCTCTACTCGACAGCCTTCACGCGTTTTTGCCATATACTCACTCGGGTCAGGTTTGTTTGATGGTTTATTAGGTCTATTGATGAAGTGTGGATGACGGGTGGAGAAACACAAACAAGTGAATCGAAGTAATATCCGGACAATTTGGGGGAGAGAATACAGACAAGAATGTGGGGAATTTGTTTTTTTGTAATCAGATTTGAGGGGAGAGAATATGTCGGAAAGGGGGGTTTTCGTTTCATTTATAATGAGGTGTATCAAGAAATATCCGGATGACCGGATTGAACTTTCACTCATCCGGTTGAAACATCTGAACAACCGGATGTTTCTTTCACTCGTCCGGTTGAATAGACTTTTCCTATTCATATATTACTTTTTTAATTTCTAAAATAAATATTATTATATTATTTTAATGTTTTTTAATTTTACTTTCGAATTATTTTTTTTCTTTAAGCTCACATTAATGGAATGCGATTTCAATGAATTCGTACTCAGCAAATGTGAAGACTCTAATTCTATCGTTGTTATTAAAAACCGTCCCAGTATTAGAAACTTTTTACAAAACAATCATATTTCTAGAAAACACTCCAGAAAATGACCCATATTCAACATTCCTTATTTTGTGGCCTATGTGAAGTATCCAAGTCCATAGTCTACAAAAATTGAGATTTTTTTTTCAATTTTTACATTTTAGATTTTTCTTATAATTTATTAATTTACACGTTCCTTATTGAATAGAGAAAAAAAATGAAATGTTAAAGTTGCGTATAGATAGTGTTTTAAAAATCACAATTTGTTTTTTGGTAAATGACCCCAATGGTCCCTCAACTTTGGGTCGAATACGTTTTGGTCCTTATTTTTTCAAAAGTTTCATTATAGTCCCGTAACTTTGATTTTGTAATGTGAACAGTTTCTAATTCATTTTTCATCCACTTGTGTAGCGGTTTAATTAATCATATGTTGTGCACATGTCATTCCGATGGGCAAATAATGGAAAAAAAAATAAACCTCCTCAATTATGCACATGTTTTCTGCAGTTTGCACGTGATTTTAAGTTGTAAAATAGATTAGTAATATTGTGATTAGAATAAAATATCGTTTTATCTACTTTTTTTTGTCTTCAGACCATATGGTGAGTTTTATTTTTTTTTTCCTATAATTTGCCACTCAAAATGCATAGTACATAATTAACATAAACGCTACACAAGTGGATAGAAAATTAATTGGGGACTGTTCACATTACAAAATCTAAGTTAAGATACTATAATAGAACTTTTAGAAAAATGGGGACCAAAACGTAACCAACCCTAAAGTTGAGGGACCATTGAAGTCAACCGTCTATCAATTTGGGGTCTAATTTCGTTTTTGTCTCTAATTTTGAAAACGTTCCATTAATTCGTCCTTCATGTTGCAGTTGCAATTTTCAATGGTCTTTTGTTTACTTTTCATATTAGAAAAATTCAACTTCGATGACTATTTAACATTCATATATCTAATTCTATTAATTTATATGCATTTTTATTTGTTATATATGTGTTAAATATTTATTTAAGTTAAATTTTAAGTAAAAAAAAGATGGATGAAGGACAATTTTAAATCAAATTGTAACATGACTGATGAAAATGGAACATTTTGAATATTAGGGACAAAAACAAAATAAATCCCAATTTGAAAGACGATTGATGTAATTTATCCTATTTTCTAAAAGATGGATAAAGAACGAATCGTTGAAAGTATGTATTCATAAATTTTTTGAAATCGGATGCTATGAATAATGGATGGCGATTATATAAATGTTTTTTTTAGCCAAACTTTGCATTCTCACAAGCATATATAATGATTTATATAATTCTTGTTGGCTCCCTTATGGGAAGGAGACAGAGTTGAAACTATTAGAGCGACGTGACACAATGTGGAACAAGGAAATGGATTAGATGGTCGACCATGGATGAATTCTTGAATTTCATGGAAGAAGTGCACAGATGCACAGCACAGCTTATAATGATTAATCTAATTCTTGCTGGCTCTCTTATGGGAAGAAGACAGAGTTGAAACTATTTGGTTCAGAATCATGATCAGAGGGGGAAGATTGAAGAACATGGGCTCTATTTGGTGGCCATCCCACTAGCAAAAAAAAAACAACATTTGGATTCTTTCTTTTGTGTTTTGAGAGGTCCCCTTGCCTTATTTTTCCTTGAAATTTGCTTTTTAGATTTTGTTGACAAGTTGTTGTTGTTCATATTGTTTGGTAAGACGATCAATGCAAGCATGATGAGTTTGCAATATTCATGGATGATAAGGGTTATTTACCAAACTATGGTGATTTTGGGACTTTATTCCCAAAATATGGTTGTTTTGAGAATTATTCTCAAAATATGCCAAAAATTCTTTAGCTATTTGGATTTTAGTCCTTTCACTTTTTGCATATTTCACAAGAGTATGAATATTTTAGAATTCAGTTAATTTTATATTCACTAGGTACTCATATAAGCATAATTAAAGCATAATAAAAAAATCTCTACTGTATATTAGTAGTTCAAATTTTTGGGTCTTACCTCGTTTCCTTTAATCTGTTTGTTTTCCTTCCTAAAACCTCATCAGCCGCTTGGCTTCACCGTTTGGGCAATGATTAATGGCATAAGACGTCAGAATCTTCCACCTTCGGACTTCTTAACGGCTAACGGCCTCCTGCCTCAACGCCTTCTCGTCCTTGCTGGATTCTTATGACTGCCAAAGCTCCTCTCTTGGGTACAGAATTTAATTCTGATTTGGGTTTTAAGAATTTAAACAATAAAATATATGGCTCAATTCTTGAAAAGAAAACGTACTTTTATTGAATTTGAACACACTAATTTACAATAGAAAAGAGCTTTATTCAGCTCATCCCTATGCTTATATTTTCCCTATGGGAAAGAAGAGAACTTAGAAACTTAATGCTTGTGTAGCACTCTTGGTTTAGGGTTTCTAGCACTTACAACTCTTGTCTCTAACTTTTAAGGATGTTCTCCTTATATAGGCTTTCAGACGCGTTTGAGAATCCGCGTTAAGAGATAAGCCTCCTCTTCTATTAGCTGACCAACGATAAGATTCCATTGCCACTAGATGAATGGGATAAGGTTATCTCCACTATCACATGGGTGTGGACCATTGCTGTCATTTTCCAACAATTACTTCCAATAGTGGTAGGAACCACTCTTCACATGCTGCTTTATGAGCGTAGTGGTATGGACCACCTTTTCACATACTGCTGTCTTTTTTCGAAGAAGAATCTCGTGAGTGTTGATGCTGACTCATCTTGCATGCCATTAGCAGAGTAGTGGATCTGCCATAAAACTGGTCATTTTTGAATTTTTTCACCTTTTCTTGCAGGATTGGTGATCTTTTATTTCCTCCTTCTGTTATTATCATCCAGTTATCTGAACTGTCAAGAACTTTGAAATTTTTTACAGAGAAAGTCTCCATTATTCCTGCTATAGCTTTTATTCCCATAGCTCGTCGGTATTGTTCCCATTTTTTAATGAAGAATGGAACTTTTAAGTTTTGCTCATTAACTCTTAGGCTCACATCCCCTTTAAGTTTGGCGATATGGACTAGGTTGAAGCAAGGGTATTCTTCATCTTCATCATATTCCGGTGCAATACTGTACACACGAATAAAACGTTTTTTGCCTTGTGCATAATTTTCAAGGCTCTGAACAAATATTGGATCAAAGAATTGGAATTCTTTTAGCTCCATGCTTGAATAAATTCGATCACAGAAACCGAATTTAAATAGTTGATATAGGAATCTTGGTGGAACTCCTTCAATGGTAGTTATCCTTGGATATATACTGGATCCTTCAAGTCTAAAGAAGGTTTCGCCATTTTTCAAATTGTATACCTGCAAAGCAAATTCATAGTATTCTTTTTCGTTTATGTTTTTTGATTCCAAAGATCCTTTTATCCGAACAACTTTATTTTTTCCAGCAACAGAAGAGTTGGGTTGCTCGTTGTTAGTTTTGAGATTTATATTCTCAAGATCCTCTATGTGAATGGTAGAATCATCATATGCTGATTTGAATTCAACATTTTTATTTTTAGTGGATTCACCAATATAAGTTGGTTTATCATCCAACGTTTCATGAGTGTCCGAAGACTCCTCTACCAGTTCATAGAGATCTGCAAATTCTTTCAGTATCTCTCCCTGTTGTTCAACAAGATTTTTCATTTCTTGCTGCAGTTGCTTTTGTTGTTCCATGAGGTGCATTGTTTGTTCTCGAATAGAGAATAACATATTGGATTTTTCAACTATGCTTCCATCTAGTTGAGTTATTTTTGTAGCTGAAGAGCTGCAAAGTTGTAACATTTGTTGTTTTTTATCCCTCTCCATGTTCGGGATTCCTGGATAGGAAATCTGCATAAAAGTTGTCAGTTCCTTTATGTAATCAACTTTAAAAGTATAATAAGACAACAAAGATTGCCATCTTAGTAATCTTCTAAATTGAGGTTCGGAAGGTAATTTATTAAAAATTAAACTACCAACTTGAGTATTATCTATTTTTACCACAAAGGGTTTTGGTAATAAGAAAAAAGAAAACGTTCTTATTCCTTTTATTATAGCTAATAATTCCTTTTCATTTGTGGAATAATTAACTTCTGCTGTTTTAAATGTACCACTTGTGTATCTGCATATCTCATTGATATCAGTTTTTAATATAGCTGCCCAATATAAATCAGAAGCATCAGTTTGCAAAATAAGATTATCTTCTGGTTCAGGCATTCTGAGTTTAGGAAGTTCTTTACATCCTTCCTTTAAAGATTTTACTACTTCAGTGTGATCGTCTGACCATCCACTAGTGTTATTTTTTCTTAGTAATTTTTGCAACAAGGACCTTTTCTTTGCAAGTTGTGGTATAAATTCTCCTGCGTAATTTAAACATCCTAGAAATTGCTCTATTTCTTTTTTGGTGTTTAATTTATCTGGAAAATTATATATTTTTTGAGATATATGGCTTTGCAATTTAATACCATTAGAGGTTATTATTATACCAAGAAATTCTATCTCAGTTTTACTAATTTCAGCCTTTTTCTGACTTAGAATTATTCCATTTTGCATGCAAATTTTTGCAAATTCATTTAAATGTTTAATGTGTTCTTGATATTCATTAGAACAAATTAAAACATCATCAACATAAACAAGCATATATGAAAAAATAGAGAATATTTTATCCATTTTTCTCTGATATATTTGTGGTGCATAATCCAAAAGGCATTACTAACCATTCATACTGTCCATTAGGTGTACTAAAAGCAGTTAGAGGTATGGATTTTTCAGCAAGTTTTATTTGCCAAAATCCTGATTTACAATCAAATTTAGAAAAGTATTTCTTTCCTTTAGCTAAATTGATTAAATTATTTTTGTTTGGAAGAAAATATCCATCAAAAATACTATTTTTGTTTAACTCTTTATAGTTAACAACCATTCGTGCTTTTCCACGTTTTTCTTCAGCATGGTTTCTAGCCATAAAAGCTGGTGAACTATGTGGGCTATTACTTCCTCTAATTAATGTTAGATTAAGTAATTCTTTTATTTGAATTTTAAACTCAATTTTATCCTCTTCAGAATATATCATTGGTTTAACTCTAATTATAATATTTGGATCTTTTAGCTCTATTATAGCTAATTCTCGTTTTATATCCCATTTTGCTATAGGATTTTCTCCATAATTACTAGCTATCAAGTCCTTAACTCTGTCTATATCTATCATTTTAACATTAAACTTTCTTATCTGGTTTTTGTTTAACCAAATTTTGTCATATCCATCACCACGCGGTGCTGTCTGAACTCTATAGGGTGTATGAATTCGCGAAGTGCGTATCCAATGTCCACAAGGGGTTTTTAAACTAATCATATAGATTGTTTGGTTATATGTCTGAAACTGCTAGACAAAGTCGTTTCCTAACAGTAAGTCGACATCTAATCCTTCATAAGCATGTAGTTGTTTTATAACTACTATTTTGCTTCCTAATATAATTTCAGGTTTAAAAACATACCTTGTCTAAGGAGTGCTTATCATCTGTTACTCCTTGCATTGAGACTTTTATTGGATTAGTTATCCAATTTTTGAATAAGAATTCTTTTCCTAAACTTATTTCTGCACCTGTATCAATCTGAGCACAAGTGAGAATTTTCTTTTCGTAACAAGTAATTTCTACGAAGATACTTACAGAAAATCTCTGTTCACTAGGCATTTTCCTTTTCTAAGAAAATATTTTTTCCTGCAAAAGAAATCTCAATTCCATATTTTTCAATTGTAAAATCATCTAGACTATCTAGAAATGATTTACCTAGGATTATATGATGGTTTTGTTTTCCATCTAAAGTATCCAAATAACAAATTATGTTAAATTTGGTTTCTTGAAAAGTTATTAGTACTTTAACAATTTCATTAATCTCATTTTCTTCATTCGATATACATCTATATGTGTCTTTATATTTCTTTATTAATCCTGCATCAAAATAACTATTAAAGTGATTCTGTGCACTTTTTGCGTTAATGAGAATATTATATCCTTCTATATAATTTTTTCCATTAAAGTATTTACCAAAAACTTTTAAGTCGTTTGGTGAATTTTCTTTTATAATCCTTGGAAGATTGAGTGAAGAATAACTCCTTCTACCCTTTTCTATCATAATATTATTTTTATTATATGAGACTATGTCTCTTGATGTTCCTTCTTCTAAATTCTTAGAATTTCCAAATTCAATTAAATAACTATCGAGATAGTTAGATTATTTCTAGTTGGTTCTAGAATTCTTCCTATTTCTAGGCATTCTTTATCTAATTCAACTGCTGGTTTTTTATCAAAAACACTTCCATAGTTTGAATTAGTAAGACTATATAAGGCACAATAATATATGCTCATTATATGATTGCCTGGTTTAAAAAATCCTTTTCTTAAAATTTGAAAGTGTAAACTCAAGGCATCATTAAAATCTTTATCTTTTAAAGATATACAGTATTTTGGATAATACGTGAAAAGTAGTTTTTTATAGGCTAAGTTGCCTTCTACTATTCCAAGATTTCCATCTGACGCATTTGTAAATCTTTCATCAGATAAATTGATGATTAAAGGACAATCAATTCCTTCTTGAAAAGTTGATTTGCAAAGAATTTGTATGCCTGCAAGATAAACATATTGCATTTTATCTTTCTTTTCTTTAGGTAGTTTGTTTAACAAATCTGTTACCGTCTTTTTTGTTAACAAATTTAATTTTCTGTTTGCAGAGGTTTCTTGAATAGGTATTACCTTTTCAATTTCCATATTTTCATGGTAAACGTATTTCTTTCTTTTGAAAGCATTTCCTATTTGACTTAATATATTTTGATTAGGTCCTTTTAGATTTAACTCTAAGTTCCTAATCTTTTCATATCTAGAAGGGTCAAAAGATGCTTTAAGAGCATATCCTTCTATAGTTTCTTCTTCTTCTTGTATGAGGATATCTTCCTCTTCTTTTTTACTTATTTCTATTTCACTCATTCTGATTCAGATTCAGTAAATACTTCAAATATTTCTGTCATTTCAGAATCAAATGATGACACAGTTTCTAAATCAGATTCTATGTCTTCTATGTCAAGTATCGAAACTTTAACTTTCTTTTTATTACATTCATAGGACTTATGTCCTTCTTCACCGCAGTTATAACATCTACAACTGGTTGGTTTTTTCTTTTATCATTTTTCTCGAATTTATTTCTTTTATAGTATTTTCTATTCTGTTTTTTATTCTTTTTAAAGAATTTTTTATGTTTTTTGTAAATCTTATTTTTTGATTTACGTTTTTTAGATTTATTGGTGGATCCATGACATCCCCAATTATCTACTTCTTCTACTTCTTTGCAACATATGGTTTCATTAACCATTTTTGCTTTAGAAAGTATTCTTTGTTGTGCACAAAGATAAGATAATTTTTCTTTTAAGAAAACTATTCTTGCTCCTAGCGTATTTGAGTATCCTTCTATTTCATGATTTTTTGAAAATTGAGTCAAAAAATATGAACTCCATATACCTGGTAATTTTTGATATAGCATATCAGATATTTTAGTCATATCTTCATTACTATCAAAGTATTGATAATAATATTCTTCGAATTCACATATATATGAATTAATATCACACATATTACAAATTTGTAATTGATTAAGCTTCTTTAAAGCTTCTTGTTTTTCAGCTTTTCTGGATGAATCTGTTCTTGAATTCCAATCGTATCACTTGAATTCATCTGCTATAAAATTTATACATGTACAAATTCCTTCAGTTAAGGAGGTTTCCATATGTCTGATTACATTTACTCTTACGGTATTTCTAGATGATTCAGACATTCCTTGATACCAATTCTTAACATTTCCATCTAATGCTGCTACGCATATTTTGTATTTTTCTTCTGACGAAAAGTTGGATGTTTTATCAGTTAAAAAATAGAGACCTATATCTTGTCCCCATTGTTGTAAAGTTTTTGACGCATCTAACTTGCAGTCAAGTTTTAAAAATCTAAATTCAGAACTTGTGATTGCTGGCATATGTCTATTAGGTATATACTTTCCACTAGGTGAATAAGTGTATTCTATGGGTGCTTTATCAGATTGAACTCTACGGGTTCTTCCTTGAATTATAGGAACTGATGAAGTACTTGGTTTATCTGTTTCTAATTTTTACAGATTCTTTATTCATTTTTACCTTTACAGGTTCTTTTATTACTAAATCTTCTAAAGAATATATTAATTCTTCTATTATTTATCCATTTATTCTTTTGAATCTATTTCTTCTTCTGAAGGTAACTTTGATTCTTCAATTGAAACTTTATGTTTCATTTTTTCTTGTTTAATTCTTTAGTTTTTCTTTTAAATGAAAATTTTCATCTAAACTTCCTTTTTCATATGGTCTATACCCTGTTGGAATCTTTTTCATCCAAAATTCTTCAAAGACCTTTTGTTGGTTTTCTTGGAATTTTTTACTATCTTTTACCTTATTAGGTATTTGATCTTCTATGGATTTAACCATAATTTCTATTGTATTAATCCTAACTTCTAGTCCTTTGACTAACTGGATTAAATTTTTTATGTTTTCTTCTTGTCTAAGAAGAAGTAATTCTATTGATTCAAGCTTACTCATTTTATCCATGACTTCCATTAAAGTCTGTTTTTTCTTGCATATATAGAATCTCTGATTCTAAATTTTTTATGACACGTTCTTGCTGTTTTAAAGCTTCTGAGTGTACTCCTGCTATAAGATTTTCTTGAAATCTTTCTTTTCTTATTTTTAATTCTTTATTTGCATCTCGTATTCTTTCTAAAAGATCTATGCAAACACAGCATTTTTTATTTGATTCCATTATTTTAGAAGCAGTTCTTCTATACATTTGAATTTATTTATTAATCAGTGTTTGGCAAAGGCCAGTCTTCTGATTTCCATTCATGTTCTATTTCAGAATTATTCTTCTATTTTAATTCTAATATATCTATTTCAGAATTTTTATGATCAAAATTTTTTATTAATTTTTCATAAATGATCTTTCTAAGATCTTCTATTATGTTCATGTTCATTAATTCTCTTAATATTCCAGTAATAATTGGAGTATTATAGTTACATATAACTCTGTTTTGGTTTTTTAAACATAAAGTTATGCTTATTATCTTCTTCGTGGAAGAAAATTAGATTATATTCCTTTTCCATTTAGGAAATTATATGTTTTAATGAGCAAATGGCTCTAATACCAAAAATGGACGGGTTTAAACTAAGGTTATACTTAGCCTCGAAGGGATCAATGCGGAATTATATTCATTAAAAAATATATAATCTTTGTATAAACTTATTAAAAGTTTTGGGGTCATATTTATAAATAAGCAAAACTTATTTGGTCATTTGGAAATACCAAGTTTTTAAAGTCGAGGTTGGTATCCTCAATTTATGCATTTTTGGAAATAAAAGGAAATCAACAATAGTTTTAGAATTTTTATTGAAAATATCAATATTTTGGTAAAAGCCCCTGGATGATAATATATATGATGGATTCTAAAGCTTTTATTATTAAGAGTACTACAGAATTGCTTATCATCTACCATTCCATCATTCCATGGCTCAATAATGTTGGAGAGAGAAACAAAGACTACACATAGATTTGTCGGCAAAGGCCATCAAGAGTTAATTCAAAGTATGGTACAGATTGGTGGCAAGCAACATCAACATTAAAAATTTAGCTGAACCAAACTTTGTCTATGGTGGAATTACTGTAACATCATCAAAATATATGTATTAATTTATCCCCACTGTCCACCATTTTTTTTTTACTTCACAAAATCCATAGGGTAGATGGGCTGCTTAAAATGTTCATATAAATTAAGCTTCCATGTACAACACAAACAAACTCATGTCCCATTGTGTGTGTGTGTGTTTATATATATAATGCCATTGTTAAATATACTTTCAGAACTTGTAAATTAAGGTGGCAAGAAAGTTGAGCCAAGAAACTCCAATCATGGCATTTGCAGAAACTGATCAAGCATGTATAGTAATGCCCACTATGCATGCATTTTTTACTTGTAAAATGAAACAATTATTGTCCGAGATTTCAACTATTTATGCCGACTGAATTGTACGTTGTCATGCTAACATTATTCGTGCCACAAAACTATTAATTAATCCTTAATCATCAACAGTTTTTTCAAGTTAATCATCTCATCTTTTTACAAAGAGCGATTACTTAAAGCTAATAAATTCAAGAACCATGGTATATATGCAATTATATATGGAGCTAAATTAACTTTGCACATTGTATTTTTAAAGTCATGAGAATCATTAAAAATTAAGCACTTGTATACAGAGATCTACCTCTGAAAATAGAAATCCAGGACAAATTCATGACGAACCATGCATATATTATATTGTCTAACTTCATGCGTGAAAAACATATGGATATGATCATTAAATCAAACGAGGAAAATAAGCATTATCGATCCTGCTCTATACCCACCCTCCGGCATTGTCCACGATGCCTTTAAAGTTGCAAGGAAAAGATGAAAAATAAATGTAGGGCTTGGTTTGATTGTGTTTATAATTTTCTTATTACACTACAAGAAAAATGGACATTAGTGACGAAAATTACACTAACGAACGGTATTTGGTCAATAAAAGTATCATTTATTGACAAGAAACTATGTTGTCAATGCATTATCGTCAACTTCATTAGCTTTATTAATGCAATCATATAAGTCGTCAATATGTCGTCACTAAATGTTGGCGTCAATATTTCCTGCATTCCTTACCATATTTATTGACGATGTAGTGACGACATCTATTGACAACTAATCTTTAGTAACCAAACGTTTTGACGCAAATAAACCACATCAATAAAAGGTCCATATCTAGCAAACATGTGACAATGTAATGTCATCAATCAAAAGATTTTTTTTACTGACGACATTTTGTTGTCAATTAACAAGAGAAATGGTCACTTAAAATGTGCATCATCGACTAAATTTAATGTTTATTTTAAAAAAAATAGTTATATCAAACATAGATCATGCAATTAACTAAGGGTCTGTTTGGATGGACCAAAATTTGTGATTTATTTCACAATTGCAAAATGAGTTGTTTGTTTTGTTCAACTTTTTCATCGAAATTTTTAAAATACAAAACAATGCTACAGTAATTATTTTTGCTACAGTAATTTTTATAAATAAATATTGAATTTGAATTTGAATTTTAAATTTTAATAATAAATAATTCTTTCTAACAATTCCCACCAAAATAAACTAATAAAATACTAATTCAAATTTAAATTTCAAACTTTTATTAATAAAAATATCTTCAATACAAATCCTTACAAAATAAAATCATTCATTCCAAACACTCCCAAAATATTTTTTTCTCATAACAAATCTCAAGGAAAAAAATTTCATGATATAATCCAAAAATAGCTCATCCAAACGGAGCCTAAAGTACTAATCAATCCAAATATCAACAATGTGTATATTGAAAACCTCATAGTTAAAATTTGGATTATGGTGGATATTTTAATAATTTAAAATTTAATTATATTGTGAATATTTTGTTATTATCAAGTAATAAAATAATATTATTTTTTATTATTTTCGTGTTATGAAAACAACCTATTTTTTACTTCCTAATGTACTATTTAGCACAAAGTTTATTAATTTTGAATCAATTAAATGGCCTAGCAATATTATTCCTACAAAGCATTTGATGAGCTAAATTCAGCCTACCACAATTAATAATAATTTGCATTAGACATTTTAAATTTTAATAAGATGATATATATTAACAAATCCTAATATTTTTGTTTTTGTCTTATTATTCTTTGATTAAATGTCATATTTGTTTGTCATAAATTAAATGTACTATTAATTAATAATAGTGAAATAATCTAGTTTGCTAAAAAAAACCTAACATGAGATAGATTAATGAAAGTCAAGTGATATTTGCAAAGTTAGTAATTATGAGAATAAAACCTAAAAGCAATTTTAAAGTTTTTAAAAAATATGTATATATGTGCTAATTATATGGGCTTGTTTTGCATTTTATTATGTGGGCTAAATGTATTATGTCAAGCGCACAAATTTGTACATGTGTGGTAATTATATGACATTATTTTGGGTTTTATTATGTGGACTAAATAGATTATGGGTATCCTACAAATGTGTGTGTGTGTGTGTGTGTTAACTATGTGGACTATAGTCATTGTGGGAATCCTAAAAATATGTATATATGTTGCAATAATGTGGGCTTGTTTTGGGCGTTATGTGTGTGGGTTTGTAAATTAGAACTAATAAGTATATTGATTTTCGGCCAACTAAATGGCCTAATGATAAGGTTACCATAAAGTATTTGATGGGCTAAATTAAGCATATAATAATTGATAATAATTTGTTTTAAACCTCTTAACTCTTAATAATGATAGTAAGACACCCTAATATATTTATTTTTGTTCCATTACACTATAATAAATGTTATAATTTTTGTTGTTCAATTAAATGCACTATTGATTAATAATCTTGAATTAATGTAGTTTGTTAAAAGAATCTAACACCGGACACTATTAATTAATTATATTGAATTAATATAGTTTGCTAAACGAATCTAACACAAATTAGATTAATAAAAGTGACACTACAAACAAAAAAGGTCATTAGCGATGATAAATTTGGCGATGAAGATTAATTTTCTCTCTAAAAATATAAATTAGCAAGGATTCAAAACTTTTTTACTGTTCATTGAGAAGGTAGATTAATTAGTGAGGAAAAAAAATTTCTCGCCAATTTTTGTCGCTATTAATATGGCGGGAAAGGTCCGGCCAATTCAATTATATAATAATGACAATTTTCTTACTAGCTTTAGTGAGAAAGCTATATATTCATCACTAAATGTAGTAGAACATTGTCTATAATTCCTCGCTAAAATAAAAGATACTTTAGCGAGAAATTTTTTTTTCTCACAAAATACTTTAGGTAGAAAATTTATTTCTCACAAAATTACTCCAATATAAAAAAATTAACTATTATCTATTAAAAGATAGCAAGAAAATCAAATATTGTTGCTTAGAAAAGTGGACAATTTAATAAAATATTCTCATACAAAATATCCTAATTTTTTTGCCTTTTTACTTTTCTTTTTTTCTTTTCTTTTTTCTATCAATTTCTAGTAAAGCAACCAATCACTAAAAATATAGCGTGTAGTCAAATGGAATATTCTCATAAAATATATTAATTAATTTATTTTAATTTTCTCTTTTCTCTTTTTCCTCCTTTATTTTTTTACCTATTTTTTATGCTATACTGTTTATCTTTATTTCTATTTTGTATTCTCTAATGAGGAATACTTGCACAACATTATAAAGTTAAACTATAAATGTAATTTATATATAATAATAATAAGTCATGTTATCGTACTGTAAAATCTCTCATCATTGTTGTTCAATAAAAAATTCAACATGATAATTTTGCTATTTGGAATATATATATATAGAGAGAGAGAGAGACATACACACACATACATGTACAACTTGCATTTTTCTTGAAATAGTTGATAAATTTTCTAAAAGTTGAAGCTGAATTAATAATTATATAATACCATAAGTTACAGAACATATATTCAAAGGGTGTAACATTTATCAGGATGATCCTGATAAAGCCTTTATCATGCACCAATCCTTGGCTGCCATGTAAGCTTTTTTTAGTATTTCACCATAATAATAATATACCTCACTTATACCATATAATTAACTAAAATCTTTAAATTTAGGAAAAATATTAAATGCACATAAATCCTTAACTTATCCATATCATTTGTTTAAAAATATTAAATGCACATAAATCCTTCCATAACTCATCCATATCATTTGTTTAAAATTATCATGTATTTATTCTATCTAATTCAAATCACTAAAAAAATTAAAAAATAAAATATCATTAAAATTAAATCTATAATTCACTAAAAAAATGAAAAAAAATTAAATATCACTAAAATTAAATTTACAATTATTAAGCCCTAACCCCCAAATGTGAGTGAACCCTACGAGATTGTTTCATTAAAATTAGGGATTAAAAAAATAAAATATCACTAAAATTAAATCTACAATTATTAAATCCTAATCCAAATATGAGTGAACCCTACGATATTGTTTCACAAAAATTAGGAATTACAAGAATAAAATATCACAAAAATTAAAATTTACAATTATTAAACCCTAACCCAAATATGAGTGAACCCTACCATCTGAGAATAAAATCAAAGAGTTTAATTATTAATTATATGGTGTAGGTAGGATACATTTTTATTAGGGTGAGACTTTAAAAAATGCTGACATGGCACAAAATAATTGGTGCCTGACAAAGAGTTTATCAGGATGATCCTGATAAATGTTTTACTCATATTCAAATATTCTAAAACTAATAATTTTACAAATATTAAGTTGACTTAGCACATCCAAATATGCATATTGGCCTTTATTTGTTAATTGAGCTTATGTTTTATTTGAGATTTAAGCTTTATTTACTTATTGGGCTACATCCAAATATGAATACTGGGCCTTTGTTTGCTACTTGGCTTTTATTTGATTGGAGAATTAAGCTTTCTTTTCTAATCTTGCTTGATTCAAATATGCATATTGGACCTTTGTTTGCTAATTGGGCTTCTATTTCATTTAAGAATTTAGGGTTTAATTTCTAGTTGGGCTACAATCCTATAACACATACTTTTGGGCTTTAGTTTTATTGTAATCCAAATTGATACTTATCAATTCCATATGCAATTTGTTTTTTGAAAAATTACAAAATAATCATTAATATTGTACCCAAAAAAAATTTATTTTGTGATCCACATTAAAAATAATGTATTTTAGTCATTGACATTTAAAAAATGCACCAAATTAGTTATCAAACAAAGTTTGTTAACTTTTTTAAAAGAAAAAATCACACTTTTACATCATGTACCACTTAATAAAGGGTGATAGAGTTTCATCTGTGATGGGAACGTAAGTTTTCTCTATTAGAAAAATTAACAGAGTTTGGTTGAGTGGCTATTTGGTGTGTTTTTTAAATGTTAATGACTAAATACTTCATTTTTAATATGGAGACAAAATAATTTTTTTTTTTGTAATGACAATGACTATTTTGACAATTTTCCCTTTTTATGTTTTGGTAATAATTCCCTCTCACATGAGCCTATTGTTGTTTTATTTTATTAATTGGTCTGCCACATATAAATTGAACTATTAACTATAATTTTGTAAATTTAGTTACCATATTTATACGATTATTTAATGAATTGTTAGAGACCTAATTTGCTAACTCAATAGGTATGAAGTGATTACTATCAAATATAGGATAATTTCTTACCATATACTTACGTTTTTTCTTTTTCTTTTTAAAAAAAACTACAAAGATAACTACCATGATAAACTAAGTACTAATTATTTCACTAAGTTAACTTTACTACAAAATTAACTTTGTTTTCTAGTTGGTTCTTGAAATTACTTTCAGTCGCATCCCTAGATAAAATTATAGAATAGCCTCAATATAATTGAAGTTTCTCACTCTAATATGAAACTTAATTATTTTAATTTTGTCCCTTAGGTATAAAATTACTTTTAATTTGATTCCTAAATAAAATTACAATGAATACGTTCCAAAATTACTTTTAACATAGTCTCTAGCTATTTATAGAAATTTAGTTATTCTAATTTAGTCTCTCATATTAGAATTATGATAAGGTGATAATTTTCACCTTATTGTATTCGTTTTACTTACCTCTTGAGCGTCCTTGTAACGTGTTTTTATGTTGTTTTCACGTGTTTTTAACATATTTGTAGGACATTATGGCGTGGAAGGAGCAACGGAGCAAAAGAACGATGAAAAGCATTTTCGGAGGTTGGACAAAGCTCTCCGACGCGCCGCACAACACTTCTCCGGCATGCTGAAAAATTCACAATTAAATGCGCCAAAAATTCTACTTTCCAGAGTGTTACGGCTCGCCGGAGAAAACCTCTCCGTCGCGACGTTTAGGTTCAACTGGAGGAACGTCGCGACGTTCAGCAGCGCAGCAGTTCTCCAGGTCGATTTTGCCCTCAATTTTGAGAAGTCTTCAAGGGCATTTTGCGGACGTCTAAAACACACAATTTCCAGCCCTAATTCTTCCCCCATATATGAAGAATGCTGCAGCCAAGAGAAGAGAGGAGGAAGCCATTTTTAGTTAGGTTTGTAGTTAGTTTTTAGAGTTTTTCTCTCTAGAGAAAGCTATTAGTTAGGTTAGATTAGTTTGTTTTGTAAGCTTTCCTCCCTAGGAGCTCCACAAGAACACACAATTAGTGTGTGTTCTTGGTGTAAATAGCATCCATTGGAGAGGAGTTCATGTAAAGTGTTGGCTTTAAGGACTTGATTTGTAAAGAAAGCTTGGAGCTTTGGCTTGGAACATCAAAGGGGAGTACTACTCTTTGTATTTATTTGTGTAATTCCTTGCTTTAATTCATTATTTTGATGTTCTTATTAGTCTTGATGTGCTAAATTGCTAGTGCCCTTGGAGATTGGTTATTGATTGTTGAATTCTTGTGCTTTATTTTGGATTTTATGTTGTGGGTAATCAAGAATTAAGAAATACAAGCTAGTCTAACATTCCATACTAGTAATGCTTAAGGTAGATTAGTATGTGGGTAGTAAATTAGTGGAAATGTGCAAGCCTTTTCTTGCCTCCGCCTTAAAGGGGGAATTGGTTAGGACATTGAGATACCAGTGTTAGGATTAGTGAATCCCGGTGGCTTGAACTAACTTAGACCTTACCTCCGCCATAAAGGAAAGAATATGTTAGGGAGTGACATTCGAGAGAGTGACTAGGTTTGGCTCTTGCCTCCTCCATAAAGGAGGATCCGAATTAGAGGGAGGTGAGCTTGGGGGGGAACATAGGAATCTTGGTTAACCTATAATGGCAAATCCTTGCCTCCGCCATAAAGGGGGGATTTCCTATGAAGTCAATTTCCCGTAGGTGTCAACGCAATTAGGTTCTAGCTTCCGCCATAAAAGTGGAACTTGATTGATGTTGCCACACTCTTAGTTCGTTAACTCATTCTTGTAAACCACATAAAACACTATCGTTAAGGAAAACCAATACTCCAAGGGTACACTTCATTGCATGATTCCTTATCCTTGATGCTTTTATTATTTGTTTTCTATTTTTTCTAGTTTGTAGTTTAGGTTACTTTGCTTATTTTAACTTTCACTACTTCACACACATTTACACTATATCCGTAGACTCATCCCCTCCCTATGGGTTCGACCCCGACTTCCTCTAACTACAAAAATGTCAGTGTCTTGATACACCTTAAATATCGCACAAGGATTAGGGTTATAAATTTATTTGATTCGGTTAATCCTTAGCTTTTGACCCTAGCTCCAAAACCGCTATCAAATTGGCGCCGTTGCCGAGGATTCAATTGGGTTTAGGATTGGTGTTTTTGTGTGTCGGGTAGTTGTAAATAACTTCTTTTCATATTTTTTTATAGTTTGTGTTGTTTTTGTTGTTTTTCATTTTTAGGTCAGTTTGCTCAAAATGTCTAGGTTGTTTGGAGACTTTCTTGAACCAAATCATATTGGGGGAGTGGTGAACAAAATGGTACAACCTACGAGTCAAACCTTCCAATGTAGTTTGAATGTCAACCAAGCTACGAAGAGAATTGGTCAAACCAAGAACAAAGCAATGAGTTGCATTCCATGCAAGAAAAGAGTACAATTATTGGAGGATATGCTATTCGATTTAATGGAGAAGACCGACAAAGGAATTCAAGGGAATGAGAGATGGTGTGCTCAATTGGAAACATCCCTTGAGAAGCAAGAGGATACTTTGGAGGCTCAAGAAGATACTTTGAGAGAGCATGAGGCTTCAATGAACAATTTGGAGATGCAATTGGGACAATTAACTCAAGCTATTCACCATAGACCCAAGGGTATTCATTTAATGCATTTATGGGCCAAAGTGAGGTACAACTTGACCAATCCCCTCAAACTCTCTCTTATTTTTCGCAATGTGATTCATTTACTGATAATTTCACAACTCCTATGGATAATCATTTTGAAATCAATGATGATTGTTGTGCTAGTACAAAGTATCCTAAGAGTGTTGAAATTCCTTGTATTGTGGATAATTTTGAGTCATGCATTAATAGTGAACCCTTGTCAAATGAGTTCAAAGTTAATTGTCTTACAAATGAAGAAACATTGCACATAGATTCATATGTTAGCTTATGTAAGTTTATATGTCAAGAAATGGCTAACATGGTGCAATCTTGTGTTATTTTGACATCATACATGAATTTTCATGATTTAAATAATATGTTTGATGTCATTAGATCGACGTGCAATAAGGCATCCTCACTAAATGATAATGATGTTCAATATGTTGATAATGAGGAAGTGCCAAGAAATGATCCCTATGTTAGCTTAGATAAAGAAGATGTGCATATTTTTCATGAAATAGCTAATATAGAGGATAATTGCTTTGTTGATGCATCCATATATGAACTTTATAGTGAGTGTTTTGAGACCATGGATGCAAGGCCATTGGTTGAGTCTTGTAGGTCAAGCATGATGGAAGTGGAAATCATCTTGAAGGAGGTGGAGAGACCATTAGTGAGGCCAAACTTCTTGGTGGAAGAAGGAGAGGAGGAGCCTACAATTGGGGAGCAAGAGTGGTACAAAGTCGAATTTGTTGAGTTTGCTCCCCACGAACATGAGCTCAAGGGTGCCAAAAGACGCCCTACAAATGACAAATGAGTGCCATTGAGAGAGCGTTCTTTTGGTACCGAGATAGCAATTTCGAATCTTGAGGGAATAGCCACAAGAATAAAGTCTAGTAAGGACTAAATAAACCTAGAACTACGATTTCTTCTTATTTTTTTTTTAAATTTTTATTTAAATGTTAGTTGTTGTGTTTATTTTGTGTGTTTAGTCTAATTAGGTTTGTTTTTCTTGTAGGAGTTCAAAGAGAACAATAAATTTGAAAGAATAACTATGAGAGAATGAAAAATGTGCATAAATGATAAAAAGAGCTAAGTGTGGAGGGGGATTCATACCTCTCACAAACTTGCTTAATGCTTTCTTCTTTTTCACTCTCATGTCAATGGCACACAACCACACCTTTCACTCTAAACCACTTCATGATTTTTAATGTTAAATTGCATGAGTTAGCATATGTGGTGAGGTTTCAATAGCTTGATGTGTGCAATTTTCATGTATGTGGTTAATGGCACATTATGGTTTACCTAACATGAATTCATTAGGACTCAAGTGCACATGAGCTTAATGAATGAGATTAGGATTTGAACATGATTGTGATGCACACCTAGCACAAGAGCACTCACATGAGCACAATGTAAACTCTTCTTATGCATGCCATAGAGTGATTGTGAACATTTTTGTTTTGAGTGATTACGTTTTAGTGTCATTTGTAGGAGCTTATTTGTTAAATGCTTTCTTCTTGAACTCATACATAGAACTAGTTTACTTGTTTTCTTTCTTTTATCATTTTCTCAGGTTTGCCATCCATAAGAAAACAAAAATGAGAGGCATCTTCACCACGGCCAAGTTCAATGAAGAGATGGCCATAATACATACACCTCGGAGATACAAAGCAATACATGTTCAACGGGTGTTTTCTTATCCCTCTCTTATCTTTGGAAAATAATGCATATTTTAAGTGTGGAGGGGATAATATTTGTTGAAGATGCTTGATATTGTGCTCAAGTGAACACTTTGTGACTTGTGGATGTTTAAACTAGAATTTTTAGTTGTTTTTCTTGTTTAGGTTTTATTTTTGGTTGATTCTTACATACTCTTGATTGCACATTGAGAATTCCTTGTGTGTTTTGAAATTTTGGAAGTCCCTTGTGTTAAGGCTTGAAGCTCTTGGATAGAAAATCCGTTGTTGATATTTTGGGATCCCATAATGTTCATAATTGTTGTGTTTGAGTTTTCGTTGCCTTTTTGTGAGTCTTGTGAATTTTTCAGTTTTGTGTCTTTGTGAACTTTTGTTCATTTTAGTGATTATATATATATATATATATTATATGTTTGTGTTTAGTGTTTGAGTGTTAGTGTTGGCAACCAAAATGAGAAAATGTGTCTAGTCTAAATTATATAAGATTAGTGTTGTGTAGCCAATGATGTGAATTGTTTTATCTTAGAAACTCGACTTGCGATAAGGAAAATAACATTTTACATAAGGGAAGTCGGGTTCTTGGTGGAAAGTTTGACATTTTGAGTTTATTGATTAATACGCACAAATGGGGAACACATGGAGATTGACAAGTTTGGTTAATAAGATAGGTCAGAGTACATTGGCACTTGGTTAGTTTAGCTCTTGGACTAATTTTCCCTAAGAGACATGTGTAGATACTTTCAAGTTTCAAGAAATGAATTGGGCATTATGTGTTGTTTTTAATATTTCGTTGTTTATATTGAATAAATTCCTCTCCAATGTGAGACTGCTCCTTCACTACCCAAAAAGTTTGAAGGAGAATTCATATGAGATGGAATGGGAAAAAACAGGCACAAAACCCTTGGCATTTGTTTAAATTATGTGTTTTATGTATTTTGATATGAATAAGTTCCCCTCCAATGCGAGACAGCTCCTTTACTAACCAAAAGGTTGGAGGAGAACTCATATGAGGTGAAATATAGGTATAAAAAGCCACAAAACCCTTGGCATTAGTAATAAGAATAAAAGTCTCAATGATCTTGTAAACTTTTTAGCATCTACATAATAGTCAATGAGGTGATTGTAAGGAAAAGAGTAGAATGAAACTTGGTTGTCAGATCTCTTACCTATGGCATGGACATTAATTTGTTATAACCCTAGTGGTACCCATTGCACACACACACACGATATACTCAACATGTTGAATGTGTACAAAAAGGTACTTTGATGACTCTTGCAGACACATGGAGTGATTACTTGTCGATTTAGTCGAGTAAGCTATGAGGCATGTACACAAAAACTTATCAAATGCTTAAAATAATTAGACACATTGTTGAGTAAAGTAAATTTGCCAATCCTTCATTCTTTGTTGTGTATATATATATATATATATATGTGTGTGTGTGTGTGTGTTTTTGCGTGATTTTGTTTTGTTGCTCAAGGACGAGCAAGGTTTAAGTGTGGAGGGTTGATAAGGTGATATTTTTCACCTTATTGTATTCGTTTTACTTATCTCTTGAGCGTCCTTGTAAAGTGTTTTTATGTCATTTTTATGTGTTTTTAACGTATTTGTAGGACATTATGGCGTGGTAGGAGCAACAGAGAAAAAGAACGACGAAAAGCGTATTCAGAGGTTGAATAGGGCATCTCTGGCGCGCCGGAAAACCCTCTCCGGAGCGGCGAAAAATGCACCAAAAATGTATTTTTCAGCAAATGTCTAGAGAGCTCTGGCGCGCCGCGGAGAGCTTCTCCAGCGCGCCGCTGGCGATCGCGACAGGCCTACATTTTACTTGTTTGCCCTCCATTTTGAGAAGACTTCAAGGGCATTTTGGGGACATCTGAGACACACATTTTCCAACCCTAATCTTCTCCATATAATGTGAAATCTGCAACCAAAAGAAGGGAAAAAGAAGGAGGAGACCAAAAAGGGGGAAGAAGAAGAAGAAACCCTAGTCTAGATTCTTTCTTTTACAACCTCTTGGGGGCACCATCTTGTAGTAGTAGATTAGAGTAGGTCTTGGTGCCCCCTATTTGTGGAAGAACTTCTTGTAATCCTCATGTACTCAAGAGCTTGGAATTAATGTAAAGCTTGGATATTTGCTTGGAATCAACATTTGGAAAGCTTCTTCTTTGGTTTAATCAAATGGGTAGTCTTTTTTCCTTGCACTTCTTTGATTATTTCCTTGCTTGTCCATATATATATGTGAAGTTCTTGTGTGCTATGAGAGGCTAAATTGCAATTACCCTTGGATTGTGGTTATGTGTTGTTGATTTATTGTGTTAAATGTGTGGTTTTATGCTATGGATAGCTATGAATTAAGAACTATAAACTAATTATTATCCCATATTAGTAATGCTAATGGTAGACTAGTATGTGGGTGATGGATTAGTGGAGATATCTTAGCCCGTTCTTGCCTCCGCCATAAAGGGAGAATTGATTGGGATATTGAGAGTCCAATGTAGGTTTGATGAACTTGGTAGACATGAACTAGTTTAGTCCTTGCCTCCGCCATAAAGGGGGGAGTGAATTAGGGAATGATTTCCAAGGGAGTGACTAGGTTCAACCCTTGCCTCTGCCATAAATGAGGGGTTGGATTAGAGAGTGAACTATTGGAGAGACATTGGAATTTCGGTTGACATTAGTTAGCTAGTCCTTGCCTCCTCCATAAAGGGGGGATTGGTTAATTGGTCGATTTTCGGTAGGAGACAATGCATTTAGGTCCTTGCCTCCGCCATAAAGGGGGGACTTAGTTGAATTGGCTCACCTTTAGTCATAGTGATTCCATACGATAAACCACACATAACACTAACATTTGAGAAAACCAAATCCAAGGTTATACTTTAATTACTTGATTTCTCTTCCACACATTTTCATATTTATTTGGTAGTATTAGCATAGTTTAGGTTATTTTCCTTCCTTGTTTATACTTTCACTACTACACACACGTTTACACTAATCGCATAAACTCATCCCCTCCCTGTGGGTTCGACCCCTATTTTCTCTAGTTACAAAAAACGTCGGTGTCTTGATGCACCTTAAATGACGTGAGGATTAGGGTTATAAATTTATTTGATTCGATTAAACCTTAGCTTTTGACCCTAGCTCCAAAACCGCTATAAAATTACTTTCAATTGTGTCTCTAATTGAAATTACACAATTAGCTTCATAAATTTAAAATTAATTTCATTTTGATCCCTAAATGGCTCATAAGTTTTATGAATTATTCTATAAGACCATAATATAGTAATTTGGTGCCTATGAAAAATCTAGTTTATGTCCCCATATCCTCTTCAAAAGAATTAGTTAAATTTCTTCATTATTTGTGTAGTTAATCTAATAAAAAGTCACTTATTTATTCAAAATCATATTTGCATACTACCATATATTATTTTTGCATGGATGTAGTTACTTAGAAATTTTGATCCTAATTAATACTCCAAAAATCTTTAAATTACTTATAAATTTTGATATGAAATTAGTAATTTATATTAACACAAATATGGAAGTTGTTATGAATTTATCTAAATAAATTTTAGCATGCCTCTCTTAGAACATTTTAATAATATCCTATTGGATAAAAGAGAAAGAAAACATCTATAGTCTATGTCTAATTAAACATATAGGTGTTATTGTTAAACTAGTTAATATAAATTTGTATGAAATGACTTTATTATAATTTCATTATATTGCAATTATTTGTTTGGTAGTATATTGTAGTATAACTTAAAAAAATTAGTTAATTAATAACTTCAAATTTTGTTTCGTGATAGTGTAACTAATGTTTGTACCTAATTGTTATAAAAAAATCATTAGCTATTTTTATATTTAAAAGGTTGTATTTATATGGGAAAAAAGATTAATACATAATAACAAAGTTAATATAAAAATTTGTAAAAACACAATTTTATTCATATATAAACTATGTGCAATTATTTGGTTAAAATAAAAAGTAATAAAATTTGATATAGCTTAAATACTTGTAGAAAATAAGTAAGTACAAGTTGATGTTTTTGCAAAAGAAAAGGTAAATAAATTGAAAAAATAATAAAGTAAGATAAAGTGGAAAATAATTATCTTGGAAAAAATATTAAACGACATCGTACTAAGAAAACACGCTAAAACAAATAAAAGCGCGAAGTTTAAAATTTTGGGGTAATAAAATAAACGACGTCGTACTACTAGATTGGTGTGTTGTTTTGTACCAAAATTAATTCTTACTATAAAAGTTTAACAATAGTGCAGTGAGAGTAAGGTCGATCCCACGAGGAACAACAAAATCTTCTTAATCGTTAATTTGCAATTTGTCACAATAATCAAAATTTTAAAATAACACTAATACGAATTATATAATTAACATGAACTAATAAACAAAATTAATCAATATCAAAATTACCGAAATTATTAACTTAAAACAAAGATCTGGCAAATAAGCAATCCATACTAATCAATATTCGTTGTTCATTGACGCAAAGATAATAATCTCATATTAATCAGTTAGTTATTCTTCAATCTCCTTGCTGTCTTTTTGATTTCTGGATCAAAAGGCAAATGTGGGTTAGACGATATGGACATAAACCAAAGAACAAAACAAATTAACTAAAAAGAAAATAATACCGTTCCCCAGCAGCGGCGCCAAAATTTGGTGTGTCGTTTTGTACCAAAATTAATTCTTACTCTAAAAGTTTAACAATAGTGCAGTGAGAGTAAGGTCGATCCCATGAGGAACAACAAAATCTTCTTAATCGTTAATTTGCAATTTGTCACAATAATCAAAATTTAAAAATAACACTAATAAGAATTATATAATTAACATGAACTAATAAACAAAATTAATCAATATCAAAATTACCGAAATTAATAACTTAAAACAAAGATCTGGCAAATAAGCAATCCACACTAATCAATATTCATTGTTTATTGACGCAAAGATAATAATCTCATATTAATCAGTTAGTTATAAGACACCGAGAATCGGCTCTGACATATCCCAATCCTTCATTAATTATTCGATAGTTGACAAGTATCAGCTTAATCAACTATTTCCCTATTCATAACATAACTCGGCCGGAATCAGCCGATCACCAGGTTCAATTTTACTAAAGCGTTAAATATTATAAGGACCTAACTCTAACAATTTATATCATGATCAACATGGAATATTTTGTTAACTGTTTGTTTTCATCTACCTAGACAGTAGCTTTACCACTAATTAACCTTACTTAAATCCAGTGATATAACGAGGGATTAATTGGCTCTACCTAAATTCATAAAAGTTGATCAGGCTTTAATTAATCTAGGTAATAATCGCTATGCTCAGAAAACTCACATAATTAATTAAGAAATCATTTAAGTAAAACAATTCGGTCTCACAACTTATTCATGATTAGCGCTTCATTACTTGCCCGCCAGATAAAGAACTACTCAAAACATATAATCAAAACAATAAAACAATAATAAATTAATGAAATAAAAACTGAATTAAATAAAGAAATTCAAACCACCCAGACTGTCATCTGGGCAAACGGCTGTACTACTGAACTGCTACTTTAGCTGTGAACTGGGCAGCAGCACTCTAAAGAAAATACTCCTAAGAAAAGCTGCATACTAAAAAGTGCTAAAAAGATAAAAAGACACACCACCCTAATTATACTTCTCTTCTTTATATAAGAGAAAAACACGACTTCCTAATTTAACTAAGAAAAGGAAATATTCTTGTTTCCAAAAATCTATCAACCACATGCGGTTATAACAAACAACTTCCAAATCAAATTCATCCACCATTGGTAACTGCCAAAAATCCTTCTGCTGCCCCAAATCCTTCATCCTTATCTCTAGCCCTTGATCTTCTAGAAAAACTCTCCAAATCTTATCTTTTCCTCTCGGCTTACTCCAATCATGGAATCTCCCAAATTCTAAAAAGATAACAACAATTAAGTACATATTTTTTCCCCATAAAACACATAAAAGCAAATATAATAATATGAATATTTTGTGCTCATCATAGATTTAAGTATTAAACGACGTCGTATTTGGTTACTGTGAGGGTATCAAAACAAGGTTTTGACACTTAGAAAATTTTTGCTCCAACATTCATTCATCCTGTCTCTTTAGAAGCCTAACCCGTCTCCCTCAATTCTCTCCCTATTATTTTTCAATCTATACAATTTTTTAGTAAATCCTTATTCCATCATCTCTGATGCCCTAAATCGTTGAATCTACTTTTGGCTTTGTGGCAATCTTCCTCCTCTTTTTCTATTCTTTAATTGTGAGAAATCTTTTGAATGTTTCATTTGGGTGAAATCTTTTTTCGCTTTGTATTAATTAGATTTGATCCTGTCTCCAAAATCACAACATGAAATCGAATGAGAAGGAAGTGGTTCAGTCGAAGGAGAAAGAGGTCGCTAGTAACTAGGTGCCGATTCAAAGCCAATCGGATGGGTCAGAGATCGAATTGAAGAGCAATAAAGGTGAGTTGAGTAGCAAGACAGTTCAAAAAAGATAGTTATGAAGGAGGAGGACCCAAAATGTCGATCAAAACAAACCATCTGCCTGAGTGCTTGAAGGAGAGCCGGAATTTGGTAAATATTTTTTTTAAATTTTATTGATTATGTTCTGTCATATTCATCAAATGATGATTCTGATTGATTTTTTTGTTTAAAAATGGAATTTTGTAGTTATTTCAAAATTTGCTTTTAATATCTCATTATTTATGTGAAATTTTTGTGTATGTGGTGAATTTTTGTGGCTAAGTTGTGCTCTATTTCAGAAGCATTAAGCGCTTAACGTGTTTATACATGTGAGATTCCTTTTTTTTCATAAGAAAATTTGTAGCTACAGAGTTGGTGTGACTATTGCCACTGACTAGTTATTTAGAAGCCTTGTTCTCCTCTTCTCTTCTAGTAAATCTCTAGATATTGCAAAATTATTACTATTTTTTGAAAATAAGAGATTCCTAATACCATTTGAATGGGTTTAGTATGAGAAACTCTTACTGGTGATACCTGTATGTACTTGCTTAGGTTATTTAAAAGTTTAAATCGTGGTGCGTGTTTTAACATAAATTCATACCCTCAGGTTTGCTATGGTAATTTATTTTCTCTTTTTGGAGTTCAACTTCCATGTTTGTTAGACACTAAATGTGCATTAATTACATAAACTACCTAAACTACTGATTCTTTACTGTTTTATACAATGATAATGATAATGGCAATGTTTTTTAATTATTTTTTTGTTTTTTAATTCCATTCTTGAATAACGATATGAAGTTCCTTTGGCCTATTGCTGGTTATATGTGTGTTCCTCAAATGTGTGAATCACTTTGCATATTTTTGAAGTACAATTTGAAGTTAGTGATTTTGGAGTTCAATATGATTTTTGAACCTTTAACGTTGATTTGGAGTTTTGAAAGCATGTTAAAGACTAGTGTTTTACAAGAGTTAGAGATTACTGTGATACACAAATTAAGTTCAAGCCACCTAATCTTTCTAACTTATTCTCTGACTTCTTGGGATAACTACCATGAAGTCATAAACTAAACAAAGATTCAAAACAATTTAAGAACCATGGAAGTTAACTATTGTTAGGGCCAACGTAGATGTGGCACCTTATATACCCATAATTAGTGAATCTCAATTACATGCACATAACATTCAACTTTGATCATGAGGTATTAATTACCTATAGTCGATAAAAAACCCCCATGAACCATCTTTTTTCTTTACCAAAAGGGTTGGTAAATCACAAGGGCTGCAGCTTGGTTCAATAATGGCACTGGCAAGCATATCCTTAATTTGCTGTTCAATTTCATATTTTTTCTTTGCAAATGTGAATAAGTATAGGGAGTTAGCTTAAAAAGTTTGGTTTCAGATTTAAGAGGGATTTGGTGATTAAATGGTCTAATTGGAGGCAGTGTTTGTGATTCACCGTATACATATTAATTTAGAGAGGTAAGTGTGAGAAGTAGTTACCTTAGAGTTAGAGACTTTGATGGAATAGGCTAGTTGCATATCAAACTTGCTCATTCTTCTCTCTCTCTCACATTTCTCTGACCCATCTTTCCTTTTTGATTTTTAACTAGTCCAGGATTTCCTCTCAAGATGATATGTTAACAATCCCTATGAAATAGATAATTGTTGATTCATCAATTTTATATGTTATCCCATGCCTCCAGTGATTTTACTGCGTCCGATTGTCCTTTGCTTACTCTCTCATCTTTGTGGTTCAAAAAATTAGAGTTTACCTATCAAGAATCATAACAACCATCTGGCAAGGTAATGCTTTCTTATTTTAATTTTTTTTTTAATTTTCTGGTGTTCTTTTTGTTAAGTCGATAGATGGTGAAGTAATTGTCACTTTACTTTTGCTCGATGCCACAGGATGCAAATGAGATACCAAAATTGCGTTATAATTTCTGTTTGCTTGAGCTGAATATTGAATATGCTTGTAAGGTCACATTTTGTGGCTTGAGCTGATAGTTGTAAAGTCATATTGGAATGGATTATGATTTTGTTCTAATATTCGATGTGCACACCATCTACTATCTTTTATCCTCCTTTTTACAATAATTTAAACGCAAGCAACTCAAGGATATGAGGGGTTGGATTGGTGTAAATTTCTGTAACATTTAAAGATATATTTCCCTTTATATAAATGAAAAGACAACCTTCGTATGCAATATTGTCTGACTTTGACTTGGGATATATAATATGATAACATCTCTTTTATGCCTTTTATAGTAAAGTTTTAAAGCTGTAACAACTGTCTGTGGAAGGATAAAAAAGTAAAATGAAAATATAACAATCTTATGTTTTCTTTTTTTTTCCAAATATCCAGTGAGATTTGACATTTGCATATTGTCTATTGTATAATCATTTTCTATAAATTAATATTTTCATATTCAGGTTTCATATCATAACGTTTAGTTTGTAAATTAACAGTTAAGACATCTTGTAAATTTCTATCAGTTAAGAATACCGAAAAATTTGGATATGTATTAAAATAAATTGGACCATTGCAAAGACTAGACTCAATTAAGCCTAATAATGAATCATAAAATTTATTATGTCTGCAATCTCTCAAGGCAACTAAAATTGTAGTTTCTAAACCTTGTCTATTTAAAGGTTATATTGCAATTTGTATAAGACCAATATATAAATAATTATATCCTTCTTGTTCTTGTCTAATTTGAGTCAAATAGTCTGAATCTAATAAATGAACTTCTTCAAACTGATTTTGTATAGAAATTAGTTTTTCAACATTGTTTAATGCTTTTTTAGTAGTTTGATCAAAATTTCCATATTTATAAATTTTTTTATGTTCAAATTTTGGAATATGCCAATTGTGTATTGTTTGTTCAATTTCAGAGAATTCAATTAATTCAGAATTTTTAGTATTTTTATTTGAAGAGGAGGATGAAGTAGTAGAATTACTACGAGAAAACATTCTAGAATTACAACGAGAAAACACGATTGAAATAACAATTAATAAGAGCTTCGGGTAGGATTACTAACAGATTTTATGGTGTACCCATAACTTAGTTCCTATCATATGGAATCACGTATTGAATATCTTAGATTTTCTCCATACCTGATATCACGTATTGAATATTTTAGATTCTCCAAACTTGATAACTTATTGTGCTAATGATACTCAGCAAAACATTAGTTTATATGTCAATCTTTTGACCATTTAAAAGATAGAACATGTGTCATTTTTATTATGGATGATCAATTCAGTTTAAATGTTCTTGAAGAAGCTCATCAGACTTGAAGATTATCCGATGCTAAAAATTGCAAAATCCAAAAACGCATTAAGTTTGACTTATTTTGAACCCCACCCCCTAACACGATTGTAAACATGCATTTTAATGAATATTGTGAAAAACTTTGAAATTTAAAATTTTCACCAAACCTCAAATTTTTTTGAGTTATAACACACGTATTTTAATAAAGAAAGGGCAAAATCTAAAAACGCATTGATTTTGATTTTTTTCTGCTATTTTTTTGCACCCACCCCGATTGTGAACATACATTCTAGTCAATATTGCACAAGAAAGTTAAATTTAAAATTCTCACAAAACCTCCATTTTTCATGGGTTATAACACGTATTTAAACAAAAAATTGGCAAAATCCAAAAATTTGTTGATTTTGACTTTTATTGTACGCATTTTTGACCCCACACCGATTGTGAACATGCATTCTAGTGAATATTTCCAAAAAAATCAGAATTTAAAATTTTCACGAGATCTCTATTTTTCGTTGGTTATAATACACGTATTTTCTCCAAAAAGAACTTTTTTTTACTGTTTTTATTTTCACCAATGTGAACATCCATTCTAGTAAATATTGTCAAAAAAATTAAAATTTAAAATTTTTACCAAACTTCTTTATGGGTTATAACACTTATTTTGACAAAAAATTGGTAAAATCCTAAACTACGTTTATTTTGACTTTTGTTCTATCCATTTTTTGCACCCATCCCAATTGTGAATATACATTCTAGTGAATATTTTTACAAAAATTGAAATTTAAAATTTTCACCAAACCTCCATTTTTAATGGGTTATAACACATGTATTTTAATAAAAATAAATTGGCAACATATAAAAACGCGTTGATTTTGACTTTTTTTAAACATTTTTTTGAATACGCTCTGATTGTGAGCATGCATTCTAGTGAATATTGCCAAAAAAGTGGAATTTAAAATTTTCACCAAACCTCAATTTGTCATGGGTTATAACAAGTATTTTAACAAAAAATTGCAAAATTCAAAATCGCATTATTTTTTACTTTTTTGTACCTTTTCTGAACCCTTCCCCTTCCTCCGATTGTAAACATGCATTCTAGTAAATATTGTCCAAAAAAGGTGAAATTTAAAAAATTTACCAAACTTCCATTTTTCATGGGATATAACACACGTATTTTGACATAAATGGCAAAATTTAAAAACGCATTGATTTTTAATTTTTTTTCTACCATTTTCTAGCACCCACCCTGATTGTGAACATACATTCTAGTGAATATTGTACAAAAAAGTGAAATTTAAAATTTTCACTAAACCTCCATTTTTCATTGATTATAAACACACATATTTTAAACAGAAAGGACAAAAATTGCAAAATTCAAAAACGCATTAATTTTGACTTTTTTTTACCTTTTTTGAACCCCCATCCTCCAATTGTATACATGCATTCTAGTAAATATTGTCAAAAAAGTGAAATTTAGAAAATTTACCAAACTTCCATTCATGGGTTATAACACACGGATTTTGACAAAAATGGAATAATCCAAAAATGCATTGATTTTCACTTTTTTTCTACCATTTTCCAGCACCCACCCTGTACCATATTAAAACAAGAGGTTAATGAATTAAAAATAGAAATTCAAAGATTAAAAGAAAGAATTTCAATTTTAGAATAATTAAATTTAACAAATATTTTAAATAGACAAAATGAGGAACAAATAGAATAAATCTCATAACAAAATAATTTTCTTCAAATAAATACCTTAATTACTTCTCAAAATTATTATATTTCTCTAACAATTGTAATAAATAGAGAACATAAATTTCAAACAATGGCAATGGTTGATTCAAGTGTTGATTTAAATTGTATAAAAGAATGAGTAATACCTTCAAACATTATACCTAAAACAACAAAGACCTCATGACTAATTACAAGTATATTTAAATCTGTTAACTTCTTTTCCTTTTTCTTTCAAATAATAAGATTTCACATAAATTTCATTCATAAAAGTCAATGGGTGTTAATCTTTTGTTACTGTACAGGTTTCACTGTTGGTAATATCTAACATACTTTTTTGCTCACTAGGTAAATATTGATCTACAATTAATAGGTAAGATATTTGAAAAAAAAAAATGAAGATCTTTGAGTACTTTACCTCTATTTAAATAGGATGGAAGTTTTTGAATTTTTTGAATAAATTTGCAACCAGCATCTATGTAATCATCTATAAGAGGGATTGAGAGTGGAAGTGTAGTGGATAAAGGAAAAAGATCGAGGAATGATTGTGGAAGCAAATAAGCAGAGCACGACAAAGGTAAAAAGGGGATTGAGAGTGGGAGGAGGATGGAGGCAACAAACAAGAAATAGAATTAGTTGTTGTTTCAGGTTTTTTACACGATATGTACCATGTCTTTCCCATTTAATGGGCCTACACAAAAATATAGTATAATAAAACAATAAGTTATTTGTGATAAAGTGATTTTCTCATGTGGAAATTATAGACCACTGGGTAGGTAATTAGTGAGAAAAATAAATTTTCCTTACTGATAAAACAATAAAAATCTCGCTATTTTATCATTGACATGGAGAGAACTTTCCCGCCAAGCCAATAGTGACAAAATTAGGTGACAGAAAAAAAAAATTCCTCGCCGATGATTTTCTATGAAAAGTAAATAAATTTATTTTCCTCACCAATGACCATTATTGGCGACAAATTTTTTTTCCTAGCAAATTTTTTGTCACTAAAGACTTATTTTATTGTAGTGTAATTTGCGTAAACTGGTTGAGTACCATATAATCTATATCCTAATCCTAACTGCTAACTTAACTTCATCTACATCTCAATTTTTTTCAATTATCATACGACTTCTTTTTCCTATTTTCCTATTTTTGTCAATTCATCCTCAGATCTTCTTTTGTCAATTCATCTCCACCTCGTTTTCCTATTTTTTTCCCTTCCATTCATCCTCAGATCTTCTGTTAAAATCTGTCAAACCACCAAGGAAAAAAACTTGTTATTAATGAAAATACCAAAACATTATATCTCCTCTTCTACCAAATAATAATACCAAAACATTATATTCCTCTTCTACCCAAAAACCACCACCATCACAATGATCTATTCACCCACCACTACAGTTGATCTTTAGATCCTTCTTTAACATGAAAACGCTTTGGTTTGGTTACGATCGATCAAAGTGAGTGAACCGAATTTAATTCTGTTATTTGACTTTGATTTTTTAATTTTTTAATCAAATTTAATTAATCAGATTTTGTTTCGGTTATGATTTTTATTTTTTGAATGGGCTTAACTGATAAATTAAATTCATTTCAATTTTTTATTTCAGTTCGGTTATTCGGAAATCAAATTAAGCGAATAGCTAAATAATTAGATTTTATAATTATATTTATATTACATATATCTATTTAATCAATAAATTCTATATAAATACACATTATTATTCATAACTTTTTTGTGATAAATCTATTTTTTTATAATTAATATGGTATTCCATTAATCTAATAATTTAAACAAAATATTTTGATGAGTATAAATTAAAATATTTGAAAAATTGAATTGATCAAAATCGAATTCAATTATTCGGTTTCAATTTGTTTTGTTTGTGATTTCACTTTGTTCAAAATTTTTAAAATGAAGAAATCGAATTAATTTGAACTACCATGCATATATTTCACGACTTTCAATAGCTAGAAAGTGTATCTAGAAGGTATTTTATACCTTTCAATATGCTAGAAGTTAAGCATGATCACGGTTCTAGAACTGGCAGTTCCGGTTCCGAAACCGGCGGTTCACGGTTCCGCCTAGGGTGGAACTGGAACCGAACCGCTCCTCAGCGGTTCCGGTTCCGATTCCGTTCCGGTTTCATCCCTGTTCCGCTTCCGATTTTGTTCAAATTCCGATTTTTTTTCGATTTTTAGTTTCGAATTTCGATTGTAATCCCACTTTTAAATTTGATTTCTATTAAAATAATGATTAAACTATTAGTTGAAACTCAAATAATACAATATAATAATATAATTAGAATAATAATAGTTATAATTGAACTTAATTAATATATAGTTTTTAGATAATAGAACTATGAAGAATTAGATAAATGAGATTCAAGGATATAAAAATAATAAGAATATTTGAATTATTAATTAGAATTCAACTAGTATAATATAACAACATAATTAGAATAGTAGTTAAAATTAAACTACTATATGAATTTTTTAGAATAATAGAATTATGAATATTAGATAATTGAGAAAGAAAGATATAGAAAGAATAAGAGTATTGAGAGAATGATCGAACTATTAATTGGAATTTAAATAGTATATTAGCATAATATAATAATAGAATTAAGATAATATAAATTAGAAAATTAAGTTGATACATAATATAATTGGATTAATAGTTGAAATTGAACTAATATATGGAGGTTTTAGAAAAATAGAATTATGAAGGATTAGATAAGTGAGAAAGAAAAATATATAAATTATAAGAGTATTGAAAAAAATGATTGAACAATATAATAATATAATTAGAATAATTAATTAAAGAAATTGATATCCTAAACCCTAAACTATAAGCGTTAAAACTTACAGTATAAAGATTAGAAAACTAAGAAATTATGTGACGAAAATGAAGTGGATAGAAATATTTATATAAAAAATAAATTTTTTTTTGCCAGTTCCGGTTCCGATTTTGTGGGGCCACGGTTCCGGTTCCGGAATTCGACCATCTCTACTAGAAGTTGTTAGATGGCACTATTGGTATATCAACTCTATCTTCATTATTATCATCATTTTCAAAAACAACTTTTGTTTCACTGATACTCTAGGGTGTAAGTATGTTTTACTAAGGTAACTGCATAATTGATCTAGTGTTGCTGCTAATGCTGTTGGAAGATTTTGGTTGGCTCGAAAACTATTCTTTAGAGTTTCTTAGAGTTATTTTTAGCTAGTTTGAATTAGTCTTGGTAATTAACTAAATAAGTGCTTTATAAAAGCCTAGATTTATTCTTCAATAATATACAGTTCCAATTGTTTTCTGTTATTTTCTGTAGTATTTCTTAATATTTAATAATTAGTATCAAAGCCCCCACTGGGCTTTTAGAGACTAGAGAGAGAAGCAGCAGTCTTCAAGTGAGTAGATACTGAGAGAATGAATGATCACAAGACTCTGACGAAGATCTCTCACTTCGACGGTCACTACGACCATTGGAGTGAATTGATGGAGAACCTGTTAGAGTTTTAGGTCAAACAATTCAATATGCAATTGCTTGAAGCATTACACCCTAGATATCTAGTTTGGAATACCTAGCATGCTGCCTCCAGCTAGCATATTTATAGGAATACACTAGGGTTAAAACCAGTTAATGGACTCTTGCCCAATCAGGCCCATTACAATGGTTCATTATCTATTGGGCTTATATTAGAACATATTTTTGGATTATATTAAATATCCAACAATCTCCTCCTATGTTCTACATATAGCACAATCCAATAAATAGATAATGTAATGTTCAAACAGATGATTGAATCATTCATAGCACAAAAGATTCATTGCTCAAAATTATGAATTCTTTAACCACAATTATGAGTTTTAGAAAAATAATCTAAACTCAACCAAACACAAACAAAAGTGTTACCAAGATCAAAGTTTTAGAAATCTCTAAACTTCGAACACAAGAGTTTTAAAAATATTCTAAACTCAAACTAAATGGGCAAAGCATATGTAAGTGGACCAATTATTCAAATAATAGTCCCCCACAGTCTATAGCTCTAGAGGAATTATCCATCAAGTAGATCATCCTCTTCAGGATTCCAGTTAGAATAAGCTCCTCCATTTCCATCATTTTCTATAAGTTACCAAATATGAACTTAATCATTTGTGTAACAAAATAAAGTGTCTAGTTCAAGCAGAAGAACTTAGCACAATATCTCAATGATTGAAAATAAATATATATCAATGTCAAGAATGCATCAATACCATATTCCAATAAGCATCAATGTCTAGTTTCTTTATAAGAACAAGACATAACAATTTATTTTCCAAAAGAACCATTTTCAATAAGCATCAATGTCCAGTTTCTTTATAAGAACAAGACCTAACAGTTTCTTTTCCAAAAGAACCATTTCCAATATTTCTATGTGGAATGTTATAGCTGTCAAGTCCAAATTTAGTTAAGCAGCATCATCAAATATGGAATGATACTACCCGCTCTAAACAGAATATCTAGAATGAGTAAAATCACCTCATCATATGTGGAATGAGACAACGCACCCAAAAAGGATATATCATCAGATGTGGAATGATATATTAACAACTATAATCATCGGCGAAATATTATCAAGTAATTATCTTATCTATCAAAGGGAGATTCGAAAATTTCAAAATTAACATGAATGTAGGTTAAGACATATCTATATAGTCTTTAACCCCAAGAATGTAGGTTAAGACATATCTATATAGTCTTTAACCCCATATCCCCCACAATTTTGAAGATTCGAGCTTTGTTCAGTCCCTTTGTTAGAGCATCAGCCAGATTATCCTTCAATCTCACATCGACCAAAGTAATAATACCATATTCTATGAGATATATCAGCAAGGCATGTCTCAGTCTAACATGTCTCCTCTTACCATTAAAGAGTGAGTTTTGTACTACTGAAACTGTAGCCTGATTATCACAGAACATACTTAAAGACGTAATCTTTAAACGGATTAGTGGAATATCCAGGATCAGTTCTCTTATCCACTCTGCTTCTCCTTCTGCGGAAGCTAGAGCAGAAAATTCCGATTCCATAGAGGACAAAGCAATGCAAGTTTGCCTTTTGGATTTCCACGCAATAGCTACACCACCCAGTGTGAAAATATAACCACTGGTTCACTTACTATCCCCAAAGGATAAGCACCACGAATCATCAGAAAATGCTTCCAATATATATAGAAGGACGACCACTATAACATAGTGCATGGTTAGAGATACCCTTTAAATATTGCATAAGTCGCGTAAGGGTATGTCAATGTTCATGTCCGGGATTACTAGTGAAATGACTCAGCATGCCTACAGAAAAGGCTATGTCTGGCCTAGTTCATGTCATTGCATACATGAGACTACCAATCCATTTAGAATAAGCCAATTGATTCATACTAGCTCCCTCATTGGGGCTCAGCCGTCTATAAGAATCATACGGTGTCTCAACCACGGTATATTCACTGTATCCCCATGTAGAAAGCCATTTGTCAAAGTAATGAGCTAAGAGTAACACCTAGCTCTGTAAAATGTACTTTCATACCATACAACGATTTGTTTAACCTACAAACTTTGTTCTCGAAACCTTTCATGACAAACCCTTCAGGTTAGTTCATGTAGATCTCCTCAATCAAATTTCCATATAGGAAAGCTGCCTTTACATCCATTTGATGCACAATAATGACTTGGTTTTGTACCAATGATTTTGTATTGAAATCCTTGGCTTTTGTCTTGTATTTGGTGTTAATGTGTGGTGTTCTATGTGTTTCATGCATAATTGTGAGTGGCTAGTTGATAATGTGAAATGGAACAAAAAGAGTGAAAAATAATGGGAAATCAAGTAGTGTGCGTCTAGATTGGAAATGAAAGAATTAAAAGGGTGAAATTCGGATGAACTAGGGTTTTGGGCAGATTATTGGTGCAACCTGTTTTGAGTGTAACTCTCTCAATTCTGATTCAAATGTGAAGATCTTGAATGTTCTAGAAAGCCCTTTGAGTGTACTACATTTCTTATGTTTTAATTGTTTTCCAATTTTGTGTGTAAGCATGAGAAACGGGGGTTTTGGTATGATTGCTATGTTTAGGATTTTATGTTTGGAGTTGCTGCCACAGTTTGGTCATTCGAATATATCTTGAGCTATAAGTACCCAATGATGCCGAATCTTGAACCATTGGAAAGCTTAGAGGGAGATCTTGAACTCTTAAGTTCACCATCAGGGCTGATTCAGAGGCTAAGACACTTTTATTTGGCATGGAAGTAGAGTTTGGAACTGGAATGGTTACTAAGTCACACAAGGTCTTGCATCGTATCGCTCGGCATGCCGTCTTGCCAAGTACCTCACCGGGCACAACAACCTTGCCAATACCTTGCCAAGCATTCACTTGCACACATTTGGCACAACACTTGCACATGTCATTTGCACGGTTCTGCCACACCTGGCCAAACACACTACCACACTCATGCGTGTATTTTGCCAAGCATGCACAACACACAAATCATACACTCTTGGCACAACACTCATGCATTCTTGGCACACCACTCATGCACTCTTTACACAACAAACTTCACACTTAGGCACACTTTTTGGCATAGGAAAAAAACGAGCAACCATGCCAGCTTTTGCCCACGAGATTTCGTGGGAGGGAAAAGGCAAGAAAATTGGCTTGCGAAATTTCGCAAGCCAATAAAATGATACCAGATTTTGCCTGCGAAAATGAAAAGTGCAAAAATTACACTACGAAATTTCGTAATGTTAAAAAAACAAGGAAAAACTTCACTACGAGGTCTCGTAGTGTAGTTGTATGGTTTTGTAGCTTTGAAAATCGGTTAAGTGTTGAGCTGCTTTGATCTTGTGCAGGGAGGCTGAAGGCGTGTTGTTTTCTGGCTCAAAGGCGTGGAGGAAGCTGATGGGAGCATGAAGGGATGACAAAGGCGTGTTCCGTCGTGCTTATGAAGGCGTGAAGTTGCTGGAACAAGAGTGGGTTTCAGCGTGCTTGTGAAGGCGTGGATGCTTCTGGCCCAAAGGTGCTAGATCTGAGCGAAGGCGTGATTCCTGATGGCTTGAAGGCGCTGAGATAGCAATGAAGGTGCGGAGCTGCTGAATTGAAGGCGCTGGATTGCTGAATGTACATTCAACTTCGAATTTGTCATAAGAAAGGATGATTTTTAGTCATTCTCTTTGGAAGACACTTTGGTAATACTTTATACATTTTATGTTGCGTATTAGCTACATTTCATAACTCTATATATAGGAGATGTAGCTAAAATGTAAGGAGATCCCTGGACCATTATCCATTAGATAGATTTTACATTTTGATAACCAACTTTTAAGAGCTAGAGAGCGGGAATTAATTTGAAGATCTACTTTCTCTCTCTAGTCTCTCTCTAGCATTTGAGCTCCATTTTCTATTCCGATCAAAGATTTGCTCCGATCATTGTAATTCTCATATCAATTAAGGAAGCTCTTGGAAGAATTCAATTGGTAAACTCTTTACATTTATTGAAAATGAATTGTTTCAAGTTCCAAATTGTTGATCGTGAATTGGTAATGGAGTTCTATGGTTAGATCTCTCATGTTCTAGAGTTTCAACCGGTTAAATGTATAATTAGACTATGCAATGCTATGCAATTGACATAATTTCTTAAGGATGAAATCATATGTGATTTTAATGATTAAATATTGTTGAGTTTCATGAATTCACACTTTTATTGAATGAATTGAACTTTGATTGTGGTAGCCATGCTGAGTTGAAGTGAGATTTACCAATATCTGTGAGAATTGCATGAAATGAAGACTAAATGTATGATGATTGAGTCTTCCACTTGCTTTGCTTGAATCATGATTTGAGATGCGGTCGCCATGCCCGTGGAGAATCATTTAGTTGTTAGGAAAAAGTGAGAAGAAACTTTCTAAAGTAAGCAAACACTCTAGGTCCTAGGTCAGGCCTCGCCATGGGATACCGTAGGAATTGTATGCTAGATTTTCTAACTTTGGAGAGTTGAGGCATTGCGGGTTGAATCCATTCTACTTAGGCCTCGCCATGGGAAAAGTGGAATGTTAAGGAGTATAGAAAATACTGTGGTCGTCATGCTAAGTGTTAGCTAGCCTCCTGGGCAATAGAGATCTCCTCATTGTGTTACTTGTGTGTCAAGAGCATTGCAATCATGGCCTAATGTGCATTCAACTGGTGGAAATACTCTAGAGCATCCACTCTCTTCTTGTTTTTTTTTACACTTTATTTGTTGCATTTGATTCTTTACTAGTTAGTGTCTAGTTTTATTTCTTTCGTGACATTCTGTGAGCAAACATTGAGATTCTTGATACCTCCTTTTCCCTGTGGATACGATACCTACCTCACTGCTACTATAGTTAGTGGATTAGGAAAAATTGACGAGCCACGACACTCGATATCAATTTTTGGCGCCGTTGCCGGGGAAAAGGCACGGTTTTCTTGAATTTGGATTTGCTCTGTTTTGTTTTCTTGTCCTTTGTGTAGTTTAGTAGTCTTGTTATGTTTCATTTTGATAACTTTTGTTGCATTTTGTAATTTTCGTGTTTTGTTGTCTGCTTTGGTGTATTTGTGTCAAGTACAGGACATTGCGGTTCACTGTAATTGAGTATTGCACAAGTACCCAAGTATGTCTAGATGGTACGAGGACTTCTCTCCACCACCATATGAAGGGCAATGGCAAAATCAAGCACAAAGCAACAACTCACATCACGTTGGGACACAAGAGTTCTCTGTGGAATACATGTTTTCTCAACTTCTGGAAAAACTTGACAGAGGCTTACAAAAGGAAGAGAAATGGCATAACCAACAACAAAGCAATGAGTGTTATCTGAGAGAAGAGGCAAAAATGGAAAACATGTTGTCTCAAGTTTTGGAGAAAATTGATAGAAATGAAACAAGGTTCGCTCAACTGGAAGAAGAGCTTCAAGGGCGACAAGAAAGGTTTGATCGAATCAACGCTTTAATAAGCAACCTATGGGAACAAATTGAGACACTGACTCTAGATGCACAATACCACTCACAAGGTACACCTCTCATTTCTAACGTACCACCTCCTGAGGACAATCATTTTGATATGCATGCTAATGTTGATTGTGGCTTAAGGTGTATAAGGGAGGATGAGTCTACATGTTTTGGGGATAGTGTACATGAGTGCTTTGTTGCTGATTCTTTTGAGCATGAATATGTGCACTTTGATGTTGACGATGATGGCTTCTTTAGTGATCTTGATAGTGATGACTCCCGTGTTCTAAGTTGCCATGTTACTAAGCTGGAAAATGTGTCTAAAGTGGAGTCTTGCATTAATTTCATGGAATTCAATGAGTCGAATGATGTTGATTGCCTAGCTTTAGATGTTTTTCCTCTTGATAGCTTTATGAATTGCATAGAGTCACTTCTTGAAGATCAATGTGATTTCCTAAAGGAAGATAATGTTGCATTTGTTAATGAGAATGTTAACACATTGTTTGAAACTCTGGTTGAGGCACCAATTTTTGAAATGGTTAATGAATCTAAGTGTCTAAATGGTGACTCACAAGAAGTGCAAAGTGAGATACTCTTGTTAATTGATGATAATGCTTGTTGTGTTGTTGAGAAAGAAAAGCCTCAAGAATTTCCCAATGTTAGTTTTGATGATAAAGATGTTAACATTTTGAATGACAGTGATAACATGGTGAACAACTGTGAGTTTGAGACATTTGTTTTTGAACTTACTGGTGGTTTTGAGTTTGTTGATTTGTTTGTTGAGACTATGGATGTACAAGCCTTGGTTGAGCCTTGCAAGGTTGGGGAGCTTAATGTGGTGGAAGAAGTAATCGATAGGCCTAGTAAGGTGGAAGAGTTGAATGATTTGCTTCCAATGGTGAAAGAGTTTAATGAGGTGCCTTCAATGGAGGAGCCTTAGTGGTTCAAGGTGGAATTAGTAAAGGTGGCTTCCCATGTACAAGCGCATAAGCACCACTTTAAAAACATTCATCAAGTGCCTTACAAGAGAAGGAAGAGCGTTTATGAGAGAGCATTTTTCTGGTATAGATAAGGGTATTCCGATTCTTGAGGAAGAATGTTTCATGAATAAAGTCTAGCTGGAGACTACAAAACCCAGAACTACTTCTTTCCCTTTAGCTTTAATAAAGTGTTTGGTTCAATTCGTCTTTACGTTTTCTTTCATCTTGATGTCATTCACCATGGCCACTCATGATTAAGGTGTTTGTTCCGGAGTGAAATTGCAAGAGAAAGTGGTCATGCACACATGAGGCTAAGTGTGGGGGAGTGAATTCATGAACCACTTTCACAGATTTTTCAGGCAAGAAAGAACCTCAAACAAACGTTGGAATTCATGACTTACCAATCCCAGGGAGCTCCTAAACCTATCTCTTTACTTTACATTGAGGACAATGTAAGTTTTAAGTGTGGGGGAGGGAATGTAAAGGGAATGTTTGTTATGGTTTGCGTTCTTGGATTTTATTTGCTTACTTTTTGTCATGAAAATTTTTTGTGGTAATGCAATTTTTAGTGTAAATATGTGTTGTTTGGAGTCTTTTGCCTGTTATTTTAGTTTTGTTGTGTCATTGTGAGTTTATTACTCGTATATGTGGTGTTTCATGTTTTGTGCAAGCTTTTCATGAATTGTGAAAAATTCAAATTTTTGGTGAAATCTTGAAATTTTTGTGAATAAGTGTTGATCATGTCTATACATGGCATGTTTGGGGTGTAAAGTGGTGTTGGTGTCCAAAAAGAGTGTAAAAGTGTGAGAAATGGAATGAAAAGAACAGAGGTGTGGTGCTAGTAAGGCTATGGAATGGAGAAACACTTTGTACTATGCTTTTGCTCCTTTGTTAAGCTATGTTCAAAATTTGAGTTCATCCAATTTCTACTAGTACTTTGCATGCGAAAATGTTTTTGTTCCTTTTGTTTCCAATCTTGATGAAATTGGTACATTTTGTTAATCAAGGCATCATGTCAAAGTAAGATAGATATGCCATGCAAACATGTTCTTGGACATAGGAGGAAGATAATTCAATTCGTTTTTTTATGGTTATGCATTATTTCGGTTGTTTTGGATGCTCTTGCATACATAGTCTTTTAGAGACACTTGAGAACTCTTAGTTACACAAGAAATGATATGGAGAAGAAGCCTTTGGCAATTGGGAATGAAAAGCCGAAATACCCTTGGCAAAGCAAAATTGAGAAAAAACAGCCATAAAACTCAGGCAGCTAAAGGGAAATAAGAGCCAAAAGACCCAAGGCAAGCACACCAATGTGTGTAAAAAGCAAAGAAATCAGTAAAGTGCAAATGCGTATGAATGTGAAATCAATAAGAAAGCACCAATGTGCACCATTGATCTTGTGTGATTTTGAGTTCTAGAGTGTGGACATTATGATTGTTTATGCAGAGAGATGTTTTGGAACAAAAGAAATAATGCATGCATAAAGAGTGGATGAATTAATGTTTCTCAGCACACACTTGCACGCATGACATTTTGGTCTTTATTCATCGTGCCTTGATCGATAACTTGTTCTGAAATTTGTTGGTTTGGAATTAAAGACAAGTATGAGTTTTATGCATGAAAAATTTATGTTTGGATGAACTCGAGTGAGAACAAACTTGACAGAGGAGTGGAGTCTAGTATTGAGTGATCATGAAGTGTGAATTTGCTTGAGGACAAGCAAAAGTTCAAGTGTGGGGGAATTTGATGACTTGGTTTTGTACCAATGATTTTGTATTGAAATCCTTGGCTTTTGTCTTGTATTTGGTGTTAATGTGTGGTGTTCTATGTGTTTCATGCATAATTGTGAGTGGCTAGTTGATAATGTGAAATGGAACAAAAAGAGTGAAAAATAATGGGAAATCAAGTAGTGTGCGTCTAGATTGGAAATGAAAGAATTAAAAGGGTGAAATTCGGATGAACTAGGGTTTTGGGCAGATTATTAGTGCAAATTGTTTTGAGTGTAACTCTCTCAATTTTGATTCAAATGTGAAGATCTTGGATGTTCTAGAAAGCCCTTTGAGTGTACTACATTTCTTATGTTTTAATTGTTTTCCAATTTTGTGTGTAAGCATGAGAAACGGGGGTTTTGGTATGATTGCTATGTTTAGGTTTTTATGTTTGGAGTTGCTGCCACAGTTTGGTCATTCGAATATATCTTGAGCTATAGGTACCCAATGATGCCGAATCTTGAACCATTGGAAAGCTAAGAGGGAGATCTTGAACTCTTAAGTTCACCATCAGGGCTGATTCAGAGGCTAAGACACTTTTATTTGGCATGGAAGTAGAGTTTGGAACTGGAATGGTTACTAAGTCACACAAGGTCTTGCATCGTATCGCTCGGCATGCCGTCTTGCCAAGTACCTCACCAGGCACAACAACCTTGCCAATACCTTGCCAAGCACTTACCTTGACAAGCATTCACTTGCACACATTTGGCACAACACTAGCACATGTCATTTGCACGGTTCTGCCACACCTGGCCAAACACACTACCACACTCATGCGTGTATTTTTCCAAGCATGCACAACACACAAATCATACACTCTTGGCACAACACTCATGCATTCTTGGCACACCACTCATGCACTCTTTACACAACAAACTTCACACTTAGGCACACTTTTTGGCATAGGAAAAAAACGAGCAACCATGCCAGCTTTTGCCCACGAGATTTCGTGGGAGGGAAAAGGCAAGAAAATTGGCTTGCGAAATTTCGCAAGCCAATAAAATGATACCAGATTTTGCCTGCGAAAATGAAAAGTGCAAAAATTACACTACGAAATTTCGTAATGTAAAAAAAACAAGGAAAAACTTCACTACGAGATCTCGTAGTGTAGTTGTAGGGTTTTGTAGCTTTGAAAATCGGTTAAGTGTTGAGCTGCTTTGATCTTGTGCAGGGAGGCTGAAGGCGTGTTGTTTTCTGACTCAAAGGCGTGGAGGAAGCTGATGGGAGCATGAAGGGATGACAAAGGCGTGTTCCGTCGTGCTTATGAAGGCGTGAAGTTGCTGGAACAAGAGTGGGTTTCAGCGTGCTTGTGAAGGCGTGGATGCTTCTGGCCCAAAGGCGCTAGATCTGAGCGAAGGCGTGATTCCTGATGGCTTGAAGGCGCTGAGATTGCGATGAAGGCGCGGAGCTGCTGAATTGAAGGCGCTGGATTGCTGAATGTACCTTCAACTTCGAATTTGTCATAAGAAATGCTGATTTTTAGTCATTCTCTTTGGAAGACATTTTGGTAATACTTTATACATTTTATGTTGCGTATTAGCTACATTTCATAACTCTATATATAGGAGATGTAGCTAAAATGTAAGGAGATCCCTGGACCATTATCCATTAGATAGATTTTACATTTTGATAACCAACTTTTGAGAGATAGAGAGCGGGAATTAATTTGAAGATCTACTTTCTCTCTCTAGTCTCTCTCTAGCATTTGAGCTCCATTTTCTATTCCGATCAAAGATTTGCTCCGATCATTATAATTCTCATATCAATTAAGGAAGCTCTTGGAAGAATTCAATTGGTAAACTCTTTACATTTAATGAAAATGAATTGTTTCAAGTTCCAAATTGTTGATCGTGAATTGGTAATGGAGTTCTATGGTTAGATCTCTCATGTTCTAGAGTTTCAACCGGTTAAATGTATAATTAGACTATGCAATGCTATGCAATTGACATAATTTCTTAAGGATGAAATCATATGTGATTTTAATGATTAAATCTTGTTGAGTTTCATGAATTCACACTTTCATTGAATGAATTGAACTTTGATTGTGGTCGCCATGCTGAGTTGAAGTGAGATTAATATCTGTGAGAATTGCATGAAATGAAAACTAAATGTATGATGATTGAGTCTTCCACTTGCTTTGCTTGAATCATGATTTGAGATGCGGTCGCCATGCCGGTGGAGAATCATTTAGTTGTTAGGAAAAAGTGAGAAGAAACTTTCTAAAGTAAGCAAACACTCTAGGTCCTAGGTCAGGCCTCGTCATGGGATACCGTAGGAATTGTATGCTAGATTTGCTAACTTTGGAGAGTTGAGGCATTGCGGGTTGAATCCATTCTACTTAGGCCTCGCCATGGGAAAAGTGGAATGTTAAGGAGTATAGAAAACACTGTGGTCGTCATGCTAAGTGTTAGCTAGCCTCCTGGGCAATAGAGATCTCCTCATTGTGTTACTTGTATGTCAAGAGCATTGCAATCATGGCCTAATGTGCATTCAACTGGTGGAAATACTCTAGAGCATCCACTCTCTTCTTGTTTTTTTTTACACTTTATTTGTTGCATTTGATTCTTTACTAGTTAGTGTCTAGTTTTATTTCTTTCGTGACATTCTATGAGTAAACATTGAGATTCTTGATACCTCCTTTTCCCTGTGGATACGATATCTAGCTCACTGCTACTATAGTTAGTGGATTAGGATAAATTGACGAGCCACGACACTCGATATAACACAACATAGTGCTCAATAGATGCCAAAACAAGAAGAATTCTTATCGTAGTCAAATGACAGACCGGGGAGTAGACTTCAAAATAATCTATCCCATGTACTTGGGTATAGCCCTAAGCTACTAAACGTGCTTTATACCGAGCTATAGATCCGTCAGAATTAAGTTTCTTCTTCAAAATCCACTTGCAACCTATAGTCTTAGCCCCTTTCGGCAAATCGACTAAGTCTCAAGTTTGATTTGTAACAGAAAGCTCATTTCATCATCAATGGCTTCTGTCCATAATAGGGAGTCCCTAGATCTCATCGCCTCATTATAGGTAGATGAATCATCTTCTAAATGGTAAGTGACAAAATCCTCATCAAACGTATTGGGAACTCGGTGTCTTGTAGATACTCTTAAAGGTACAGATTCAGAAGGGATCCGAGTGTCAGAGGAAGTCAATTCAGGTTCAATAAGTGTATCTGAAATGATTTCGACAGTGCCTGATACTGTCAACCCTTTATCTCGAAGAAATTTATCTTCAAAGAAAACAGTATCTCTAGATTCTATAACCACATTGGTTGATAGATCCAAGAACTGATCAGCAGCACTATCCTTTGCACTACCTAGGTACACACAAGTGTTAGTTCTAGGTCCCACTTTAGGTATTCTAGGGTCTGGTATCATTACATAAGCAATACAGCCCCAAGTCTTAAAAGTATCATATTTACAAGGATGTTTATGCCATATCTCATAAGGTGTTGAAGACAACTTAGAGTGCGACAACCTATTGAGGATATGATTAGCAGTCAAAGCTGCCTCTCTCCAATAACAGGAAGGCACGCCAGCTGTCAATAACATAGAGTTTAACATTTCTATTAACGTCCTGTTCTTACGTTCAGCTATGCCATTTGATTGAGGTGAGTAAGAAGCAGTAGTTTCAAGGATTATGCCCTCTGAAGCACAAAATTCCTTGAACCCTGTCAATGTATATTCTCCTCCTCTGTCACTTCTCAACTTTTTGATTTTCAAAGTAAATTAGTTTTCAACACGATTCTTGAAAATTTTAAATTTATCAAAAACTTCATCTTTTGATTTTAACAGATAAATATGACGATATCGAGAAAAATCGTCTATAAAAGTGAGCAAATACTTCCGACCACCTCTAGTGGGAGAACTTTTAAAGTCACAGAGGTCAAAATGTATTAAGTCAAGAAGTTGTGTACTCCTAGAGACCGGACGAAAAGGTCTTCTAGTAATTTTAGTTTGAGCACAGACTTCACATCTGTTAAATCTGATCGAAGTATCGAGAGGTATATTATGATTTTTAACTAGTCTAACCATTTTCTTGTAGTTCACATGTCCTAACCGATTATGCAATATTTTAGGATCAATTAGAGTTGAACTGACTTGGTTGACTGTTTCACTTCCAGTACTCAATTTATACATACCACCATTCAAGAATGCAAAACCAAAATAATGAGAGTTCACAGATAAAGTGACTCTACCACTAGAGAAAATTAAATTCATGCCAGCATATTCTAAGCGACTAAAAGAAATTAAACTCTTTGGATCGCAGGAACAATTTTAACATCTTTTAAAGTTAAAAGTTTAATTGAAGAGAGGTTGGTTTTTGCAGTTCCAGTGTGAGTCACGATCTCCGTCGCCCCACTAGCCACAGTAATAGTTTCGTTGGCCTCAACAACATCATCAAGTAACTTTTTAGTTTGGCAAACATGACATGTTGCCCCAAAATCTAACCACCATACTGAAGAAGTACTGGCCTTTCCATGATTGCCTACCATAGCAACAAAGTTTTGAGGCTCAATCTTTTGTACCCGCATATGTGTTTCCAATGGTGTGTCAGATTTGTCCTTTTTTGATAGCCTACAATCTGCTACAAAGTGGCCCTATTTCTCACGATTATGGCACTTGCCCTTCTTTTCCTTAAAGATAGGCTTTTTGGCCTCTAATTGTTGAGACTCACTTTTGGGAGACTTGGATTTCTTAGAAAATTTATTGGGATATATCACCGCGTTAGCAGTTGACTGTTGCTGTCTAACCATCTCCAATGTATTCCTAACCCGATTCTCATCCTCGATTCTAATGATTCGTTTAAGATAATCCAGTCTCACTTGAACTTTCTCCCTGTACATCTCAGTTTTGAAAGAAAGTCGTGCAGATAGTAATTTTTAGATAATGACACCAACGAGAAAAGGATCACAAACATTGATGTTTTCAGTAGTCAATTTAGATCTCAAGCTTTCTAGATCAGTGATTTGAGGAGTGATTTCCATATTTTCCTTGAATTTGAAATCCATGAATTTGTCAACAAGATTTGTTTTTGACAATTCCTCCTCTTTCTTAAACTGAGTATCTAAATTGTCCCAAATTTCTTTAGTAGTCAGATTCATCAACATTCTCAGTGGTATCAACAAAAGTACTCATAACAGTATAGAAATTATTTTCATAATTTTAAACCAAACTGAGTCTTTCATTTCCAGGAATTAAAATCAGACCCACTGAAAAACTGAAATTTAACCATATCAATTGGGACATATGGTTTAACCATAATCAATTGGCATATATAGTTTAACAATATCAATTGGCACATATAGTTTAACCATATCAATTGGCACATAAAGTTTAACCATATCAATTGGCACATATTTTTCCATTTTTTCTAAATAAAAATTGGAAAGAGTGCACCTGATGAACAGTGACTGCTACAGTGCCGGTGGACAGTGTGCTACCGTCTGATACAGTATCAGAATAGTACCGAGTCACTACAATACCGAGTCGCTACAGTACCGTGTAGCCACAGGGACGAGTCGCTACAGTACCGTGTCGTTACAGTACCGAGTCGCTACAGTGACGCTGCCGCTACAGTGCCCCGCCACAACGCCGCCGCTACAGTACCCTAACTTTTCTAATGCTTCAAGATTGTTAGAGTTTTAGGTCAAGCAATTCAATATGCAATTGTTTGAAGCATTACACCCTAGATATCTAGTTTGGAATACCTAGCATGCTGCCTCCAGCTAGCATATTTATAGGAATACACTAGGGTTAAAACCAGTTAATGGACTCTTGCCCAATCAGGCCCATTACAAAGGTTCATTATCTATTGGGCTTATATTAGAACATATTGTTGGATTATATTAAATATCCAACAGAACCTACTTAGAGCAAAGGGTCTTTGGAATTTTGTGGAAAACGATTTCGAAAAGCCAGTAGAAAGAACGAGGCTGATAGAGGCACAACAATGTGGTTGCTCGATGATGCCAACACCAAGGATTATATGGTCAAACGTTATCTTTTCCAGGCACTTAATCGTACTGTCTTCGAACAAATCCTGGATCGTAGTACAACCAAGAGTGTTTGGGATTCGATGAAACGGAAATTTGGGGAGAATGACAAGGTGAAAAAATCTCTTCTTAATTCACTAAGAAGAGAATTCAAGGATCTATCGATAAGGAAAGATGAAACCATCACTGAGTATTTTGCAAGAGTGATGACCGTTTCTAACAAGATGTGAAGCAATGTAGAAAATATGTTTGATTCAAAGATTCACTACAAGAAAAATGGTCTTTACTGACCAAAATCTTAGTGACTACAAAATTTTCAGTCAACAAAGAGTACATTTCTTGACCAAAATAAATTTAGTCACTAAATTCTAGACAAAGTTAAAAAATTATTGACCAAAACAAAAAGTGGTCAATAAATACCATGGCGGGAAACATTCCCGCCAATAAGACACCCTTTGGTGACCACATTTGGTGACTAGAAGTTTTTTGGTCAACAAAAATGTGTACTAACCATTTGGTGACCAGAAAAGTAGTCAATAAATTGCAAAAGTTTAATGACCGTAATATTTGGTCAACAAAGGTTGTACGGGCAGCTTTGGTGTAATGTTGTTCTAAATTTAGTATAATTATACTATGACACCCTAATATTCGCAAATTAACCCATACTCTGTTAATTTTGATGTTAGACCAATAATAAGAGTGCAACAAATTATTGATTAAACTTGGAATGTTAGTAATTGGACGAATTCAGTAGTATATTAATTAATTACTTATACAACATGAAATGCATTTTTTTTACTATATGTGTAATGTTCTTCTAAGTTTAGTATAATTATACTATGACACCCTAATATTCGCAAATTAACCCATACTCTGTTAATTTGGATGTTAGACAAAATAATAAGAGTACAACAAATTATTAATTCAACTTGGAATGTTAGTAATTGGAAGAATTCAGTAGTATATTAATTAATTACTTATATAACATGAAATGAATTTTTTTTTACTATATGTGTAATGTTCTTCTAAGTTTAGTATAATTATACTATGACACCCTAATATTTACAAATTAACTCATACTCTGTTAATTTGGATATTAGACCAATAATAAGAGTGCAACAAATTATTAATTCAACTTAGAATGTTAGTAATTGGACGAATTAAGTAGTATATTAATTAATTACTTATAATATTTTCTTATTTATTCATAAAATACAATTTTAAACTTATTAACAATAAATGTAGTAACATGAAAGTAAAGTAAATAACTATTAATAAGAGTATGATCTATGACAACTAAGTTTAGTTGATTTTTTTTGTATATGATCAAATAATAAAATATAATAAAATAATTAGTTAAAAAAATAGAACTATAAATATTACATGATGGATTAAGTAATTAACTGTTTAATTTATGAGTTGAATTAGTCGTCTTTTATTATGATGAGATTATATTATTACAAAAATTTACCTTTACATGAAAAATAATGCCATAATTTTATGTTGTTTATTTATTTTCTATTAATCATCTGTATTTAATAAAATTAAAAAATTTTAAAAATTGAAATTGGCTTAAAAAAACAATTTTTAGTAAAAAAGATTAGAAATTAGTCAGTATAGAAAACATGGCATAAGGATTTAATTTTTTATAATTAAAACAAGTTAAATATTAAAGTAATGTATTTAAAAAAAATAAAAAACATACACAAAAGCAACCTCAGCCCAACACTTCAATCTAAACCTAAAACCCACTTTCTTTTTTCACTCTCTCTCTCTGCCGCCGCTGACGCCTCCCTCTCCCTCCCGCTACCGCCGACGCCTCCCTCTCCCTCCCGCTGCCGCCGACGCCTCCCTCTCCCTCCCGCTGCCGCCTCCCTCTCCCTCCCGCTGCCGCCTCCCTCTCCCTCCCGCTGCTGCTGCCGCCTCCCTCTCCTAAAACCTAAAACCCAATTTCTTGTTTCTTTCTTTCATTTTCGTCCCTCTCTCTGAGCATTTGGCTGATAACTTTGTGTGGAAGAATAAAGGAACATGCGCCATTTCTGAGGAGCCTCTAATATTCTCTACATTGTCCTAAGTTCAATTGTAAGTTGCAGTTTTTCTCTTCCCTATGCATAATTCTTGCCTATAATTCATTTGGGCTGTTTTTTTTTTCCTTTAAAAAAAAATATTGGCTGGTTCAAGTTATTATCTTTGAAGTTTCAGCTTATGTCCCTGCTGATGATCTAAATTATAATAAAGACAAATTGTTAAGCTATTTATAACCAAATCTATGACAAATTGTGCATGTATGGGTGTGAGAAATTTGATGATTTAAGTTAGAATGAGAAATGCACTCAAGCTGTATTTGGTTTAAATATATAGCTAGGCACCACAAGAATGAAAAATTTTTAATTAGGCCAATTAGTGAGATCAATGTAAATCTCAAGGTGTGAGAAAATAAATTTTCATGAATCTGTTTGCCATATTTGTTAAGAATATAAAGTTGTTTAGGAGATTAATATTAAGCGTGTAAAATTGATTTGTGATATTGTATCTCAGCATGAAGATATATGTAGACAATTTAATTAATGTGCAAGTTGTTAATTTTAGGGACAGCTTAGAATAATATATAATACTATGAATTAATATAATTAATATAGAATCGTAACTCATATTTGGTTTTCATCATAAAATCATCAAAATTATATTTGCATCTTCGTCAATTTTTGGTAACAAAGTGAAGATTATCAATATCTCCTAAAAAAGAAGAGTTTTTTAATCACATGTTGTTCATGTTAGAAAAACCATACATTTAATTATTATTTAAAGTACAGTGTGATGATGTATATATGGACATGAATCTGGATATTTGACAATGAGGCAAACTCTGTTTTTGTATTCTTTTTGTAATACATGTAAGGATCATTAATTAATTGAACATTCTTTTTGTAATACAATGAGGCAAACTCTGTTTTTAATTAAAAGTGAATATTTAGTCATTATTAATTCTGATTTATTTGTTTCTTTATCTGTTAGCTCATTTCTTCAAAAGCAGTCACTAAGCAAAGGTCTTTCAAAGAGAACTTGTGGGAAAGCACGTGCTAGACTATATATAAAAAGGTAAAGATCGTTACTTTCTATTAAATTGTAGATAATAAAGATAACATTTTAATAATTTATATGGTTTTGTGCGATATTTATGTCTTGCATTTGTGAAATGAATGTAGGGTATTTTTGTATGTAATGGACAAATCTTGGATGAAAATTGTACACCGAATAAAAGATAGAAGATATAAATTGGGTGTCGATGAATTCCTCAATTTTGCATACCGAAATAAAGATGAATCAATTCGCATACCTTGCCCATGCAAATGTTGCAACAACCTTCGACGTTGTGATAGGAAAACTGTATACCTTCATTTAATGCAATGGGGAATGTGGTTGACTATGATCCGTGGATATATCATGATGAGATAGATGAAATTATCTCTGATGATGATGATTTATATATGGGGAATGACGATGATGGTATTGATCATGGAGAAGATAATAATGATAAGGTAGATGAAATGTTAAATAATATTGGAGAGGGTAATTGGGGTGAAAATTGGCAATTGGCAAAGTACTGGGGACTTTTCATGTGAGTCAAACATGAACATTGATAACTTTAAAAGATTGATAGATGAATCCAACCAACCGCTGTACATTGGTTGTGAAAATTACTCAAAATTGTCATTTATTGTCACTATGTTGCATCTAAAAAATAGTAGTGGGTGGACAGTTAAATCTTTTGAACTTGGCTTATGTACACTTGTTGTTCGTGTATTGTTTTGTGTCAAATATTGTCATTCTTTTATCTTTAAATACTTGAATATAGCTGCGTTGTCGATGAAGGGGTTTGGTTGCCGATGTTAGGCCAATTTCCCTATGAACTGTTCAATTTTGCTAAAAAGATAGGTCAGTGGCTGCCGATGTTAGGCCCCCTTCCCTTTACCTCGTTTTGTCAAAAGATAGGGCAGTGGTTGCTGATGTTAGGCCACTTTCCCTTTACTTTGTTGTTGTCTACAGAAGTCCCTCTCCTTTACTAAGGAGTTTTGTGTATAGGGATAATGGCTAGAAAAGAAAAGCGAACTTTTGTATATAGGCTGCGTTGTAATGGCTCTATTTTGGTGGGCAGCCTTAGTATCGAATCCTTTTGTAAAAAAAAAAAAAACATGAATATAGCTCGTGTGGCGTATTGACGCTAATAGTGGGATTAAATTGTGAAACTTTGTATAAATTGACACGATATGACTCTCAAAATAGCATTTCATTTGTTTACAATACGTGAAACCCAACAGAATATGCAAGAACATGTGTTATGTACACTTGCTGCCCAAATATTGTTTGGTTTAAAATATCTACCTTGTTTTATCATAAAATACTTAAATGCAACTCTTGTGGTGTATTGTTGGCATCATTGGAACTAAATCGTGAAAATTTGGTTAAACGTGCATGCTTATACATTAAAAGTAGACTTTGATTGGTTTAAAATATGTTAAATATGCAACTCTTGTGGTGTATTGTTGGCATTATTGGAACTAAATCGTGAAAATTTGGTTAAACTTGCATGCTTATACATTGAAAGTATACTTTGATTGGTTTAAAATATGTTAAACATGAAAGAATATGCGTGAACTTGGCTTATGTACACATGTTGTTCGTGTATTGTTTTTAACCTATTTTTTTGAACTATGAAGGTTGAAGGACACTAAAGAGTTGAAGTGTCAACTCTCCTAATGGATGTTAAAGGAATGGTGGACGATCTTGACACGAGAGAGTTGAAGTATCAACTTTTTGTATGGTGGATTAGTACTCTTGTGTTATATTTCTTAGATAATTCTTGGATATTAGAAGATTATTAAATTTATGGTATATTTTTATTGGATTATCGCAATTGAGATTCATGCACTTGTGTTATTTTGTGATACTTTTGAACTTAAATATTTGTTAGTGTGCAATATTCGAGTGTCTTGCTATATTTTGGTTAGTTTTGTTTTAGTATTTGTCTAATTTATTGGTGATTTTTTTGTGTTGTGCATTCTATTTAATAGATAGTACAGGTTTTATATTATTATAAACATGTCGTTATGCCATTATAATGACTATAATTTTTGGCACCAAATTAATATTTTGACAACATTTTTTTTACTACTGACCACAATATTTAGTCACTATTTTGGTCAATAAAATTACATTTCGACTATTCAATTAATGACCAGATATTTGGTCACCATTTAATGACCACCAAATTAGTAACCTAACATTGTTCATAATTTGGTATCCACGTTCACTTTGGTGACGATAAATTTCAGTCAATAATTTTTTGTCAACAATTGGTAATTATTGGAAGGCTTTTGTTGACCAACAATTTGGTCAGCAATGGGGACTCATTAGTGACCACATTTTTGGTCAACGAACACCATGTCACGTGCATTGACCATTGGACGATTATTGACGCAATATTGTGGTCACAATCTTTGGTCACCAAAAAAAGGCTCTTTAGTGACCGAAACGCAGCTTTTTGGTGACCATATTGGTGACCACATTTTCAGTCACTAATTTGGTGATAGTTTTTTTTTGCGGTCACCAAAGATTAGTCTTTGGTGACCAACAGCAAAAAGTGGTCAACAAGTACCTTTAGCGACTGACTTTGGTCGACCACCTGGTGACTACCCGATTTCTGTCACCAAATTGTTTTGGTGACCACTTTTGTTTATTTGGTGACCATAACGTGTCAATCAATAAATGCCATTTTTCTTGTAGTGATTGTTAAGAAAATTCTACGAATTCTAACAGAAAAGTTCATATATGTTGTGGTGTCCATTGAAGAATCAAAGAATACTGAAAACTTGTCCATTGATGAATTGCAGAGTTCATTAGTGGTACATGAACAAAAGTTTCAAAAGTGCAGTAAGGATTAGGATAAAGTTCTAAAGGTAGATTCATGGTCTGGTACAAGGGGTCGAGTAAGATCATCTAGAGGCACAGGATGAGGAAGAGGAAGAACAACCTTCAACAAGGCAACTGTTGAATGTTATAACTGTCACAATTTAGGACATTTTCAGCATGAATGTCCAAGATGGAAGGCAAATTATGAATAGGTAGAAGAGGAAGATGAAGATGAATTCCTATTAATGGCATATGAGGAGCTCCATGAAATCGAAGGGCAAGATGAAGCAATTTCGTTTATCATTTATTTATTTTATGGTATGTTTTATTTATTTCATAGTTATTGTTCTTTACCCTCATCTTATTTTTGTCATGTGCCACTCGTGTGAGAGACTTAATCTGTCTACACATGTACAAAAAACATACTGAGGTCATTTTAATACTCAAAATGTAAGATGAAGGATTAAAATAGTACGTTTTAAACTTGAGGGACAAATTCAAAATCAACCCCAAAATTAAGGGACGATGGATATAATTTACCCTTTTTAGTTTTATCTTTAGTTTTTACAGTTTTAGTTTTAGGGCCTGTTTGATAAAACTGAAATTTGAAATTTGAAATCTAAAATCTGAAATAATAAGTATCTGAATAATGAAATAATTAAGCTTGATTGATAAATATATAGATCTGATAATTGAATGGCAAATAGTATGATTTTATTTTTTAATTAATTATTTTTTTAATAAATGTGCAATATATTACTTTTCAAACAACAAAACAAAATTTTAATAAAAATTTCAAAATTAGCAATTTTGAATATAAAATATTATCATAAAAATGTATATATTTATGAACTCTACGTATTAATAATTTTCTAGCATATTGGAGGTTATCTTTTAAAAATTTTAAAAATATAATTTTTAATTAATCAAAACTTGATTAAAATAAAAAAGAAAAGATAAAATTGATTACTCAAACTGTAAAAATAATTTTTTTTTACCAAATCAAGTATATTAAATACAAATATAAAAATATAACAAAATATTGAATAAAAGTGTTCTATTCTATTGGATGTTATTTTTTAAAAATTTTAAAAATATAATTTTAATTAACCAAAACTTGATTTAAATAAAAAATATAAAGTAAAAAAGGTTAATCAAGTTGTAAAACATAATTTTTTTTTATCAAATCAGGTATATTAAATAGAAATATTAAAAAATAGAAAGAGTATTTATTGAATAAAAATATATTAGCATATAAAAGAAAGAAAGAAAGAATAATAAGTAAAATTAAAATATAGAAGTAAAAATAAATTAAGATGGTGAAAGATATTAAAGAGATATTATGAATATTTATAGTATATTAAACTTTATTTTAAAGAGTACATTTGATCACATTGTAAAATTAAGCGATAAGCTAAATTTTATCGATTAATCAAACAAACTTAATCAGTCAAAGTATGAATCAATTAATTTTCAAAGTTAAATTAGTTTATCAAACAGGTCCTTACATGAATTTTTAGATTCCTGTAGTTAATAGAATTGAGTTTTGCGTCTTTAGCTTCTATACTTTTTAAATTAATAAAAATTTTCAATTTTTATTTTTAATATATTTTTTTCAGTAATATTCTTTTAATTAAGTAGATTAGTTAGTTAATTTAAACATTCAATTGGGAATGATTATAATTGAATTAATTTAGCCATTGTTGTTTGAAGAAGTGATTGAAAAGAATTAAAATTGAATCGATTGGGTAACTATTGTTTGTTATTTGAATTTATCTAGAGATAATAATTGTTTTTACTAATTACATAAATTAATTAAGATATTTTCATTCGCTTAACAATAAATATATTAAAGTTATTCATTCTTTAATAATAAGAGTTTGGAACATGTCCTTAACACAAATTTTTCCTTAAATATATTATATACATTTTACCGTACATATATTTATACACATAATATACACATTTTTACATATACACACATATTTCATATACTACATTAAGGGTAAATTACTTCAACCGTCCCTCAACTTAGGGCTTCATTTCATGTTTGTCCCTATACTTTTAAAAAAAAAATTTATTTTTGTCCCTCATGTGCATTTTTAGTTTCAATGGTCATTTGTTTACTTTTCATGCTAGAAAAATTTAATTCCAATTACTATTTAACATGCATATGTTTAATTCTACCAATTTTACACACTTCTATTTGACATGTATGTGTTAAATATTTATTTAAGTTGAATTTTAAATCAAAAAAAATGGACGAATGACAATTTTAAATCAAATTATAACACGAGAGATAAAAATAAAACTTTTTAAAGATTATGGACAAAAACGATATAAACCCCCAAGTTAAAGGAGAATTGAAGTAATTTACCCCTACATTAATTATATATACTATACACATTTTTACACATACTTCACACACTAAATAGTTACACATATTATTTATATTTTTATTACATATTTTTCCATAATATATTTTCAAATGTAAAAATTAGTTAAATTGTCAAAGTGATATAATTAATAAATTCAACAACTTATTAATTTAAAATTTCATACCTCATATCTCCAAGTCTTATACACGAGAATTCGATCTTGTCCCCATTTTCGCCAGGCTATGGATTTTTTTTTTTTTTTGAGGGGGGGTGCGGGGGGGCGGAGTACGCAGTCCAGTTTGAATGAAATTGCAATTACCAGAAAGAATAAAATGTTGATTTATATAATCTTTCTCTCGTAGTATTGCATATGTAATTTGTCTCACCATTTTCTCCGGCTGTGGAGAGTCCTCGTTCTTTGAGAGAACTATATTGTCAAGACGATTGACTTCTATTTGGAAAACGGGAGACCATTTGACTGATTTTGGATTTTTCTTATTGAAGTTATTATTGATTTAGCGGCTTCAAGTTTTTAAGATGAGTTCATCCTCCATAAATTCGCCAAAACAATTAGTTCCTTGGATTCATAACTTTCTGGCGATAACAAACTGTACATTCTGACATGGAGAAAGTGTCAATCAAATCCATTCTTTTACCGGTGCTCTTTATCGTTTAAATTTGTAAGTTTTTCTTTCTTTATTTCCCTAGTACGCAAACACCTTCAACAACCGCCATGAATTATGTGGAACTCAGGAGCTCAAACAAGTAGTTTTATTTTATTTTTTATAAGTGGTCATAGAAACTGTATTTAAAGAGGAATAGCAATCATTTAATTAGGTTAGTCGGTCTTGTCCATGTCAGATTGCCAACAGCAAAACACGAACTAGGTAGACAAGAAGGCTATGATTGAAAAGAGTAGTGTGAACTAAAAGATTGAGCTACTCTTTTTGTCGCTCAATACTAGCTACCAGGTCTAATATCCCTTAACGTAAATGCATAAGGAAGTGGGTACGTCATGTGAAGAAGTTGGCTCCATACTGAAAATTGTGGCGACTTCTTTGGTCAATCAACTTCAAACAACACTAAAATACCACTTCAAGTTATGAAGAGTTCAAGCAACAAGAAAGGAACTGTCTTACTAATTTATTCAAATTAGCGGCAAGAAGAACTCCAGCTCATAATATATATATATATATATATATATATAGGCGCAACTGGCATATTAAATTCAAAAATTTGCGTATTAATTTTCATTTTGGCGTATAAAGTATAAAAAATTAATGTATAACGTATAAAAATTTAGCATATTAGCATATCAATTTTAATTTTAGCGTATAAAGTATAAAAAATTAGTGTATTAGCGTATAATATATCAAATATTAGCGTCAAAATCAGTATAATAGAAATAGAATTCCACCTTGAAATGTGATATCCCATACAGTAAACAAAGCAAACTAGTCAAAATGAATTCTTTTTTTAATTTTGACTAAAAAGTTTTGGATGACTTGACAATTCGAATTTGAATCGAGCAATCCGGTCTGCTTTACGAATATGATATTTTTTGGGCATTTCTAATAATATAAAATCTTATTTCTTTTTTGGCATTTTTAATTTCAGGAGTTTTAGCCTAGATTAGCAAAGGTGGTATAAAAAATTAGGGTAATTAGATTATAATATATAAAAAATTACCATATAAAGTATATCAACATTAACTTATGAAAAATTTACGACTATGATATTTTTTGGGCCTTCCTAATAATATAAAATCTTATTTCTTTTTTGGCATTTTTAATTTTAGGAGTTTTGGCCCAGATTAGCAAAGGTGGTATAAAAAATTAGCGTAATTACCATATAAAGTATATCAACATTAACGTATCAAAAAAATATTCGCGCATAAAATATAAAAAATTCGTGTAACTAATAAAATATAAAAAATTCGTGTAACTAATATAACATATTCGTGTATGACGTCACACAAATTTTTTTTTCAGAGATCATGGGTCTAAAGCATATATAATTGATGAACTTTCCTCTTTGCAACCATTAGAAAGAGATGCAAATCTAGCTAACTACGTTTATCTTTTGTTAAAAATATCTGATTTCCAGATTTATCATTGTCGATGATGAATGGTTCGGAAGTCAAATTGCTGAACACAACCGCCACCTCAAGAAAATTACTTCAGTGCGTTCGAATGCCTTGTGATTCTTGATGAGGGATAAAAAATATGCATACCACGATCAACAGTCAGGATCCAATCATACTATCAAGGGTCCAGATTAAAAAGTACATAGGCTCCTTGCCTACCAAGAAACGTTCATATAATGACATCATCAAGGTACAACCCTTTCTATAAATAGAACATGAGTGCCATTGGAAAAAGTGGTTAGTCTCTCTCTACTTACACTAAACACTCTCAAATCTTCAAGGTCAGTTACTGACTTAGGCATCGGAGTGGAACTCCTCAGGACTACCTGGGGCGTTTCACTAACGGTTGTTGTGGTCTCCAGGTCTGGTAGGCGGGTCGCAGAAAAGCCTTGGAGAGGAAGGCTACTACTGGGGAGAGATAAGCAAGGTTCGGAGGAAGCCTCGGAGAGGTAGACAAGTTCGGTAAAGCCTTGGAGTGGAAGGCTGCTGCTCGAACATGTGGACGATATATCATTCTCGGTGAAGCTTCAAGAGTTGGGCTCGTCCAGGTTACTTACTTTAAGCCCCGGACCCATATATCACGGGAAGGCTCATTTTTTGGCTTCATCAGTGGCGCCGTCTGTGGGGAACGACTAGAACAAAAAGCTATGACTACTACACGGTCTCAGCGGATGTTAGAACAACGGAAAGACAAGTCATCTCTGGTAGAACACGAGCAGGAACGCACTTCTCACTCTTCGCCAGAAAGGGGTGAAGCCTCTCACCATTCTGAGCGGCAAGACTCTCCCGAGATTGTAGCTTACTTGAGGGAGCTCCTTGGAGAATTACGTGCCCTGTTAGAAAGAGAGAGGAATGTGAGCAGGGACCGTGTCGTCATAACGTCCCAGTCCCCACCACCACGGCAAGCGCGAGGAAGAACTCTTAGCGGGGAAGTGAGATCTCATATTAGAATAAGGGGAGCGGATGGGCGTCATGAATTCTCTCCTTTGAGAGAGGCGGGAGGAAGAAGACGACACGAAGAAAGAGGACGGAGAAGGGATCATGAAGATGGACATCAAAACTGGGGAGATGGAATGATACCCAATCGCCCCATAATCCCGGACTGTTCTCACTCTGGAGCTTATAGAGACGCCGAGATAAGGAGTGAAAGGGGAAGGGCCTTCCATAACTTCTGGGACGAGGATGCAGCTCGATCACATGGGGGAGCCTCTTTCCCCCATGACAGGCCTTACTGGGGTGTAGGTGGAACGGCCATGGTGTGTGAGGACTCCCCTTTCTCCAAAGACATCCAGAACTTCCCCATTCCTCATGGATTCAGAGCCCCTGTGCTTGAGATTTACACTGGAGATACCGATCTAAAAGATCACCTTCACCGGTTCAAGTATTGCAAGATGTTGACCGCGGCTCCAGAGCCGGTTGTACGCCAGACGTTTCCTACCACCCTTCAAGGGAAAGCCCGGGCATGGTTTGAAGGTTTGCCGAGAGGGTCCATTTCATCCTTCTCCCAGATAGCTGAGCGCTTCCAGAACCGTTTCTTGCAGCGAAGGAGACCCGAAAAATCTACCGCAGAGCTTATGAACATAAAGCAGGAAGAAGGGGAATCGCTGCGGGGATACATTGATCGGTTCAATGACGAGAGCTTACAAGTGCTATGTAGGTCTGAGGAAGTCGTAATTGGAGCCTTCATCAACGGGCTCAGGTCTGGAAAACTTTATAGAAAATTGGTCACGGATCCTCCCCCCAACTTGCAGACTCTAATGAACCGAGCTGAGAAGTGCACCAAAGGAGAAGAGGCTGATAAGAGAAAGAGGGATAACGACAGGCTCCTTACTAAGAAGAAAGAGGGAGGATACTCCCGAGGAGAAAAAGGCATGCCGGTCATCCGGAGTGGAGGTAACCGAGGTGATAACAAGGGGAGTAGGTATGGCCTCTTGCCGGAACGACCAGAGTTTACCCCGCTAAAGAAGCCCAGGGCTGAGATCCTAGCCATCCTTGCTAACAAAGGCATTATACATCCCCCCAAAAAGATGTTCACTCCCAATGACAAGCTGCACAAGGAACTGTACTGCCGTTATCATGAGCAGCATGGAGACTGTCGAGAATCTCAAGAGAAGAAGTTAGAGATTCTTATCCCAAAATGGACCACCTTCGCGAATTCGATCAAGGTAGCCTCCTCCAGCAGCGGAATCCGTAGGAGGTCGGTCATCGATGAGCGAGGGCGGGTCCCGGAAAGGAGGGATGGCGCAAGGTTTATCAAGGCTGAGGAAAGGCAGAAAGAGGAAAATCCCCCACCTGCTGACGAGGGTCACACGGGAAGATGAACTAGAGTTATCCATTCTATTTCTGGCGGAGCCTGCCGGCCGGACGACCACACAACCTCGGCACATTGAAGGCCATGTGCAGGAGGGTGCCAGGGGCAAGAGCCCGGTGCGATAAAAAGGTTCAAGCCTACTGAAACAATTGTCTTTTCTGAGGAAGACGCGGTCCCGGATAGATTTCCCCATATGGACGCCTTGTTGATCAAGGCGATAATCGTGAACAAAGAGGTGCATCGGGTATATGTTGATGATGGGAGCTCCATAGACATCATGTATCAGAATGCTTTTGAAAGTTGGGAATAGGAAAGGAACGCTTGTAACCATGTAAAACCCACCTAGTAGGATTTTCGGGGGAAGTACAACAACCCATTGGTATTCTGTCAGTACCTGTTACAGTCGGGGACTTCCCCAAAGATAAACTCATCTACGTGGACTTCGCGGTGCTGGACGTGGCCTCGCCTTATAATGTTATCCTGGGAAGACCTGCTATGGTTCAGCTCAAGGCAATTTGGTCACCCTACCACCTAGTAATGAAATTCCCTACTGAAGAAGGAATAGCTGTGATCAGAGGGGACCAAGCCATGGCCAGGGAATGCCACATGATTGCCTTAAAGGGCAAAGGGAAGCGAGACGGGGGGCTAAAGATTAACTGTATCAGTGCTAATGGGAAACTCACAGAAGAGGAATTACAGAGCCGTCCCCAGCTCACTAACAAGGTGGAAAAAATCAGTATAGGTGACGCCATGTCCGGAAAAGTGGTGCAGATTGGAGCCTCACTGTCCGAAGGGTTAAAATCTTCCTTGGTTGAACTTTTGACAGAACATCATGACGTGTTTGCCTGGAGTACCGAAGACATGAAAGGGGTACCTCTTGAGCTTGTGGTGCACAGACTAAACATCGACCCCTCTAAAGTTCCCATCAAACAAAAAAGAAGACCCAGGCCTCCGAGAAAGAGGCCATTATAAAGAAGGAAGTCAAGGATTTGTTGATGGCTGATATAATTAAGGAAGTTCATTATCCAACTTGGCTTGCTAACCCAGTCATGGTACCCAAGCCCGAGGCCGGGTGGAGAATGTGCATTGATTACTCAGACCTTAATAAGGCATGTCCCAAGGACTGTTACCCTTTACCCATTATTGACCAGAAGATTGATGCCATGGCTGGGTATGAAGTTCTCTGCTTTCTGGATGCCTACAAGGGCTACCACCAGATATTGATGGATGAGGAAGATGCTGAAAAAACTGCCTTCATCACTGGGGAGGGCATTTTCTATTATAAAAAGATGCCGTTTGGGCTGAAGAACGCTGGTGCAACCTACCAGAGGATGATGAATACCATTTTTGAAGCCCAGATAGGGCGCAACCTCGAAGTGTATGTGGATGATTTACTTATCAAAAGCCGAAGGTTGGAAACCTTCCTGGAAGACGTAGGAGAAACTCTGGAACGGTTAAGGAGAACTGGGTTGAAGCTGAACCCGAAAAAATACATCTTTGGGGTAGGCTCGGGGAAGTTTCTAGGTCACATGGTCTCCAAAAAAGGCATAGAAGCCAACCCGGAGAAGATACAAGCCATTATAGACATGGGCTCACCTCAGAATGTCAAAGAGGTGCAAGTGCTGACGGGGAGGTTAGCAGCCTTAAACCGATTTTTATCAAGATCCGCTGACCGGGGGGTTGCCCTTTTTTAACATACTCAGAAAGGCGAAAAAGTTTGAGTGGAGCGATGAGTGTCAGAAGGCCTTTGATGAGCTGAAAGAGTATTTGAAAACTTTGTCGTCTTTATCTATCCCAACCCTTGGAGAGACTTTGTGCCTATATTTGGCAGCTGGAGAAAAAATAGTCAGTGCGGTTTTAATCAGGGATAGAGGAAAGTCTCAGCTGCCTATATATTACGTTAGCCGAGCCCTGCTGGGGGCTGAACAAAGGTATCCCATCCTGGAGAAGCTGCCATTGGCCCTGGTGAACGCGGCAAGAAGGTTAAGGCCCTATTTTCAGGCTCATCCTATTCGGGTCCTAACCGACCAACCCTTGAGACAAATTTTGCAAAAACCTGAATCTTCAGGAAGGTTGATGAAATGGGCCATTGAGCTGGGGGAGCATGAAATAACTTTCCACCCCCGGCCTTCTCTGAAAGGTCAAGTGCTAGCAGACTTTATTGCTGAGACCCCTGCAAAGAGCTCGTCACCACGGCTGGAGTTTAAGGAAGATGATGATAACGATAATAGAGAGAAGGGCGGTTTCTGGACCTTATTTGTCGATGGGGCTTCCAGTGAAGAGGGTTCAGGAGCAGGGCTGATTTTGAAAAATCCAGAGTGCCAGGAATTCACTTACGCCTTGAAATTTGAGTTTCGAGCTACAAACAACGAGGCTGAGTATGAGGCCTTAATAACAGGGATGAAACTTGCCCTAGAGATGAAGGTGGAACAGTTACAAGTCTACAGCGATTCACAACTCATCGTGAATCAAGTTACAGGAGGATATGAAGCTAGAGAACCCATGATGAGGAAATATATGGAAAAGGTGGTTGAATTAAAGGCAAGTTTCAAGGAATTTCTGATAATTCAAGTCCCACGGTCCAAAAACAAAAGGGCAGACGCCCTTAGCAAGTTGGCCTCCTCGGCATACGCACATCTCACCAAAAAGATCTTGGTAGAAATACTCCCCGCCCGAGGCGTAGAGGAAGCGGCAGTTAATGCCATTGGTGAGGAACGAGAAACCTGGATGTCTCCTATCATCCGATATCTAAAGGAAGGGGCCTTGCCCCCAGATAAAGCAGAGGCTCGGAAGCTGAAATTGAGGGCGGTTAGATATGTTGTGAAGGAAGGTATCTTATATAAGAAGGGTAACTTAATGCCTTGGCTTAGATGTGCCGACCCAGACGAAGTCGACTACGTGTTGAAGGAGATCCACCTGGGGGCTTGTGGAAATCATGTAGGTTCAAGGATGCTGGCGAAGAAAGTGATCCATCTGGGATATTATTGGCCCACCTTACATGAGGATGCTTGTGCCTTGGTAAGGCGATGCGAGAGGTGCCAAGCTCATGCGATAATCCCCAGAGTCCCCTAAAATGAGATGGTCTCAATTCAGGCAGCATGACCATTTGCTCAGTGGGGCATTGATATAGCTGGGCCTTTCCCTGAAGCTCCAGGTCGAGTTAAGTTCTTGATAGTGGCCATTGACTATTTTACCAAGTGGGTAGAGGAGGAGGCTGTAGCTTCCATCACAGGAAAGAGCATGATGAAGTTCTTTTGGAAAAATGTGATTTGTCGGTTCGGAATACCCAAGGTCCTCGTTTCTGATAACGGGAAACAATTTGCAGAAGAACCTTTTAAGTCCTGGTGCGAGGAATTGAATATCCAGCAACAATTTACCTCAGTAGCCCACCCCAAGCCAATGGGCAAACTGAGGTTACAAACCGAACTATTGTGCAATGATTGAAGACTCGACTGGAAAAGGCCAAAGGAGACTGGGTCGAGCAACTTACACATGTACTGTGGTCTTACCGAACCACCCCCAGAACACCTACACAAGAAACTCCTTTCAGTATGGTATATGGGACTGAGGCGGTGGTGCCCGTGGAAATAGGGCTCCCTATTAACTATGACTCCGACGAAAATGATGATGAGCTAAGGATTAATCTTGACCTTGTGGAGGAAAGAAGAGTATTGGCAGCAGCTCGGGAAAGCCGATACAAGGCCGATGTGGCTAGATACTATAATAGGAGAGTGAAGAGTTCCTCCTTCAAGCCTGGGGATTTAGTGATGAGGAAAAACGAGGCCAGCAGGATGGAAGGGCAAAGAAAGCTGGACGTCACTTGGGAAGGCCCATATCAAATCATTGAAGCAGGAAGATCTAGAAGTTATCAATTGTCCACCCTAGTTAGAAAGGTCATTCCCAGGAGATGGAATATTGTAAACTTGAGAAAGTTCTATTTGTAAAGAAATTATTATTGAAATGAAGAGAAAAGCTTCTTTGGTGTTCTAAGTACCGACTTGAGTCTTATTTACAAGGCTAGCTTATTACCTTGAAAGAAACATACACTTTTGTTAGCCGTCGATAAGACCTAGACAAATTCAGGCACTTTATCAATTACAAGACCTGGACAATTTCAGGCACCCTAAAGGCGACCTAGTCGTCAATAAGACCTGGACAAATTCAGGCACTTCATCAATTACAAGACCTGGACAATTTCAGGCACCCTAAAGGCGACCTAGTCGTCAATAAGACCTGGACAAATTCAGGCACTTCATCAATTACAAGACCTGGACAATTTCAGGCACCCTAAAGGCGACCTAGTCGTCAATAAGACCTGGACAAATTCAGGCACTTCATCAATTACAAGACCTGGACAATTTCAGGCACCCTAAAGGTGACCTAGTCGTCAATAAAACTTGGACCAATTCCGGCACTTCATCAATTATAAGACCTGGATAATTTCAGGCACCCTAAAGGTGACCTAGTCGTCGATAAGACCTGGACAACTTCAGGCACCCTAAAGGCGACCTAGTCGTCAATAAGACCTGGACAACTTCAGGCACCCTAAAGGCTACCTAGTCGTCAATAAGACCTGGACAAATTCAGGCACTATCAATTGTAACACCTGGACAAATTCAGGCACTATCAATTATAAGACCTCTTGGACATATTCAGGCACTTAAAAGGTGACCTAGTCATCAAAACAGACATGGACAACCTCAGACATCTCATCAATTATAAGACCTGGACAAATTCAGGCACATCGGCAATTTTAAGAACTGGATAAATCCACACTTGACAACCAACTCAGGTGACGATAAGACTCGGACGAATACAGACCCCATTTTATTCTGAAGACTCAGGCAAAATCGAGCACGCCTGAAAGACGACATCGTTGGTAGTAAGATCTAAGTAAAGTCGGGCCACCCTGGCCGCAACTTTGTCACTGACAAAGTTTATTTAGAGTAATGAGCGTTCAGCCAGGCTTAGAGGGAAAATTTATACCGGGAAGGATTTCTTAGAGGGAACTTTTCTTCAAAATCATTAGGTCTATCCGTTGCGTGGTCATGGGGCAGGTTTGCAAGCCCCTCGAGGGGAAGTCTCATTTCTATTCTTTTACAGTTCAGCAAGGAAGTACACAACAGTATAGTAAAAGCGCAATCAGGCGAGAATATAATATTCCATTACAAAATGTCTCATAGATTAAAGTGCATAACAAAAGAACCCCCCTTGGGGCATAGTTTCCTTGAAGGCAAGAGAAGTGAAAGCTAGCCAATTACAAAGGATAAAAAAATGTCCCAGTACTACGACAAGACAACTGACACGACAATTAAAGGGACCCAGGCTCCTCCTCATCTTCACCAGCAAGGCTGGACCCCTCATGGGTGGTGGCCCCTGTCCCCGAAGTTTCCTTGCTCCCTGGGATATCACCCCCATCAACATCAGCAGTATGCAAAGTGGACCCAACCTGGAAGGAAGGGATAAGGCCTTCGACCGGAAAGTGCAATTGCCCAGAGGTGAGGCTAGCCATCAAGGTGTTCAGGTTTCCTCCGGAATTTGCATCATAACCCTCCAACTTGTCCACCTCAATTTCCGGATGGAGCTTTTTGACTTCATTATAAGCAAAAGTAGACCCTTGGTCCCTCACAGAGTTGCAAAGATCAGCCATGAACTCAACGAACTGGGGAGAAGCCAGCAGATTTTTGACCAGTAGGGAAGCCCCTTACCCAGAGTAGAAATTACAACGAGCTTCTAAGACTCTTTTCTCTTTGGCCAGGTCCTTGATTTGGGCCCTTTGACTGGAGACCTTATCAGAATAAGATCTGTTCTTCTTCTTCAGCTTGTGGATATCATCCCGAGCCTTGGATAAGTTCTTTTCTCCTTCCCGTCTGAGTTTTTCAGTTTCAACTTGATCTTGCTGGGCCTTGGCTAGCTTGACGATTAGCTCCTCGACGGCTTCACAGCTTCTCTTGTAGCGAAGAGACATCTCATCGGCTAAGAATAAGCCCTGACAGAGAAAGACGACAATCAGGATAAATTAACCCAAGCCATATCCTCACGTGAGCATAAAGGTAAGACGACAAGAAGTCCAAGTGGAAGGATGTACCTGAGTGAGCTCTAAGCTCATGAGAGAATCAACCTCAGAGCTCTCCAGAATGGCCATGGCCCTTTTCTCCATAGGAGGAATTATTCCTAAGGAGAACTCCTTGCATGTCTCCAGGTTCAGGCAGTCATCCACCTGGTAATCCCACATGGGAGTGAATTGCGCGATTGGGATGGTTTGATAGGACTTGGAAGGAATAATTGGTCGAACTTCACGACCTAACAGCAGTGAAAAATCAGCAGAAGTACTAGCAGGTCGGCTTATCTTCACCTTCTTCGACTCAATAAAGACACCCCTCCCAGGATGCTTTCTCTTTTGGTATGGCGGAGCTGGGAGCTCCTGCTCTTCTTGAGTTTCCGAGGAAGGCTGGAAGACTCCAACCGGGGGAGATACGGTTCCAAAAGTTTTAGCCTGGGAAATCTCTTCTTCTGCCACCGCGGTTTCTCCTAGAGGGGCAACTGCAGAGGGTCCAGTAGGAACTTCTTCTGTCACGTCAGCCTTCGCCTTCTCCACCTCAACCTTCACTCCTGCTGCCTTACGATTTTTCATAATCGTCAGAAAGTCCATAACTGCAAAGAAGAAAACAGATAAGTTCTCCAACCCTGGAAAGGCAGGCTCAAACCCATTAAAGAAGATGAAGGTAGGGCAGAAGGGAATGGTACCATGTTCTTCAAGCTCTGCGGGGGAAAGACCCAAGTCGGCCTTACTCATCCCTAAGGCCACTAAACACTCTTCTGGCATGAGGGACACTTTCCAAAGTGGACATCTTCGAAGGATCTTGCGGAGAGACTCAATGAACTCATGATCCACATCGCGGTTAGGGAAACTATCTGTAACCTTACCCGGGGGTTTCCAAACAAGGCTCATAGGTTCTAACTTCACGAAGAAAAATTTATCCTTCCAATTCTTGACACAGCTTGAGGGAGGGGTCAAGAAGGCCTCGGAGCTAGACCTACGAGTGAAGTAAAACCAGCCCACCTCCCATCTCATGGACTTCAAGGTATAGTAATATCTAAACAAGAAGACTGTACATTCTATTTTAGAATATCTGCAGAAAGACTCAAAGGTAACTAAGGTCCTGATAGCGTTGGGAATCAGCTGAGCAAGGTTCACCTTGTAGAAGTCTAAGACCTTTTTGAAAAAGGAAGTCAGGGGGAACCTAAGGCCACACTGAAGCTGACCCTTATACGCAGTAACGAAACCAGTGGGCGGCTGGGAGGCGATCTGCTGACGAGTAGGGGCTACCAACTTATACTTGGAAGGAATATAAAACTCCTTAGCTACCAATCTTAACTTTTTGGGTGTCAGGGAAGACTGTACCGACCTGGAAGAAGAAGCAACTCTTCTCTTATTCACTAAGGCTTCCTTATCCTCATTACTATCCCCCCCGGAAGCCTCACTCTTGGAAGGGTTGTCATCCGAGGCGACCTTCTCTACAGGGACATTTCCTAAAGGATTAGGTCCCAAGTTCAAGTCACGCTCCACGTCTGGTTCAGAGGGATCATTGACCACTGGAACTCTCACTACCTTACTACCCTCTATATCCATTCCTAAGGAGGTCCGCGAAGTGGTTTCCTGGGAAGTCTCTACAGAGGGTTCAAAAGAAGACTCCACTTGAGTCAAACGGACCGCCTTATCAATGGCATCACAAAGAATATCAGTCTTAACTACTTTGTTAACTAGTTTGGAGTAAGACCTTAGTTTCCTCCTAGCCTCCAAGCATGCATATGGGACTGACTCAGATTCATCACTATTCTTATAGACAACATATTTCTCAACTGAAGAACTTGAAGGAGCAGGGGAAGACATACTTACTTGGAGGGAGGTTGGAAAAGCAACGAGCCGCGTTGTCCTGGACAAGAGGTGAAGTCTGGAAGAATTGCTGGAAGGAAGATTTGGGAAGCAAAGAGAGGCGCAAGGCAGGAGGTGAAGGATTTCAAGAACCCCCCATCACATATTTATAGAAGGGAAGAGGGGCGAGGATCCCGAAAAGGGGCATGTCAAGAGGCGCCGAATAGGGTCCGGCCAGGTGGCGTCGCTTGATCCCCCGAAGCCTTACACCTATGGCCCGGCCCACTAGCTCCAAGAAACGGCCCGATCCAGCCCCAAAAGCGACTGGGGCAGTTCCTGATAAAATCGATAAATTCGAGTAAGACGAACGGGAAGAAAGCTCTTGATCCAGCTCTGTTGGGCTCCTAACCCAGTCAGGCTGGGGGCTCATACCCCTACCTTGGACCTTAGGCACCCGTCGGACGTAACCTATGAAATGACAAGGGGGATATCCTAGCAAAAACGGGAGACTCCGAAGAAGGTGCAACCAAGAAACACTCAAGTCCAGATTACTTAGGTCTTCACTCCAACAAGGTTGGAGCTCACCCCCAACCAATCTGGGGGGCTATTGATGAGGGATAAAAATATGCATACCACGATCAACGGTCAGGATCCAATCATACTATCAAGGGTCCAGATTAAAAAGTACATAGGCTCCTTGCCTACCAAGAAATGTTCATATAATGACATCATCAAGGTACAACCCTTTCTATAAATAGAACATAAGTGCCATTGGAAAAAGGGGTTAGTCTCTCTCTACTTACACTAAACACTCTCAAATCTTCAAGGTCAGTTACTGACTTAGGCATCGGAGTGGAACTCCCCAGGACTACCTGGGGCGTTTCACTAACGGTTGTTGTGGTCTCCAGGTCTGGTTGGCGGGTCGCAGAGAAGCCTTGGAGAGGAAGGCTACTACTGGGGAGAGATAAGCAAGGTTCGGAGGAAGCCTCGAAGAGGTAGACAAGTTCGGTAAAGCCTTGGAGTGGAAGGCTGCTGCTCGAAGACGTGGACGATATATCATTCTCGGTGAAGCTTCAAGAGTTGGGCTGGTCCAGGGTACTCACTTTAAGCCCCGGACCCATATATCTCGGGAAGGCTCATTTTTTGGCTTCATCAATTCTGATGAAAGGTGCCAAGCTTGTGACAAAAATCTCGTTTGCCTCGATCCTTGTGGCGAAGGTTTATGTGTTTTTAAATGCGGGTTTCCTCCTGATTTCTGACTTAAGATCGCAGAAAGCTAATTTATCGTGCATTAAGTGGCCACAGAATTGATTCAGTCTCAGATCTCAAGAGTTTTCTTAGTTTCTTTCTTCAATAAACAATCTGTTTATCATGTTCTTCCATATTTATCGCCAAACAAAAAGGCTTTGTAACTTTCTGCTGCCATTTTAAAAGATGAACTTTCTTTATGAAATTCGGATTGAAGGATTAATGCAATAATTGTGATATATTTGTTATCAAGCGGAATTTATTTATCCAACAAGTGTTGGTATTCCATTTGACAGGACTTGGTAAGTATCCACAATAAATTATATCAATAACTTTTTAATTATTAAGGAAATATCATTTTCAATTTATTTAGATTTTATCCTTTTAAATTTTGAATATGTGACCTCATAATCCTTTAATTTGCAAGGAAGTATCGTTTTAGTTTCTTGTTTAGTTTGAAAAAGTTTCATTTATACTCATCAATTTGAATTGTATTATGTAGATGGTTTTCAATTCATTTTTCATTTCTCTAACGAGTCTCTGTATGACACATTTGAGTATCACATGACAAATTTTTTACCTCCTGTACATATAACAAATAATATTATTTGTTAAATAGATAGAAAATGAGTTAAAAATTATTTGTTTGATAAAATTTAGATTGAGGATCAAAATAAAAAATCAAAATTATGCTTGCCTTTATATTGAGGAGTCATTTCAATCATTTACGTTTAAATTTTAAAGTGCATAACATATACTCCCTCTTTTCGCTTTTAATTATCTCCAAATAGAAAACACACAAATTAAGAAAATGAGGAATTTGACTGATTTACCCCTAATAATGATGACTGTACAAATTTTTACAAGTTTGATTAGTAATTAATACCATTAGATATCTACAAAAAAAATAAGGGTAGAATTTCTATTTTTTGTATATTTTGTATTAAATTGTAGAAATGGACATTTATTTGAGAAAAAAAATGTTCTAGTTAAGACAATTAAAAGATAACGAAGGGAGTATATGAAAAGGAAAAAATAATATTACGAACACGTATCACATAACTATTATTAAATAGGGTGTAATTTTAATATATTTATTAATATTGGTGTCAAAATAATTTCATTATTTTATATAATTAGTAAAAAGACAGACTTACCATTCCCACCAACCACAAAATAGATTCGGATCAAACCACTACTTTTCCTCATCCTTATTATCAATAAATGGTAATTATAAATTCTTCATTTGTTGGTTTATCCTAATTGTTGTGGGTAGATTTTAATGCTAATTTTACTCAGTATTAAACTCTACTAATTAAACCGCAAAGTTAAGTCACACATACGAATTGGTCAAACTACTATGGCGCTGATTTTACTTTACCAAATTTTGTTAAAGAATAAATTTAAATTTTGAAACATATACACGGAATTGGTCATAGAGAATAAGTAATTCTCATGGATTTTAAGTTCTCTCTTATTAGAGTTTTAATAAAACCACCTCTATTGACGTAATTCTTTGATAAACAATGAAAGTAAAAAATGCTCTCTATGCTAGGAACCCTAAAGCAAATGCAAAACTTTCCTTTTAGAGAATAAGGATGCATAAGGCCCTTCAAACCCCGTTGAAGGGTAAGCTCAACCACTGCCACCGTCTCCCTTTGCCATAAAATCATTCATACAACTATTTTAACAAAACTTAGAAAACAAAACTTTTAGCCTTCAAAATCCTGAGAACATACAAGGGAAAGGTAGCAATCAGATTCATTGCCGTAGAAGTTGAAGGCTTATCTATTTCATTCTTGCCTAGATTAGGAAGTTTTGACATGCATGGCTGCCTTGCAAATCGAGGACATCTGAAAATTTTTCACAAAATTTGACTTGAAAAACACCGTTACAGTAGGCCTTCTGGATTACAGACATGTCCTCCTCTGATTCAACCATGAAGTTGACTTCCATAGAGTATGAATGAGGAGTATTTGACAGGTTGGCCAATACCTAATGCTAGTATTCAGGTGGAGCCAGAGGCGAACCAGGCGGGGGCAGGCATGGGCTTCAGCTCCCGCCAAGTTTGTCGGAATATTAAGGTAGGGTTGACGTATTTTTGTTTTAAAAAAAATTTCTTTACTCACGATGTCGTCTAACTTAAGAAAAAAAAAACGGGGCTTCACTCTTGCCTTTATCTTTCCTAACAAAAAACCACGTACCATCTTTTAAAAACATCTTTAAAAATTCTTCATTCTCTAATTCTTATTAAAAAAATCACATATCATCTTTAATTCTCTATTTAAACCATTTCTCCTTTCTTTGATTCATTTACTCTCTTGAGTATTGCTTAAAATTAGTTTTTTATTTAAATGTTTGTTATTTGAATTTTATTAATTGCAAATTTAAATTTGTAAATTAATAAATAAATTTGGGTGTTTAAGTAATTATAATTTATATGTGTTAGAATTAATTCTTATTTTATTTATGTGAATTGAAATTAAGAGATACATGCTATACAACTACACATCTTCATCGCACAACAAAAATTAATATTTCATTAAATATTAACGAATAGTGTGTATATATATACTTTTATGATTTTCAAAATAATGAATTTAAAATTTTAGTTTTGAAATATATTTAGTTGATCGCACAAAAAATTTTTACTTTAAATTGAGCCCTCACTAAAATTTTATTCTAATTCCGCCTCTGAGTGGAGCCCAATTTTATAATTGAAAATGAAAATCAATGACGCCTGCATGGTTCACCCTCCCAAATCTCCCGTTTCACTTGAGCGAAGAAAACTGTCTATTCTGACCTGATGGAAGCAATCATAGAAAGAATTTGAATTGAAATGAAGGATAAGAATGAGGTTTTCTAAAAACTAATTATTCCAGAAAATATCCCAATGTATTGCACAAAATGCTACCTTCAAAGAAACGCAAATGCTAGTTGGAATAGAAGCAAATAAAAATAGGAGTTAACAAGAATGCACGTACATAGGCACAGGAGGTATTAGCACAACAATGGGTGGAGAAAGTTGGGTTCAAGAAAAATAATATCGGGCAAGAAGCTGTGTAAGGAGAAGAAATTTTGGTGTAGAAGGTAGTAAAAAAATAAAAAATCCGGGACTTCAAAAATTAATCTTGAGTAGAAATCAATAAAGGAAAAAGAAATTATAGTGGTAGAAGATAAGTAGGAGCTGATAAATGAGGTCGTGACAAAAGTAGAAAGTCAGTAGGGATTGGAGGAAGGGCATAATACAAACGGTAAGGAGTAGATACAAAAGAGCTACAATCAAAAGTTCAAAATACTGACGATTGACGAAGGGAAGTGGGATAGTTCGAGAAAGAATGGGCATGCTTAAGAGAAAATGAGAAAACACATAAAAACCCATATTTCCTCTCAAGAAAATTGTGAGAGGGCTAAAAATTTGATTATCATACAGAGTGCAGTAAGGGCAAAGAATATGTAGTTAGATATGGTAATCCTACATCAGCAATTTATACATAAAGAGAACACTGGCTGAGGTTCCCTAGCGAAGGTTCAAAAACTGCGTGTGATATATTTTCGGTAGCCTCACTGGACAGAATTGAGGCAGGGAACGAAATTTAGAACCACTAATGGAAGATATTCTCAACCTAAATTCTTCTATTCCTAATCAAACTAAGAGGCCAAAAAAAAAAAAAAAAAAAGAACGGTACAATACTTTCTGACTGCATACTTCATTAATTATAAGTCTAACATTACACAAGTTAGGTCCCCTCTTATCGGTTTCTAATGAGAATATTATTTAAAAATGCAAGAGGTGTGGGTAAAAAGGAAACTTTAAGACGAACTTGAAATATGTTCCTTTCAAAAAAATTGGAGATTGTTTGTATAGTGGAACCTAAATTGGATATAGGTAAAATCGAACCAGCCAAGATTATGCTGGGCTTTGACCATGCTTTGACAAATAATGACAATAGGATCTGTGTCGAATCCAGCCACATTTAAACAATTCAGGCCGATTAGCTTGTGCAACTTCATCAACAAAATTGTCTCGAAATTGCTAGCCCTTAGGTTAGCTAACATTCTGCCCAAGATAATCTCTGAAAATCAGAGTGGATTTGTAGTGGGTAGAATGATATCTGATAACTTCCTTCTTGCTAGTGAGTTAGTTTCAACAATAAATAGAAAGAGCAAAGAAGGTAAAATGGCACTCAAACTTGACATGGAAAAAACCTAAGATAGAGTGCATTGGCCCTACTTATTGCAGATTGATGAAGCTCAAAACTGCACCTCGGGAACTTTAGAACCGAGCTGAATTTGTACCAAGCGCCAAGCAATAAAATCTGTTCTTATCTGTAAAACAAATAAGCGTCAAAGGAAATTCCGAGGTAGTCCCCGGGAGTTCCACTCCGATGCCTAAGTCAATAAGAGTTCTATATCTTTTTCTTAATGCATTCATGTATATATCAAAAGTGAGTTTTGTTACCGTTAGATTACCTTCCACCTTTTTCTCCTTGAGCTGTGTTCAATTGTTATAACTGCTTTTGACTTATCCCTACGTATTAGGGAATATTTGAATATTTGTTACATCAATACCTCCTCAGGTCCGTATAAATATTTTTATTCCGACCTGATATGAATACCCAAATATTTCCGAGCTGATCTCCTTAATTCTCACTGTCAGGATTGGTGCTTCGAATTCCGAGAAAATTTACTCTTAATCATTGAAGCTTGCAATGGTGCTTCGAATTCTGAGAAAATTAACTCCTGGCACACCTTCTTTTTCATAATAATTGTTGTTATTTTGATAAAAACGTTGTATGATAACTCCCATATCTCCAATTTCACATAAATCCTTTTTGATTTTGAAAAGTAACTTATCTTTCTATCCAAATTATCTTCACTTCTAGCATTCGAATTTCAAAAGAAAAAAGACTTATCCCCAAATTGCTATTTTTAGGGTTTGCTTTATCATTCAATTGAAGAATCTTCTTCCACTATGAGCGTTTCCAGAATTTCCTTCAGCAATCAATCAGGTATGTCTTCGGAAGAACACTCTAATTCTTCAGAGCCCGTTGTTTCTGCAAGTTATGTGGAAGCTTCAGCTTCCAATACGCCATCCCCTAATAAAAGTGCAGAGTCAATAGGTAATACATCACCTTCTGGTAAGACGCCGACTAAGATTCCGGCTATAGAAACTACGCCTAGGCGATCTGTTAGGCAATCCCTTAAGTCCAAAAGTCCAGATGTAGCTAGAAAACTTGAGGAAGAAAATCCCGAACCTGCTGATGTTGACGTAAAGGACGTCACAGAAGAAATTCTTGCCAACTCTATTTCATCTACTTTGAATAGGAAGTCAGTTAGCCGCATTATTGATAAGTACTTTATCCCTAACCAAATCTCAGTCAGAATACCTTCGGAAAATGACCGAGCTACACGTCCCCCTCCGGATTATACAGCTCGTATGAACATCAATTTCAAGTTGGGCTTTGGCTGCCTATTTCTGGCTTACTTCTTTGTGTCTTGAAGCATTATAAGGTTAGCATAAGCCAACTTACCCCTAATTCCATTAGGACTGTAGTATGTTTTGAGCTGGTATGCCGACATAGTGGAGTAGATGTCAATCTCCCTTTATTTAGGCGTTTTTATTCTTTGAAGACAGTACCGCATGAGATGGGTTGGTTTTACTTTAACCAACGTGCGGGTAAGATATCAATTTTGCAGAACTTTCCTAGTTCTATCCATCGGTGGAAAGAGAGATTTTTCTTTGTGAATACTGAGTTTCTTGGTCACGACCGAGCCTGGAGAATCACTAACAGTATAACTGATCGTCAGCCTAAAAAACACTATGACAAGAAAGGAGAAAAAACCCTAGAGTCTTTAGGAAAAACCCTTGATGTGTCAAGGTTATCTGAAAAAATCTTGATTCAAGGAGGATTAAGTTCAGCTACTCTGGATCCAAACTATGAGGGAGCCAAAGATAGGGACGGGATTGAGCGTAAGTTTTTTTTTTTATATGCTTTGTTTCTCAGTTACCCTGATCTGATATTTTCTTTTTCTGATGTTTTCTCTTACTGCAGTGATGGATCTCAGTCAGATGCTCAGAGAGGGATTTCGAAAATCCCCGCTTACGGGTTCCGCATCAGTAAAATCTAGCCCTGAGAACTCTGAAAAACAAAGTATTCCAGAAAAAGTCCCAGATCTGACCGAGCTCACGCCTTTAGGCACGTCGGTTACTTCTTCTGGCTTACGTCCCAGGCCTGAGGAGCAGAAAGAGCGAGAACGAAAGAGAATTGTTCCTTCTTCCTTTAAGGCAGACCCGCCTCTGCACAAGAAGACTGTTAATTCAACCCCAACCATGATAGCTCCTCCTACCAATTTTTCTGAAAACGCAGAGTTTGGCTTTCTATCTCAACTTAATCCAGCCGCAGTTCCTTCTTCTTTTGTTCCCGTTTTCCACCCCGGTAATCATTTTTGTCCGAGCTGGGGTTTCAATCGTGACTCCCGAGTTCTCACTCCAACTCTAGCTCGCCAATGGTTGAGTGAGGGGGTCCTTCCTGTGACTTGGAATCAGTGAGGCAGCTTAGTAATGAGGAAATGATCAATATCTTCGCTGTTTCTGCTTCCCAGGTATGCTCAATCTTTCGTAGGTCACACTTTTCCCTTTTTTTTTATAAATCCCTTTTGACTACTCTTTCTTATGAGAATCTTTTCTTCTATAGTCTGCTGTTCTGTCTGCTAGAGCGCTCGAAATCCTCCAAAGTTCTGGAAATCTTGCTGATCTCCAATCGAAATTGGAGAATGAGACTAAAAAGGTCCTCGACCAGGAGGAGAAGATTTCCCTTTTAGAAAACGATGTCCAAAAACAGCAGGAATCAGAATCCCAGGCTAGGCAGGAATTAATTGAGCTTAGAGTGGAACTGAGGAAAGAGCAGGACGAATTACATAATGTCAAGATGAATCTGGCTGCCGAGAAGAGGAAATCTAAAGAACTTTCCTCCGTGAATCAAAAACTCAGCTCGTCTATCCTTGTATGGGAAAAGCACTGCAAAAGCTGGGAACGTAAGTACAATTTCCTCAAGGGGAGCGGCTCGGGCAAAACGGTGGAGAACTTCCTGAAGTCAACTGAATTCACCCAACTTATCTCTAAAATCAATGGTCCAGTGATGCAGCTCGGCTATAATGAGGCGATAAGATTGCTTCAACAGGAGCATCTTCCGCACAAGACACTGGAGGAGCTGGGTTATGAAGAAGATGCCGAGGAGAAAGTTAATGCAGTTTACAAGGAAGTGACAGGAGGAGCACTTGGGTTTTCTGTGACCCAATTCATCCCTTCCACTCCGGTCTACGAAAACCCCGAGGTGGACATTTCTGAGCTAGAAAAGCAAGACGAGCTGGGGAGGTCTGCGCAGCCAGACAAAGTTGCTGAGCAGGAGAAGGGGAACGAGAAAGATTAGGCCTGACTTATCAGGATTTTCATTTCTGTTGTTTTGTGTTGGATATTGGGTTGATTTCCCAATTTAATTGACAATTTATATTTCTTAAGGATTTTTATATTTTATCCTTAATCGTGGATACTTAAATTATTTCCCTAGATTTTTTATCTCGGGATTTCATATACGACATGCTACTCTTAGAGATTTTTCTCCAAGATTTTCCAAATTAACGTCTATTTTTTCCCTGAAACTTGGTTTCGGGATTTTATAAACTTGGCTATTCTAGAGATTCGTTCCCAGAATTTATACTATATGATGGGATTTTTCACAGGGATCAATTTCCTCCGGAATTTATCACCAGAATCTATTTTATTCGCCATAGATTGACTTATTACATCAATGAAGAAAAAGAAAATTACTGAGCTGACAAGGATACTTTCTAAATTAATAGTATTTTCTCAGATTCTGGAAATTCCATGTTCTTGGAACAATTTTTCCATCTAAGCAAGATAGTCTGCAATAACCAGCTGAGGATACATCATCGACTTTATAAGGGCCCTCCCAGGATGGATCGAGCTTCCCAGTTTTCCCTACTCGGCTCGCTTCTACTTTTCTTAACACCAGGTCACCAACTTTGAACTGCTTACCCATTACCCTCTTGTTATAAAACCGAGCTGCTCCCTCTTTATATTTCGCATCTTTGAGTTGAGATCGTATCCTTCTTTGTTCCAATAAGTCAAGGTTTACTTGAAGTTCTTCTTGATTTTCTTCTTCTTGGAAGAGCAGTACTCGAGGACTAGGTAAGCCTATTTCAGGAGGGAGGACTGCCTCAGTATCGTAAGTGAGGAGATAAGGAGTTTCTCCTGTAGTAGTCTTGGGTGTAGTTCAGTAAGACCATAAGACCATCGGCACATTTTCAACCCAATCACCACTTGATCGACCCAAGCGTGTCTTCAAACCTTGCAAAATTATCCGATTCGTGACTTCTACCTGACCATTTGTTTGGGGGACTGAGGTGAACTTCTGTTTAATCCCCAGTGATTGGCACCATGATTTAAACGGCTCTTCCGAGAACTGTTTCCCATTATCTGAGATAATCACTCCCGGAATTCCATATCTACAAATGATATTCTTCCAGAAGAATTTGATCACATTTCTGCCCGTGATCAGCACTAACGGTTCTGCTTCTATCCACTTAGTAAAATAATCGATAGCAACTATTAGGTATTTGTACCGACCGGCCGCTTCTGGAAAAGGACAAAGGAGATCTATTCCCCACTGATAAAACGACCAAGTGGATGTTGAAGAATGCAGCGGCACCTGTGGAGTATGTGTCATCGCGGCATATTTTTGGCAATTTTCACAGGTTCTTATCACCTGCGCTGCATCTTCAAACATTGTTGGCTAAAAATAGCCGAGCAGGAGTGCCTTGTTTGCTAACATCCTAGAACCGATATGAGAGCTGCAGATTCCTTCATGGATCTCATATAATACATATTGAGCTTGTTCAGAGTCTATACATCTCATCAACGGCTTCAAATATCCTTTTTGTATAATACTCCGCCTTCCAGAACATACCGAGCAGCCCGCATCCGTATTCTCCGAGTTGTAGGCTTATCTTCTGGTAGATTCCCCGACCTTAAAAACTCAGCTATCGGGGTCATCCAATTCTCAGTAGTCTCCATGTTCATTACTTTCTTAGCGAAGATGCTTCGTGTAGGAAGTGTTTCCACTAGCACTTGCTTACTTAAATGTGAAGATGTCAAAGAAGCAAGCTTGCTCAGAGCGTCTGTTCTCCTATTCTGAGGACGAGATATCTTCTGGATGTTAAAAGACTCAAATTTACTCACCAAACTTCGTACAACCTCCAGGTATCTCTTCATTGTCGTTTCTTTAGTGGCATATCTCCCGGACATCTGTTCAACCACCAACTGTGAATCACTATAAGCTCTCACATGTTGAGCTCCTACTGATTCTGCTAACTTCAGCCCAGTGATCAATGCTTCATATTCAGATTCATTATTAGAAGCATTAAACTCAAACTTCAAAGCATATGCTAACTCATTACCTTCAGGACTGATTAATATTAGATCAGCTCCAGCTCTTTCCCCGGCTGAGGCTCCATCTACGAATAAATGCCACTCCTTTCCTGTGTTCGGTTGGATCACATTTATTGCTAGTGTTTCAACCTCCACGTCGGTATTCCGTCTGGGCATTTCAGCAATAAAGTTGCCAAAGCCTGACCTTTTATCGCCGTTCGTGGTTTGAAGCTAATATCATATTCACCGAGTTCAATAGCCCATTTAGATAGCCGCCCAGAAGTTTCTGGTCGGTATAAAGCTTGTCTGATAGGTTGATCCGTCAGGACACAAATTGAATATGCTTAGAAATAAGGCCTTAATCTCCGAGCTGCAAATAATAAAGACATAACCAACTTTTCGAATTCAGGGTACCTTTGTTCAGGTCCTTGCAGTGCTTTGCTCACGAAGTATACTGGCTTTTGTATCCCGTCATTTTCCTTTACCAAGACCGTGCTAATCGTGAACTCTGACACCGCCAAGTACAAGAATAAAGGTTCCCCTGGTGATGGCACGGATAGCGTGAGCAAGTGCCTCAAATGTTCTTTTAAAGCTTCAAAATGCTGCTGGCATTCATCATTTCATTGGAAATTCTTGGCAGATTTCAACAGTTTGAAGAAGGGTAAGCCTCTCTCTGCTGCTCGGGACAAAAATCTGTTCAGGGCTGCCATGCATCCTGTCAACTTCTGTACCTCCTTTATGTTCCGAGGAGCTTCCATTGCTATTATCGCCTCCAATTTTTTGGGATTGGCTTTAATGCCCCTTTTAGAAACGATAAAACCCAAGAATTTTCCCGAGCAGACGCCAAACACACACTTTTCAGGATTTAATTTCAGGCCGACCTGACGGAGCGTATCAAATGTCTCTCTTAGGTCATCTAGCATGCTTCCTTCCAATTTGATTTTTACAACCATGTTATCTATATAAACCTCGACATTCCGTCCAATCTGGTTCTGAAAGATCTGGTTGACCAATCGCTGATACGTAGCTCCAGCATTCTTAAGTCCGAAAGGCATTTTTTTGTAATAAAAAATTCCTTGATCAGTTATGAAAGCTGTCTTTTCTGCATCTGCTGGATTCATCAATATCTGATGATAGCCTTTGTACGTGATATAACATAATTCAGTATTTCCTAAAATATAGGGATAAGTCAAACCAAGGCGTAACCAATTCACAGTTCTCAAGGAGAAAAATGTGGAAATAACTTAACGGTAACTTAATTTATATTTTATATATGCGTGAATGTCATTTAAAGAGGATATAGAATTCTTACTGACTTAAGCATCGGAGTGGAACTCCCGGGGATAACCTCGGACTTTCCTCTAACGCTTATTTGTTTTACAGATAAGAACAAAATATATTGCTTGGAGCTCGGACTATTTCAGCTCGGCCATTTATTTCCAGAAGTACAAGTTTGAGCTTCATCAATTGGCGCCGTCTGTGGGGACCAGACAAAAGGTTCACACAACAAATTTATCATTGTGATGGCAAACACAAGATCAATGAGAGGAAATGTTCAAACTAGCAGGCGAGAAGGAGAAGGACAATCGTCACCATCTCACCAGAAGGAACCGGAAAAATCAAAACAAAGAGATAACCATATCACTCCTGAGATGATGAAAATATTTGTTGAACATTATGATCAAATGGAGGTCATGGTCAAGGAGGCCCGGAAGAAGAAAGATGATCAGCGAAAGGATCTAGGGAAGGTACCCCAGGTGATTCGTGGTGAATCCGATGAAGAAAACAAAAGGAAATCTGAGACACATCCGTTTTCCCGAACTGGAGGTGGGGAGAATGCAAACCGCGATAAGGGTAGAAATCCCGGGAAGAGAAGACCCAGGAGAAATAGCCCCCTATCAAAAGAAATCGCTGATATCCCTCTACATCCACGTTTTAAGTTACCACAACTGCAGGCTTATACCGGAGACACGGATCCTAACGATCATATTCACAGATTTGAATCCACAATGGATTTCTTGAAGGCACCAGAGGAAACAAAGTGCCAGGCATTTCCTACCACATTGGAAGGAAAAGCTCGCCTCTGGTATGAAGGCTTAAGGCCAAGGAGTGTGAATTCCTTTTCTCGATTATGTAATCTCTTCTTTAACCGATTTTTGCAGCGTAAGAAGTTTGATAAGTCTACGGCAGAGCTATTGAATCTTCGTCAGGGAGAAAGTGAGTCCCTTCGGAGTTATATGGGTAGATTCAATGACGAGAGTTTGCAGGTAAAAAATTGCTCGGAAGATGTTCTGGTCGGGGCATTTCTTAATGGGCTGCGTCCCGGATGTTTTTACGTAAAAATGGCTACTGATCCACCGACTGACATGGAACAATTAATAAACCGAGCAGAAAGGCATGCAAAGGGAAAAGAGGCCGACCAGAAGAAAAAAGATAACGAGAAACGTGGCATTAAGACTCGAGATGAGGTGAAAAGGAGCAAAACTGTAGATAAACGAGCTCGGGTTTTTGACCGCCTCAACTTTTCACGAAGGACAACCGACCTGAGACTTCTGGGAGACTATCCAAATGGGCTATAGAGCTCGGAATTTCCTGGTCGGTATATTCTCAATATCCCGACGTGCAGCTACTCGACCCTTTTTCCTGAAGGGGCAGGTCGAAAAAATAGGGAAATTAGACCTCCGATGGGAAGGCCCCTACAAAGTGGTGAATGTCTCTTTGAAAGGCTATTGCACGCTGTTAAAAATGGATGGGAAATCGATCCCAAGAACTTGGAATTTTTAGAATTTGAGGAAGTATTACTAGTAGAATGTTCTTTACTTATGATGTAATAAGTTGATTTTTCTTTCAATAAAGCTTTTGCTGTTGTTATAGCAATTCCGGAGAAGAAGATCTCTGTGAAAATCTATTAAACAGCTATGAAAATTCCCGAGGTGAATTCCTTGTGAAAAGTTACGAGGAAACGAAGAAACTTCAAGAAAGGAAATTTTTGAATTAATGTAATCTCCGAGAAGAATCTCCGACAAGAAATACTGAGCCGTGTAAAAGTACCGAGAAGGAATTCTCAAGAAGGTATTACCGAGAAGAAATTCTGGGAAACAAAATTCCCGAAAAGAAGTTATGATAAACTTTAGAAAAACAAAGAATGGACTTTTAGCTCGGATTTCGGATAAATCCTCAGCTCGGATTTCGTATAAATCCTCAGCTCGGATTTCGAATAAATCCTCAGCTCGGATTTCGAATAAATCCTCAGCTCGGATTTCGAATAAATCCTCAGCTCGGATTTCGAATAAATCCTCAGCTCAGAGGTCAGATAACTCCTCAGCTCGAATTTCGAATAAATCCTCAGCTCGAAGGTCAGATAACTCCTCAGCTTGGATTTCGAATAAATCTTCAGCTCGGATTTCGGATAAATACTTAGCTCGGATTTCAGATAAATCCTCAGCTCGGATTTCGAATAAATCCTCAGCTCGGATTTCGAATAAATCCTCAGCTCGGATTTCGAATAAATCCTCAGCTCGGATTTCGAATAAATCCTCAGTTCGGATTTCGAATAAATCCTCAGCTCGGAGGTCGAATAACTCCTTAGCTCGGTCATAAAATTCTTTAACACTGGAGGTCGGCAAAATCCTTAGATCGGTCATCTTTTGAGGGAACTTGGACAGTGATATGACTCGGGATAAATGATAGGTTCCGATGAATTAGAATGTTCTTCAGAAGACATACTTGATGAAGGATGAAACCTTGAAGGAAATTCTGGAGGTGGTGAAGAAAACAGGACGAAAGGATCAGGGAGATTAGCTCGGAAATATCTGGATGTTATTGTCAGGTCGGAATTAAAATATTTATACCGACCTGAGGAGGTATTGATATAACATAATTCAGTATTTCCTAAAATATAGGGATAAGTCAAATCAAGGCGTAACCAATTCACAGTTCTCAAGGAGAAAAATGTGGAAACAACTTAACGGTAACTTAATTTATATTTTATATATGCGTGAATGTCATTTAAAGAGGATATAAAATTCTTACTGACTTAAGCATCGGAATGGAACTCCCGGGGATAACCTCGGACTTTCCTCTAACGCTTATTTGTTTTACAGATAAAACAAAATATATTGCTTGGAGCTCAGACTATTTCAGCTCGGCCATTTATTTCCAGAAGTACAAGTTTGAGCTTCATCAATACGCATCAAGAAAACATAACATTTCGAAACCAATTATTGCACTGATATTCTGATCAATAGAAGGCAACGGGTAACAATCTTTGGGGCAGGCTCGATTCAGGTCGGTGAAATCAACGCACATACGCCACCCACCATCGACCTTTTTTACCATAACCGGATTTGCTATCCAGGTCGGGTATTTGACTTCTCCCAAAATCCCAACCTCCAGTAGCTTTTTTACCTCCTGTTGAATAACATGTTTGTGGTCGAGTGCAAAACTCCTTTTCTTCTGTTGCACCGGTTTGATGTCAATGTCAATATTAAGCGAGTGGGTTATTAATTCTGGCGAAACGCCCCCCATCTCCTTTGGATCCCATACAAAGATGTCACTATATTCCAAAATAAGCTGTAACAGGCCCTTTTTAATCTGAGCAGGAATATTTTTACCGATCTGGATGGTCCTTCCTGGTTTTGAAACATCTATTGAAACTTTTACTACTTCATCATCATTGAATTCAAAATCTACACTCTTTTCGGGATGCTGTTCCCGAATTTTCAGTGGACCCTTGATTCCTGCTTCTCCGTGTACACAATTTACTCGGAGTTCTCGGGTAAATTGGTCTTTCCCCCTCATTGCTATCATGTAACACCTTCTTGCCGCGTCCTGGTCTCCCCTGATCACTGCGATTCCCGACCTAGTAGGGAATTTCATCACCAAGTCATAAGGTGACCAGATTGCCTTTAACTTCACCATCGTTGTTCGGCCTAAAATAACATTGTATGGAGATGACGATTTTACCACTGCGAAATCTGAATACACTGTCTTGTTCATTGGATATTCACCTATGGTGACCGGTAATGTGACTATCCCCATAGGTTGAACAGTCTCTCCGGAAAATACGACCAGCGGAGTTGGACTCCGCCGGAGCTGTTTGGAATCCGCCTCCAGTTGTTCAAAAGCATCAATATAAAGGATATCCACCGAGCTCCCGTCATCTACATAGACACGATGTACCAACTTGTTGGCAATGTTGGCCTTGATAATTAAGGCATCCGAATGGGGAAACTTAGTGGGTACTGCATCTTCTTCAGAAAAAGTGATGGTTTCTGAAGACTTAAACTTTTTCCCAACTGGTTCCTGCTTGGGCACTCGTCGACATCAATTTTTCCGAACCGAATTACTTTCTCCTCCTTCTAGACCACCCAGAATGGCATGAACTTCTCCTATAGTGTCCCGAGCAGGTGGATTGTTATTGGGTCGATGACGCTTCTCTTCATTCCGGGCGTTTCTTCCAAATTGTGGTCGGTAAGGAGATTGCCTATCTGCTGATCGACCTCTTCGTGCCACATTATAAGTCGTTTTAACAAACTCCTGCAAATATCCCTCTCGGACGCAATCCTCAATTTCCTTTTTAAGGTCGGTACAATCCTCTGTGTCATGCCCGTGTTGCTGATGGAAATTACAAAAGAGATCTCTATTGCGTTTATGATTAGGGGCATTCATTTTCATAGGAGACTTCAGGATTCCCTGCTTTCCCACAATAGCTAGGATCTCTGATCGGGACCTGTTGATGGGAGTAGTTATTCTGTCTCTCAGTGTCAACTCTGCAGCGCGTCGTGGTGGGTTAAGGTGATAGAATAATTTAGCCCGTTTCTCTAAACCCACATTCCTCTTTCCTTCATCCCGAACTCTTACTCCTCGCTTTTCATTGTCCTGCTTCCGCTGATCTGCCTCTTCTCCTTTGGCGTATTTCTCAGCTCGGTCCATAAGCTGCTTCATATCACATGGCTGATCAGTGGCCATTTTGGTATAAAAACGTCTGGGTCGTAAGCCATTCAGAAATGCGCCTCCAGAACATCCTCTGAACAATTCTTCACTTGTAGGCTCTCATCGTTAAAACGGCTCAGGTAACTTCTGAGGGATTCACTGTCTCCTTGTCGAAGATTCAATAACTCTGCCGTAGACTTGTCAAATTTCTTTCGTTGTAGGAAATGATTGAAGAAGAGATCACACAATTGGGAAAACGAATCCACGCTCCTTGGTCTTAAACCTTCATACCAGAGGCGAGCCTTCCCTTCTAGAGTAGTAGGAAAAGCCTGGCACTTTGTTTCCTCTGGTGCCTTCAAGAAATCCATCATGGATTCAAATCTGTGAATATGGTCATTTGGATCTGAATCTCCAGTGTAAGCTTGTAGTTGTGGTAATTTGAACCGGGGTGGTAACGGAAAATCAAAAATCTCCTGGGATAAAGGGCTGTCCCTCCGGGGCCTCCTTTTCCCGAGATTATTACCCGGATCTCGATTAACATTTTCTCCACCTCCAGTTCTAGGAAAGGGCTGAGTCTCAGACCTCTTGTCATTTTCTCCGTCAGACTCATTTTGGACCACCAGGGGTGTTTTTCCTCGATCTTTCTGATGATCCTCCTTCTTCTTACGAACTTCTTTGACCATAGCTTCCATTTCATCATAATGTTCTGCAAAGATTTTCATCATCTCAGGGGTAATGCGGTTCCCCTCTTGTGATGACTTCTCAGGATCTTTCTGATGAGAAGGCGATGACTGTCTACCCTCCTCTCGCCTGCTAGTCTGAGTAGCCCCTCCCCTCGACCTTGTGTTCGCCATCCAAATGTAATTCTTGTGGTGAGAACTTTTTGTACTTGTTCCCACAGACGGCGCCAATTGATGAAGCTCAAAACTGCACCTCGAGAACTTTAGAACCGAGCTGAATTTGTACCGAGCTCCAAGCAATAAAATCTGTTCTTATCTGTAAAACAAATAAGCGTCAGAGGAAATTCCGAGGTAGTCCCCGGGAGTTCCACTCCGATGCCTAAGTCAATAAGAGTTCTATATTTTTTTCTTAATGCATTCATGTATATATCAAAAGTGAGTTTTGTTACCGTTAGACTACCTTCCACCTTTTTCTCCTTGAGCTGTGTTCAATTGTTATAACTGCTTTTGACTTATCCCTACGTATTAGGGAATATTTGAATATTTGTTACATCACAGATCATGAGACATCTTGGATTTGGTGAAATCTGGATAGACATAGTTTGGAGGCTGATCTCAAATGTCTGGTTCTCAATACTGATTAATGGGAGAAGTCATGGCTGGTTCAAAGGCTCTAGAGGACTGAGGCAAGGGGACCCCATTTCCCCTCTGTTGTTTGTCATAAGTGCAGAATATTTGTCTAGAATCCTTAATAGCAAGGTGGAGAAAGGAATGGAATTTCGTACTCCTAAAGGCTGCCCTAGAATTACTCACCTTGCTTATGCGGATGATGTGATCATTTTCTCATCTGCGAAACCACAGGCCATTAGAAGGATAATGGAAAACCTCAAACATTATGAAGAGGTCTCGGGGCAGAAGGTTAGTGTGGGCAAGAGTAGCTATTTAGTGCATGACAGAATGCATATCTCTAGGAAACACCTCATAGGAAGTATAACTAAGTTCTCCAGGAATTCCTTTACACTTCAAGAGGATACTGGCTGCCCACTTTGACTGCCTCCTGGATAAAATCAGTAAGAAAATAGAGGGTTGGAGCTCAAAATTTCTATCTTTAGGGGGAAGAATCACTTTGATTAAAAGTGTTTTATCGTCCATTCCGGTGTATACTACCATGAGTATTAATCCACCTAAGAAGGTCCTTAATCAGATAGAGTCCTTGCTTTCTAATTTTTTGTGGTCAGCTGCAGGAAAAGAGTCTAGACGCCACTGGGTAAGCTGGAGGGAACTATGTTTAACCCAAGAGGAGGGAGGGGTAGGGTTAGAGATCTTAATCACCTTCTCCAAGCTCAGTCCATGAAGCTGTGGTGGAGGTTCAGGCAGAAGGACACTCTATGGTCCAAGTATTTATGGCTTAAGTACTGTGGAAACACCCATCCTAGCCTGGTTCAGTGCCGAAGGGTAGACTCTCTCACTTGGAAAAGGTTACGCAACATAGCTCATTTAGCAGAGGAAAGTCTCCACTTTCAGTTAGGAAAAGGGGACTGCAGCCTATTCTATGATAAATGGAGCCCCAGAGGTAGACTTGCTGAGATTCTGAATTGCCAAGGTAATAACAACGTTTCTGAAATTCTAGGCCCCAATAGGTGGGATATGCAAAAAATAGGAACTTCCTTCCCTCACATCCCAGTGTCCATCTTCAAGGAAATTCCAGCTGGAAGGCATGAATCAGATAAATTAATCTGGAACCTTACAGCTGATGGGAAGTTCAACATCAAATCTGCCTATACTCAGGTAAGGGGTATAAGAGGTCCTACTCATCCATTTACAAAGCAGCTGTGACTTCAGCTTAAGGCGCTCAAGTTTGCGTCATTAATCTGGTGCCGACGGGTGCGTCTCCCTACAGTGCGCCCTTCCTTGAATTATTCGGTCATGTTTTCCCTTTATACACTATTCCAATAAGCTTATCATAGCCCACCTTAACTTAAGGCAAAGAAAAGATTGGAACTCCTCAGTGATCCCAGTTAAGTTTTCATTTCTCATGCTTCGACTGATTAGTAACAAAATTCCATTGGGCCCCAACCTCCATAAGGTAGGTATTATAGGCCCCTTTGTTTGCCTCTGGTGTAGAGCTCATGAGGAATCTTTAAATCATTCACTGGTTTCATGCTACTTTGCCAATAAAATCTGGAGAATTTTTGAGGCGGAAATTGGAATACTCTGCCATTCGCACTCATTGGCAGGGATTCTGAACAACTGGTGGATGGATAGAAGGGGTTCTGTGGCCAGGTTATTTCTTCTGAGAGCAGTTCCTCTTACTATTTGTTGGCATTTATGGAAACTAAGGAATCAGATGACTTTTGAGAATTCTAAGCCTAACTTAGAGGGGATTGTGGGGAACATTTTTAGTTCAATTAAAGAACTCCTCCATCTTAAATTTCAAGTGAGTCAGGTAATGAGGCTCGAATGGAAGGAGTTTTGGTTCTTTGGCTTGAAAATCAGGTGGCAGACAGTTTTGCAATGCATTAAATGGAACCCTCCTGACCAGGCATACACCAAGATCAATTTTGCTGTGGCTAGGGGAGAGGATTCATGGAGAGCTGCAGGGATCTCCAGAAATTCCCAGGGGTATCTTCTTTTCCCTCTCCCTATTTTTCGATCTCCCCTGACTATTTCAAGATTACAGGTGGAAGCATTAGCAGGCCATAGTTATATATGCAGAGCCAAAGATGCAGGAATGGTTAATATTGTTCTCGAGTCTGACTCAAACATACTCCAGCTAAATCAGGCTACATGAACGGGCTGGCAGTTTTGGCAGGCCCTAACAGACATTAAAAAATTAGCCATAATGTCCAAGGTCCCAAAGGAAGCTAACAGTCCAGTAAGATTCCTAGCTACGCAGCCAGGAGCACAGACTTCTCCTAGATTTTACTCTTTGCTCAAGATGGACAGAGCACAAACTCCAGTCCTGGTGTTAAAAAAAAACAATGGATACTGGATGCAGGGGGCAAATAACTGACTGCATAATGAACTGTGCTGTCCACAGATGGTCTTCTAAATTTCAGGTACGCTTCACTAACTTATCGACATGGCTCTAACCTGCTGGTGTTTGGGTTGGATTTCCAAATCTACATACACGGCCTCCATCTGCTGTAGTTAGGATGGTTTGCCTAATTTGTATAAGTGTGTATGTATACTTTAGAAATTGTTTCTGGGAATGCTTGCTTTTTGCTGTTCTGTTTCACTTTGTGCTGGGGATATCAGAGACAACTATTGCCTATGCAAATAGCCTGCCATTTTCAACAAGGACTCCCAAGTTAGCAGAGTACCTTAAGCTGGAGTTCGTTTAATGGAGGACAAGACTGTGGCATATGGAACTTGCAATCAAAATATGGGCTGCCCTATGGAACTCAGTGAAGATGTTGAATTTAACATGCCTCAAGTCATATCAAGTTGGCCACAGTGCTAGTATAGATTATGGTGTGCGCTGGCTTAGTGATGTGAATATCTGTGTTGATGTCCCAAATACTAGGGACCTTTTGTCACTCCTTATAATTAATGGAGTTTTTTGTATTGTATATTAGAACAATAGGGGAGAACATGAATGTAAATGGAGGAAGTACTCCAAGTTTATCTCTCTTAAATACCCTTTTGAACCTTGACCCATTAGGGTATGTAAATGGGGCTAGGTTCAAGGGGTTCTCCGGTGATTTTAGGGTATATCCTTCACCCACCAAAGCATCTAATAAAATAGGGAGTGGCGACCCACCTCATAAGGAGGTTATGCCAAACTAAAAAAAAAAGGATCTGGGTATTATTTATGGCTAGTTTGTAATGTGTGATTAGACAATAAGAAAAATATTATGTCTCACTAAATATTAAGCATCCATTGTATGGTGATATGATGATTATTTCCTTTGTCCATGGCTTATGTATCAACAAGAAGGGGTAGAAAGCTTTTTTAGGCGTGGCTTGTCGTATGGACAAAAGTAGTTTGAAATGGTTAGTGTGTGGAGATTTTAACACCATAATAATCTCAAAAGAGAAGTAGGAAGAAAGGTTCCAATTAATATAGAGAGGCTGCTGATTTTATCAGGTTCATAGAGAACAAAGAACTAATAGATGTAGGATATTTTGGAGCAAAGTTCACATGATGCAATAACTGGAAGAGCTGTAGTGAATACAGAATAGAACTAGAATTTAGAAAAAAGAAGGTAAATGAGGCATTGGCCTTGTGGAATAAGTTGAAGGTGGGTAACATTTTTTTCCAAAATTCAGGCGGTAGAAATTATTGTGCAACAAACAGAGAGAAAGCTAGAGATGGCCAGTGGTAGCAATGCTAGAGAACTGAATATAGCCAAGGTCAAGTGGAGTTACACCTAGTTTTGAAGGATGAAGAAATATTTGAAAGCAGATGGCACATAAAAAATGGTTGGCTGAGAGAGATGCTAATACCAAATATTTTCATTCAAAGTAAAACAAAGGCAAGTGAAATCCTTCATTCACTCTATTATGAATAATATGGGGTAGTGTGGCTATGGGATCAGAAGGCCATAAGAGATTCAAGTGTATACTTTTTTCAGAACCTACTATTTCTGAGCTTTTTTGAACTTTAAAACTCCTGAAAAATTTAGTCAGATACTCCCTCTATTTTTTTCTAATTTAAAAATATTTAGGTGTTTTGAGTATATGCATGTAAATAACGAAAAATTAGCTGCTAACAGTAAAAAGTATATTTTCCTTTGTTATGTATCTAGGCTAAAAGCAGTGGCGGATCCAAAAATCATGATTTGAGGGGGGTAAAACTACATAGTAGAAGTTATATTTTAATTTTAGGGGTGCAAAATTCTAATTTTCTTAAGGATTCAATTGAATTTTTTAAAATTTTTAAACGGATCTAGCATAATTTTTCAAATCTCTACCCCCCGCACACCCCTAGATCCGCCCCTGGCTAAAAGTATATTCACTTTGGTGTTTTGATCCAAGTTACTTAAATTTATAATTAGTATAGATAATTAGTAGAGATGTTGCTTTTGATGAGATATTTATGTTACATTTGAACACATTGTACTTTATTTCTTATGATACAAAAGCAAGTGGAGGTTCAACTGGGAGTTCTAATCCTTTTCTGCCGAATTCCTCTACAATTCACTCAGATTCAATTGAATTGGAGTTCAACTTAGAAGAGAAAGAATATTTCATAGATAAAGACAAACTAATAAGAGAAATTTATCAACCACAAAGATATACAAATTTAGTTGCTTATGCTTTGTTAGTTACACAGAAGACTGATGGTGATGGTGAACCATTCACATATAGTAAAGCAGTTCCTGCTGTCGATTCAAGGAAATAGCTGTTTGCAATAAATGAAGGAATTTAGTCTATAAGAATGATACTTGCGTTCTTGTAAAGTTGCATTAAGGACAAAAAAATTGTTGGATATAATAGATTTTCAAGAGAAAAGAAGGTATTCCAAGGGTTAAAGATACAAGGTTGAAGGCAAGATTGGTTGTGAAGTGTTATAGTCAGGTTCAAGAAATTGATTTTAATGATGTGTTCTCACTTATTGTTAAGCATAGCTTTATTCAAGTTTTACTTGTCTTGGTTGTCATGTATGATTTGGAGTTAGAACAACTCAATATTAAGACAACTTTCTTGCATAATAAACTTGAGGAACAAATATATATGAAGTAACCTAAGAGATTTGTAATTAAAGATAAGAAAGATCATGTTTGCATATTAAATAAATCCTTGAATACACTAAAGAATTCTCCCAAATAAGGGTATAAGAGGTTTGATTCGTTTATGTTAGGTGATGGGTATTTTTGAAACATGTATGATAAGTGTGTTTACTTCCTAAAGTTAAATGATAGCTCTTGTATTTATTTATTGCTATATGTTGACATGCTCATTACGGCCAATAACTTTTCAAAATTTCATTTTTTGAATGACCAATTGAGTAGTGAATTTGAAATGAAAAGTTTGAAAACAACTAAAAAGATTCTTGGCATAGAGATTAAAAGAGATCGAGAAGTTGATAAATTGTATTTGATCTAGAAAAATTACTATAATGTTTTGGAGAGATTTGGTATAAAAGTGATAAACTAGCTAGTATTCCTCTTCAAAGTCATTTTTTACTTTCAGCTACTCAGTCACCGAAAACAGATGGGGAGAAAAAGTATATGACATGTGTTCCATATTCGAGTGCAATTAGTAGTATTATATATGCAATAGTTTGTACTTGTCTGGATATTTCTCAAACAATCAATGTGGTTAGTAGATATATGTTTTGTTCAAGAAAAGAGCATTGGCAAACTGTAAAGTGAATTTTCAAATATTTACGTGGTACTTTATATGTGTGTTTAGTCTTTGGAAGGAGCAATAATACCTTGGTTAGTTTTGTGGACTCGTACTATATTAGAGATTTTGATAAAAGAAGATTACTCACAAGATATGTATTTTGCATTGGTAGTTCTAAGATTAGTTGGAAGGTTACTCTACAACATGTTGTTACTTTGTCTACTATTGAGCTAGAATATATGGTTGTAATTGAGGCAATTAAGGAAGCTCTTTAGTTGAAGGGTATATATAGTGATTTGAGCCAACTTTAAGGTTTAGTTACTATCCATTGTGATAGTCCAAACTCTATATATTTGATTAAAGATAAAAAGTATCATGAGAGAACAAAACATGTTGACGTAAAATATATATCACTATATTCGTGAGGCTATTGCTGATAGAAATGTCTCTACTCAAAAAATCAGTACTAAAGACAATCCTAATTATGTGTTTATGAAAAACTTCTTCCAGTTTTTAAGTTCAAACAATGTTTATATTTGATGGATATTTTTCATTGTGAAATTATGCCCTTTGGGGCTTTCATGAAGAATGTGAAGATACTTTGCTACTAAAAATTTGCCTTGAAACACAAGGCAATGTGGAGATTAGCTAGATTGTGTCCTCTATTTGAAAACTTTTATATAGGAAACAAACTTTTTGTGTCATATTTAGGTACAAATGCACTTTGTCCTGCATCGTTATGTTAAGAACCTAGAACTTTTCTTATGGTCATAAATAAACCTTTTTTATCATTGAAGATTAAAATACAACAACCTGATGTTTCTGATGAAATTCCTTTAGCAATCGAGCTTCCTAAAGAAATCCCAAATGCCCCTATCAATATAGAATCGGGAACTAGCAAAAGGCTGATTTCGGAGGCTACTAATGTGATGATAAGTTGGGACGGAGGGGAACCGTTCGGCTTGAATAAACTCAGTCCCAAGACGGATTTAGGAATCCTACAAGCCATTCCAACGATTGTTTGGGACGAAGGGGAATCGTCGAACATACATAAAGTCAGCTCAACGTCGAATTTAGCAGCCCTACAAGCCATCCCAAAGGAATCAGAATCGGAGGAAGATGGGGAAGATTGATGGACAGAGAATAGCTTTGAGGAGGAACCACAAGACGAGCTAAACAAGTTCCTCGATAAAATGGAAAGATGCCAGAAGCCAGCCAAACAAACGAAGTTCATGGAAGCCTTAGTGAGCCCCAAAGCTAATCTCGCATCGGGGAGGAAACTTAGGGAGCGCAACCCCTTCATATGCTATTCGGAACCTAAGAGGTGGAACCTCAGGTGAGACATGTATGCACTAATTACTGGAGTTTAGATCAGCAAGCTGATTGCTTGCATATGGTGAAGGCCCCTGATTACTGGTGTTAGATCAGTTTGATTACTGGTGTTAGATCAGTTTGGCCATATGATATATAAGGCTCCGTTTGGAAAGCCAAAATTTATATCTATCTGTAATTGCAAAATAAATCACGTTTGGCCTCCGCATTCCTCTGCGTTTGCAATTGCGATCGTAATAAACTGTACAGTAAAAATTAACCAAGTCTATTATTAAAATAATAAACAGTAATTTGAGTGTCGGTGGTAAGAGCTTTATTGCCTTTTCTTCCTTTTCTTTCTTCTCTTCCTTCTCTGTCTTTTCTTTCTTTTCTCATCTTCTCCTTCAGCAATTCTTCAGCAAAAGCGGATCCCTGTGAAATTACCCAACAACTGGAGCTGTGAGTAGCCCACAACTGAAAGAGCTAAGTGAAAGAGCAACTGATTTTCTGAGCTTTGAGACTAGATTCCGATTGCAAATCGTGGAAGATCCGACCTCAAGATCCAGCACCTAATCCCCTGGCTTCAAGAGTGAAATCACCCACCGAAGAGAGCTACGATCTGAACTCTGAGAAGCAGACCATTGCTACAAAGGCTATGCTTTCCGGCCGGACTTGAACAGCAGAAGTAGAAGAAAACTAGACCAGCGATTTGATGTTGTATTGCTGCTTGTTTGACCTCTGAATTTTGTTAAAAAAAAAAGGGAAAACAAAAAGGTCAGTAAAAAAAGCATGTGAGCGTACATTTCACATGTAAATAAGCGGGTCCCACTCTTTTAAATAATTAATTATATAACAATATATAAAATAATCAATATACATATAATAATAATATTTTCTATACACAATATTCAATAAATTTACCAAATTTATCTATCCAAACACATCTAATCATTTTATAAACATTCCTTTCTCATTACAAATCCCAATAAAATCTTTTCATAAATAAAACCAAAAAACACCTGACAGCCTAAAGTCGTATCAGCTCAATTTTATCCTAAACTACTAATGTAGTAGTAGTGAGAGGGATCGTATCCACAGGGAAGGGGATGGTTCAAGAACTCAGAATTTGCTCTCAGATTGTCACGAAAGAAACAAAACTAAACACTAACTTGTAAAGAATCAAATGCAACAAATAAAGTGTAAAAACAGGAAGAGAGTGGATGCTCTAGAGTATTTCCACCAGTTGAATGCACATTAGGCCATGATTGCAATGCTCTTGACACACAAGTAAAACAATGAGGAGATCTCTATTGCCCAGGAGGCTAGCTAACACTTAGCATGGCGACCACAGTGTTTTTTATATTCCTTAACATTCCACTTTTCCCATGGCGAGGCCTAAGTAGAATGGATTCAACCGGCAATGCCTCAACTCTCCAAAGTTAGCAAATCTAACATGCAATTCCTAGGAACTCCCATGGCGAGACCCGACCTAGGTATGAATGCCTTCGTTGCTATCTCAAAGAGTTTCTTCAACACTTTTTCCTAAAGTTTCATTCCTTTGAAGTTTCCCATGGCGAGGCCTAAATCTCAGTAATGAATTGATCGGCTAAGATAAGTGTAAAGACTCAGGAAATCACTTTCAAGTTCTCATCTCACGCAATTCTCACAGATATTGGTAAAATCTCACTTCGACTCAGCATGGCGACCACAATCAAAGTTCAATTCATTCAATAAAAGTGTGAATTCATGATACTTAACAAGATTCAATCATTAAAATCACATATGATTTCATCCTTAAGGAATTATGTCAATTGCATAGCTTTGCATAGTCTAATTATACATTTAACCGGTTGAAAATCTAGAACATGAGAGATCTAACCATAGAACTCCATTACCAATTCACGATCAACAATTTCGAACTTGAAACAATTCATTTTCAATAAATGGAAAGAGTTTACCAATTGAATTCTTCCAAGAGCTTCCTTAATTGATATAAGAATTACAATGATCGAAGCAAATCTTTGATCGGAATAGAAAATGGAGCTCAAAAGCTAGAGAGAGAAACTAGAGAGAGAAAGTAGATCTTCAAATTTATTCCCGCTCTCTCTAGATCAAAAGTTGGTTACCAAAATCAAAACCTAACTAATGGAATGAATAATAGTCTCCGGGATCTCAAGTCTCCCTTCCATATTAGCTACACCTCCTATATATAGAGTAGTAGAAATGTAGCTAATACGCTAACTAAAAATATCTAGAGATATTACAAAAGTGTCCTTGAAAGGAAGAACCAAAATCAGCCCAAAAATGTGAAAATTCGAAGTTGGAAAACTTTTCCCAGCAATCCAGCGCCTTCAGCATCAAGTTTCAGCGCCTTTATCATCCTTGCCATTCTTCCTCGCGCCTTCACTGCTCAGAGCTCCAGGTGAAGAAATCAGAGTCACTTCACGCCTTCAAGCCATTCAAAATCACGCCTCCAGCAACTCCGCGAACATTCACTCAGTCTAGCCTTCATGAGATCACGCCTTCCTGCCCCGTAGCTTCACGCCTTCATCCGTCCTGAAAATCAAAACTTCCGAAGTTAAACACTTAGCTATTTTTCTGGAAACTCAAGCATAAAACACTTCTTGGCAGCAACTTCCCACCAAGATTTGATCATGATGCACTATGAATTAGGGAAAACTTAAAACATGAAAGTCGTAACACTTTGTCTTAGCTCTCCATAGCTACTTAAAACACCCAATTTGGAGCTAAGACGAGGAAGTTACGACAAAATCAATGCAGTGCAACAAAGTTGAAAAACATCATGGAACAACCTTCAAACACTTAGCCATTAAAAACATCATAAAAAAAACAAGTTAAAGCAAGTAGCCTACGACATGTCGTAGGCAAAATGTTCTTGCTCCAAAATTGTCGTAGGCCAAAAATCCTCCTTCCAAAAATTGCCCACGACAAAAAGTTTTTCCTTCAAGAATGGTTTACGACATGTCGTAGGCCAATTTCTTCTTTCCTATGCTCACTGACGCAAGGTGATAAGTTGTGCTCAAGTGGTGTGGCAAGGTGAACGAGTGGTGTGCCAAGGTGCCAATGTTGTGCCAAAAGTGTGCCAATGATTTGTGTGTAGTGGATGCTTAAGTAATGTCCATGTCCTAGCTTGGTAGTATGAAAACAAGTGAAATGAGTGTGAAGTAGTTGTGAAGTGATGGTGGTGCCCAAGATATGTATTGTGATGGTGTGCCAAGGAGTCTGAATGGCGTGCCAAGAATGTGCAAATGTCGTGCCAAAGTGAACAAGTGAATGCTTGGCAAGGTGTTGCTTGGCAAGGTGTGGCAAAGTGCTTGCCGTGATGTGCCAAAGTGTGCCCTTGAGCTCAGCATTTTGGTGCAAGTGTGTACAAGTGTTACGCATACATGTGAGTAACAAGTAGGCACCAAGTGTGACATCAAGCTGTGTAAAATAAACAACCATCGAGTGCAACAACTTCAGCTCAAAGATGCAAGGAAAACACAGGCAAAGATACTTGGAACTTTTTACCTCTCAAATTCTGAAAACTTACAAACCGTCTCCTTCCAACCACGATTTGGCCCTGATTCACTGCGAACTGGGAAAAACCTAAAACACGAATATTGTAGCCCCAAGTCTTAGCTTTCCACAGCATTTTGAATCATCCAAATCGGAGTTAATATGAGAGAGTTATGACCGAAACACTGAGGCGTGGCAAAACTGGATTTTAAGCCTACGACATGTCGTGGAGCAAACTTCCATTCCTCTTAAATGGCCTACGACATGTCGTAGGCCATTTTTCGTCCTTCCAAGATTGGCCTACGACATGTCGTAGGCCAAACTTTTGTTCTCAAAGTTTGTCCACGACATGTCGTGGGCAAATTTCTTGCTTCAGCAAAACTTCCTTCTTCTATGCAGAATTCGTGTGTCTGCAGCTCTGAATCAGACTTCGTGGTAAACATAAAAGGTTTCGAACTTTCTCTTGGCTTTCCATTTGTTCAAGAATCAGCATCATTGGAGGTCTGTAGCTCAAGATATGTTCATTCTACCAAAATGTGGCAATATGAAATCAAAGATGAAAACCTGGAGTAGCAATTGCAAAGTTGCCCCCGTTTCTCATACTTGCACACAGAATTAGAAGAATGTTAAAACATAAGAAATAAAGTAAGCTCAAAGAGCTTTCCCGAACATCCAAGATCTCCTAATTTGGATAAGTATGGAAAGAGTTATACCCAAAACAAGTTGCACTAACATTCTGCGCAAACCCTAATTTGGCCAAATAAGCTCATTTCAGTTTTTCTTAAATTCTCATTCACCATTCTCATTGTTTCAAACTCTAAACCTTGTCATTTGACACCAAGCATATATTTTCCTCATTTTAACAACATTTTTGGTCTTTTTCACCATTTAAACACTATGAGTTGCAAACCACATAAACACACAATATAGCACATTGCACCACACATTTGCATGAAAATCAAGGCAAAAGCCAAGTGAAATAATACATTTAAGTTGGTATAAAACCAACTTATCAAATTCCCCCACACTTGAACCTTTGCTTGTCCTCAAGCAAAGACACAAAACGAAACCATTTAACTCAATCACAAAACCATGCCACATACACACCATGCTTTGAACTCCTGATAGGGAAAAGAACACTGCCCTATCCATTTCAACACCATTCATAATAGCTTGGCCTCAAGCAAATTGTACACTCAAAACTCATTTTTATCACCCGTATTTAACACATTTGTCCATTCATCCACAATGGCCACATCCAAGTCCAACAAAACATTTTTCCACACAAGAATTCATTCCAAAGTTTCTGGCACCAAGCCTTCAGATTTCAGCACAAATTATCAACTAAGGCACAATGAATAAAGACCAACATGCCACGCGTGCAAGTGTGTGCTGAGGAACATGCACTTCATCTATTCCCTTGCTATACACCATCTAGTTGTCTCACTCATTCAATACAAGCCTATCTCCTTAGCCACACTCATGAACATGCAGTCACAAGATCCATGGTATCCTATGCGCACACAGCTCTATGGGACATTGCCCTTATTAAGCACATTAGTGCATTTGTGATACTCATTGGTACCATTTGCCTGGGTATTTTGGCTGTTTTTTCCCTTTAATCATTTGCCAGGTTCTTGTGGCTTTTTCCTTCCCAGATGCCAAAAGGCTTTTTCTTCCATGTCTTCTCTTTTGCATGCACATGTTCATAAGAGTTTCAAGTTGATTAACATGCACGAACTCTGGAAACATCCAGACAAATGCATAGCAAGAAGAGTAAGCTTCCATACACCTACCTCCTGTGTCATTTAGGTTTGCATGACATATCTATCTTTCCTTAACATCGGGCTTTAGCCAGCAAAATGTACCAATTTTCTCAAACTTAGGACCAGAAACAAAAAATTTTCACATGCAAACTCAAAAAGATTTAAGTGATGAACTTGAATTAAGCCATAGTGAACTAAGAACAAAGTTTCAAATACATGTGTGATATTAACTTTATAGTTCACACACTCAAACTTTTGTCACCCTCCTCAACACACACCAACACTAACATCATATTTCATTGACACACAACACAACTCGTGCTCACCAAAGCCATCACTTATTCACAAAGTTCAAAAATTTCACCAAAAACATTCAAAATGAAAATTTGCACAAAATTTGCACAAAAAATGAAAAACACAACATATACCAAGTATAATATGCAAAAACTCAAAATAACACAGCAAAACTTAAAAGTAACATACTTTGCATCACATAGCACAAAAGAAATTTCCATAACAAAAAGTAAGCATATCAGGTCCAAAAGACACAAATCATAGCAAACATTCCCTCCCCCACACTTAAAACTTACATTGTCCTCAATGTAAAGTAAAGATAGGTTTAGGAACCCCCTGGTATTGATATATCATGAAATCCAATGCTTGCTTGGTATAGTGTCCTTGTTTGAAGTTCTTTATTGCATGAAAAATCCCTGCACATGGTGAAACAAAGCTTATTACAAATTGCTCACCCAAGTACACTACATATTGGTGGCAAAGTAGACATGATATGGAAGCATGCAAGCAAAGTGTCGCACCATGATTAAGAACCACGGTGGTGTAAAATTTTACAACTAAGAACACTAAATGGCACATGCACAATCATGCTTGAAAAGTAAGACAAAAGGATTATGTGCATTGCGGGAGTGGTTCATGACTCCACTCCCCCACACTTAGCCTCTTGTGAGCATGGCCAATTTCCCTCGCAACTTCCCTCAGGGATGCCTACATCGTGAGTAGCCTTGGTGAGTATAAGCAAAGATGCAAACTAACAAAACACGTAGAAAACCAAAAACTAAAGAAAAGGTAAAAGATCAAGAAGAAGTTCTGGGTTTTGAAGTCTCCAGCTAGACTTTATTCATGTAACTTTCTTCTTCAAGAATCGGAATAACCCTCTCTGTACCAGAAAAATGATATTTCAACAATACTCATTATCCTCCAGTATGGCACTTGTAAAATAGTGGCAAAGAGGTTCTTGAGCTCATGCATTTGGGGAGCAATCTCTACAAATTTAATTTCGAACCACTGAGGCTCCCCCATTGTAGGCACCTCTTTTACTTCTTCTTCCATTGGAAACACATCATTTACTTCTCCCACCACACTAACCATTTCAATCCTGCAAGGCTCAACCAAGGGTTCTATATCCATGGTTTCAACAAAACCATCAGTAAATTCAAAACCACCAGTAAGTTCAAAAACAAATGACTCAAACTCACAGTCATTCAAAATGTTAACATCTTCAACCACTAGACTAACATCAACATTTTCATTAGCACGTTCAACATTATCTTGATTCATGATATCACAATGTTCATCAAGATATGACTCTATGCAATTTATCAAGTCATCAAGAAAAGTTACATTCAGAGAATAACAATCAGCATCATCAAGTATAGCATGGCACTCATTGTCATTGTCATTCAAAATGTTGACATCTTTATCATCAAAACTAACATTGGGAAATTCTTGAGGGTTTTCTTTCTCAACAACACAACAAGCATTATCATCAATTAACAAGAGTATCTCACTTTGCACTTCTTGTGAGTCACCATTTAGACACTTAGATTCATTGACCATTTCAAAAATTGGTGCCTCAACCAGAGTTTCAAACAATGTGTTAACACTCTCATTAACAAATGCAACATTATCCTTCTTTATGAAATCACATTGATCTTCAAGAAGTGACTCTATGCAATTCAAAAAACTATCAAGAGGAAAAACATCTAAAACAAGGCAATCAACATCATTTGACTCATTGAATTCCATGAAATTCATGCAAGATTCCACTTTAGAAATATTTTCCAACTTAGTAACATGGCAACTTAGAACACGAGAGTCATCAGTATCAAGATCACTAAAGAAGCCATCATCTTCAACATCAAAGTGCACATATTCATGCTCAAAAGAATCAGCAACAAAGCACTCATGCACACTATCCCCAAAACATGTAGACTCCTCCTCCCTTAGACACTTTAAGCCACAATCAACATTAGCATGCATATCAAAATGATTGTCCTCAGGAATGAGAGGTGTACCTTGTGAGTGGTATTGTGCATCTAAAATTGGTGTCTCAATTTGTTCCCATAGGTTGTTTATTAAAGTGTTGATTCGATCAAACCTTTCTTGTCGCCCTTGAAGCTCTTCTTCCAGTTGAGCAAACCTTGTTTCATTTCTATCAATTCTCTCCAAAACTTGAGACAACATGTCTTCCATTTTTGCCTCTTCTCTGAGATCACACTCGTTGCTTTGTTGTTGGTAATACCATTGCTCTCCCTTTTGTAAGCCTCTGTCAAGTTTTTCCATAAGTTGAGAAAACATGTCCTCCACAGGAAGCTCTTGTGTCCCAATGTGGTGTGAGTTGTTGCTTTGTGCTTGATTTTGCCATTGCCTTTCATATGGTGGTGGAGAGAAGTCCTCGTACCATCTAGACATGCTTGGGTACTTGTGCAATACTCAATTACAGTGAACTCCAATGTGCTGCTCTTGACACAAATACACCAAAGCAGACAACAAAACACGAAAACTACAAAATGCAACAAAAGTTACCAAAATGAAAAATAACAAGACTACTAAACTACACAAGAAAAGAAAATAGAGCAAATCAAAATTCAAGAAACCGTGCCTTCCCCGGCAACGGCGCCAAAAATTGACAGCCTAAAGTCGTATCAGCTCAATTTTACCCTGAACTACTAATGTAGTAGTAGTGAGAGGGATCGTATCCACAGGGAAGGGGATGGTTCAAGAACTCAGAATTTGCTCTCAGATTGTCACGAAAGAAACAAAACTAAACACTAACTAGTAAAGAATCAAATGCAACAAATAAAGTGTAAAAACAGGAAGAGAGTGGATGCTCTAGAGTATTTCCACCAGTTGAATGCACATTAGGCCATGATTGCAATGCTCTTAACACACAAGTAAAACAATGAGGAGATCTCTATTGCCCAGGAGGCTAGCTAACACTTAGCATGGCGACCACAGTGTTTTCTATACTTCTTAACATTCCACTTTTCCCATGGCGAGGCCTAAGTAGAATGGATTCAACCGGCAATGCCTCAACTCTCCAAAGTTAGCAAATCTAACATGCAATTCCTAGGAACTCCCATGGCGAGGCCCGACCTAGGTATGAATGCCTTCGTTGCTATCTCAAAGAGTTTCTTCAACACTTTTTCCTAAAGTTTCAATCCTTCGAAGTTTCCCATGGCGAGGCCTAAATCTCAGTAATGAATTGATCGGCTAAGACAAGTGTAAAGACTCAGGAAATCACTTTCAAGTTCTCATCTCACGCAATTCTCACAGATATTGGTAAAATCTCACTTCGACTCAGCATGGCGACCACAATCAAAGTTCAATTCATTCAATAAAAGTGTGAATTCATGATACTCAACAAGATTCAATCATTAAAATCACATATGATTTCATCCTTAAGGAATTATGTCAATTGCATAGCTTTGCATAGTCTAATTATACATTTAACCGGTTGAAACTCTAGAACATGAGAGATCTAACCATAGAACTCCATTACCAATTCACGATCAACAATTTGGAACTTGAAACAATTCATTTTCAATAAATGGAAAGAGTTTACCAATTGAATTCTTCCAAGAGCTTCCTTAATTGATATGAGAATTACAATGATCGAAGCAAATCTTTGATCGGAATAGAAAATGGAGCTCAAAAGCTAGAGAGAGAAACTAGGGAGAGAAAGTAGATCTTCAAATTTATTCCCGCTCTCTCTAGATCAAAAGTTGGTTACCAAAATCAAAACCTAACTAATGGAATGAATAATAGTCTTCGGGATCTCAAGTCTCCCTTCCATATTAGCTACACCTCCTATATATAGAGTAGTAGAAATGTAGCTAATACGCTAACTAAAAATATCTAAAGATATTACAAAAGTGTCCTTGAAAGGAAGAACCAAAATCAGCCCAAAAATGTGAAAATTCGAAGTTGGAAAACTTTTCCCAGCAATCCAGCGCCTTTATCATCCTTTCCGTTCTTCCTCGCGCCTTCACTGCTCAGAGCTCCAGGTGAAGAAATCAGAGTCACTTCAAGCCTTCAAGCCATTCAAAATCACGCCTCCAGCAACTCCGCGAACATTCACTCAGTCTAGCCTTCATGAGATCACGCCTTCCTGCCCCGTAGCTTCACGCCTTCATCCGCCCTGAAAATCAGAACTTCAGAAGTTAAACACTTAGCTATTTTTCTGGAAACTCAAGCACAAAACACTTCATGGCAGCAACTTCCCACCAAGATTTGATCATGATGCACTGTGAATTAGGGAAAACTTAAAACATGAAAGTCGTAACACTTTGTCTTAGCTCTCCATAGCTACTTAAAACACCCAATTCGGAGCTAAGACGAGGAAGTTACGACCAAATCAATGCAGTGCAACAAAGCTGAAAAACTTCATGGAACAACCTTCAAACACTTAGCCATTAAAAATATCATAAAAAAAATAAGTTAAAGCAAGTAGCCTACGACATGTCGTAGGCAAAATGTTCTTGCTCCAAAATTGGCCTACGACATGTCGTAGGCCAAAAATCCTCCTTCCAAAAATTGCCCACGACAGGTTTTCCTTCAAGAATGGCTTACGACATGTCGTAGGCCAATTTCTTCTTTCCTATGCTCACTGACGCAAGGTGATAAGTTGTGCTCAAGTGGTGTGGCAAGGTGAACGAGTGGTGTGCCAAGGTGCCAATGTTGTGCCAAAAGTGTGCAAATGATTTGTGTGTAGTGGATGCTTAAGTAATGTCCATGTCCTAGCTTGGTAGTATGAAAACAAGTGAAATGAGTGTGAAGTAGTTGTGAAGTGATGGTGGTGCCCAAGATATGTATTGTGATGGTGTGCCAAGGTGTATGAATGGCGTGCCAAGAATGTGCAAATGTCGTGCCAAAGTGAACAAGTGAATGCTTGGCAAGGTGTTGCTTGGCAAGGTGTGGCAAAGTGCTTGCCGTGATGTGCCAAAGTGTGCACTTGAGCTCTGCATTTTGGTGCAAGTGTGTACAAGTGTTACGCATACATGTGAGTAACAAGTAGGCACCAAGTGTGACATCAAGCTGTGTAAAATCAACAACCATCGAGTGCAACAACTTCAGCTCAAAGATGCAAGGAAAACACAAGCAAAGATACTTGGAACTTTTTACCTCTCAAATTCTGAAAACTTACAAACCGTCTCCTTCAAACCAAGGATTGGCCCTGATGCACTACGAACTGGGAAAAACCTAAAACACGAAAATTGTAGCCCCAAGTCTTAGCTTTCCACAGCCTTTTGAATCATCCAAATTGGAGTTAATATGAGAGAGTTATGACCGAAACACTGAGGCGTTGCAAAACTGGATTTTAAGCCTACGACATGTCGTGGAGCAAACTTCCATTCCTCTTAAATAGCCTACGACATGTCGTGGAGCAAATTTCCCTCTTCAAGAATGGCCTACGACATGTCGTAGACCATTTTTCGTCCTTCCAAGATTGGCCTACGACATGTCGTGGGCAAATTTCTTGCTTCAGCAAAACTTCCTTCTTCTATGTAGAATTCGTGTGTCTTCGGCTCTGAATCAGACTTCGTGGTAAACATAAAAAGTTTCGAACTTTCTCTTGGCTTTCCATTGGTTCAAGAATCAGCATTATTGGAGGTCTGTAGCTCAAGATATGTTCATTCTACCAAAATGTGGCAATATGAAATCAAAGATGAAAACCTGGAGTAGCAATTGCAACGTTGCCCCCGTTTCTCATACTTGCACATAGAATTAGAAGAATGTTAAAACATAAGAAATAAAGTACACTCAAAGAGCTTTCCAAAACATCCAAGATCTCCTAAGTTGGATAAGTAGTGAAAGAGGTATACCCAAAACAAATTGCACCAACATTCTGCCCAAACCCTAATTTGGCCAAATAAGCTCATTTTTGTTTTTCTTAAATTCTCACTCACCATTCTCATTGTTTCAAACTCTAAACCTTGTCATTTGACACCAAGCATATATTTTCCTCATTTTAACAACATTTTTGGTCTTTTTCACCATTTAAACACTATGAGTTGCAAACCACATAAACACACAATATAGCACATTGCACCACACATTTGCATGAAAATCAAGCCAAAAGCCAAGTGAAATAATACATTTAAGTTGGTATAAAACCAACTTATCAACACCATATCCAAGCGGAGCCTAAACTTTCTAGTACAATTATGCTTGTCTATTGCATTGAGAGAATTCTGATGTGCGGAGAGGCTATTTGCCTGTGGTGGACATATGAATATGGTGGCTGGGATTGTCTCTGGTTTACCTATTTTGTTTTAACTACGGAATTGCTGAAGACTAGAGTGTGTTGTGGATTGTGGAACTAAGTATTACAGGGGAAATGCTGCCCAATTTTCTGGCACCACATCCATACAGCTCTATGCTTTTGGAAAATGAAGCTTGCTGTGTTCAAAAACTGTTGATAATATGATGTTTTGGACATCTTTTACGGTCCACCTTCTGCGCACATTTTGTGTATATGGACTGCTGCCTTGGAATGATGAAATGTCATGGAAGTAGTGAAGAAGGTGCAGCCTAGATAATGATCTGTGGATCAAAGTGTAGCACTCCGAATTGTGATCTGTTAATTCTGTTTTATTCAATGATGGTTCGGATGACCATTGCTCCAAATTTTTTGGGAAGCTGGCCTTTTGTTCTGATTTATACATTTTGCAAATATTTAAAGGAATCAGGCATTTACTTGTAAGGGACTAAGAGTAGGGCTACTTTGGCCAAAAGTAGTGCTCCTCTTAGTCTTATGATTAGAACTTAGGTAGTTAATGTATTGGAGTAGATCTCCTTCTTTTGCTTCCGACACCGTATTTTGCCCATGTTGTATATAATTTCCTTTTTTCCGAAAAAAAAAAAAAGATTAAAATACAACAACAACATTACTACTGAAAACATCCATAATTAGATTTTTGAGGCTCAGTTTATATAGTTTGGGTCGTTTTGAGTTTAGTCTCGTAACCTTTCGGACTTGTGAGTTTTGTGGGCTTTTTGAGTGTTGTGGATTATTGGATTTGTCTTAAATTCGTTATATCTATTTCTTTCATTGTTTTCTCCTTCTTGATGGGTTATCAATTTAATGTTTTCTCATTTTTCATACTTCGTTATTATTCAGTGGCTTAGTTCTTCAAATTTTGTTGTTATTTTGGTGGATTATCAATTAAGTGGTCGGTTATCAACTCAAGATTATTACTAACGACTAGTTTCTAGAGGATAACAAGACTATAAGACATACTTGGGAATCTTTTTGCCGGCTGTGGAAACGGTAAATGGTCTTTTGGGATAAGCGGCCAGAGTTTTGGATTCTTCTTATTGGCCTATAGGGTGATTTTTGCTATTTTAGCGGTTCCAAGAACAACCAATTCCATACATCAAAACTCTGTGGCAATCATCATGGAGAATGCATCTATCAAATCCATTCTCTTTGTGGCACTCTTCATCCTTCCAATGTGTAAGTTTCTCTTCCTTTATTTATCAAACACACGCACACACACACTAGCATGATCATAAGTTGGTGCTGGGCTGCCTGCTTCAGAAACTAGATTTCATGGGTTGGAATCATCGCTCATCATACATGTAATGATCAATTTTATAAAACCATTAAAACTAATTACAAATTTAACTAAATCAATTTACTGTTTGGTAAAAAACATCGAATTCTGCAGGTTCATCAATGCCAATGATGAAAGGTTTGGACGTGATATTGGAGAAGACAACCATTTCAAGAAAATTACTTCAGTGTGGAGTACAATGCCTTCATGATAGCGATTGCCAACCTTGTGGCACTAATTTAGCCTGCTGGAGAATGTGTAATTTTGCCACCAATGTATGTTCTAACTACTGCGATGTTCTTTAAATACTGCAGCGACTTGAAGATCTTGTATTGATCTTGTCTCTTTGAGTTTCTTAATTTCTTTCTTCAATAAAAAGACATTGTTCATGTTGCAAACTTCACCATGCAAAAGGCTGGTGGAAGATTGCACTATTAATGATCTGTGCCAAGTTTGTGACCTTAATTTCATCTGCACTAACATGAAGATTATGCAGCTTTATTCCTGAATGAAGATTGCAGCATGTTAAAAATTTGTGCACCAAGTGGCCATAGAATTATCCAGTCTTAGTTTCTTTTTTCAATAAACATACTGTTCATGTTGGTATTTAGGCATGGTCAATACGGAATGCATACTCTAGTTTCTACCGTCCTCATGTTGGGATTTATCCATGGACACTTCATTACTCATAGGAAAAAAAGTTAAGAATTATGGGCAAAGGATTTTCTGTAGATCACACTGTGTAATTCTAAGTAATATTTTAATATGTGTATGCATATTTATGCCATGTATACATGCTTACGCGTTCTTAGGTATGTTTGGATTTAATAAAACAGAGGGAAAGGAAAAGAAAAGAAATAGAGTGATTAGAATATTTGTGTTTATGAGTGCACAACTGGTTGGTTAAAACTTTCTGGTTTGTATCGAATTTGGCATTTTTTACCTTAACTGGTTAACCGACATGTAAAAGTACCGGTTCTACCGGTTCCGATCGATTAATCGATTAAATCGAAAAACTGGTTGGGTTTTTTTTTTTTTAGGTTAAAACATAGATTAGTAAGTTATTCACTCTATTTTAAATGTAAAATTAAAAATATATACATATAATTTAAGATTTTAAATCATAAAGTTCATTATATGTATGAAAATTTTAAAAAATAAGTGATTAATGCCTTTAAAGATCGTGTGAAGCAAACCGTGTCTCTCTTTCTTCAGCGTATGAATTGGTTCGTGTAAAGCAAACCGTGTCTCTCTTTTTCAAGCATATTTGGCAGCCTCATATGCCTTTAAAGATCTCATTTTTCATGCTGAGACTTGAGCGGGGCAGATTGCCTTTGCTGAATCAGTTAACCAAGATGGGTTTTCATGGCCCATTTCCTTGCACGTGTTGCATTGCACCAAAGGAAGAAACAATTGATCATGTTTTCGGGGAGGGGCTAGTGGCACTGCTGCTCTGGCAATCCTTTGGTAAATGTTGTGGGCTAACGTTAAATGGTTTGCCTTGGCGAATTATATGATTTACTTGGTGGCATTTGAATGGTAATGCTGTTTGTAAGTATATTTTTCGAATACTTCCTTGTTTAGTGCTTTGGCAGCTTTGGTTTTGGCGTTATAAAGAGTATTTCGAGGGGAACAAGATCTCAGTTGAACAGCTTCACTTTCTTGTATTTAGAGATTTACAGTTGATCGTCAAAGCCAAATTCCCTAATTTGGTTTGGCTACGAACATGGGAGGAATCTATTGTGTTTCTTATGGATTTAAGAATGCCTAGAATATGTAGCAGAATTGTTTGGGAATTTCCAAAGCAAGGTGAGTTTAAACTCAACGTTGATGGATGCTCCAAAGGCAATCCAGGAGAGGGTGGTGGAGGGGCTTTGATACGGAATGATCTTGGCCATTTTGTTGGAGGTCGAGCACTAGGATTTGTGTGTGTAACTAATATGGAAGCAGAGACTTTAGCTCTTCTCGCAGGGCTTGAGTTATGCATGAGCTTAGAGATTCATAAAGTACAGGTTGAACTTGATTCTTTGGCTCTAGTGAGGATGGTGAAAGGAGAAATAAGATTGCCATGGAAGATTCGCAACATAATTGAGAAAATTAGATCCTTTGCTGGCATTGTTGACTCTGTTCATCATGTATTCAGGGAAGCCAACCAAACCAGCAGATGCGTTGGCTAATGTTGGATGCTTGGCAAAAATGGACATTTTTTATGACCAGTTTGCTGACCTTCCTCCTTTGGTTCGTGGTTGTCTCAACATGGATCGTTTGAAAGTCCCTACTTTCAAATTCGGCAATCTTTGTAAAAGGGCTATGATGCATCAGTGACTTTGGAGGTTATTGGAGCATGTCTCTTCTGATTTCAAGCAGGAAGAAGGTGACGAAACGCTTGGCAATTTGGAATCTTTCTTTAACGAGATTTTTGATTAGTTTATCCTTATATAGTTTGAGTCTTGTCCTTGCTTGGCCTAGGCTTCGAGAACTCTGATGAACTTCAATTGTAACTTCTTTGAATTTTAATAAAAATTTATAGAAAAAAAAAGTGATTAATGCACTAATGACTTATATTTATATTATTATTTACTTAAGCTATTAATAGATTCATGGTATTACTTACCTTAAAAGTTAAAACATAAACTAATAACTTATTAACTATGTTGTAAATGTAAAATTGAAACTATATATATATAAAATTGAAACTATATATATATATATATATATAAAATTGTAAAATTGTAAATGTAAAATTAACTATGTTGTAAATGTAAATGTAAAATTGAAAGTTTTAGCCTTGCTAAAATCGTGGATTAACTCCTTGAGTTGTTCAAAACCTTTAAGAATTATTTAATTCTTGATTGTAGAAGCTTTGCCTTTAGCGTGACCTTTAGGTGACTTCACCATTGTTCTTGATTTCGAGAACTCGCCAAATTGACAAAGTTCAATTGCATGAATTTTCATGAGTTGAATTGGGTTCGTTTGTAATAAAAACGTTGGGTTGAATTTATCTTCCTCTTAGCGTTTTTCCCTTTGAATTCTATTCCGCCAAAATCTGTTTTGTTGTTCTATCGTTTTTGTGCAGCAACGATCCGAAGGTTGTGGAATCCGTGTGGTAGAGGACTTCAATCCAAGACCATTCGTATCAATTGGTATCAGAGCCTAGGTTGTTGTCTCAAAAATTCAGGTTTTGCATCTTTGTTCTCTTCTCGGTTTTCTTTGTTTTCTTGTTGTCGTTCTTGCTGTTTTTGTGCGTCGGTTTTGCTGCTGTCCTTGACGTTCTTCTTGCTGTTCATTGAGTCAATTTTCTGCAGTAAATTGGTGTCTTAATTCAGTCCAAAAGTCGTCAATATTCTGTCCTCAAATCGCATGCAAAATCTGCCCAAAAACCGTGTTAACTTTGCTTTCGATTTTCGCGTTTTGTGATTCGATTTCTTGCTGTTTTGTTTCGTCCTATTTGCTGCTGTTTTAGTGTCTTATTGCTGCAGTAAATTCGTGTCTTCCATGCTCTAAATTCAGCCCAAATTTCGTCCATAAAATCATTAGAGTCTTGCTGAATTTTTTTCGTCAAAACGAATTAGGGTTAGCTTTCTTGTTTTGGCCGAATTTTGTCTTGTTTTGTGTCATCTTGCTGCTGTTTTTTGCGTCTTTTCTTGTTGTTGATTCAGCATTGTTTTGTTATCATCATAGTGTTGAATTCCTTGTGTTGTCCTTGCTGTTTTACACGTCAAAAAAATTGTTAGGAAATTGTGTCAAACTAGGGTTTCAAACTAGGGTTTCTTGGTAGAAATTTCCTAACTTTCTTGTTTCTTATCCGAATTTCATTCTTTCTTTTGTGTTAGATTCTTTATATTGTCTACCATATCTTGCATTTTGATCAAACTTTTGTTCCACTCGAAAAAGATAAGTTCTTGATAACTTTCTTGAACTTCTTGATTTTCTTGAAAATCCGAAGTGGTCAAATTTGGATTCTTGAGTTAGATTCTTGTTCCTTGTCTTTAATCTTGATTATCTTGTCAAAGTGGCATCTTTAAATTCTTGATATTTGGTGAGCTATTGTTAATTCTTGTTGGCTGAAAATTTTGAGGAAAAATAAGGTTAAGACAACCTTAAAAACATCCTAGGTTTGTTTGAGCAACATAAGACAAACAACCTTAAATCCTAGGATCTTGTCTTAAGAACCTTAAACTTTGTGAAATCCAAGGTTCTTGTCCGAATATAAAAAAAAAGGCCTTGCATAAAAAAAAAAAAAAAAAAAAAGGCCCAATTACAAAAAAAAAAAAAAAAAAATCGGACCATTTAAAAAAAAAAAAAACAGCCCAAGAAAAGAACTAAATTTCGTTCTTGTTTGTTCTTGAAATCACCTTATATTCAAAGTGCCATATCTTGATCAATACAACTCGGAATCAAGTGATTCAAATTGCATTCTCTTCGTCTTGAAATCTAGTTTCTGAATTTCGTAGTTTCTGAAGATAAATCAGTTTTAACCCACACGTGTTCTTAAACTTCTTGTGACGTGTTTTTCTTTGAAAATTCTCTTGATTTGCTTGTGAAAGTTTATTGTGTGGAACTTGTTGATTGAGACTTGTTATCTTAATCATAGGACTTGGTAAGTCTTATTAGTCCCAAACAATTTATCATTTGAGAGTATTAGATAGGATAAACAAGAGAGAACACTACATAAATAGAGTGGAGAGTACCTACTATCCAATAGTGAGGAACCCGAGAGGTATATACACATATATTTCTTGTGTTTTCACTAACATTGCAGGTTTATTAATCAATGGGGAGAAAAAGTAATAATACTCTTAAGTTGGAGATTGATGAATTAATGCAAACATTCCAAAAGTTGATACAACCACATGATGAAACTCAGGAGGCTACAACTATATCTTCAGCATGTGTACTAAAGTTTTATACAAGGTGCAATGTTCAAAGTACAGTATGTGCTACAGTGATTGACAGTGGGAAAAGCTCTAACTTTGCTAATGAGCTCATGGTAGAAAGGTTGAATTTACAAACCACTCCACATCCAAATCCTTACTTGCTGCAATGGAGTGATAATTGTGGTGAAGTATGGGTGACAATGCAAGTCAAGGTTGCACTCTCAATTGGAAGGTACAAAGATGAGGTACTATGTGATATATGTCCTATGCAAACATCTTGTCTGTTATTGGGAAAACCGTGGCAGCTTGATTGCAAGGGTGCTTACAATGATCTCAAAAGTTGCTATTCACTCATGAAAGATGGTAAGAAGTTTAATATCCGAGCTTCAACACCTTGTGAAGTTTCTGAAGATCAAACTAGAATTTCTAAAGCTTGTAAAGAGATGAGTGCCGCCAAGGAGAAGAAAGTTCAAGAGCAACAAAGTGTAATAGCTAGTGCATCTTGTAATGGCCGAGCTTTAAGTCTTTTAAAGTCTTGTTATTTTACTTCTTCTAGCGAGTTTAAGAGAGGAATACTAGATAAGCAATCAATGTACTTACTTGATGATAGTGATCACCATTTGAATTGTTTGCTGCCTAGTACATATGTTTTGCAGGTTTTTGGAGTTCCTAAGAGTTTAATGGAGTTCGAAACAATCCAATCCGCCTTAGCTTGTTTCCCACAAGGTAAGCAAGGTAAGTTAGGTAAGTATGAAAGTTTCTTGATTGATTTCAATGGTTTAAATGTCAAGAACTTTGTTAATGTCAATGCTATTGATTTTCAAAGTTTGAATTCTGTTTTGACTCAATTTCAATATCTTTCATATACCTTTGAAACATTAGTTCGAAATTCTTTACCATGTGTTTTAAAATCCAATGATTTGTGTTTTGGAAAGCAACTTATTTCACATAATTCTTCAATAATAAATTCCTATTATTTTATATTGAATGAGTTTATGTATAGTTTCTTCACATGCTATGTTGCTTATCTAATACATGAATTATATTTTGAGCTTAATGATTATAATTTCGAACTACATCAATCCTTTGTATGCACTCATTCAAGTGTTAATTATATTAACTCTACTTGCTGGATTATTCATTCCTTTGATTATTTGTTTCGTGACTTTGCTCAAATCCATCAAGTTCAAAGAGGTCCTTTGGTAACTCAACACTTGTATGGTAAGTTATCTCCGTTCCAACTTTCTTTTGAATTCCAAGAGGTAAAATTTTCTGTTTACATAGATTGTTTACATTCTAGTCTTTGGAATTATACTCTCATATTTGATAACTTTCGCATGTTTTTCAAGGTATTAGTTCGTCCATGTGATTTCCAATTTTGTCAAGGTGCATTTAGGGATAGCTATTATGATACATTACATGCACTATCCACACTTGTGAATTATTTTGACATTGATGCAACTTCCTCTTATATAAGAACATATATTCGTCCATATCAATTTATGTTTATTATTCATAACTTTGTTCTTTGGACTAATAGATTTCTTTTGTTCTTTGGGGAAATAAAGCGTGATTGCTCGCGAGGTGTTGCATTCCGAAACAACTTGATTCTTGTGAAGTTCGTGATTTTGGTGTTTGATCCAGGAACTCAACTTCTAAGATTCGAGGACGAATCCTTTCGAGGAGGGAGGGAATGATGAGAATGAGCCGTGTCCATGTTCGTGGTGTTAAAGTCACTTGGTCATCCTGAAAGTTTCTGTCACGTTTTGGTATTCTGGACATAACTCTTTCGATATAACTTGGAATTGCATGATTCAAGAAGCTCTGGAACGATAAGAGATAGAGCTACAACTTTCATGTTTTATGTTTTCCAAGATTCTGACGGTATCATCGTGGAATATGGCTGCCAAAATGAGTGACGGGATTCTGGCAGATTTCCATCTCGAATTTCATGGACTATATTGAAGACCAAGATGGCGTGCTTGGGCTTTGCCAACTTTGGATCACGCCATTGTTTAATTTTAGGATTTATTTTAAGTTGTAATAATAAGTCCATTAACATTAATTAATTGGGCTTTAATTTCGTTGTTTAATAAGTCAATTACTTGTCCAATTGTCTTGCATGGTAATTAGGAAAGTAATCTCCTACTTTTTAGGAGTTTTTAGGAAAGTAGAGTTCCTACATTTTAGGAGCTTGTCCTTGCCCTTCTAGAAGGACAAATCGGTTCTTGTTTCCTTTTAAGTTTAGGAAACTAGTTTGTTAGTTTCCAATTACAATTTGGAAAGTTAGAAGTCAAGTTGTACTTTGCAACTTTTAGGGTTTTATTTCCTTTTCCTTTTGGCAAAGCTGAAACCATTCTCTATATAAAGAGAAGCTTTGTAAACGTTTTTAACAGAGGATGAATGAAAGAAAGTTTTAGCCTTGCTAAAATCGTGGATTAACTCCTTGAGTTGTTCAAAACCTTTAAGAATTATTTAATTCTTGATTGTAGAAGCTTTGCCTTTAGCGTGACCTTTAGGTGACTTCACCATTGTTCTTGATTTCGAGAACTCGCCAAATTGACAAAGTTCAATTGCATGAATTTTCATGAGTTGAATTGGGTTCGTTTGTAATAAAAACGTTGGGTTGAATTTATCTTCCTCTTAGCGTTTTTCCCTTTGAATTCTATTCCGCCAAAATCTGTTTTGTTGTTCTATCGTTTTTGTGCAGCAACGATCCGAAGGTTGTGGAATCCGTGTGGTTGAGGACTTCAATCCAAGACCATTCGTATCAATTGGTATCAGAGCCTAGGTTGTTGTCTCAAAAATTCAGGTTTTGCATCTTTGTTCTCTTCTCGGTTTTCTTTGTTTTCTTGTTGTCGTTCTTGCTGTTTTTGTGCGTCGGTTTTGCTGCTGTCCTTGACGTTCTTCTTGCTGTTCATTGAGTCAATTTTCTGCAGTAAATTGGTGTCTTAATTCAGTCCAAAAGTCGTCAATATTCTGTCCTCAAATCGCATGCAAAATCTGCCCAAAAACCGTGTTAACTTTGCTTTCGATTTTCGCGTTTTGTGATTCGATTTCTTGCTGTTTTGTTTCGTCCTATTTGCTGCTGTTTTAGTGTCTTATTGCTGCAGTAAATTCGTGTCTTCCATGCTCTAAATTCAGCCCAAATTTCGTCCATAAAATCATTAGAGTCTTGCTGAATTTTTTTCGTCAAAACGAATTAGGGTTAGCTTTCTTGTTTTGGCCGAATTTTGTCTTGTTTTGTGTCATCTTGCTGCTGTTTTTTGCGTCTTTTCTTGTTGTTGATTCAGCATTGTTTTGTTATCATCATAGTGTTGAATTCCTTGTGTTGTCCTTGCTGTTTTACACGTCAAAAAAATTGTTAGGAAATTGTGTCAAACTAGGGTTTCAAACTAGGGTTTCTTGGTAGAAATTTCCTAACTTTCTTGTTTCTTATCCGAATTTCATTCTTTCTTTTGTGTTAGATTCTTTATATTGTCTACCATATCTTGCATTTTGATCAAACTTTTGTTCCACTCGAAAAAGATAAGTTCTTGATAACTTTCTTGAACTTCTTGATTTTCTTGAAAATCCGAAGTGGTCAAATTTGGATTCTTGAGTTAGATTCTTGTTCCTTGTCTTTAATCTTGATTATCTTGTCAAAGTGGCATCTTTAAATTCTTGATATTTGGTGAGCTATTGTTAATTCTTGTTGGCTGAAAATTTTGAGGAAAAATAAGGTTAAGACAACCTTAAAAACATCCTAGGTTTGTTTGAGCAACATAAGACAAACAACCTTAAATCCTAGGATCTTGTCTTAAGAACCTTAAACTTTGTGAAATCCAAGGTTCTTGTCCGAATATAAAAAAAAAAAGGCCTTGCATAAAAAAAAAAAAAAAAAAAGAAGGCCCAATTACAAAAAAAAAAAAAAAAAAATCGGACCATTTAAAAAAAAAAAAAACAGCCCAAGAAAAGAACTAAATTTCGTTCTTGTTTGTTCTTGAAATCACCTTATATTCAAAGTGCCATATCTTGATCAATACAACTCGGAATCAAGTGATTCAAATTGCATTCTCTTCGTCTTGAAATCTAGTTTCTGAATTTCGTAGTTTCTGAAGATAAATCAGTTTTAACCCACACGTGTTCTTAAACTTCTTGTGACGTGTTTTTCTTTGAAAATTCTCTTGATTTGCTTGTGAAAGTTTATTGTGTGGAACTTGTTGATTGAGACTTGTTATCTTAATCATAGGACTTGGTAAGTCTTATTAGTCCCAAACAATTTATCATTTGAGAGTATTAGATAGGATAAACAAGAGAGAACACTACATAAATAGAGTGGAGAGTACCTACTATCCAATAGTGAGGAACCCGAGAGGTATATACACATATATTTCTTGTGTTTTCACTAACATTGCAGGTTTATTAATCAATGGGGAGAAAAAGTAATAATACTCTTAAGTTGGAGATTGATGAATTAATGCAAACATTCCAAAAGTTGATACAACCACATGATGAAACTCAGGAGGCTACAACTATATCTTCAGCATGTGTACTAAAGTTTTATACAAGGTGCAATGTTCAAAGTACAGTATGTGCTACAGTGATTGACAGTGGGAAAAGCTCTAACTTTGCTAATGAGCTCATGGTAGAAAGGTTGAATTTACAAACCACTCCACATCCAAATCCTTACTTGCTGCAATGGAGTGATAATTGTGGTGAAGTATGGGTGACAATGCAAGTCAAGGTTGCACTCTCAATTGGAAGGTACAAAGATGAGGTACTATGTGATATATGTCCTATGCAAACATCTTGTCTGTTATTGGGAAAACCGTGGCAGCTTGATTGCAAGGGTGCTTACAATGATCTCAAAAGTTGCTATTCACTCATGAAAGATGGTAAGAAGTTTAATATCCGAGCTTCAACACCTTGTGAAGTTTCTGAAGATCAAACTAGAATTTCTAAAGCTTGTAAAGAGATGAGTGCCGCCAAGGAGAAGAAAGTTCAAGAGCAACAAAGTGTAATAGCTAGTGCATCTTGTAATGGCCGAGCTTTAAGTCTTTTAAAGTCTTGTTATTTTACTTCTTCTAGCGAGTTTAAGAGAGGAATACTAGATAAGCAATCAATGTACTTACTTGATGATAGTGATCACCATTTGAATTGTTTGCTGCCTAGTACATATGTTTTGCAGGTTTTTGGAGTTCCTAAGAGTTTAATGGAGTTCGAAACAATCCAATCCGCCTTAGCTTGTTTCCCACAAGGTAAGCAAGGTAAGTTAGGTAAGTATGAAAGTTTCTTGATTGATTTCAATGGTTTAAATGTCAAGAACTTTGTTAATGTCAATGCTATTGATTTTCAAAGTTTGAATTCTGTTTTGACTCAATTTCAATATCTTTCATATACCTTTGAAACATTAGTTCGAAATTCTTTACCATGTGTTTTAAAATCCAATGATTTGTGTTTTGGAAAGCAACTTATTTCACATAATTCTTCAATAATAAATTCCTATTATTTTATATTGAATGAGTTTATGTATAGTTTCTTCACATGCTATGTTGCTTATCTAATACATGAATTATATTTTGAGCTTAATGATTATAATTTCGAACTACATCAATCCTTTGTATGCACTCATTCAAGTGTTAATTATATTAACTCTACTTGCTGGATTATTCATTCCTTTGATTATTTGTTTCGTGACTTTGCTCAAATCCATCAAGTTCAAAGAGGTCCTTTGGTAACTCAACACTTGTATGGTAAGTTATCTCCGTTCCAACTTTCTTTTGAATTCCAAGAGGTAAAATTTTCTGTTTACATAGATTGTTTACATTCTAGTCTTTGGAATTATACTCTCATATTTGATAACTTTCGCATGTTTTTCAAGGTATTAGTTCGTCCATGTGATTTCCAATTTTGTCAAGGTGCATTTAGGGATAGCTATTATGATACATTACATGCACTATCCACACTTGTGAATTATTTTGACATTGATGCAACTTCCTCTTATATAAGAACATATATTCGTCCATATCAATTTATGTTTATTATTCATAACTTTGTTCTTTGGACTAATAGATTTCTTTTGTTCTTTGGGGAAATAAAGCGTGATTGCTCGCGAGGTGTTGCATTCCGAAACAACTTGATTCTTGTGAAGTTCGTGATTTTGGTGTTTGATCCAGGAACTCAACTTCTAAGATTCGAGGACGAATCCTTTCGAGGAGGGAGGGAATGATGAGAATGAGCCGTGTCCATGTTCGTGGTGTTAAAGTCACTTGGTCATCCTGAAAGTTTCTGTCACGTTTTGGTATTCTGGACATAACTCTTTCGATATAACTTGGAATTGCATGATTCAAGAAGCTCTGGAACGATAAGAGATAGAGCTACAACTTTCATGTTTTATGTTTTCCAAGATTCTGACGGTATCATCGTGGAATATGGCTGCCAAAATGAGTGACGGGATTCTGGCAGATTTCCATCTCGAATTTCATGGACTATATTGAAGACCAAGATGGCGTGCTTGGGCTTTGCCAACTTTGGATCACGCCATTGTTTAATTTTAGGATTTATTTTAAGTTGTAATAATAAGTCCATTAACATTAATTAATTGGGCTTTAATTTCGTTGTTTAATAAGTCAATTACTTGTCCAATTGTCTTGCATGGTAATTAGGAAAGTAATCTCCTACTTTTTAGGAGTTTTTAGGAAAGTAGAGTTCCTACATTTTAGGAGCTTGTCCTTGCCCTTCTAGAAGGACAAATCGGTTCTTGTTTCCTTTTAAGTTTAGGAAACTAGTTTGTTAGTTTCCAATTACAATTTGGAAAGTTAGAAGTCAAGTTGTACTTTGCAACTTTTAGGGTTTTATTTCCTTTTCCTTTTGGCAAAGCTGAAACCATTCTCTATATAAAGAGAAGCTTTGTAAACGTTTTTAACAGAGGATGAATGAAAGAAAGTTTTAGCCTTGCTAAAATCGTGGATTAACTCCTTGAGTTGTTCAAAACCTTTAAGAATTATTTAATTCTTGATTGTAGAAGCTTTGCCTTTAGCGTGACCTTTAGGTGACTTCACCATTGTTCTTGATTTCGAGAACTCGCCAAATTGACAAAGTTCAATTGCATGAATTTTCATGAGTTGAATTGGGTTCGTTTGTAATAAAAACGTTGGGTTGAATTTATCTTCCTCTTAGCGTTTTTCCCTTTGAATTCTATTCCGCCAAAATCTGTTTTGTTGTTCTATCGTTTTTGTGCAGCAACGATCCGAAGGTTGTGGAATCCGTGTGGTTGAGGACTTCAATCCAAGACCATTCGTATCAATTGGTATCAGAGCCTAGGTTGTTGTCTCAAAAATTCAGGTTTTGCATCTTTGTTCTCTTCTCGGTTTTCTTTGTTTTCTTGTTGTCGTTCTTGCTGTTTTTGTGCGTCGGTTTTGCTGCTGTCCTTGACGTTCTTCTTGCTGTTCATTGAGTCAATTTTCTGCAGTAAATTGGTGTCTTAATTCAGTCCAAAAGTCGTCAATATTCTGTCCTCAAATCGCATGCAAAATCTGCCCAAAAACCGTGTTAACTTTGCTTTCGATTTTCGCGTTTTGTGATTCGATTTCTTGCTGTTTTGTTTCGTCCTATTTGCTGCTGTTTTAGTGTCTTATTGCTGCAGTAAATTCGTGTCTTCCATGCTCTAAATTCAGCCCAAATTTCGTCCATAAAATCATTAGAGTCTTGCTGAATTTTTTTCGTCAAAACGAATTAGGGTTAGCTTTCTTGTTTTGGCCGAATTTTGTCTTGTTTTGTGTCATCTTGCTGCTGTTTTTTGCGTCTTTTCTTGTTGTTGATTCAGCATTGTTTTGTTATCATCATAGTGTTGAATTCCTTGTGTTGTCCTTGCTGTTTTACACGTCAAAAAAATTGTTAGGAAATTGTGTCAAACTAGGGTTTCAAACTAGGGTTTCTTGGTAGAAATTTCCTAACTTTCTTGTTTCTTATCCGAATTTCATTCTTTCTTTTGTGTTAGATTCTTTATATTGTCTACCATATCTTGCATTTTGATCAAACTTTTGTTCCACTCGAAAAAGATAAGTTCTTGATAACTTTCTTGAACTTCTTGATTTTCTTGAAAATCCGAAGTGGTCAAATTTGGATTCTTGAGTTAGATTCTTGTTCCTTGTCTTTAATCTTGATTATCTTGTCAAAGTGGCATCTTTAAATTCTTGATATTTGGTGAGCTATTGTTAATTCTTGTTGGCTGAAAATTTTGAGGAAAAATAAGGTTAAGACAACCTTAAAAACATCCTAGGTTTGTTTGAGCAACATAAGACAAACAACCTTAAATCCTAGGATCTTGTCTTAAGAACCTTAAACTTTGTGAAATCCAAGGTTCTTGTCCGAATATAAAAAAAAAAAGGCCTTGCATAAAAAAAAAAAAAAAAAAAAAAGGCCCAATTACAAAAAAAAAAAAAAAAAATCGGACCATTTAAAAAAAAAAAAAACAGCCCAAGAAAAGAACTAAATTTCGTTCTTGTTTGTTCTTGAAATCACCTTATATTCAAAGTGCCATATCTTGATCAATACAACTCGGAATCAAGTGATTCAAATTGCATTCTCTTCGTCTTGAAATCTAGTTTCTGAATTTCGTAGTTTCTGAAGATAAATCAGTTTTAACCCACACGTGTTCTTAAACTTCTTGTGACGTGTTTTTCTTTGAAAATTCTCTTGATTTGCTTGTGAAAGTTTATTGTGTGGAACTTGTTGATTGAGACTTGTTATCTTAATCATAGGACTTGGTAAGTCTTATTAGTCCCAAACAATTTATCATTTGAGAGTATTAGATAGGATAAACAAGAGAGAACACTACATAAATAGAGTGGAGAGTACCTACTATCCAATAGTGAGGAACCCGAGAGGTATATACACATATATTTCTTGTGTTTTCACTAACATTGCAGGTTTATTAATCAATGGGGAGAAAAAGTAATAATACTCTTAAGTTGGAGATTGATGAATTAATGCAAACATTCCAAAAGTTGATACAACCACATGATGAAACTCAGGAGGCTACAACTATATCTTCAGCATGTGTACTAAAGTTTTATACAAGGTGCAATGTTCAAAGTACAGTATGTGCTACAGTGATTGACAGTGGGAAAAGCTCTAACTTTGCTAATGAGCTCATGGTAGAAAGGTTGAATTTACAAACCACTCCACATCCAAATCCTTACTTGCTGCAATGGAGTGATAATTGTGGTGAAGTATGGGTGACAATGCAAGTCAAGGTTGCACTCTCAATTGGAAGGTACAAAGATGAGGTACTATGTGATATATGTCCTATGCAAACATCTTGTCTGTTATTGGGAAAACCGTGGCAGCTTGATTGCAAGGGTGCTTACAATGATCTCAAAAGTTGCTATTCACTCATGAAAGATGGTAAGAAGTTTAATATCCGAGCTTCAACACCTTGTGAAGTTTCTGAAGATCAAACTAGAATTTCTAAAGCTTGTAAAGAGATGAGTGCCGCCAAGGAGAAGAAAGTTCAAGAGCAACAAAGTGTAATAGCTAGTGCATCTTGTAATGGCCGAGCTTTAAGTCTTTTAAAGTCTTGTTATTTTACTTCTTCTAGCGAGTTTAAGAGAGGAATACTAGATAAGCAATCAATGTACTTACTTGATGATAGTGATCACCATTTGAATTGTTTGCTGCCTAGTACATATGTTTTGCAGGTTTTTGGAGTTCCTAAGAGTTTAATGGAGTTCGAAACAATCCAATCCGCCTTAGCTTGTTTCCCACAAGGTAAGCAAGGTAAGTTAGGTAAGTATGAAAGTTTCTTGATTGATTTCAATGGTTTAAATGTCAAGAACTTTGTTAATGTCAATGCTATTGATTTTCAAAGTTTGAATTCTGTTTTGACTCAATTTCAATATCTTTCATATACCTTTGAAACATTAGTTCGAAATTCTTTACCATGTGTTTTAAAATCCAATGATTTGTGTTTTGGAAAGCAACTTATTTCACATAATTCTTCAATAATAAATTCCTATTATTTTATATTGAATGAGTTTATGTATAGTTTCTTCACATGCTATGTTGCTTATCTAATACATGAATTATATTTTGAGCTTAATGATTATAATTTCGAACTACATCAATCCTTTGTATGCACTCATTCAAGTGTTAATTATATTAACTCTACTTGCTGGATTATTCATTCCTTTGATTATTTGTTTCGTGACTTTGCTCAAATCCATCAAGTTCAAAGAGGTCCTTTGGTAACTCAACACTTGTATGGTAAGTTATCTCCGTTCCAACTTTCTTTTGAATTCCAAGAGGTAAAATTTTCTGTTTACATAGATTGTTTACATTCTAGTCTTTGGAATTATACTCTCATATTTGATAACTTTCGCATGTTTTTCAAGGTATTAGTTCGTCCATGTGATTTCCAATTTTGTCAAGGTGCATTTAGGGATAGCTATTATGATACATTACATGCACTATCCACACTTGTGAATTATTTTGACATTGATGCAACTTCCTCTTATATAAGAACATATATTCGTCCATATCAATTTATGTTTATTATTCATAACTTTGTTCTTTGGACTAATAGATTTCTTTTGTTCTTTGGGGAAATAAAGCGTGATTGCTCGCGAGGTGTTGCATTCCGAAACAACTTGATTCTTGTGAAGTTCGTGATTTTGGTGTTTGATCCAGGAACTCAACTTCTAAGATTCGAGGACGAATCCTTTCGAGGAGGGAGGGAATGATGAGAATGAGCCGTGTCCATGTTCGTGGTGTTAAAGTCACTTGGTCATCCTGAAAGTTTCTGTCACGTTTTGGTATTCTGGACATAACTCTTTCGATATAACTTGGAATTGCATGATTCAAGAAGCTCTGGAACGATAAGAGATAGAGCTACAACTTTCATGTTTTATGTTTTCCAAGATTCTGACGGTATCATCGTGGAATATGGCTGCCAAAATGAGTGACGGGATTCTGGCAGATTTCCATCTCGAATTTCATGGACTATATTGAAGACCAAGATGGCGTGCTTGGGCTTTGCCAACTTTGGATCACGCCATTGTTTAATTTTAGGATTTATTTTAAGTTGTAATAATAAGTCCATTAACATTAATTAATTTGGCTTTAATTTCGTTGTTTAATAAGTCAATTACTTGTCCAATTGTCTTGCATGGTAATTAGGAAAGTAATCTCCTACTTTTTAGGAGTTTTTAGGAAAGTAGAGTTCCTACATTTTAGGAGCTTGTCCTTGCCCTTCTAGAAGGACAAATCGGTTCTTGTTTCCTTTTAAGTTTAGGAAACTAGTTTGTTAGTTTCCAATTACAATTTGGAAAGTTAGAAGTCAAGTTGTACTTTGCAACTTTTAGGGTTTTATTTCCTTTTCCTTTTGGCAAAGCTGAAACCATTCTCTATATAAAGAGAAGCTTTGTAAACGTTTTTAACAGAGGATGAATGAAAGAAAGTTTTAGCCTTGCTAAAATCGTGGATTAACTCCTTGAGTTGTTCAAAACCTTTAAGAATTATTTAATTCTTGATTGTAGAAGCTTTGCCTTTAGCGTGACCTTTAGGTGACTTCACCATTGTTCTTGATTTCGAGAACTCGCCAAATTGACAAAGTTCAATTGCATGAATTTTCATGAGTTGAATTGGGTTCGTTTGTAATAAAAACGTTGGGTTGAATTTATCTTCCTCTTAGCGTTTTTCCCTTTGAATTCTATTCCGCCAAAATCTGTTTTGTTGTTCTATCGTTTTTGTGCAGCAACGATCCGAAGGTTGTGGAATCCGTGTGGTTGAGGACTTCAATCCAAGACCATTCGTATCAATTGGTATCAGAGCCTAGGTTGTTGTCTCAAAAATTCAGGTTTTGCATCTTTGTTCTCTTCTCGGTTTTCTTTGTTTTCTTGTTGTCGTTCTTGCTGTTTTTGTGCGTCGGTTTTGCTGCTGTCCTTGACGTTCTTCTTGCTGTTCATTGAGTCAATTTTCTGCAGTAAATTGGTGTCTTAATTCAGTCCAAAAGTCGTCAATATTCTGTCCTCAAATCGCATGCAAAATCTGCCCAAAAACCGTGTTAACTTTGCTTTCGATTTTCGCGTTTTGTGATTCGATTTCTTGCTGTTTTGTTTCGTCCTATTTGCTGCTGTTTTAGTGTCTTATTGCTGCAGTAAATTCGTGTCTTCCATGCTCTAAATTCAGCCCAAATTTCGTCCATAAAATCATTAGAGTCTTGCTGAATTTTTTTCGTCAAAACGAATTAGGGTTAGCTTTCTTGTTTTGGCCGAATTTTGTCTTGTTTTGTGTCATCTTGCTGCTGTTTTTTGCGTCTTTTCTTGTTGTTGATTCAGCATTGTTTTGTTATCATCATAGTGTTGAATTCCTTGTGTTGTCCTTGCTGTTTTACACGTCAAAAAAATTGTTAGGAAATTGTGTCAAACTAGGGTTTCAAACTAGGGTTTCTTGGTAGAAATTTCCTAACTTTCTTGTTTCTTATCCGAATTTCATTCTTTCTTTTGTGTTAGATTCTTTATATTGTCTACCATATCTTGCATTTTGATCAAACTTTTGTTCCACTCGAAAAAGATAAGTTCTTGATAACTTTCTTGAACTTCTTGATTTTCTTGAAAATCCGAAGTGGTCAAATTTGGATTCTTGAGTTAGATTCTTGTTCCTTGTCTTTAATCTTGATTATCTTGTCAAAGTGGCATCTTTAAATTCTTGATATTTGGTGAGCTATTGTTAATTCTTGTTGGCTGAAAATTTTGAGGAAAAATAAGGTTAAGACAACCTTAAAAACATCCTAGGTTTGTTTGAGCAACATAAGACAAACAACCTTAAATCCTAGGATCTTGTCTTAAGAACCTTAAACTTTGTGAAATCCAAGGTTCTTGTCCGAATATAAAAAAAAAAAGGCCTTGCATAAAAAAAAAAAAAAAAAAGAAGGCCCAATTACAAAAAAAAAAAAAAAAAAATCGGACCATTTAAAAAAAAAAAAAACAGCCCAAGAAAAGAACTAAATTTCGTTCTTGTTTGTTCTTGAAATCACCTTATATTCAAAGTGCCATATCTTGATCAATACAACTCGGAATCAAGTGATTCAAATTGCATTCTCTTCGTCTTGAAATCTAGTTTCTGAATTTCGTAGTTTCTGAAGATAAATCAGTTTTAACCCACACGTGTTCTTAAACTTCTTGTGACGTGTTTTTCTTTGAAAATTCTCTTGATTTGCTTGTGAAAGTTTATTGTGTGGAACTTGTTGATTGAGACTTGTTATCTTAATCATAGGACTTGGTAAGTCTTATTAGTCCCAAACAATTTATCATTTGAGAGTATTAGATAGGATAAACAAGAGAGAACACTACATAAATAGAGTGGAGAGTACCTACTATCCAATAGTGAGGAACCCGAGAGGTATATACACATATATTTCTTGTGTTTTCACTAACATTGCAGGTTTATTAATCAATGGGGAGAAAAAGTAATAATACTCTTAAGTTGGAGATTGATGAATTAATGCAAACATTCCAAAAGTTGATACAACCACATGATGAAACTCAGGAGGCTACAACTATATCTTCAGCATGTGTACTAAAGTTTTATACAAGGTGCAATGTTCAAAGTACAGTATGTGCTACAGTGATTGACAGTGGGAAAAGCTCTAACTTTGCTAATGAGCTCATGGTAGAAAGGTTGAATTTACAAACCACTCCACATCCAAATCCTTACTTGCTGCAATGGAGTGATAATTGTGGTGAAGTATGGGTGACAATGCAAGTCAAGGTTGCACTCTCAATTGGAAGGTACAAAGATGAGGTACTATGTGATATATGTCCTATGCAAACATCTTGTCTGTTATTGGGAAAACCGTGGCAGCTTGATTGCAAGGGTGCTTACAATGATCTCAAAAGTTGCTATTCACTCATGAAAGATGGTAAGAAGTTTAATATCCGAGCTTCAACACCTTGTGAAGTTTCTGAAGATCAAACTAGAATTTCTAAAGCTTGTAAAGAGATGAGTGCCGCCAAGGAGAAGAAAGTTCAAGAGCAACAAAGTGTAATAGCTAGTGCATCTTGTAATGGCCGAGCTTTAAGTCTTTTAAAGTCTTGTTATTTTACTTCTTCTAGCGAGTTTAAGAGAGGAATACTAGATAAGCAATCAATGTACTTACTTGATGATAGTGATCACCATTTGAATTGTTTGCTGCCTAGTACATATGTTTTGCAGGTTTTTGGAGTTCCTAAGAGTTTAATGGAGTTCGAAACAATCCAATCCGCCTTAGCTTGTTTCCCACAAGGTAAGCAAGGTAAGTTAGGTAAGTATGAAAGTTTCTTGATTGATTTCAATGGTTTAAATGTCAAGAACTTTGTTAATGTCAATGCTATTGATTTTCAAAGTTTGAATTCTGTTTTGACTCAATTTCAATATCTTTCATATACCTTTGAAACATTAGTTCGAAATTCTTTACCATGTGTTTTAAAATCCAATGATTTGTGTTTTGGAAAGCAACTTATTTCACATAATTCTTCAATAATAAATTCCTATTATTTTATATTGAATGAGTTTATGTATAGTTTCTTCACATGCTATGTTGCTTATCTAATACATGAATTATATTTTGAGCTTAATGATTATAATTTCGAACTACATCAATCCTTTGTATGCACTCATTCAAGTGTTAATTATATTAACTCTACTTGCTGGATTATTCATTCCTTTGATTATTTGTTTCGTGACTTTGCTCAAATCCATCAAGTTCAAAGAGGTCCTTTGGTAACTCAACACTTGTATGGTAAGTTATCTCCGTTCCAACTTTCTTTTGAATTCCAAGAGGTAAAATTTTCTGTTTACATAGATTGTTTACATTCTAGTCTTTGGAATTATACTCTCATATTTGATAACTTTCGCATGTTTTTCAAGGTATTAGTTCGTCCATGTGATTTCCAATTTTGTCAAGGTGCATTTAGGGATAGCTATTATGATACATTACATGCACTATCCACACTTGTGAATTATTTTGACATTGATGCAACTTCCTCTTATATAAGAACATATATTCGTCCATATCAATTTATGTTTATTATTCATAACTTTGTTCTTTGGACTAATAGATTTCTTTTGTTCTTTGGGGAAATAAAGCGTGATTGCTCGCGAGGTGTTGCATTCCGAAACAACTTGATTCTTGTGAAGTTCGTGATTTTGGTGTTTGATCCAGGAACTCAACTTCTAAGATTCGAGGACGAATCCTTTCGAGGAGGGAGGGAATGATGAGAATGAGCCGTGTCCATGTTCGTGGTGTTAAAGTCACTTGGTCATCCTGAAAGTTTCTGTCACGTTTTGGTATTCTGGACATAACTCTTTCGATATAACTTGGAATTGCATGATTCAAGAAGCTCTGGAACGATAAGAGATAGAGCTACAACTTTCATGTTTTATGTTTTCCAAGATTCTGACGGTATCATCGTGGAATATGGCTGCCAAAATGAGTGACGGGATTCTGGCAGATTTCCATCTCGAATTTCATGGACTATATTGAAGACCAAGATGGCGTGCTTGGGCTTTGCCAACTTTGGATCACGCCATTGTTTAATTTTAGGATTTATTTTAAGTTGTAATAATAAGTCCATTAACATTAATTAATTGGGCTTTAATTTCGTTGTTTAATAAGTCAATTACTTGTCCAATTGTCTTGCATGGTAATTAGGAAAGTAATCTCCTACTTTTTAGGAGTTTTTAGGAAAGTAGAGTTCCTACATTTTAGGAGCTTGTCCTTGCCCTTCTAGAAGGACAAATCGGTTCTTGTTTCCTTTTAAGTTTAGGAAACTAGTTTGTTAGTTTCCAATTACAATTTGGAAAGTTAGAAGTCAAGTTGTACTTTGCAACTTTTAGGGTTTTATTTCCTTTTCCTTTTGGCAAAGCTGAAACCATTCTCTATATAAAGAGAAGCTTTGTAAACGTTTTTAACAGAGGATGAATGAAAGAAAGTTTTAGCCTTGCTAAAATCGTGGATTAACTCCTTGAGTTGTTCAAAACCTTTAAGAATTATTTAATTCTTGATTGTAGAAGCTTTGCCTTTAGCGTGACCTTTAGGTGACTTCACCATTGTTCTTGATTTCGAGAACTCGCCAAATTGACAAAGTTCAATTGCATGAATTTTCATGAGTTGAATTGGGTTCGTTTGTAATAAAAACGTTGGGTTGAATTTATCTTCCTCTTAGCGTTTTTCCCTTTGAATTCTATTCCGCCAAAATCTGTTTTGTTGTTCTATCGTTTTTGTGCAGCAACGATCCGAAGGTTGTGGAATCCGTGTGGTTGAGGACTTCAATCCAAGACCATTCGTATCAATTGGTATCAGAGCCTAGGTTGTTGTCTCAAAAATTCAGGTTTTGCATCTTTGTTCTCTTCTCGGTTTTCTTTGTTTTCTTGTTGTCGTTCTTGCTGTTTTTGTGCGTCGGTTTTGCTGCTGTCCTTGACGTTCTTCTTGCTGTTCATTGAGTCAATTTTCTGCAGTAAATTGGTGTCTTAATTCAGTCCAAAAGTCGTCAATATTCTGTCCTCAAATCGCATGCAAAATCTGCCCAAAAACCGTGTTAACTTTGCTTTCGATTTTCGCGTTTTGTGATTCGATTTCTTGCTGTTTTGTTTCGTCCTATTTGCTGCTGTTTTAGTGTCTTATTGCTGCAGTAAATTCGTGTCTTCCATGCTCTAAATTCAGCCCAAATTTCGTCCATAAAATCATTAGAGTCTTGCTGAATTTTTTTCGTCAAAACGAATTAGGGTTAGCTTTCTTGTTTTGGCCGAATTTTGTCTTGTTTTGTGTCATCTTGCTGCTGTTTTTTGCGTCTTTTCTTGTTGTTGATTCAGCATTGTTTTGTTATCATCATAGTGTTGAATTCCTTGTGTTGTCCTTGCTGTTTTACACGTCAAAAAAATTGTTAGGAAATTGTGTCAAACTAGGGTTTCAAACTAGGGTTTCTTGGTAGAAATTTCCTAACTTTCTTGTTTCTTATCCGAATTTCATTCTTTCTTTTGTGTTAGATTCTTTATATTGTCTACCATATCTTGCATTTTGATCAAACTTTTGTTCCACTCGAAAAAGATAAGTTCTTGATAACTTTCTTGAACTTCTTGATTTTCTTGAAAATCCGAAGTGGTCAAATTTGGATTCTTGAGTTAGATTCTTGTTCCTTGTCTTTAATCTTGATTATCTTGTCAAAGTGGCATCTTTAAATTCTTGATATTTGGTGAGCTATTGTTAATTCTTGTTGGCTGAAAATTTTGAGGAAAAATAAGGTTAAGACAACCTTAAAAACATCCTAGGTTTGTTTGAGCAACATAAGACAAACAACCTTAAATCCTAGGATCTTGTCTTAAGAACCTTAAACTTTGTGAAATCCAAGGTTCTTGTCCGAATATAAAAAAAAAAAGGCCTTGCATAAAAAAAAAAAAAAAAAAAAAAAGGCCCAATTACAAAAAAAAAAAAAAAAAATCGGACCATTTAAAAAAAAAAAAACAGCCCAAGAAAAGAACTAAATTTCGTTCTTGTTTGTTCTTGAAATCACCTTATATTCAAAGTGCCATATCTTGATCAATACAACTCGGAATCAAGTGATTCAAATTGCATTCTCTTCGTCTTGAAATCTAGTTTCTGAATTTCGTAGTTTCTGAAGATAAATCAGTTTTAACCCACACGTGTTCTTAAACTTCTTGTGACGTGTTTTTCTTTGAAAATTCTCTTGATTTGCTTGTGAAAGTTTATTGTGTGGAACTTGTTGATTGAGACTTGTTATCTTAATCATAGGACTTGGTAAGTCTTATTAGTCCCAAACAATTTATCATTTGAGAGTATTAGATAGGATAAACAAGAGAGAACACTACATAAATAGAGTGGAGAGTACCTACTATCCAATAGTGAGGAACCCGAGAGGTATATACACATATATTTCTTGTGTTTTCACTAACATTGCAGGTTTATTAATCAATGGGGAGAAAAAGTAATAATACTCTTAAGTTGGAGATTGATGAATTAATGCAAACATTCCAAAAGTTGATACAACCACATGATGAAACTCAGGAGGCTACAACTATATCTTCAGCATGTGTACTAAAGTTTTATACAAGGTGCAATGTTCAAAGTACAGTATGTGCTACAGTGATTGACAGTGGGAAAAGCTCTAACTTTGCTAATGAGCTCATGGTAGAAAGGTTGAATTTACAAACCACTCCACATCCAAATCCTTACTTGCTGCAATGGAGTGATAATTGTGGTGAAGTATGGGTGACAATGCAAGTCAAGGTTGCACTCTCAATTGGAAGGTACAAAGATGAGGTACTATGTGATATATGTCCTATGCAAACATCTTGTCTGTTATTGGGAAAACCGTGGCAGCTTGATTGCAAGGGTGCTTACAATGATCTCAAAAGTTGCTATTCACTCATGAAAGATGGTAAGAAGTTTAATATCCGAGCTTCAACACCTTGTGAAGTTTCTGAAGATCAAACTAGAATTTCTAAAGCTTGTAAAGAGATGAGTGCCGCCAAGGAGAAGAAAGTTCAAGAGCAACAAAGTGTAATAGCTAGTGCATCTTGTAATGGCCGAGCTTTAAGTCTTTTAAAGTCTTGTTATTTTACTTCTTCTAGCGAGTTTAAGAGAGGAATACTAGATAAGCAATCAATGTACTTACTTGATGATAGTGATCACCATTTGAATTGTTTGCTGCCTAGTACATATGTTTTGCAGGTTTTTGGAGTTCCTAAGAGTTTAATGGAGTTCGAAACAATCCAATCCGCCTTAGCTTGTTTCCCACAAGGTAAGCAAGGTAAGTTAGGTAAGTATGAAAGTTTCTTGATTGATTTCAATGGTTTAAATGTCAAGAACTTTGTTAATGTCAATGCTATTGATTTTCAAAGTTTGAATTCTGTTTTGACTCAATTTCAATATCTTTCATATACCTTTGAAACATTAGTTCGAAATTCTTTACCATGTGTTTTAAAATCCAATGATTTGTGTTTTGGAAAGCAACTTATTTCACATAATTCTTCAATAATAAATTCCTATTATTTTATATTGAATGAGTTTATGTATAGTTTCTTCACATGCTATGTTGCTTATCTAATACATGAATTATATTTTGAGCTTAATGATTATAATTTCGAACTACATCAATCCTTTGTATGCACTCATTCAAGTGTTAATTATATTAACTCTACTTGCTGGATTATTCATTCCTTTGATTATTTGTTTCGTGACTTTGCTCAAATCCATCAAGTTCAAAGAGGTCCTTTGGTAACTCAACACTTGTATGGTAAGTTATCTCCGTTCCAACTTTCTTTTGAATTCCAAGAGGTAAAATTTTCTGTTTACATAGATTGTTTACATTCTAGTCTTTGGAATTATACTCTCATATTTGATAACTTTCGCATGTTTTTCAAGGTATTAGTTCGTCCATGTGATTTCCAATTTTGTCAAGGTGCATTTAGGGATAGCTATTATGATACATTACATGCACTATCCACACTTGTGAATTATTTTGACATTGATGCAACTTCCTCTTATATAAGAACATATATTCGTCCATATCAATTTATGTTTATTATTCATAACTTTGTTCTTTGGACTAATAGATTTCTTTTGTTCTTTGGGGAAATAAAGCGTGATTGCTCGCGAGGTGTTGCATTCCGAAACAACTTGATTCTTGTGAAGTTCGTGATTTTGGTGTTTGATCCAGGAACTCAACTTCTAAGATTCGAGGACGAATCCTTTCGAGGAGGGAGGGAATGATGAGAATGAGCCGTGTCCATGTTCGTGGTGTTAAAGTCACTTGGTCATCCTGAAAGTTTCTGTCACGTTTTGGTATTCTGGACATAACTCTTTCGATATAACTTGGAATTGCATGATTCAAGAAGCTCTGGAACGATAAGAGATAGAGCTACAACTTTCATGTTTTATGTTTTCCAAGATTCTGACGGTATCATCGTGGAATATGGCTGCCAAAATGAGTGACGGGATTCTGGCAGATTTCCATCTCGAATTTCATGGACTATATTGAAGACCAAGATGGCGTGCTTGGGCTTTGCCAACTTTGGATCACGCCATTGTTTAATTTTAGGATTTATTTTAAGTTGTAATAATAAGTCCATTAACATTAATTAATTGGGCTTTAATTTCGTTGTTTAATAAGTCAATTACTTGTCCAATTGTCTTGCATGGTAATTAGGAAAGTAATCTCCTACTTTTTAGGAGTTTTTAGGAAAGTAGAGTTCCTACATTTTAGGAGCTTGTCCTTGCCCTTCTAGAAGGACAAATCGGTTCTTGTTTCCTTTTAAGTTTAGGAAACTAGTTTGTTAGTTTCCAATTACAATTTGGAAAGTTAGAAGTCAAGTTGTACTTTGCAACTTTTAGGGTTTTATTTCCTTTTCCTTTTGGCAAAGCTGAAACCATTCTCTATATAAAGAGAAGCTTTGTAAACGTTTTTAACAGAGGATGAATGAAAGAAAGTTTTAGCCTTGCTAAAATCGTGGATTAACTCCTTGAGTTGTTCAAAACCTTTAAGAATTATTTAATTCTTGATTGTAGAAGCTTTGCCTTTAGCGTGACCTTTAGGTGACTTCACCATTGTTCTTGATTTCGAGAACTCGCCAAATTGACAAAGTTCAATTGCATGAATTTTCATGAGTTGAGTCGAGTCCATTTGTATTAAAAACGTGGGGTTGATTTACTTCATCTTTTGCGTTTTTCCCTTTGAATTCCTTTCCGCCAAGTTTGTGTGTTGTCTTGTTCGTGAATTTTGGTGCAGCAACGGTCCAAAGGTTGTGGAATTCGTGTGGTTGAGGACTTCAATCCAAGACCATTCGTATCATTGTTATTGTTATTAACTTTAATAATATAAATTACAATAAGATAGTGTTAATGTTTTATTTATTGTATTCTTACTATTATATTTCAATTTACATAGTAAAATCACTATAAAATCAAAATATAATCTAGAATATGTTTTGATTTCTATGTTAACTTATTTATAAACTTAATTTTTAGAATAGTAGTAAACTAAAATAGAAATTATAACAGATATATATTACATTCTTAAAACAATTTAAACATGTTATTGTTTGTCATTCTTGTATCTTAAAAATGTAATATATTATTAACATTGTTGAAATTATATTATAGAATATATATATATATATATATATATTGTTAATTAATTACAACTTATAAATTATAAGTTAGTTAACAAATTTGAATAACAAATAGCTTAACTATCAAAATAAAAAGTAAAGTATATTATAAATAATAATATTATTATTATAAATATTTAAACTGGATAGCCGGTTATAAACCGATTAACTGGTTAACCAGTTAAACTGGATAACTAATTATTCAGTTTAATCAGTGGAAAAATACCCCATTTGGTAATCGAACTGGTTAACCAGGATCGGTAAAATCAGATAGCCAATTAACCGGTTAATCGGCGATTTTGGTCCGGTTACAATTTTACGTTTTTATGCACACCCTTATTTGTGTTTAGATATTTTTCAAGAGAGAAGAAATGAAATGGAGGAGATGATATGTTATTGTGTCTTATTACATCCAATATTCAGAACGACATCATTACACTAAAACCAATGGTTAAAAGCGTAAATAGGATTTACTCATACTTAGGTTAGGACCTAATAATTGTAAATTTAATTTTAGCGATATTTATATTTTTAGTTCATGGTTTTAGTGAAACGACGTCATTTTGAACATTAGAGAGGATTAGACAAAATAATATTATACAGAGAATCCAATCTCAAAATGGAGGGATTAGGACCGATTAAATATAATGATTTGACTCCACTTATTTTAGTCTAAAAGTGAGTTGAAATGTAAGAAGATATATTTTCTTTAATTATTAATAATTGATATGACTAAAAATACCCATATAACGTAAATTTACCTTACTTTCTTAAATAGAACATTATATTTCTTTAAATAATCATGAAACTATTATTAAAAGTGTAAGAATATTTTATTCTTTTATTTTTAATATAATTCATATTACTATAATTTATTAATAAATTAAAGTTTCATTCTCTTAAAATTTCTAATTTGTTAAAATTTGGTCTGGTATATTAATGCTACTTAAAAAAAATTACATAAATGAACATTTAACAAAGAGATTATCCATATTATTATAATTTATTGATAAACTAGATTTTTTAAAAACTTTTATGTGAATAAACATTTAACTACGAAATTCTATCTTAGAAGGATTAAGGACAATAATGTAAACAAAAATTTCACATTTCTTTCGTTCTAATTTCTAAACAGTATTTTTTTTAATCTCTTCTTCTGTTTCTTTCATAATCTATCCAAATATATTGGATGGAAACACATTTCTTCCACCCTACTCTCTTTTCCTTTCTCTTGGACGGTTTCCTTTCCTTTCCTTTCCTTTCCTTTCCTTTCCTTTCCTTTCCTTTCCTTTCATTCAATCCAGATAATACCTTAGTCTTTTCAGCTAGAAAAGAAAATTGATAAGCGTAAATTATTTTAATCATTTGCTGACTTGAAAGTTCATTTTGATTTTGTCTCTAATCTTTAAAATGTTATATTTTCATTCCATATGTTATAATTTGGGTTTCAAATCATCTTTTGTCCATTTTCTTTTTACTTTTTTTTTTAATTTGGCCTAACCTCAATTTGAGGTGGGTCGCCACACCCAAGTTTATTAACATCCTTGGTGGGTGGTGAATATACCCTAATACCACCCTTACAAAAGTGTGTCCCTTTGAATCTTGTTCCATTTACAAGTCTGAGACCTAATGGAACCGCATTCAAAAGTTTTTCTAAAAGCAAATTTTAACACACATATTTAACACACATATAACAAATAACGATTTGAAAAATTTGAACAACTCTTTGTTTGTATTTAATTATGCTTTGAGAGTAGTTCGTTTATCCAACATAAGTAATGAAACATTAACTGTTATTTAATTGTGAAACCAAATTATTCTAGTTCAATTATTTATAATGCATAGCGTTAATTGTTTGGATTCTTTAAATACTAGTCAAATTTAATTAATCTGAATAGTGCCACTTAATCTTCTGTTATTTCTCTAGATTTAATAGATAGGATTAATTAGTTGCGAAACTACTATCAGATAGACATGAATATTAGGCTAATAAATTGTGATAAGTTGATACTGATCATAATTTGTTAGAATTGGATTTCTTTAATATTTAATGTTATTTTAACATTAAATTTAGTGTTGTCTGATTCGAGTCGGGTTGTATTAGAATTAAGAAAGTAAATAATTAAGTTTATTCTTGTTAATTATCGATCAATTAAAGAAAGATTTGACTACGTCAGAACTGATTTTTGGTAGCCTTCATAAATATTAATTAATTCTTGAGTTAATGATGGATTAATAATTAGTTAATATTGATTTACTTGCTTACCAAGCTTTTATTTCTTGTTTGTTTTTTTGTACTATTTCTTGTCAATTAGTTTTATTTATTTTTCTTAGTTATTAATAATTATGTGACATCTTTCCTTGAATTAACTAGAAGAATTAATTTTTCTTGTCAATTAGTTTCTATTTCTAGTGAAATCAACCTTATTGTTAGTATACTATTTTCTATCTTTTAGAGTAAGTAATTAATTTTTGCTAAAAAATGACTCTATCACACATGCATGAGACCTAATAAGTCTAATGAGCACTGACTTAACTAATCAAATACATACTTGTAGAAAAACATCACAAGTATGAGACATAGTGGAATTGGCATGAAATGTTAATGTTCATCAAATCTAAAACATAATTCACCTATAAGTACAAAGTCTCAAATACTCACGGCCAAATTAAAAAGATACTATACAATCTAATCTCTCATGACTAGTGAAAGTATGATAAAGACATAAATGTTGAATATACTAGTGAAAGACAAAGATTAGAATCCCCTTTCAAGATTCATGCAAGAGAGATAAAAGTAATGAATTTCCAAACCTAAAGGGCTCGTTTGATTGGCAGGAATCTGGGGCTGGAAAGTAATCTTTTTCCTGATTTTTAGATTTTAGTGTTTGGTTCATTTTTTGACTTTTTGGAAAGTAAAAAGAATCCTGCACTCCATGAAAGTTAGTATAAAATTTCTGGATTCTTAATCCTTGTTCCAAGTTGGTATTCTGATTACTTACTTCAGGAAAGTGAGTGATCTGTCATTAAATATTTATTAATACAATCTTATCCCTTATGATACAATCCACATAAATAAATAATTCAACCTTATTGAACTTTAATTAAATAACATAATAATTTTTACTATAAACATAGTTCTTGCTAATTATAATTTTACATATTTGTTCCTCAAACTTTCATTGTAAAACTAACCCACTCTTCAAATATAAAAAATTTAAATAAACAAACACCATTAATTTTAAAAAAAAATTATTAGGGAAATAAATCACTTTTAAGAAATAAAAATAGACAACATTAATTTTAAAAAATTTATAAAATTATATGCGATTTATATAATAATGATAATATAGCGTTAAATATGTAGTTTACATTTTTTAGCAATTTAAATTATTTTTATTTATTTGTTTGTTATAACACATAAATTATTTAATAATACTTATTTTTGACATTATAATTTTACAAGCATTTTATATTCTGCTGGATAATAATTATTTATTACACATAAATGAAAATTTTTAAAGAATAATTAGACAATAATTTTGTTATATAACCATGTATATATCACAAATATATACTTTTTTTTATAATTGAACCAAAAATGCATTGTATTTTCGGTTGATTAATTTAAATGAAACACTAAAACATGAATTTTAATTAATTTTTCTCTTAACATTCCGTGATCTATCCAAAAATAGGAAAGAGAAGTTGCTGATTCATTTTTCTCAGAATCAAAATCCAAGAAATCATATTCCCAAAACACTTTACTTTCCCGCCAACCAAACGACCTAAAGTTCAATCTTTTCATTTAAATTAGTCTCCAATAGCCACAAATTTGCAAGAGTTCTATCCAAAATGAAAAATACCATGAACACATACTAAAACTTGCATTCTTGTAAAATCTAATCTAAAAATAATCTAACCTAACCTACATGTCTAAATTTGGCCTTTAGAAGGCCTTAAATACCAAGTAATACTGCTAAGAATTAATAATTATAAGTTAGTCCCCATTTATTACTAAAAGAATTGAAATTTAGTAAGGAAAGAATCCCATTTCAGGACATTTGTAAAGTGCCTAGATGCACTTGCTCTAATAACTGTTGTGACAGAGGGGTGTAGAATAGTGTTTTAAAACTCGGACCGGAGTGCGAACCGGTAGAGCTACTGGGTTAGGGGTCAATAGGTCGGACCGATCGAACTGGTGTCAAGAACCGGATGACGTCATAAATATATTTAATATAAATATATTAGTTAAATATTAACATATCTCACATTTTATGTCAAATAAAATGACCAAATTATAAAAAAAATAATATTCAATTAAATTCTTAATTTTTCATCCATAAAAAAATCATAGATCTTATTGTTTAATAATGCTAATAATTATTTTGTTTATAAATTAATAAAAATTTATTAAAATATGTGAGATATAATAAAGTATTAATCAATTTAATATCAAATCGATAATATTAAAATAAGTTACAAAATGTAGTTCTCAATATACAATTTATTTATTGTTTCACTAAGGGAACTGCGAATTAAAGAGGTATCAAGCCTAGGGTTGACCTGATCCGCTGAGTACAAGTCAGTAAAAAACTGCACAGCTAGGCTTCTTATTTCATCTTCCCCTTGGATCCACTCTCTTTCTGAGTTCTGAATCCTGTGGATGTGTGTTCTAGCATATCTATTTTTCACATAGGAGTGAAAGAGTCTAGAGTTTCTATCCCCATCCTTTGCCCATTTAAAATTGGCCTTTTGGGACCAGAATTTCTCCTTCAATCCTAGCTGATATTTGGCATTGGCAGCAGCTTTGTTCATAACCTCCCTAGGGACCTGATTAACCTCATCCTCCCTCTCTAGCCTTTGCAGCTCCTCTTCTGCCAGCTGGGTCTTGAAGAAGATATCACCATAGGTGGTTCTATTCCATGTCCTAAGTGCTAGCTTAACCCCTTTTAATTTTTCAGAGAAGATCCTGAAAGGACTCCCTCTAACATCTGTTTCCCAGGCTCTCCTAATTACAGATAAGCATTCTTCATGGTCTAGCCAAAAGGCCTGAAATCTGAAGGGTTTAGGAGGAGCTCTCCTAGTGCTTTGGATTTGTAGTGAGAGGGAGGAATAATCTGATGGGGATCTTGCTAAATGAACTATATTGGCCTGCATGTTACTACTGAGAAAAGGGTTGTTAACTATATTGGCCTGCATGTTCCTTAATAAAAGAATATTATGATGGACAAATTAATTAACAGATAATAATATTCACAAAAGTCAACATTCAAATTCTATCTCTAGATTATATGTTCCCACTTCTTTCTAACCCAAAACCTTAATATTTACAGTAAATCAAGACACCCCCTCCTAGATAAAATTCCTAAACTAATAGATCTACTTCTATAAACAAAAATCTGTTCATAAACTATCACAGATCTAAGCCCTAGAACACATCTGCAGTTCAATCCAACAAAGAAAACTACTAAATTTAGATAAATTCAACCAAGTCTTGCACAACTTTTAGCAGTCGCCTCCCAAATTACCAGCATATCTTACAATCTGATCTCGCCAAAGATCGAACAAAAACAAATCCTGAAATTAGATCTCAGTAAAATACTTTGGATTGCCAATAGCCAAAGCCTTCGGCTGAAGGGATCCAATATAAAGCCCCACTTTCATTCAAAGATGCCTTATTAGCATCTAGAGCAACAAATCGGAAAAATGAAATCAAAGTTTCTTTTGCATCTATCTTTGCAGAGGAATCACTGTAGCAGAATACCTTCAAACCACTAGGCCTATATAAAGGTGAACCGGCAATTTTTTTCATTAATGAAGGAGAGGAAGCTTTGGCTAAACCTTTCAAATATACACTGATAGGGAAATTCTCTTGAGGAATACTAGCTATGGCCACTATTAGAAAGGAAATTTTAACTATGGGTTTCAAAGGAGAATGTAACATCGACTTTTAGATCAACGTCATGTGATCTTCAAATTTAAGATTGAAGATGACTTCCAAAGAATGTGGATTTAGACGTCATGGTCTTTTCAAAGCTTCTTTGCCAGAATTTTCAAATGGAATACAGAATTCAGCCCTACAGTCGAACCATCCATTGTTCTAGTATAAATCAATTTCCCTCTTCTACTGCTATATATGTTTGAAAAGAAAACTCTATTCTCAATTACTAGGGCAGTAGGCATGCCTTTTGAGCTTGACATTGCATCAGCTTCCTCAGAATCGGTTCTAAGACCAAGTGTAGCCAGGGTGATACGATCCTAGAATCCTAAGGCTCTAAGAACGTAAACCCAAAATCAAATTGAGGATTAGAATGAATAATACTAAAGGAGGCAGCCCCAAATTCAAGAAGAATTAGAAACTTACCTATCAAAATCAGTAACAAACACCCCAAGAATACTTGTATTCGTAGAACCCTCGTTATAAAAAATCCAATCAATCAAACCCTTGATTGAAATAGAATTGTTGTTCTTCACAAAGAACAAAAGAAAGCTTTTAATTAAAACTCCCAAAATATTGTGTTTCAAATAATCAATAATATGAATTCTGTGTTATGCATTTTTGCCTTTAAAAGAGACCTTGATTCTCCCTCGACTAATTTGTTTGGTTACTTGGTCATTCCTGCGCTCAATGTTTGCTAAAACCTTGGCATGCATTTCCTTGATGTGATCAGCCTTCTGTTTGACATCTAAATCCTAAATATGACTAGAAGATATAGGCAAAACATTTAAAGGTGTTAGCGGATTAAAACTGTAAACCACTTCAAAAGGAGAATAAGATGTCGTGGAATGCATGACCCTATTATATACAAACTCTACATGTGGCAAACATTTCTCCCAACTTTTCAAATTCTTTTCAATTAAGGCTCGAAGCAAGGTTGTTAAACTGCGGTTAACAACTTCAGTTTGCCCATCCGTTTGTGGATGTGCGGCTGTGGAAAACAAAAGCTTCGTACCTAACCTATACCACAATGTACGCCAAAAATGACTCAAAAACTTGACATCTCGATCACTGACTATGGTTTTTGGAATGCCATGCAATCTAACTATTTCATGAAAGAATAATTCAGCAATATGAGATGCATCGTTAGTTTTATTGCATGCTATGAAATGCGCCATTTTTCTAAAACGATCGACTATCACAAAGATGCTATCATGATCCGACTGTGTCCTAGGCAACCCTAACACAAAGTCCATAGATATGTCGACCTATGGGTGACTAGGGACGGGTAATGGGGTATAAAAACTGAGAGGCATTACTTTAGACTTTGGTTGACGACATGAAATACATTTTGCACAAAAATTCTGAACATCATTTTGCATCTTAGGCCAATAAAAATGTTCATGCAATATGTCCAATGTTTTCGTGATTCCAAAGTGCCCCATAAGACCCTCAGAATGTGCCTTCCTAACAAGTAATTCACGATATGAACTTTTAGGCACACATAATTTCCCTTTCTTGAAAAGAAACCCATCATTCTGAAAATAATCACCATATGCAGTTTTTGCACAATCAGCAAATATTTCACCAAACTCACTATCACTATCATTAGCATACAACATCTTAAGCAAATCAAAACCCAATAATTTCGATTGCAGAAATGTTAGAAGTCCATAATTGCGTGACAAAGCATCTGCCACTACATTTTCCTTACCAGCCTTATGCTTGATGACGTATGGAAAAAACTCGATAAATTCCATTCACCTTGCATGTCTTCGATGAAGCTTCCCTCGAGTCTTTAAGTGCTTGAGTTGCTCATGATCGGAGTGGATAACAAACTCCTTGGGCCACAAATAATGCTGCCAGGTTTGTAATGCCCTCACTAGAGCAAATAGCTCTTTGTCATATGTTGGGTATTTCAGGACGGCCCCATGCATCTTCTCGCTAAAGTACGCGATTAGCTTCGAGTCCTGCATCAAAACAGCTCCAATCCCAAGCCCAGAGGCATCACATTGAACTTTAAACACCTTATTAAAATCAGGCAACATCAAAATAGGTTCTTGTGTGAGTTTGTCCTTTAACTTGTTAAAAGCTTTTTCATGCACATTTTCCTATTTAAATACAACATGCTTTTTAACAAGTTCGTTCAATGGTGCGGCAATAGTACTAAAGTTTTTGACAAACCTTAGATAAAATCCCGCCAATCCATGAAAACTCCGGACCTCGCTGGCATTCTTCGGTGTAGGCCACTCCTTGATTGCCCTAATCTTTTCTTCATCTACTTTAATTCCGTTAGCACTCACAACAAAACCAAGAAAGACAATAGAATCCATGCAAAAAGAACATTTCTTCAATTTAGCATATAATTGATGTTCTCCTAACACGACAAAAACTTCTCTTTAAGGCAACATGTGTTAATCAAACGACTTACTATAAATGAGTATGTCATCGAAATAAACAACGACAAATTTGCCTATGAATGGCCTTAAGACATGGTTCATTAATCTCATAAATGTGCTAGGCGTATTTGTTAACCCAAAAGGCATGACAAGCCACTCATATGAACCAAATTTCGTTTTGTTTTCCACTCATCTCCCTCTTTCATGTGAATTTGAAAATAATCACTTTTCAAATCAACCTTAGAAAATATACATGCACCATGCAACTCATCTAACATATCATCAAGTCGAAGAATAGGATGACGATACTTTATCGTAATTTTGTTGACCGCCTGGCAGTCCATACACATCCTCCAACTCGCATCCTTCTTGGGTACCAAAATGACGGGTACCGCACACGGGCTAAGGCTCTCCCTCATAGCCCCTTTCTGCAACAACTCCTCCACTTGCACTTGAATCTCCTTAGACTCCTCTGGATTTGCTCGGTATACTGGTCGGTTGGTATAGAGGCACCGGGAATGAAGTCGATTTGGTGCTCTATCCCTCGCAATAGTGGAAGTCCTGAAGGCAACTCCTCTGGAAAAACATCCTCGAACTCCTGCAATAAAATCACCACTTCTCGAGGCAAAATATCAAGCATTTTAGCATCAATTAAAAACCCATCTTTATACAATAAAACAAACACACTTTCTCCCTCACTCAATTTTTCTTTCACCTCTCTTTTTGTTGCAAAAACACTCATTTTCTTTTTTTCCATTTTCTGATTTTTCTTCCTCACTTTTGATGATTTCCTATCGGCTTTTATTCTCACTAGATTCGCCTTTTTCTTTCTTTTCGAAATCTTTTACAATACGAATCTGATCTTCATGTGCCTCCCATGGCTTCAAATGCACCTATGTAAGCGTGCGATTGTTCATCTCCAATGTGTACTTGTTGGTGTACCCGTCATACACTACCCGTCGATCAAACTGCCACCAAAACCCCAAAAGAATATAGGCAGCTTGCATATGCACCACATCACACAATATTTCATCCTCATACCTACCTATCACAAACTCAATTTTAACTTGTTTATTAACCTTAGCCTCCCCATTAGTACTCAACCACTGTAGCTTATAGGGTTTAGGATGTTAAGTGTTTTCAACCCCAGCTTCTCCACCAACAATGTACTAGCAATATTAGTACAACTCTCACTATCTATGATTAAGCTACATACCTTTCCTTGCACATGACACCTAGTATGGAAGATGTTAGCTCTTTGCACCAACTCTCCCTCTAGCTTAGGTTGTACATTTAAAACTCGTAAATTGACAAATGCCTCTCCCCCCATTGGTAGCTCTTCCTCTCCATCACTCTCTTCAACAAATGGCATATTACCCTTATCATCGGAATGCTCGCTCTCATACTCCCCATTAGGTAAAAAGAACATTGTCCTTTTGTTTGGATATTGAGATTGTATGTGCCCTATCCCTTGGCACTTAAAACACCTAATGTCTCTAGTCCTCCCAACTGTTTTCTCCTCAACCTTCTCCTTCCCGGTTCCCCATTTCTGTTCTATCTTAGGTTTGGAGTTAACTTTAGCATTCCCAAATTTGGTGTTTGACATTGGCTTATTATCTTTCCAAGAACTCTTCCAAGTACTCTTCCCTCTAGCTTTAACAATTCTCTTAACTTTCAATGCCTTATGCAATAATTCCTCCATGTCAATATATTGTTGCATCTCTACCACATCAGCTATCTCCTTATTCAAACCCGCTAAAAATCTACCCATTGTAAATTCAGGATCCTCCTCTATATTAGCCTGAATTAATGCTATCTCCATCTCCTAAAAATACTCCTCTACACTCTTACTACCTTTGGCTAAGGTTTGGAGTTTCCTCACTACATTCCGTTGGTAATGATTAGGGATAAACCTCTTTCTCATTATTCTCTTAACCTCCTCCCAAGTCCTAACTTGTCTTTACCCATACCTCCTTCTATTATGTACTAACTGATCCCACCAAAATGAGGCATAATGGGTAAACTCTACAACCGCTAACTTCACCTTCTTCTCTTACGAATAATTATGACATTCAAAGACATTATCTACCCTTCTTTCCAATTCCTGGTAAACCTCATGATCATTCTTCCCTTGAAATTTTGGAATTTTCATCTTAATTGACCCCATGTGACTATCCTTTCTCCTATCATTCCTACCTCTACCCTATGTCCCTTCTTCTTCCTCCTCCGACAATTCCTCATGATTTCCTCTCTTAAACAAAGGATTTCTAGCAGCTCTATCCCTAATTGGTGGTTCACTAGACTCTAAAAAGTTAAGCCTAAGATTAATTTTATCAAATTGTGCTTGAATGGCTTTGAAAACCGTCTCAATGTTAAATGAAGGACTACTTGTACCTTCCCCACTCATAATAACTTTGAGATGAATTAATTGTTCTTTCCACTCCCTAAGTGTTTACACTCACACTCGTGTATCACTCAATATATTGAAGCTCTCTTAATTTCTTTATGAGTTCTTTGAGTTGAATAACTACTCACACACCAACCAAGACTCCGAATTGATTAGGAATGGTTTAAGAAAAATGGAAGACTCTAAGGAACAAGAATGACTACAAGTACTCACAATGAACTTTGGAAACAAGAACAAGAATGTTACCACTACTTACAATAAAGACTCACAAGGATTTAAGAAAAAGGCATGAAATAATGATTCACAATGTCATGGCAGCGATACTTTGATATTTAAACCAACAACAAAACTTCAGCAATGTATATACTTCCAACAAGTTTTCCAGCACAATGTTTAAAATTTGAACAAAAAAAAATTTCCCAAACAACAAAAACTATCTAATGGTTCTCCAATGAATTATTACAACAAGTAATGATTGAATAATTAAAACAATTTTCTGCACAAATTTGAAATTACCAAATTGCAATGAATTGAACAAGGAAACAATAACAAAATGTTAACTTGAAATCTGTCTTCAATAATTGGAATTCAAACTGGTCTTCTTTCTTTTCCTTTTTTTAGTAAACAGTTTCTGCACTTTTTTTTATATCGCAGCTTCCTTTTTTTTCTGCGTTTTTTTTTCTCTCTTGGCCACAATCTGCAAACAACGATGAGAAGAACACAACATAACAATATAGAGCAAACACAAAAGAAAACCAAACAATCAAAGATGAAAGTTTTTGATGGAATTAAACCTCAAATTGTCTTTGATACCAATCTGATACGATCCTAGGATCCTAAGGCTCTAAGAACATAAACCCAAGGTCAATTTGAGGATTAGAATAAATAATAAGTAAAGGAGGCAGCCCCAAATTCAACAAGAATTAGAAACTTACCTATCAAAATCAGTAACGAACACCCCAAGAATACTTGTTTCTTAGAACCATTGTTATACAAAATCCAATCAATCAAACCCTTGATTGAAATAGAATTGTTGTTCTTCACAAAGATCAAAAGAAAGCTTTTAATTAAAACTCTCAAAATATTGTGTTTCAAATAATCAATAATCTGAATTCTGTGTCATGCGTTTTTGCCTTTAAAAATAGGCTACAAGACCCAAAACGGATTAACGGTAATTAAAAATTTGAAATAGAAAAATAGGCTAAAATTTTGAAAAATCTGTTTCGCCGCACGTCACGACGTGAGGAATTATTTGACAATTAAATGGCGATTTTTTTGTTCCATTTTTTTCTCCAAAATTTTCTATGAGCCACGTCGTGATGTGGAAGGGCCTGGACGTCGCGACTCCTGTGGACGTCGCGACGTCGATGGTTGCACGTCGCAACGTTGGCGATTTCTTTTGGATTCCCTTTTGCGATTCTCCACGTCGCAATGTGGGACCCCATGGACGTCGCGATGTGGAGCTTTTTATGCTCCTTGTCCATCTTTGTCATCCCTTCTTGCCTCCATTGCTCCATTTCGATGCACCACAACATTGTACTCCATTTGTGATACTTCCAAACATGAGATGAAAGCTGCATCCTTGTCATGAACTTCACCAACTAATTCACGCTCAAAAAGGTCTTCAATCAAAGAATATAACGCTGTCTTCATTCGCTTAGTCCTTGAACGAGTCAAAGGTCCTCAAATACCTTTCAATAGATCATCCTCTCGGGTTGGCTTCCTCATCATTCCTCCCCTCCTCAAGAGGATTCATCCTCGAATCACCTAGGTCATACAATGAAAGATCAGTAACGTTAAATGTACTAGACACATTACCATATTCACTAGGTAATTCAATTATAAACATTATCATTAATTTTAGCCAAAACTTGAAAATGACTATCTCCCCTTTTTTGGAGCTTGGATTTCCGTTGATATGGAAATCGTTCCTTCAGCATGTGAACCCATACCCAATCACCAGGTTCAAAAGAGACCTTGATTCTCCCTCGACTAACTTGTTTGGCTACTTGGTCATTCATGCGCTCTATGTTTGCTCGAACCTTGGCATGCGTTTCCTTGATGTGATCAGCCTTTTGTTTGCCATCTAAATCCAAAATATGACTAAAAGCTATAGTCAAAACATCTAAAGGTGTTAACGGATTAAAACTGTAAACCAATTCAAAAGGAGAATAAGATGTGGTAGAATGCATAGCCCTATTATATGCAAACTCTACATGTGGCAAACATTTCTCCCAACTTTTCAAATTCTTTTGAATTAAGGCTCGAAGCAAGTTGTTAAACTACGGTTAACAACTTCAGTTTGCCCATCCGTTTGTGGATGTGCGGCTGTGAAAAACAAAAGCTTCATACCTAATCTAGACCGTAATGTACGCCAAAAATGACTCAAAAACTTGACATCTCGATCACTAACTATGGTTTTTGGAATACCATGCAATCTAACTATTTCACGAAAGAATAATTCAGCAATATGAGATGCATCGTTAGTTTTATTGCATGCCATGAAATGCGCCATTTTGCTAAAACGATCGACTACCACAAAGATGCTATCATGACCCGACTGTGTCCTAGGCAACCCTAACACAAAGTCCATAGATATATCGATCCATAGATTACTAGGGGCGGGTAATGGGGTATAAAATTCGTGAAGCATTACTTTAGACTTTGCTTCACGACATGAAATACATTTTGCATAAAAATTCTGAACATTATTTCGCATCTTAGGCCAATAAAAATGTTCATGCAATGTGTCCAATATTTTCGTGATTCCAAAGTACCCCATAAGAGCCCCAGAATGTGCCTCCCTAACAAGTAATTCATGATATGAACTTTTAGGCACACATAATTTCCATTTCTTGCAAAGAACCCATCATGCTGAAAATAATCACCATATGTAGTTTTTGTACATTCAGCAAATATTTCACCAAACTCACTATCATCAACATACAACATCTTAAGCAAATTAAAACCCAGTAATTTCGATTGCAAAATTGTTAGAAGTCCATACCTGCGTGACAAAGCATCTGCCACTACATGTTCCTTACCAACCTTATGCTTGATGACGTATGGAAAAGACTCGATAAATTCCATCCACCTTGCATGTCTTCGATGGAGCTTTCCTTGAGTCTTTAAGTGCTTGAGCGGCTCATGATCGGAGTGGATAACAAACGCCTTGGGCCACAAATAATGCTTCCAGGTTTGTAATGCCCTCACTAGAGCATATAGCTCTTTGTCATATGTTGGGTAATTCAGGACAACCCCATGCATCTTCTCGCTAAAGTACGCGATTAGCTTCGAGTCCTGCATCAAAACAGCTCCAATCCCAAGCCCAGAGGCATCACATTGAACTTTTAAAACCTTATTAAAATCAAGCAACATCAAAACAGGTGCTTGTGTGAGTTTGTCCTTTAACGTGTTAAAGCTTTTTCATGCACATTTTCCCATTTAAATACAGCATGCTTTTTAACAAGTTCGTTCAATGGTGCGGCAATAGTACTAAAGTTTTTTACAAACCTTAGATAAAATCCCGCTAATCCATGGAAACTCTGGACCTCGCTGGCATTCTTCGGTGTAGGCCACTCCTTGATTACCCTAATCTTTCCTTCATCTACCTTAATGCCTTTAATACTCACAACAAAACCAAGAAATACAATAGAATCCATGCAAAAAGAACATTTCTTCAAATTAGCATATAATTGATGTTCTCTTAACATGACAAAACTTCTCTTAAATGCAACATGTGTTCATCAAACGACTTACTATAAATGAGTATGTCATCGAAATAAACAACAACAAATTTGCCTATGAATGGCCTTAAGACATGGTTCATTAATCTCATTAATGTGCTAGGCGCATTTGTCAACTCAAAAGGCATGACAATCCGCTCGTATAAACAAAATTTCGTTTTGTTTTCCACTCATCTCCCTCTTTCATGCGAATTTGAAAATAACCACTTTTCAAATCAACCTTAGAAAATATATATGCACCATGCAACTCATCTAACATATCATCAAGTCGAGAAATAGGATGACGATACTTTACCGTAATTTTGTTGACCGCCCGGCAGTCCACACACATTCTCCAACTCGCATCCTTCTTGGGTACCAAAATGACGGGTACCGCACACAGGTGAAGGCTCTCCTTCACAGCCCCTTTCTGCAGCAACTCCTCCACTTGCACTTGAATCTCCTTAGACTCCTCCGGATTTGCTCGGTATACTGGTCGATTCGGTATAGAGACACCGGGAATGAAGTCGATTTGGTGCTCTATCCCTTGCAATGGTGGAAGTCCTGAAGGCAACTCCTTCGGAAAAACATCCTCGAACTCCTGCATTAAAATCACCACTTCTCGAGGAAAAAGATCAAGCATTTTAGCATCAATTAAAAACACATCTTTGTACAATAAAATAAAGACACTTTCTCCCTCACTCAATTTTTCTTTCACCTCTCTTTTTGTTGCAAAAACACTCATTTTCTTTTTTCCATTTTCTGAATTTTCTTCCTCACTTTTGATGATTTCCTCTCGGCTTTTATTCTCACTAGATTCACCTTTTTCTTTCTTTTCAAAATCTTTTACAATATGAATCCGATCTTCATGTGCTTCCCATGGCTTCAAATGCACCTATGTATGCTTGCGATTGTTCATCTCCAATGTGTCCTTGTTGGTGTACCCGTCATACACTACCCTTCGATAAAAAAGCCATGAATGCCCCAAAAGAATATGGGTAGCTTGCATAGGCATCACATCACACAACCCTCATCCTCATACCTACCTATCACAAACTCAATTTTAACTTGTTTATTAACCTTAGCCTCCCCATTAGTACTCAACCACTGTAGCTTATAGGGTTTAGGATGTTAAGTGTTTTCAACCCCAACTTCTCCACTAACAATGTACTAGCTATGTTAGTACAACTCCCACTATCTATGATTAAGCTACACACCTTTCCTTGCACATGACACCTAGTATGGAAGATGTTATCTCCTTGCACGCTCCCTCTAGCTTAAGTTGTACATTTAAAACCCGTAAATTGACAAATGCCTCTCCCCCTATTGGTAGCTCTTCCTCTCCATCACTCTCCTCACCAAATGGCATATTACCCTTATCATCGGAATGCTCACTCTCATACTCCCCATTAGGTAATAAAAACATTGTCCTTTTGTTTGGATATTGAGATTTTATGTGCCCTATCTCTTGGCACTTAAAACACCTAATGTCTCTAGTCCTCCCAATTGTTTTCTCCTCAACCTTCTTCTTCCCGGTTCCCCATTTCTGTTCTACCGTAGGTTTGGAGTCAACTTTAGCATTCCCAAATTTGGTGTTTGACATTGGCTTATTATCTTTCCAAGAACTCTTCCAAGTACTCTTCCCTCTAGCCTTAACAATTCTCTCAACTTTCAAGGCCTTATGCTATAATTCCTCCATGTCAACATATTGTTGCATCTCTACCACATCAGCTATCTCCTTATTCAAACCCGCTAAAAATCTACCTATTGTAAATTCAGGATCCTCCTCTATATTAGCCCGAATTAATGCTATCTTCATCTCCTAAAAATACTTCTCTACACTCTTACTACCTTTGGTTAAGGTTTGGAGTTTCCTCACTATATCCCGGTTGTAATGATTAGGGACAAATCTCTTTATCATTATTCTCTTAACCTCCTCCCAAGTCCTAACTGGTCTCTTCCCATACCTCCTTCTATTATGTACTAACTGATCCCACCAAATTGAGGCATAATGGGTAAACTCTACAACTGCTAACGTCACCTTCTTCTCCTACGAATAATTATGACATGCAAAGACATGATCTACCCTCAGTTTCTATTCTAGGTAAACCTCAGGATCATTCTTCCCTTGAATTTCTGGAATTTTCATCTTAATTGACCTCATGTGACTATCCTTTCTCCTATCATTCCTACCTCTACCCCATGTCCCTTCTTCTTCCTCCTCCGACAATTCCTCATGATTTGCTCTCTCAAACAAAGGATTCCTAGCAGCTCTATCCCTAATTGGTGATTCACTAGACTCTAAAAAGTTAAGCCTAAGATTTATTTTATCAAATTGTGCTTGAATGACTTTGAAAATAGTCTCAATGTTAAATGAAGGATTACTTGTACCTTCCCCACTCATAATGACTTTGAGACGAATTAATTGTCCTTTCCACTCCCTAAATGTTTACACTCACACTCGTGTATCACTCAATATATTGAAGCTCTCTTAACTTTCTTTATGAGTTCTTTGAGTTGAACAACTACTCACACACCAACCAAGACTCCAAATTGATTAGGAATGGTTTAAGAAAAATGGAAGACTCTAAGGAACAAGAATGACAACAAGGACTCACAATGAACTTTGGCAACAAGAACAAGAATGTTACCACTACTAACAATAAAGACTCACAAGGATTTAAGAAAAAGGCATGAAACAATGATTCACAATGTCATGGCAGCAATACTTTGATATTTAAACCAACAACAAAACTTCAGCAATGTATATACTTCCAACAAGTTTTCCAGCACAATTATTAAAATTTGAAAAAAAAAACGATTTTTCCCAAACAACAAAAACTATCTAATGGTTCTTCAATGAATTAGTGCAACAAGTAATGATTGAATAATTGAAACAATTTTTTGCACAAATTTGAAATTACAAAATTACAATGAATTGAACAAGGAAACAATAACAAAATGTTACCTTGACATCTGTCTTCAAGAATTGGAATTCAAACTCGCCTTCTTTCTTCTCCTTTTTTTTTTGTAAACAGTTTCTGCACTTTTTTTTATATCGCAGCTTCCTTTTTTTTCTGCGTTTTTTTTCTCTCTTGGCCACAATCTGCAAACAACGATGAGAAGAACACAACATAACAATATAGAGCAAACACAAAAGAAAACCAAACAATCAAAGATGAAAGTTTTTTATGGAATTAAACCTCAAATTGGCTTTGATAACAATCTGATACAATCCTAGAATCCTAAGGCTCTAAAAACGTAAACCCAAAATCAATTTGAGGATTAGAATGAATAATGCGTAAAGGAGGCAGCCCCAAATTCAACAAGAATTAGAAACTTACCCATCAAAATCAGTAACGAACACCCCAAGAATACTTGTTTCTTAGAACCCTTGTTATCAAAAATCCAATCAATCGAACCCTTGATTGAAATAGAATTGCTGTTCTTCAAAAAGAACAAAAGAAAAATTTTAATTAAAACTCTCAAAATATTGTGTTTCAAATAATCAATAATCTGAATTCTGTGTTATGCGTTTTTGCCTTTAAAAATAGGCTACAAGACCTAAAACGGATTAACGGTAATTAAAAATTTGAAATAGAAAAATTAGCTAAAATTTTGAAAAATCTGTTTCGACGCACGTCGCGACGTTGGTGTCTCCACGTTGCGACGTGGGGAATTATTTGACAATTAAATGGCCGATTTTTTTGTTCCATTTTTTTCTCCAAAATTTCTAGTGAGCCACTTCGCGACGTGGAAGGGCGTGGACGTCGCGACGTTGGTGCACGTTGCGACGTCTGTAGTCGCACGTCACGACGTCGGCAAGCTCCTGTGGACGTCGCGACGTCGGTGGTCGCACGTCGCGATGTTGGTGATTTCCTTTTGACTCCCTTTTGCGATTCTCCACGTCGCGACGTGGGACTCCATAGACGTCGCGACGTGGTACTTTTTATAGGAGCGAGATTTACATGGTGTAATAATAGACAAGGCAAGGCTAAATTTGAAAAAGGCTTGATAGATGACTCATAAATCAATCCACCACCAACCTAGATCTAAAAATATTTTTGTCTTATTTGACTAGAGACCCATTAGATCATGCTCCATTACTCATGCAAATTGACCTTCTAAACCGTAATAAACCTAAAAGTTTCAAATTTCAGAACTTTTGGATCAAACATAAGCACTTCAAAAATCTCATACAAAAAGTTTGGAAAATTAATATCATAGGAAACCCTCTAAGAAGATTTGCTAAACAACTAAAGAATGTAAAGAACACTCTAATGATGTAGAACAAAGAGGAATATGGTAACATATTTACTAAGGCAAGAGAAACGAAAAATGTTATAAGAGAATTAGAAATGAAGAAAGAATTGAATTAAGGAGAAGTTTCTAGAGTTCAGATAAATTTAGCCAAAGTAAAGTTAAGAATTGCATTAAAAGATGAAGAAGATTATTGGTCACAAAAAGCAAAAGTCAAATGGCTCCAAGAACGAGATAGAAACACAAAATATTTTCAATCCTATGTGAACCAAAGAAGATCAATAACATAATATACATAGGATAAAAAATAATAATGGGGAGTGGCTGATAGGAGAAAAATAAATTGGGCAATAGGCCATCAACTATTACCAAAAGCTATTCTCTTCAGAAGTAACAAAATATTTTTCAACCTTTTTTTGTAGCTAATAAAACTCTGATTGTAAAAGATAATAAAAATTAATTTCCCTACCAACAATGGAAGAAATTCAGAAAATGATTTTTGGTATGTGTAAAGATAGTGCCCTTGTTTCGGATGGATTTAATGTTCAATTCTTCATGCATTGCTAGGACATATATAATAGGCATAAATTTATACGAGGCAGTTCTGAATTTCTTCAATGGAATATAATTAACAAAAAAAATATAACTTCAACCCTTACTTTCCTAATTTCAAAAGCCCAAGGACCCTCCAATTTTTATCAATTTAAAGCAATCAGTCTTCGTAATTTTTTTTAACAAAATTACCTAAAAAATCCTAACTAATAGGCTAGCTCCTCTGATGTCCTACCTAGTTGAAGAACATCAAAGTGACTTTATTAAAGAAAGACATATCATATATAATTTTCTCCTAACTCAAGAATTGGATTCAAGTATCATGAGAAAAAAATGTACAGAGAAACACAGCCTTAAAACTGAACATAAAAAAAAACTAAATAAGGAAAAATGAAAGGAGCAATGAATTTTCACCAAATATGGATTGAACTAATTTAGAGACTTACCTCCAATATATGAATTACCACATGAATTTTTTAAATCCCCTGGGTCTGAGACAAGGGGATCTTATTTCTCCTCTTCTATTTATTCTAATGCTAATTTTTTGTCCACAAAAAACTTACACTGATTTTTGTTCTAAGGGCTGGCCAAGAGTTTCTCATCTCTCATATGTAGATGATATTATCATTTTCACCTCAACTAATCTAAACATGCTAAAATTCATCATACATAGAGTAAATTAATATGAAAAAGTATCGGAACAGAAAAAAAAATACTCATAAAAGCAGCTACTTATCACATTATTCTTTGCCTAGAGAAAATAAACATAAAGTATATAGGATCATGCACTAATTCCCAAGGGTTTCCTTCCCAATTAAACATTTGGGTATTCCTCTCTATTATGGCAGAAATAAAGCCATTCATTCCATATATTTAGTCCAGAAAATAAACACAAAAATTGTCTCATGGCAGACCAAACTTTCAAACATAGGAAGGAGAATAACATTGATTAGAAATACTCTTTTACCCCTTCCTATGTATGTACTCATGGTCATTAACACCCTAAAGAAAATACTTAATCAAATCGAGTCTATACTTGCTAATTTTCTTTAGGGAAATAAAGAGGAACGTCGTAATACTCATTGGATTAAATGGAAAGATATGTGTCTACCCACCAAAGAGAAAGGGTTAGGATTTAGATTCCTAGAGAATATTAAAAAAGTACAATCTTACAAACTCTGATGAAGATTTAGAGAGCAAGAGTCTCTATGCGCTAAGTTGTTAAAGGTTAAATATTGTAAAGAATTATATCCTACTCAATATGCCAAAAAACATGAAAATAATGAATCCGTTACATGGAAAAGGTTAAGGAAAGTGGCCGAAAAAAATTATTTATTTTCTTGTAAATATGGAAGATTGCAACTTTTGGTTTGATAATTGGACAGGGGCTGAAAGTATAAACCAAAATTATCACACAAAAGAAAATGGTTAGAGACTTTATAAATGATGGAAAGTGGGATCTTCAAATAATTAAGGGTAAATTACAAAAAACCTCCCTGTGGTTAGGCGATATTGTAAGTTACCTCCATGACATATTAAAACCTATAATTCGCTTCCTTGTGCTTTGGATTTTTTTGAAAAGTAACGGAAATTGAATAACTTCACGGACTTTGTACGCGCACGCTCCTTCTGCTGAAGTCAAGTCAAACCCTTCTGTATGTGTTTTCTCCAATCTGCCATTGTTCCCTTTTTTTTTCTTCCTTTATTCCTTACTTTCATCACTGATAAATCTGCACAAATTAACGATTTGCCGCCATGGCTAATTATCTCTCCTTCGACGTCTAGGATGTGGATTTATCTCGAGTCTCCGATGTTGATACTTCTTTTACAAACCACTTCCAAATCAATCGTCGTCATCGAAGATCTCGACCTCTTCGTGGCCGCCTCAGATTCGAGTTTGTTACAGCCGGGTCTGCTCAATTTCATGGACGGAATTCTGAATTCGTGTTGCCGGACAAGAAAGTTATGGTCTTTAAAGTGAATAATGATAGTAGTAAGGATGACGTTGATTCACCAACAATTTTCCCAGATGATTATCAAGCCATTTTCATCTTGCCATTTTCACTCTCTGGGAATTGCCCAAATAACATCTCATACTCAGTGGCGTGATCTCAATTCATTGAATCCCCCAGTCCCAATCTCAGAATTTGTCTTCAAATTTTGCACATTTAACAAAACCTCCCACTCCAAACTCCCCAACACGCCAATTCTATCCTCCCTATAGGAAACCATAACAAACCCAAATCCAATCCCACAAATCCAGAATGGCTAATTCACTTTAAGAATTCTAAATCAAATAAAACCAGTCAAATTTCAGATTCCGCAATGCGGATCAATCAGAAGAACACTTCGATCAAAGCTCAACAAGTCCGCCCAACAAAATCACACAGGAACAGGGAATCCACAATCAGCATTTGAGAATACAGAAATTAGAGTCCACATTCTGATTTAAGCCATGATGTTGGGATTGAATTTAATGCTGATGAAGAGGATATCTATGATGATGTGAGGGATGATGGTGATGATGTTCAAAGTTTTGGGCTTTGTTGGGATTCAAAGTTGATGATGGAGTTGATGAGAAAGAGGTTTTGAGCATGTTTTTGGATGATGATGATGTGTCGGTGACGGCCAGGGAGGATAGAATTGGCTTGTTGGGGAGCTTGGAGTGGCAGGTTTTGATAAATGTGCGCGTGTCATTTAAACTCTGTTACTTCTCCTATTTCCATCCATTTTTCAAAAAAAACCAAAACACAATGAGGTAAATAGTAGGTTTTAATATGTCAGGGAGGTAACTTATAATATCGCCTAACCACATGGAGGTTTTTTGTAATTTATCCAATAATTAATATGCCTAATCACTGAAAATCCCTTATACTCAAAATTCCCCCCTCCCCCCTTTCTCCACTGAAATTAAAGATAGAATGATCTGGATGTTGGAGGAGGCTGGATGTTTCTCCATGTTTACTACCTTTGAAGAAATTAGACAATAGAATAACAATCCCCCACCTTTTTTTGAGAGCGTATAGGATCCTTTCTTACCTATCAAAATGTCCTTTTTCATGTTAAAATTAATCAAAAGGAAAATTTCAATAAGTAAAAAAAAATAATACTTTTAATATTTAAATTTTAATCTGAAAGTTCAATTTAAATTTAAAAAATTTTAATAATATCAATTTAATAAATTGATATAAATTAATAATACTTTAAATTATTCCATAATTGATATTTTAATACTTTTAATATCAATTTAATATTTAAAATAAAGAATATTCCATAATGGATAATACTTTTTTCCATGCCTGGTTATAATCTTCATAAGAATATCCTTGAGGTTGAAATGGTATTGATAGAAGAAAATATTCTATATGAAAATATTCTTTATTAATATCATGTCCTAAGAATCTAATTTGAGTTTGAAATAGTTTCATTTTTGGTGCTGATATTACTAATCCATTTTGTACTACTAGTTTAAAAAATATATTTAGGTGTTTAAAATGTTCATCTAATGTTCTGGAATATATTAATATATCATCTATATAAACTATCATGAATGTATATGCAGAAAATATATCATTCATTATATTTTGAAATTCTGATGGTGCATTTTTTAATCCAAATGGCATTACATTCCATTCATAATGTCCGAATGGCACTGTAAATGCTGTTTTATACTTGTCTTTTTCATCTATTTGAATTTGCCAATATCCTGATTTTAAATCAAATTTTGAATATACTTTTGCATTAAATAGTCTATTTAATAAATCTTTTTTGTTAGGAATAGGATATCTTATCCATTTTAATACTTTATTTAATGGTTTATAATTTATAACTAATCTTGGAACTCCTCTTTCTTTTTCTGCTTGATTATTAACATAAAATGCTGAACAACTCCATGGAGATTTAGAAGGTCGGATTAATTTTTTATCTAATAATGATTTTATTTCTATACTACAATGTGCTAATAATTCAGAATTCATTTGTATTGGCCTAGCCTTGGTTGGAATATTTCTTTCATTGAAGTCTTCTTCATATGGTAATTGAATTATATGGGTTTTTCTTGACCAAAATGCAGATGGATGATCTGCACATATTGTTTCTTTGAACTTTTCCTCTAATTGTATAATTTTGTTTTTTATTTCCTCTTTATTTAATTGAAAGTCTATTTGTTTGTATGTAATTTCTTCTTTTATATAGTTTATTTGATTTTCTTTTTGTTTAACTTGACAAAATATACTATTAGTTTGTAATAAATTTAACTCTCTTTGTCTTACTGGAGTAATAAATTGAAATAATATTTTATTGCCCATTATGTTTACTTGTAAACCTTCTGTTGTTTTTTTAAATGGTGTAATTTGATATAAAAAAGGGTTTCCTAAAATAACATCTTGAGTTAAATCTTCTACTATAATAAATGTATGCTTAAAACAATAATTATTATTACATATAAATCCATTTTTTAATTTATATTTAACCTTTAATGGATTTCCATTTGCTGTTTGTAATTTATGATTTGTTTTGGAACAATATTTTATTGGTATAATTCTATTTTTAATACAACTTTGATCTGCTCCACTATCTATCATGGCTATACTAGTTGTATGATAATCTTGAATTCCTATAGTAACAAATACATGCCATTTTTCTATATTAATTTTTTCAATTACATTTAAATATTCTTCATTGTTTGTTTCTCCTGGAATTTGAATTCCTTTACTACTTTTACTACTTTCTGGGATATCTTCTTTCTGATTCTGTTCATTTAGACTTATTTTAGCTTGGAATTCTAATTCACTTAACTGCAGAGTTTTAATATCATTTTTAATTTCTCTAATTTCTAGTTTTAATTCTTGAATTTGTTGCTGTATGAAATTTGTATTAGAATTAGAAACTATTCCTTGAGGTTTTTGTTCTGAGTATTTGTTATATAATTTTGTAATATTAAATGGTTCTAAAAATTCAGGTTTTTTATCTTCTTTTAATATTAAATCTTTTAATCTTATCAAATATTGTCTTTGCTCTTCCGGGTTTTCTATTTTACTAATAAGTTCAAATAATAAGTCTTTATTAGTTTTTCCATCTGATATCATATTAATACAACGACATGGCGAAGATTTATCTGAATATTCTTCTTCGCTATCTGTATAAATTTCATTAATGTTTTCTTCACTTTCTTCTGTGTCACTATTAATCATAATTTTCATTATTTTTAATCGTAATTCTTTATCTTCTTCTTTATCAAAAATTTCATTTATTCTTTTTTGAGTTTTACAATTTGTTGCTATATGACCTGGTTTTCCACATTTATAACAAATTAATTTTTTCTTTCTATATTTCTTTTTCTTAAAATTTCTTGTCTGATTGAAATTATTAGAGTATTGGTGATATTTTTTACTTCTTTTGTATGGTTTATATGTATATGTAATTCTTTTATTATTTCTAGAAGGGGCTTTTATTCCTGTTATTCCAAATGCATCACAGAATGAACCTATTTCATTTCTTTCTGAGCCATATTTTGATTGTAATTTTAATTCTTGACAAAGTTTTAATCCTTCTGATTTAATAAATGATATTAATTGACCATAACTCCAATCATAAAAATTAATATCTTCTTTTCCTGTTGCTGTTTTTATAGCATTAAATAAAGTTAATCAGCAGTTAAATTATTCAAATCAAATATTATCAACAGTAGCACAACAATTAGAATTAGTCTCAACAAAAATAGATAATATACCTAAAGAAAATAATAATATTCAAGACTCTATTAAAAAAGAAAAATTAAATATTTCAACAAATATTATAAATAATCCATTTAAAAATATAAATTTTCCAAATGAAATATCTAAACCTCATTTTCAAATAAATGATATTCAACTCCCGCAAAGAGATAATGATACATTAAATAAAATATTAAAAAAGTTACAAGAAACAAAACCTAGTACTAGTACAGAATCTACAGATAATATACAAAATATTGAACAAAATAATTTAATACAAACAGATGATAGTAGCAGTAGTGATTCAAATGAAATTAAGGATATAATAGAAGAAATTGAAGATGAATTACAAGATGATAATATAAATAGAATATCTGTTAATGTTGGACATCTTAAATTAGTCAGAAATATTTGAGAGCTTTTTGATTCATAAGATGGATTTCCTATGAAATGATGAGCTAAGGCATATATTAAATACTCTGGTGCATCTGATGTTTTAATTTTCTTTGGATTTCCTTGAGCATCTCTTACTATATTTCCATTAACATCTAGTTCGTCTTCTTCAGTTGTATGTTCTATTACTTCATTTCGTTGATCTTTTGTTATCATATTATTCCACCAATTTTTTAATTGTCCTGAGAATCCTGCAGTAAAGGCTACAGCTATATCTTTTGGTTTATACCCTTCTTGTCTATAAGCTACTCTGGCCATTCCCATTTCTTGTAGTAATCTTAATATTTCATATTCTGATTTACCATCTATATTCCATTCATAGACTGCTCTACCATCATATTTACTAGATGTAAACTTTGCTATTTCTTCAATTTGTATATCTGGAGGTGTTAGTTTTGGATAATAATTTTTTCGTTGATGCGGTGCATAAGAATTTGTTTTTTAAATTTAAATTGATATAAATTAAAATTTATATCAATTTAATATTTAATAATACTTTAAATTTATATAAATTAAATTGTCTTTTTACATAAGAATTTCTCTAATTTCTAGTTTTAATTCTTGAATTTGTTGCTGTATGAAATTTGTATTAGAATTAGAAACTATTCCTTGAGGTTTTTGTTCTGAGTATTTGTTATATAATTTTGTAATATTAAATGGTTCTAAAAATTCAGGTTTTTTTATCTTCTTTTAATATTAAATCTTTTAATCTTATCAAATATTGTCTTTGCTCTTCCGGGTTTTCTATTTTACTAATAAGTTCAAATAATAAGTCTTTATTAGTTTTTCCATCTGATATCATATTAATACAACGACATGGCGAAGATTTATCTGAATATTAGAGAAGCTCGAACAGATAAAGGCCCAGTAGAAATAGAAGATATGAACAAACAAATAATGAAGAAACCGTAATATTTGAAGAAGATTCTACTAAATCATCAGTATATATTCCAAAAACTTTAAAGTGGGATGAAATCACGATTCCACAAACTTTTACAATAATTCCTCAAATTCAATCAAGAAATATACAACAAAGTAATACCTCAAAGATAATTAAACAAAATGATGGAAGTATCATAATACTCTTTGATGAAATAAGATCTAATAATTATGGAGCTAACAAACGATTAATTCAACCTGCAAGACATTCAATATCAGATATACCTACATTAAGAAGGACTTTTAGTCAACATACTAATTTAGACACAAATCCTGAAATATATTCAATACCAATTACAGGTAGTCAAAGAATTCATTATAAATCACCATTACCAGAAATAATTAATACTAACTCATTGAGAAATTCACCATCTTATTCAGAAATGAAACCCGAATCTATTAATGTTATAATTGATGAATTTAAACCTAAATTTAGTTATTTAGAAGAATTATTTAATGATGAAATTAATATTGAAAAAAGAAATTGGTATAACTCTTTAGATAAAACATTTCAAAAAAATCTTCAAGACCAATGGAAACAGGAATTATATAGAAGAAAATTCAATTATTCATTCTTTTCTTGGCTGGAATTTATCACACAAAAAGAAAATATTACAAATTTATATTTAACCCCATCAATAAATGTTCAAACATCCTTATATAAAAAATGGAATTTAATAGGAGGAGAGATAGTTACTTCGGTACATCCACCTCTACTAAATAAAAGAAAATTGGTGGAATAATATTTGATGCTTAAGTTAGCACAATCAAGAAGGATCGAGTGGAGACTATTTGCATTGCTTTTCTAGTAGTAGTAGGGATCAGTTAAAACTTGTTGAATCATTTCTTTGAGGTTCAGTGACCCTTCACAATTATGGAATTGTTCATTTAAGGTTTAGTAAACTCTCACAATTATAGAATTTTATTTAATTTCAGTTTGTGATTGTGTTATATAAATGTTTAATATTATTGGTGGATTGCTAAAAGTTTGAATGAAAAGAGGAAACTAAATTGGAAGCTACTCCTGCTAAATACACTTATCAAATAGACAAAAGTAAAATAGACATTTACCCTTATTCCTAGAGAAGCTAATGATCCTTCTTTTAAGATAGCAAGATTAGAAGGTCTTTCACTAGAAAATGAGTCCATTGAAATCCCTACTGATATTCAAAAGGTAATATGTATGGATAAAATTAGCATACCTTATGTTAAAATAGTGAGCATTAATTAGCATTTCTTCATTCTTGGATGATGTTCCTCATTAACTTTGCTGCTTTTCTAGTTCTTCCTAGGTACTGAAGTGAATCTGAATCTAAGTAGCAAGTAAATCCTGGTCTATCTATTAATCTCAAAATGTTATCTAACTAAGGGCAATCTATGTTCATAATGCTGGAGTAGATAAAACTAGTTTATTTGTGTTATGTGGCCCTTGTAGTGGTCATCATATAAATGAATGGTTATGTAACATTTTGTGTGGATTGAGCATAAACTCAGATTAATTATTTTTCTTTTGTGCACCATATCAATTTTAATATCAATTTTTCTTTTGTGCACCATATCAATTTAAATTCACTTCTTGTAATTCAATATAAAATAGTTTTGTAATTCAATATAAAATATGTTTTAAATATCAGAGCCATGTTCAAATTCTTTTAATATTTAAAATCTAAACTTTTAATAATACTTTAGTTAATTAATCAACCCAAAGAATAAGGAGCTGTAAGGATTGGTAAGCGGTTGAGTAGCCTTGTGAATCCGTTGGTAAGCCATTGCATCGTCAGCCTAAGGTGTTCCCGGTTAGGCACTCCTGTGTTCACCATACATTCTGCATTCTTCGTGTTGCATTAAGCAACTAAGGTACGTTTTAAAAGCTATGAATTTAAATACTTTTAAGAAATTGTTTAATTTTGGCAATAATACTAATTTAGCAGATGTAGATAATATCAATCAAAGTCATGAAATACAGTTTGATATAAACTCAAAAACTTTAAGTTCTGTTTATCATATAGGTAATTTAAGTTTTAATAATTCTTACTCAGTTAAAATACATGAACAAGATTTAACATTTAAAGAAATTTCAAAAACCATAAAATTATTGTCTAATATTGCAATTAATAGATATAAAATTCAAGGATTTAAATATATTCATTATGGAATAATAAAGGTATTAATTAAACCTATGCATAGAATAGGTATTAATAATCCTATATTTATAGCATTAAGAGATAGAAGATTAATAGAGTATCAAGATTCAATACTTGCTTTAATTCAAACTAATATATGGGATGGTTCAATATCATTCAATTGTGTACCTAATTTTTTAGTTAGTTTGGATGATGAATTGATTCTTGATTCATTAGTTATGGATATACAGATAGATCAACATAAAATTGATACTAGAAGTCGTAGTTTTGTAATTCAATATAAAATATGTTTTAAATTGCTAAAAACTTTAATAGATCCAAGGTTAAAATTAGAACAAACAAATAATGAAGAAACCGTAATATTTGAAGAAGATTCTACTAAATCATCAGTATATATTCCAAAAACTTTAAAGTGGGATGAAATCACGATTCCACAAACTTTTACAATAATTCCTCAAATTCAATCAAGAAATATACAACAAAGTAATACCTCAAAGATAATTAAACAAGATGATGGAAGTATCATAATACACTTTGATGAAATTAGATCTAATAATTATGGAGCTAACAAACGATTAATTCAACCTGCAAGACATTCAATATCAGATATACCTACATTAAGAAGGACTTTTAGTCAACATACTAATTTAGACACAAATCCTGAAATATATTCAATACCAATTACAGGTAGTCAAAGAATTCATTATAAATCACCATTACCAGAAATAATTAATACTAACTCATTGAGAAATTCACCATCTTATTCAGAAATGAAACCCGAATCTATTAATGTTATAATTGATGAATTTAAACCTAAATTTAGTTATTTAGAAGAATTATTTAATGATGAAATTAATATTGAAAAAAGAAATTGGTATAACTCTTTAGATAAAACATTTCAAAAAAATCTTCAAGACCAATGGAAACAGGAATTATATAGAAGAAAATTCAATTATCCATTCTTTTCTTGGCTGGAATTTATCACACAAAAAGAAAATATTACAAATTTATATTTACATCAATAAATGTTCAAACATCCTTATATAAAAAATGGAATTTAATAGGAGGAGAGATAGTTACTTCGGTACATCCACCTCTACTAAATATAGTAATTAATACATCTAAAGGAGAAATAGTAGCAACCCCATTTAGAGAAGCTCGAACAGATAAAGGCCCAGTAGAAATAGAAGATATAAAAAAAGTTAATCAGCAGTTAAATTATTCAAATCAAATATTATCAACAGTAGCACAACAATTAGAATTAGTCTCAACAAAAATAGATAATATACCTAAAGAAAATAATAATATTCAAGACTCTATTAAAAAAGAAAAATTAAATATTTCAACAAATATTATAAATAATCCATTTAAAAATATAAATTTTCCAAATGAAATATCTAAACCTCATTTTCAAATAAATGATATTCAACTCCCGCAAAGAGATAATGATACATTAAATAAAATATTAAAAAAGTTACAAGAAACAAAACCTAGTACTAGTACAGAATCTACAGATAATATACAAAATATTGAACAAAATAATTTAATACAAACAGATGATAGTAGCAGTAGTGATTCAAATGAAATTAAGGATATAATAGAAGAAATTGAAGATGAATTACAAGATGATAATATAAATAGAATTAGAAAACAATATAGAAGAAAAAATTATAATTACAAAAAAACAAATTCTTATGCACCGTATCAACGAAAAAATTATTATCCAAAACTAACACCTCCAGATATACAAATTGAAGAAAGAGCAAAGTTTACATCTAGTCAATATGATGGTAGAGCAGTCTATGAATGGAATATAGATGGCAAATCAGAATGTGAAATATTAAGATTACTACAAGAAATGGGAATAGCCAGAGTAGCTTATAGACAAGAAGGGTATAAACCAAAAGATATAGCTGTAGCCTTTACTGCAGGATTCTCAGGACAATTAAAAAATTGGTGGGATAATATGATAACAAAAGATCAACGAAATGAAGTAATAGAACATACAACTGAAGAAGACGAACTAGATGTTAATGGAAATATAGTAAGAGATGCTCAAGGAAATCCAAAGAAAATTAAAACATCAGATGCACCAGAGTATTTAATATATGCCTTAGCTCATCATTTCATAGGAAATCCATCTTATGAATAAAAAAGCTCTCAAATATTTCTGACTAATTTAAGATGTCCAACATTAACAGATTTTAGATGGTATAAGGATATGTTTTTAACTTATGTATTTAAAAGAGATGATTGTAATCAACCATTTTGGAAAGAAAAATTCATTTCAGGATTACCTACCTTATTTTCATATAGAATATTTAATGCTATAAAAACAGCAACAGGAAAAGAAGATATTAATTTTTATGATTGGAGTTATGTTCAATTAATATCATTTATTAAATCAGAAGGATTAAAACTTTGTCAAGAATTAAAATTACAATCAAAATATGGCTCAGAAAGAAATGAAATAGGTTCATTCTGTGATGCATTTGGAATAACAGGAATAAAAGCCCCTTCTAGAAATAATTAAAGAATTACATATACATATAAACCATACAAAAGAAGTAAAAAATATCACCAATACTCTAATAATTTCAATCAGACAAGAAATTTTAAGAAAAAGAAATATAGAAAGAAAAAATTAATTTGTTATAAATGTGGAAAACCAGGTCATATAGCAACAAATTGTAAAACTCAAAAAAGAATAAATGAAATTTTTGATAAAGAAGAAGATAAAGAATTACGATTAAAAATAATGAAAATTATGATTAATAGTGACACAGAAGAAAGTGAAGAAAACATTAATGAAATTTATACAGATAGCGAAGAAGAATATTCAGATAAATCTTCGCCATGTCGTTGTATTAATATGATATCAGATGGAAAAACTAATAAAGACTTATTATTTGAACTTATTAGTAAAATAGAAAACCCGGAAGAGCAAAGACAATATTTGATAAGATAAAAAGATTTAATATTAAAAGAAATTTCAAAAACCATAAAATTATTGTCTAATATTGCAATTAATAGATATAAAATTCAAGGATTTAAATATATTCATTATGGAATAATAAAGGTATTAATTAAACCTATGCATAGAATAGGTATTAATAATCCTATATTTATAGCATTAAGAGATAGAAGATTAATAGAGTATCAAGATTCAATACTTGCTTTAATTCAAACTAAAATATGTGATGGTTCAATATCATTCAATTGTGTACCTAATTTTTTAGTTAGTTTGGATGATGAATTGATTCTTGATTCATTAGTTATGGATATACAGATAGATCAACATAAAATTGATACTAGAAGTCGTAGTTTTGTAATTCAATATAAAATATGTTTTAAATTCCTAAAAACTTTAATAGATCCAAGGTTAAAATTAGAACAAACAAATAATGAAGAAACCGTAATATTTGAAGAAGATTCTACTAAATCATCAGTATATATTCCAAAAACTTTAAAGTGGGATGAAATCACGATTCCACAAACTTTTACAATAATTCCTCAAATTCAATCAAGAAATATACAACAAAGTAATACCTCAAAGATAATTAAACAAGATGATGGAAGTATCATAATACACTTTGATGAAATTAGATCTAATAATTATGGAGCTAACAAACGATTAATTCAACCTGCAAGACATTCAATATTAGATATACCTACATTAAGAAGGACTTTTAGTCAACATACTAATTTAGACACAAATCCTGAAATATATTCAATACCAATTACAGGTAGTCAAAGAATTCATTATAAATCACCATTACCAGAAATAATTAATACTAACTCATTGAGAAATTCACCATCTTATTCAGAAATGAAACCCGAATCTATTAATGTTATAATTGATGAATTTAAACCTAAATTTAGTTATTTAGAAGAATTATTTAATGATGAAATTAATATTGAAAAAAGAAATTGGTATAACTCTTTAGATAAAACATTTCAAAAAAATCTTCAAGACCAAAGGAAGCAGGAATTATATAGAAGAAAATTCAATTATCCATTCTTTTCTTGGCTGGAATTTATCACACAAAAAGAAAATATTACAAATGTATATTTAACCCAATCAATAAATGTTCAAACATCCTTATATAAAAAATAGAATTTAATAGGAGGAGAGATAGTTACTTCGGTACATCCACCTCTACTAAATATAGTAATTAATACATCTAAAGGAGAAATAGTAGCAACCCCATTTAGAGAAGCTCGAACAGATAAAGGCCTAGTAGAAATAGAAGATATAAAAAAAGTTAATCAGTAGTTAAATTATTCAAATCAAATATTATCAACAGTAGCACAACAATTAGAATTAGTCTCAACAAAAATAGATAATATACCTAAAGAAAATAATAATATTCAAGACTCTATTAAAAAATAAAAATTAAATATTTCAACAAATATTATAAATAATCCATTTAAAAATATAAATTTTCCAAATGAAATATCTAAACCTCATTTTCAAATAAATGATATTCAACTCCCGCAAAGAGATAATGATACATTAAATAAAATATTAAAAAAGTTACAAGAAACAAAACCTAGTACTAGTACAGAATCTACAGATAATATACAAAATATTGAACAAAATAATTTAATACAAACAGATGATAGTAGCAGTAGTGATTCAAATGAAATTAAGGATATAATAGAAGAAATTGAAGATGAATTACAAGATGATAATATAAATAGAATTAGAAAACAATATAGAAGAAAAAATTATAATTACAAAAAAACAAACTCTTATGCACCGTATCAACGAAAAAATTATTATCCAAAACTAACACCTCCAGATATACAATTTGAAGAAAGAGCAAAGTTTACATCTAGTCAATATGATGGTAGAGCAGTCTATGAATGGAATATAGATGGTAAATCAGAATATGAAATATTAAGATTACTACAAGAAATGGGAATGGCCAGAGTAGCTTATAGACAAGAAGGGTATAAACCAAAAGATATAACTGTAGCCTTTACTGCAGGATTCTCAGGACAATTAAAAAATTGGTGGGATAATATGATAACAAAAGATCAACGAAATGAAGTAATAGAACATACAACTGAAGAAGACGAACTAGATGTTAATGGAAATATAGTAAGAGATGCTCAAGGAAATCCAAAGAAAATTAAAACATCATATGCACCAGAGTATTTAATATATGCCTTAGCTCATCATTTCATAGGAAATCCATCTTATGAATAAAAAAGCTCTCAAATATTTCTGACTAATTTAAGATGTCCAACATTAACAGATTTTAGATGGTATAAGGATATGTTTTTAACTTATGTATTTAAAAGAGATGATTGTAATCAACCATTTTGGAAAGAAAAATTCATTTCAGGATTACCTACCTTATTTTCATATAGAATATTTAATGCTATAAAAACAGCAACAGGAAAAGAAGATATTAATTTTTATGATTGGAGTTATGGTCAATTAATATCATTTATTAAATCAGAAGGATTAAAACTTTGTCAAGAATTAAAATTACAATCAAAATATGGCTCAGAAAGAAATGAAATAGGTTCATTCTATGATGCATTCGGAATAACAGGAATAAAAGCCCCTTCTAGAAATAATAAAAGAATTACATATCCATATAAACCATACAAAAGAAGTAAAAAATATCAACAATACTCTAATAATTTCAATCAGACAAGAGATTTTAAGAAAAAGAAATATAGAAAGAAAAAATTAATTTGTTATAAATGTGGAAAACCAGGTCATATAGCAACAAATTGTAAAACTCAAAAAAGAATAAATGAAATTTTTGATTAAGAAGAAGATAAAGAATTACGATTAAAAATAATGAAAATTATGATTAATAGTGACACAGAAGAAAGTGAAGAAAACATTAATGAAATTTATACAGATAGCGAAGAAGAATATTCAGATAAATCTTCACCATGTCGTTGTATTAATATGATATCAGATGAAAAAACTAATAAAGACTTATTATTTGAGCTTATTAGTAAAATAGAAAACCCGGAAGAGCAAAGACAATATTTGATAAGATTAGAAGATTTAATATTAAAAGAAGATAAAAAACCTGAATTTTTAGAACCATTTAATATTACAAAATTATATAACAAATACTCAGAACAAAAACCTCAAGGAATAGTTTCTAATTCTAATACAAATTTCATACAGCAACAAATTCAAGAATTAAAACTAGAAATTAGAGAAATTAAACATTAAAATTAAAACCTGAATTTTTAATTTTTACAAAAACCTGAACAAAAACCTGAATTTTTACACTAGGATTTAAACATTAAAATTAAATAAAAGAAAAATAAAATAGTAAGGGACTTACTACTTATTTTCTCTTATCTTGAAGCATTTATCTTCAAGCTTTATGTGCAAAACTTGAAAATAATTTACAACAGGAGGGAAGAACTTGAAAGAACTTCTTAACTCCTTAGCATAAACCTGTAAAATATAAAAACTTAAAGAAGAAAGAAGAAGAGAAGCTTGCTTGAAGAAAAGAAGAGAAAGTTTTGAAACCAAGAAATTTCTATTGCATAAGAACTCTTGATTACAAAAGAGAATTACAAAGAGAGCTAGAGAGCTTTCTTCCATGATTGAAAGATGTAGTAATGAAAAGGTGTCCATTACAACCCATTTTGATTCTATTTATAGACCACCTAAGGACTTTTAAATAAAATACAAAAAAGTAAGGACTAATCACAAAATAAAAAAGTAAAATTCAATAATACAAAAGACAACCATTCAAAAGTGATGTGACATTTTTCTAACTTCACTTTTCTTTGTCTCCATGATGTCTCCTACTTGATTGATGTCCCCACTTGCTTGGAATTTTCCTTCCCACTTGATATCATTTCTTTGAATTTTTCTTTTTTGCAACCTTTTGTTAACTGATTTTTCCAGCTTCATCCGATGAAGATTTTCTTGAAGGAGTATTTGCTCTGGATTTTTCTGAACAACTGGAATCCAATAATTTTAATACATAGTCTTTATTTTTATACAGATTATGTTATTAATTGTTCGAATTCATTTTTCTCCTTTTCTGTCATTTGCAATTGTTCACCATCAGAATTGGTACTTGAATTTTTTCATCTGAAGAAATTTGCAAATCCTCTTCTGTTGAAGGTTCATCAATCAGTTGAACTTTGATCAAATTTTTATCAAAAGAGAATCTTGAAATGGATGTTCTTTTTTCTTTTTTCTTTTTTCTTTTCTCACTTTCTTTTTTCTTTCTATTTTTTCTTTTTCAATTTTTTCCTTTTCTTTTCCTTTTGTCATTTTTTCTTCTTTTTCTTTTTCAGGAGAAGAAACAGCTTTCACTTTTTTCAATTCATTTTGCAATTTTGCAATCAAGTCATTTTCTCATTTAATTCTTTATGGAGAAAAATTTTCAATTTCTTGTGTCACTTTTTCTTTTCAAGAGAACCTTTTTGCAATTAACAAGTGACTTCTCAATTTCAATGTAATCTACTTGACATTTTTGGCCACCATTTAATGTACCCAACTCTTGTGAGCTGTAAAATCCATCAGTATTGTATCCAGTTTTCATATTTCCAAGCATATAACCATGGAATTTGAAATTTTATTAAAAAGAGTAAAAATGATTGTTTTGGAAATTTTGAATGCCTGAAATTTTTCAGAATAAACATTTTAAACTGAATAAACAAATTTTTCAATTTTTTCAGGTAAGAAAGTTTCTTCTTTTGGTCCATGAATTTTCTAAACCAATTAAGAAACCAACCTGGATAATTTTATTGAAATTGGCTTCATCAATACGAATCCACCAAATATGCTTGTTAAGAAGAATTTTGATATAAGTGGACATTGTGAAAACTTTCCACCATATCTGTGTACGTAAATGCATATTCAAAATTGTTATATCTTTGAAATAAAATTTTGAGTTTGAATTAGAGAAGAATTCCAGTCAGAATAAGATGGGTATTTTATGAATATACATCTGAGACAAAGCAATTTCATTGTCTTCAGTTGTAGGAAACCAATTTTGGTGACGACTGGTTCTGGGTCTGTCATTTATATCAGCAATTTTGGAAAAATTTTAAAAAATCAGCATAAGTATGCCGAGTTTTTAGAGGAAGTGGTCCTCTTAAACTGAAATGAGAATTAGAAGGATTATTGAAATATTTATGAATAATCGCATACAAATCTAATTTGAGATCTGTTCAGAAATGAAAATTGAATGTGCGATTATTCCATTTTAATATAAGTCATGGTCCTGATTTGAGGATTCATCAAGAAGGACATTTTTGGCTGTGGGTATATGACCCAATGGAACAAGAGAATTATTTTTGGAATTTGATTGATTTAAAGAAGACTGACCTCTCATTTGAGATGACCAGTATAGTGGAGGATATTGGGAATTATAATGGCTAACATAACCAAAATCCATTTGAGGTCTATGACCTCTTCCACCTCTACTTTGCATTTCCTGCAAAAAATTTTAAAAAGATTTTAAATATAATAGCAATTTCTTTTCTAAAATTTTCAAGACGATTCCATAAAAATTGATTTATTATTGGATGTCTTCTAGATTTATTTATGTGATATGAAATCAACATTTGGTAGTATTGCATTTGATGTAAAATACTTGTTGTTTTATTGATAAAACATTTACATTTTCTACATGATAAACATGAGGAAATCAGAATCTTGTCGAACCCTTCTTTTAATGAATAAATTTTTCTAATTTTCTTAATTGTAGCTGGATTTTCAATATAATCTTTTAACCATTGTAATTTAAAATTTTCTTCCATTCTTGATTTTTTTAAACAAAATATATTTTCTTTCCAAAAGATTTTATAATCTATAATAAGCTTCGTTATTTGGTGAATCTGATTTTTGTATGAATTCTTTACTCTTACCATTCTGTAATATTGTACTTGATGAATAAAAATTTGATCCTTTAAGGGATTTTGTATTATAATTTCTTATTCTAATTTCTTTTAGGAAAATTTTTGAAAGATAATCTTTTAAATAATTTCTTTTCAAATTTCAATTTCTTCTTCAGTTTGTTGTTTTCATAACCTGCAAAAAATTTATGCTTGTAAGAATTCTCTAGTAAGAAAATCAGGTAAATAATTTAATTCACCTTTAATATAGACAATTTTAAAGTCAAATACAGATAAAATAGCTTGCCATCTAGCAAATATTTGTTTAGATGCAATATTTTTTACATCTTTCTGTAAAACTTCTTTTGCAGCACTACAGTCAACTCTAAGTAAAAATTCTTGATTAATAAATCATCTTGGAATTTAGAAATACAAAGAACTATACTAAGAATTCTTTTTTAATTGTAGAATAATTTATTTGAGCATTTTTCCAATGTTCCAGAATAGTTATCTAACTAATTCTTCTTTATTAGTTGTGGATTCTTTTGTTTAAAAATTCCTCCATAACCAATATCAGAAGCATCAGTTTCAACAATTTTAAAACCAATCAGGATTTACTAAACTTAAACATGGTAAAAATTTTACTTTTTGTTTAATTAATTTTACTGCATTTGTTATGAATTTCAGACCATGCAAGAGGATTTTTTCTTTAATCTATCATATAAAGGTTTACTATCAATTGCTAAATTTTTATAATATCACCCATATAATTTAACTTCCTAAAAATCTTTGTAATTGTTTTTTATCTATTAATTCATCAGGAAATTTATTTGCAAATTCAATACTTCTAGCAATTGGAGTAATTTGACCATTTTCTAATTCATATCCTAAGAATCTAATTTTAGATGGAATAATTTTAATTTTTTAGGCAGAAACAACTAAACCATTTTTAAACAACTATTTTAATAAAATATTCAAATGTTTAAAATGTGTTCAATATTTTGTGAAAAAATTAAAATATTCATCAATATAAACAATTATAAATGAATATGATGAAAAAATGATCATTCATTATATGTTGAAATTCAGAAGGAGCATTTTTTAGACCAAAAAGCGCATTACATTCCATTTCATAATGACCAAATGGAACAGTAAATGCAGTTTTATATTTATCCTTTTTCAGCAATTTGTATTTGCCAAAATCCAGATTTTAAATCAAATTTAGAATATATCGTTGCCTTCCAAAAGTCCTATTTAATAAATCTTTTTATTTGGAATTGGATATCTAATCCATTGTAAGACTATATTTAAGGGTTTATAATTAATAACTAATCTTGGAACACCTCTTTCTATTTCTGAATTTTATTAACATAAAATTCAGAACAACTCCAAGGAGAGTAACTTTTCTAATTATTTCTTTTTTAACAAATCATCAATTTCTTTTTTACAATATTCAACCATTTCTTTATTCATTTGAGATGGTCTTGCTTTTGTTGGTATTTTTTGTTCATCAAAATCTTTTTCATATGGTAATTCAACAATATGTTGTTTTCTTTCCCAAAAAGCATTTGGCAATTCATTACAAATTTTTGTAGTAATTTCTTGAGTAATATTTTTAATTTGATTTTGTAATTTTGGAGATTTTAATTGTTCTTCTATTTTTAAAGATAAAATCTCATTTGAAAGAAAATCAATTTGATTATTTTTTAATTTTATTATTTTCTTGTAAGAGATGACAAATTTAAAGAACAAAGATCTCTAGTTTTTGGAGAAGTAATAAATTTAAATGATAAATCAGAATCAATTTTTGATAATGTTTTACCATCACATTTATATGGATGCATTAAATTTAGGAAAGGAGTTCCCAATATTATATGTTGGTTAATTGTTTTAGCTAAAACAAATGGACAACAAACATAATTATTTTCTTCAGAAAATATACACACATTTGATAATTTATAATTTACTTGTATTTTTCCCCCTTGTGCAGCATTTAATATGACTTGAGTTTTTTCAAAATATTTAGAAGGTATTATTCCTTCTCTAATACAATTTAAATCTGCACCTGAATCTACCATTGCTATTGATTTAATTTTATATTCTTTATTTATTATAAGAGTTGCAAAAATGTAATATTTTTGAGAAGTAATTAAAGTATTTAATTGAGAATTTTGATCAAAATTTTTTCTATTTTATTAAGTTCTTTTTCTTCTAAAGTCTTATTTTTTAATATTTTAATTTCTGTTTTTAACTCATTAATTTCTTGTTTTAATATAGGTGAAGTAATTTTATCTTCTTTTAAGGAAGTGTTTACTTTATCTATTTGTTTTATATTTAAAGAATAATTGTTTTGAAAAGAATTTTCATTAGATGGAAAAGAATAATTTTGTAAAGAATTATTTTGAAAATATATTTCAAAATATTGATTTCTTTTTATAGGATTTTTAATTTCATTAATTAAATTTAACATCATTTTATGATTTTCGAATAATGTAAAAATTTCTAACTGATTTAATTTTCTATTTTTAACAATTTTAGTTTTATCAGTTTCACTTACCTTATCAATATTTTTATTATTTTCAATTTTCATCTAAATTATTATTAACTATTTCTATTTCAAAATTACAATTTTTTATCAATATTTTTAGATTTAATATTTTAACTTTGAATTATTATCTTCGTATATTAGATAATTTATTAATATTTTTAGAACTATTTTCTTCTATGTCACTTTTTTGCAAATTTACTCAATTTTATGTAATTCTTCTTGTTCTATTATTTCATTTTTATTAACAAAAGAATCATTATTATGTTCAATTACTTCAATTTTCTTATTTCAACATAAAAGAGATTATTATTTTGAATTATATCAATTTCTTTATTTTGAACATAAGAGTAATTCATAGATTTCTTCTTTACTGTTTTTTGCAAAATATAAATTGATTTTAGTAATTTATTATTTGGTTAATTTCCAAATTTGATAAGACTTATCTATGATAATTAAACTAAGATAAATTCATGCACGTAATTTACTCTTTTTTCATTATAAAACCATGCAATAAAAAGAAATAATAATTTCATTATTTTTAATAAAATCATAATATTCATTTTGAATATATTTTTGTTGATTAGAATCATGAGTTCTAAAGAACCAAGTTCTAAATAATGTATAATAAGGAAGATTAAAATCTTCAACGCATATTTTACTTATTTCTTTTAAATCTAATTTAATTATTTGTTTATTTTCCATAGAAAAATAAAAAATAATACTATCAGATAATAAAATTAAAACAATTCAAAAAGAGTAATTTAAGAAAATTAAAATGAGCTTCGGGTAGGATTACTAACAGAATTTATGGTAGTATACACATAACTTATTTTCTTTCATATGGAATCACGTATTGAATATCTTAGATTTTCTCCAAACTTGATATCACTCATTGAATATTTTAGATTTCTCCACACTTGATAACTTATTGTGCTAATGAAACTTAGCAAAACTTTGGTTTATATATCAATCTTTTGACCATTTAAAAGATAGAACATGTCTCATTTTTATTATGGATGATCTTGCTCGACTGTCAACGACATATTACCGGTTAAAAAGAGGACTTACAACATCATCAACCGCCTCATGAAACGCCGAACGCGACTTGGGTGTCGACCCACAAGATCATACCATAAGAAATTTGAAACTGTTCATTCTTTTAAGAGTCATTAGATTTAACATATAAAATAAGTTTCAGCTAAGAAACAACGCCTTATTGTTATCAATATGAATAGATCTAAAACTTCATATTGTGAAGTCAAACTGAATAGATCTAAAACTTCTTGTTGTGAAACCATATGTTCAGATCCAAAGTTACGTTACCATGGCTTTGATTACTAGCAGTTATGGTAACGTAACTTTGGATCTGAACATATGGTTTCACAACAAGAAGTTTTAGATCTATTCAGTTTGACTTCACAATATGAAGTTTTAGATCGATTCATATTGATAACAATACGGCGTTGTTTCTTAGCTGAAACTTATTTTATATGTTAAATCTAATGACTCTTAAAAGAATGAACGGTTTCAAATTTCTTATAGTATGATCTTGTGGGTCGACACCCAAGTCGCGTTCGGCGTTTCATAAGGCGGTTGATGATGTTGTAAGTCCTCTTTTTAGCCGGTAATATGTCGTTGACAGTCGAGCAAGATCATCCATAATAAAAATGAGACATGTTCTATCTTTTAAATGGTCAAAAGATTGATATATAAACCAAAGTTTTGCTAAGTTTCATTAGCACAATAAGTTATCAAGTGTGGAGAAATCTAAAATATTCAATGAGTGATATCAAGTTTGGAGAAAATCTAAGATATTCAATACGTGATTCCATATGAAAGAAAATAAGTTATGTGTATACTACCATAAATTCTGTTAGTAATCCTACCCGAAGCTCATTTTAATTTTCTTAAATTACTCTTTTTGAATTGTTTTAATTTTATTATCTGATAGTATTATTTTTTATTTTTCTATGGAAAATAAACAAATAATTAAATTAGATTTAAAAGAAATAAGTAAAATATGCGTTGAAGATTTTAATCTTCCTTATTATACATTATTTAGAACTTGGTTCTTTAGAACTCATGATTCTAATCAACAAAAATATATTCAAAATGAATATTATGATTTTATTAAAAATAATGAAATTATTATTTCTTTTATTGCATGGTTTTATAATGAAAAAAGAGTAAATTACGTGCATGAATTATCTAGTTTAATTATCATAAGATAAGTCTTATCAAATTTGGAAATTACCAAATAATAAATTACTAAAATCCAATTTATATTTTGCAAAAAGCATAAAGAAGAAATTATGAATTACTCTTATGTTCAAATAAAGAAATTTGATATAATTCAAAATAATAATCTCTTTTATGTTGAAAATAAGAAATTGAAGTAATTGAACATAATAATGATTCTTTTGTTAATAAAAATGAAATAATAGAACAAGAAGAATTACATAAAATTGAAGTAAATTTTGCAAAAAAGTGACATAGAAGAAAATAGTTCTAAAAAATATTAATAAATTATATAATATAGAAATAATATTCAAAAGTTAAAATTATTAAATCTAAAAATATTGATAAAAATTGTAATTTTGAAATAGGAAATAGTTAATAATAATTTAGATGAAATATTGAAAATAATAAAAATATTGATAAAGGTAAGTGAAACTGATAAAACTAAAATTGTTAAAAATAGAAAATTAAATCAGTTAGAAATTTTTACATTATCTGAAAATCATAAAATGATGTTAAATTTAATTAATGAAATTAAAAATCCTATAAAAAGAAATCAATATTTTGAAATATATTTTCAAAATAATTCTTTACAAAATTATTCTTTTCCATCTAATGAAAATTCTTTTCAAAACAATTATTCTTTAAATATAAAACAAATAGATAAAGTAAACACTTCCTTAAAAGAAGATAAAATTACTTCACCTATATTAAAACAAGAAATTAATGAGTTAAAAACAGAAATTAAAATATTAAAAAATAAGACTTTAGAAGAAAAAGAACTTAATAAAATAGAAAAAAATTTTGATCAAAATTCTCAATTAAATACTTTAATTACTTCTCAAAAATATTACATTTTTGCAACTCTTATAATAAATAAAGAATATAAAATTAAATCAATAGCAATGGTAGATTCAGGTGCAGATTTAAATTGTATTAGAGAAGGAATAATACCTTCTAAATATTTTGAAAAAACTCAAGTCATATTAAATGCTGCACAAGGGGGAAAAATACAAGTAAATTATAAATTATCAAATGTGTGTATATTTTCTGAAGAAAATAATTATGTTTGTTGTCCATTTGTTTTAGCTAAAACAATTAACCAACATATAATATTGGGAACTCCTTTCCTAAATTTAATGCATCCATATAAATGTGATGGTAAAACATTATCAAAAATTGATTCTGATTTATCATTTAAATTTATTACTTCTCCAACAACTAGAGATCTTTGTTCTTTAAATTTGTCATCTTTACAAGAAAATATAAAATTAAAAAATAATCAAATTGATTTTCTTTCAAATGAGATTTTATCTTTAAAACTAGAAGAACAATTAAAATCTCCAAAATTACAAAATCAAATTAAAAATATTACTCAAGAAATTACTACAAAAATTTGTAATGAATTGCCAAATGATTTTTGGGAAAGAAAACAACATATTGTTGAATTACCATATGAAAAAGATTTTGATGAACAAAAAATACCAACAAAAGCAAGACCATCTCAAATGAATAAAGAAATGGTTGAATATTGTAAAAAAGAAATTGATGATTTGTTAAAAAAGAAAATAATTAGAAAAAGTTACTCTCCTTGGAGTTGTTCTGCATTTTATGTTAATAAAAATTCAAAAATAGAAAGAGGTGTTCCAAGATTAGTTATTAATTATAAACCCTTAAATACAGTCTTACAATGGATTAGATATCCAATTCCAAATAAAAAAGATTTATTAAATAGGACTTTTGGAGCAACGATATATTCTAAATTTGATTTAAAATCTGGATTTTGGCAAATACAAATTGCTGAAAAAGATAAATATAAAACTGCATTTACTGTTCTATTTGGTCATTATGAATGGAATGTAATGCCTTTTGGTCTAAAAAATGCTCCTTCTGAATTTCAACATATAATGAATGATATTTTTTCATCATATTCATTTATAATTGTTTATATTGATGATATTTTAATTTTTTCACAAAATATTGAACAACATTTTAAACATTTGAATATTTTTATTAAAATAGTTGTTAAAAATGGTTTAGTTGTTTCTGCTAAAAAATTAAAATTATTCCAATCTAAAATTAGATTCTTAGGATATGAATTAGAAAATGGTCAAATTACTCCAATTGCTAGAAGTATTGAATTTGCAAATAAATTTCCTGATGAATTAATAGATAAAAAACAATTACAAAGATTTTTAGGAAGTTTAAATTATATTGGTGAATATTATAAAAATTTAGCAATTGATAGTAAACCTTTATATGATAGATTAAAGAAAAATCCTCTTGCATGGTCTGAAATTCATACAAATGCAGTAAAATTAATTAAACAAAAAGTAAAATTTTTACCATGTTTAAGTTTAGTAAATCCTGATTGGTTTAAAATTGTTGAAACTGATGCTTCTGATATTGGTTATGGAGGAATTTTAAAACAAAAGAATCCACAAACTAATAAAGAAGAATTAGTTAGATACTATTCTGGAACATGGAAAAATGCTCAAATAAATTATTCTACAATTAAAAAAGAAATTCTTAGTATAGTTCTTTGTATTTCTAAATTCCAAGATGATTTATTAAATCAAGAATTTTTACTTAGAGTTGACTGTAGTGCTGCAAAAGAAGTTTTACAGAAAGATGTAAAAAATATTGCATCTAAACAAATATTTGCTAGATGGCAAGCTATTTTATCTGTATTTGACTTTAAAATTGTCTATATTAAAGGTGAATTAAATTCTTTACCTGATTTTCTTACTAGAGAATTCTTACAAGCATAAAATTTTTTGCAGGTTATGAAACAACAAACTGAAGAAGAAATTGAAATTTGAAAAGAAAATTATTTAAAAGATTATCTTCAAAAATTTTCTAAAAAAGAAATTAGAATAAGAAATTATAATACAAAATCCTTAAAGGATCAAATTTTTATTCATCAAGTACAATATTACAGAATGGTAAGAGTAAAGAAATTCATACAAAAATCAGATTCACCAAATAACGAAGCTTATTATAGATTTATAAAATCTTTTGGAAAGAAAATATATTTTGTTTAAAAAAATCAAAGAATGGAAGAAAATTTTAAATTACAATGGTTAAAAGATTATATTGAAAATCCAGCTACAATTAAGAAAATTAGAAAAATTTATTCATTAAAAGAAAGGGTTCGACAAGATTCTGAATTTCCTCATGTTTATCATGTAGAAAATGTAAATGTTTTATCAATAAAACAACAAGTATTTTTACATCAAATGCAATACTACCAAATGTTGATTTCATATCACATAAATAAATCTAGAAGACATCCAATAATAAATCAATTTTTATGGAATCGTCTTGAAAATTTTAGAAAAGAAATTGCTATTATTATTTAAAATCTTTTTAAAATTTTTTGCAGGAAATGCAAGGTAGAGGTGGAAGAGGTCATAGACCTCAAATGGATTTTGGTTATGTTAGCCATTATAATTCCCAATATCCTCCACTATACTGGTCATCTCAAATGAGAGGTCAGTCTTCTTTAAATCAATCAAATTCCAAAAATAATTCTCTTGTTCCATTGGGTCATATACCCACCAGCCAAAAATGTCCTTCTTGATGAATCCTCAAATCAGGACCATGATTATATTAAAAATGGAATAATCGCACATTCAATTTCATTTCTGAAACAGATCTCAAATTAGATTTGTATGCGATTATCATAAATATTCAATAATCCTTCTAATTCTCATTTCAGTTTAAGAGGACCACTTCCTCTAAAAACTCGGCATACTTATGCTGATTTTTTAAATTTTCCAAAATTGCTGATATAAATGACAGACCCAGAACCAGTTGTCACCAAAATTGGTTTCCTACAACTGAAGACAATGAAATTGGCTTTGTCTCAGATGTATATTCATAAATACCATCTTATTCTACTGGAATTCTTCTCTAATTCAAACTCAAAATTTTATTTCAAGATATAACAATTTTGAATATGCATTTACGTACACAGATATGGTGGAAAGTTTTCACAATGTCCACTTATATCCAAAATTCTTCTTACAAGCATACTTGGTGGATTCGTATTGATGAAGCCAATTTCAATAAAATTATTCCAGGTTGGTTTCTTAATTGGTTTAAAATTCATGGACCAAAAAGAAGAAACTTTCTTACCTGAAAAATTGAAAAATTTGTTTATTCAGTTTAAAATGTTTTATTCTGAAAAATTTCAGCATTCAAAAATTTCCAAAACAATCATTTTTACTCTTTTAATAAAATTTTTCAAATTCCATGGTTATATGCTTGGAAATATGAAACTGGATACAATACTGATGGAATTTTACAGCTCACAAGAGTTGGGTACCACTAAATGGTGGCCAAAATGTCAAGTGATTACATTGAAATTGAGAAAGTCACTTGTTAATGCAAAAAGTTCTCTTGAAAAAGAAAAAGTGACACAAGAAATTGAAAATTTTTCTCAGAAAGAATTAAATGAGAAAAATGACTTGATTGCAAAATTGCAAAATGAATTGAAAAAAGTGAAAGCTGTTTCTTCTCCTGAAAAAGAAAAAGAAGAAAAAATGACAAAAGGAAAAGAAAACGAAAAAATTGAAAAAGAAAAAATAGAAAAGAAAAAAGAAAGTGAGAAAAGAAAAAAGAAAAAAGAAAAAAGAACATCCATTTCAAGATTCTCTTTTGATAAAAATTTGATCAAATTCACTGATGATGAACCTTCAACAGAAGAGGATTTGCAAATTTCTTCAGATGAAAATTCAAGTACCAATTCTGATGGTGAACAATTGCAAATGACAGAAAAGGAGAAAAATGAATTCGAACAATTAATACATAATCTGTATAAAAATAAAGACTATGTATTAAAATTATTTGATTCCAGTTGTTCAGAAAAATCCAGAGCAAATACTCCTTCAAGAAAATCTTCATCGGATGAAGCTGGAAAAATCAGTTCACAAAAGGTTGCAAAAAAGAAAAATTCAAAGAAATGATATCAAGTGGGAAGGAAAATTCCAAGCAAGTGGGGACATCAATCAAGTAGGAGACATCATGGAGACAAAGAAAAGTGAAGTTAGAAAAATGTCACATCACTTTTGAATGGTTGTCTTTTGTATTATTGAATTTTACTTTTTTATTTTGTGATTAGTCCTTACTTTTTTGTATTTTATTTAAAAGTCCTTAGGTGGTCTATAAATAGAATCAAAATGGGTTGTAATGGACACCTTTTCATTACTACATCTTTCAATCTTGGAAGAAAGCTCTCTAGCTCTCTTTGTAATTCTCTTTTGTAATCAAGAGTTCTTATGCAATAGAAACTTCTTGGTTTCAAAACTTTCTCTTCTTTTCTTCAAGCAAGCTTCTCTTCTTCTTTCTTCTTTAAGTTTTTATATTTTACAGGTTTATGCTAAGGAGTTAAGAAGTTCTTTCAAGTTCTTCCCTCCTGTTGTAAATTATTTTCAAGTTTTGCACATAAAGCTTGAAGATAAATGCTTCAAGATAAGAGAAAATAAGTAGTAAGTCCCTTACTATTTTATTTTTCTTTTATTTAATTTTAATGTTTAAATCCTGGTGTAATTTTGGTATCAGAGCCATGGAAGGCTAAGCCTCCTTTCGGGGGGATTACTACCGCAGTCAAGCATTCAAGAAAAATAGTCAAAAAGAAGATGGGGGACCCAAACCCATGTGAAGACATCCACTCACCATATGAAGACATCCACTCAAAAACATTGCCATGTGAAGATTAAGACATCCACTCATCCACTCAAAAACATTGCCATGTGAAGACATTTGAAGATTAAGACATCCACTCAAATAAAGGAGACGGATTTCAAATTCCATTCAAATTTTATGTAATAGAATAGTTTACTTAAAGACTATAAATATGAAGAGCTCAGGGGTATTGAGTATCGCATGTTTATAAGCTATCAAAAGCAATAAAAATTCAGAAATTATTCACTTCTTGTTTTGCTTTCTTATTAAAAGGTATTTTTTTACTTATTAATTTATTTATATAAAAGATCCTGCTTGTTCTACCGCACTCAAGCATTCAAGAAAAATAGTCAAAAAGAAGATGGGGGACCCAAACCCATGTGAAGACATCCACTCACCATATGAAGACATCCACTCAAAAACATTGCCATGTGAAGATTAAGACATCCACTCATCCACTCAAAAACATTGCCATGTGAAGACATTTGAAGATTAAGACATCCACTCAAATAAAGGAGACGGATTTCAAATTCCATTCAAATTTTATGTAATAGAATAGTTTACTTAAGGACTATAAATATGAAGAGCTCAGGGGTATTGAGGATCGCATGTTTATAAGCTATCAAAAGCAATAAAAATTCAGAAATTATTCACTTCTTGTTTTGCTTTCTTATTAAAAGGTATTTGTTTACTTATTAATTTATTTATTTAAAAGATCCTGCTTATTTTGGTATCAAAGCCATGTTCAAATTCTTTTAATATTTAAAATCTAAACTTTTAATAATACTTTAGTTAATTAAACAACCCAAAGAATAAGGAGCTGTAAGGATTGGTAAGCGGTTGAGTAGCCTTGTGAATCCGTTGGTAAGCCATTGCATCGTCAGCCTAAGGTGTTCCCGGTTAGGCACTCCTGTGTTCCCCATACATTCTGCATTCTTCATGTTGCATTAAGCAACTAAGGTACATTTTAAAAGCTATGAATTTAAATACTTTTAAGAAATTGTTTAATTTTGGCAATAATACTAATTTAGCAGATGTAGATAATATTAATCAAAGTCATGAAATACAGTTTGATATAAACTCAAAAACTTTAAGTTCTGTTTATCATATAGGTAATTTAAGTTTTAATAATTCTTACTCAGTTAAAATACATGAACAAGATTTAACATTTAAAGAAATTTCAAAAACCATAAAATTATTGTCTAATATTGCAATTAATAGAAATAAAATTCAAGGATTTAAATATATTCATTATGGAATAATAAAGGTATTAATTAAACCTATGCATAGAATAGGTATTAATAATCCTATATTTATAGCATTAAGAGATAGAAGATTAATAGAGTATCAAGATTCAATACTTGCTTTAATTCAAACTAATATATGTGATGGTTCAATATCATTCAATTGTGTACCTAATTTTTTAGTTAGTTTGGATGATGAATTGATTCTTGATTCATTAGTTATGGATATACAGATAGATCAACATAAAATTGATACTAGAAGTCGTAGTTTTGTAATTCAATATAAAATATGTTTTAAATTGCTAAAAACTTTAATTTCTGGAATATATTTTGGTATCAGAGCCATGTTCAAATTCTTTTAATATTTAAAATCTAAACTTTTAATAATACTTTAGTTAATTAATCAACCCAAAGAATAAGGAGCTGTAAGGATTGGTAAGCGGTTGAGTAGCCTTGTGAATCCGTTGGTAAGCCATTGCATCGTCAGCCTAAGGTGTTCCCGGTTAGGCACTCCTGTGTTCCCCATACATTCTGCATTCTTCATGTTGCATTAAGCAACTAAGGTACGTTTTAAAAGCTATGAATTTAAATACTTTTAAGAAATTGTTTAATTTTGGCAATAATACTAATTTAGCAGATGTAGATAATATTAATCAAAGTCATGAAATACAGTTTGATATAAACTCAAAAACTTTAAGTTCTGTTTATCATATAGGTAATTTAAGTTTTAATAATTCTTACTCAGTTAAAATACATGAACAAGATTTAACATTTAAAGAAATTTCAAAAACCATAAAATTATTGTCTAATATTGCAATTAATAGATATAAAGTTCAAGGATTTAAATATATTCATTATGGAATAATAAAGGTATTAATTAAACCTATGCATAGAATAGGTATTAATAATCCTATATTTATAGCATTAAGAGATAGAAGATTAATAGAGTATCAAGATTCAATACTTGCTTTAATTCAAACTAATATATGTGATGGTTCAATATCATTCAATTGTGTACCTAATTTTTTAGTTAGTTTGGATGATGAATTGATTCTTGATTCATTAGTTATGGATATACAGATAGATCAACATAAAATTGATACTAGAAGTCGTAGTTTTGTAATTCAATATAAAATATGTTTTAAATTGCTAAAAACTTTAATTTCTGGAATATATTTTGGTATCAGAGCCATGTTCAAATTCTTTTAATATTTAAAATCTAAACTTTTAATAGAAATAGAAGATATAAAAAAAGTTAATCAGCAGTTAAATTATTCAAATCAAATATTATCAACAGTAGCACAACAATTAGAATTAGTCTCAACAAAAATAGATAATATACCTAAAGAAAATAATAATATTCAAGACTCTATTAAAAAAGAAAAATTAAATATTTCAACAAATATTATAAATAATCCATTTAAAAATATAAATTTTCCAAATGAAATATCTAAACCTCATTTTCAAATAAATGATATTCAACTCCCGCAAAGAGATAATGATACATTAAATAAAATATTAAAAAAGTTACAAGAAACAAAACCTAGTACTAGTACAGAATCTACAGATAATATACAAAATATTGAACAAAATAATTTAATACAAACAGATGATAGTAGCAGTAGTGATTCAAATGAAATTAAGGATATAATAGAAGAAATTGAAGATGAATTACAAGATGATAATATAAATAGAATTAGAAAACAATATAGAAGAAAAATTATAATTACAAAAAAACAAACTCTTATGCACCGTATCAACGAAAAAATTATTATCCAAAACTAACACCTCCAGATATACAAATTGAAGAAAGAGCAAAGTTTACATCTAGTCAATATGATGGTAGAGCAGTCTATGAATGGAACATAGATGGTAAATCAGAATATGAAATATTAAGATTACTACAAGAAATGGGAATGGCCAGAGTAGCTTATAGACAAGAAGGGTATAAACCAAAAGATATAGCTGTAGCCTTTACTGCAGGATTCTCAGGACAATTAAAAAATTGGTGGGATAATATGATAACAAAAGATCAACGAAATGAAGTAATAGAACATACAACTGAAGAAGACGAACTAGATGTTAATGGAAATATAGTAAGAGATGCTCAAGGAAATCCAAAGAAAATTAAAACATCAGATGCACCAGAGTATTTAATATATGCCTTAGCTCATCATTTCATAGGAAATCCATCTTATGAATCTAAAAACTCTCAAATATTTCTGACTAATTTAAGATGTCCAACATTAACAGATTTTAGATGGTATAAGGATATGTTTTTAACTTATGTATTTAAAAGAGATGATTGTAATCAACCATTTTGGAAAGAAAAATTCATTTCAGGATTACCTACCTTATTTTCATATAGAATATTTAATGCTATAAAAACAGCAACAGGAAAAGAAGATATTAATTTTTATGATTGGAGTTATGGTCAATTAATATCATTTATTAAATCAGAAGGATTAAAACTTTGTCAAGAATTAAAATTACAATCAAAATATGGCTCAGAAAGAAATGAAATAGGTTCATTCTGCGATGCATTCGGAATAACAGGAATAAAAGCCCCTTCTAGAAATAATAAAAGAATTACATATCCATATAAACCATACAAAAGAAGTAAAAAATATCAACAATACTCTAATAATTTCAATCAGACAAGAGATTTTAAGAAAAAGAAATATAGAAAGAAAAAATTAATTTGTTATAAATGTGGAAAACCAGGTCATATAGCAACAAATTGTAAAACTCAAAAAAGAATAAATGAAATTTTTTATAAAGAAGAAGATAAAGAATTACGATTAAAAATAATGAAAATTATGATTAATAGTGACACAGAAGAAAGTGAAGAAAACATTAATGAAATTTATACAGATAGCGAAGAAGAATATTCAGATAAATCTTCACCATGTCGTTGTATTAATATGATATCAGATGAAAAAACTAATAAAGACTTATTATTTGAGCTTATTAGTAAAATAGAAAACCCGGAAGAGCAAAGACAATATTTGATAAGATTAAAAGATTTAATATTAAAAGAAGATAAAAAACCTGAATTTTTAGAACCATTTAATATTACAAAATTATATAACAAATACTCAGAACAAAAACCTCAAGGAATAGTTTCTAATTCTAATACAAATTTCATACAGCAACAAATTCAAGAATTAAAACTAGAAATTAGAGAAATTAAAAATGATATTAAAACTCTGCAGTTAAGTGAATTAGAATTCCAAGCTAAAATAAGTCTAAATGAACAGAATCAGAAAGAAGATATCCCAGAAAGTAGTAAAAGTAGTAAAGGAATTCAAATTCCAGGAGAAACAAACAATGAAGAATATTTAAATGTAATTGAAAAAATTAATATAGAAAAATGGCATGTATTTGTTACTATAGGAATTCAAGATTATCATACAACTAGTATAGCCATGATAGATAGTGGAGCAGATCAAAGTTGTATTAAAAATAGAATTATACCAATAAAATATTGTTCCAAAACAAATCATAAATTACAAACAGCAAATGGAAATCCATTAAAGGTTAAATATAAATTAAAAAATGGATTTATATGTAATAATAATTATTGTTTTAAGCATACATTTATTATAGTAGAAGATTTAACTCAAGATGTTATGTTCTTTTTTATATCAAATTACCCCATTTAAAAAAACAACAGAAGGTTTACAAGTAAACATAATGGGCAATAAAATATTATTTCAATTTATTACTCCAGTAAGACAAAGAGAGTTAAATTTATTACAAACTAATAGTATATTTTGTCAAGTTAAACAAAAAGAAAATCAAATAAACTATATAAAAGAAGAAATTACATACAAACAAATAGACTTTCAATTAAATAAAGAGGAAATAAAAAACAAAATTATACAATTAGAGGAAAAGTTCAAAGAAACATTATGTGCAGATCATCCATCTGCATTTTGGTCAAGAAAAACCCATATAATTCAATTACCATAAGAAAAAGACTTCAATGAAAGAAATATTCCAACCAAGGCTAGGCCAATACAAATGAATTCTGAATTATTAGCACATTGTAGTATAGAAATAAAATCATTATTAGATAAAAAATTAATCCGACCTTCTAAATCTCCATGGAGTTGTTCAGCATTTTATGTTAATAATCAAGCAGAAAAAGAAAGAGGAGTTCCAAGATTAGTAATAAATTATAAACCATTAAATAAAGTATTAAAATGGATAAGATATCCTATTCCTAACAAAAAAGATTTATTAAATAGACTATTTAATGCAAAAGTATATTCACAATTTGATTTAAAATCAGGATATTGGCAAATTCAAATAGATGAAAAAGATAAGTACAAAACAGCATTTACAGTACCATTCGGACATTATGAATGGAATGTAATGCCATTTGGATTAAAAAATGCACCATCAGAATTTCAAAATATAATGAATGATATATTTTCTGCATATACATTCATGATAGTTTATATAGATGATATATTAATATATTCCAAAACATTAGATGAACATTTTAAACACCTAAATATATTTTTTAAACTAGTAGTACAAAATGGATTAGTAATATCAGCACCAAAAATGAAACTATTTCAAACTCAAATTAGATTCTTAGGACATGATATTAATAAAGGAACTATTGGACCTATTAATAGAGCACTTGAATTTGGTAGTAAATTTCCATATGAAATTAAAGACAAAAATCAATTACAAAGATTTTTAGGGTGTCTTAATTATGTTGCAGAATTTTTCCCTAATTTAAGGACTTTGTGTGCACCATTATATGAAAGATTAAAAAAGAATCCACCTCCGTGGTCAAAGTTACATACTCAAATAGTTAAAGAAGCAAAAGAAAAAATTAAGTCATTACCATGTTTAGGTATTCCACATCCAGAAGCATTCATGATAGTAGAAACCGATGCATTAGAAATAGGATATGGAGGAATTTTAAAGCAAAGGATAAATAATAAAATTCAATTAATAAGATATAACAGGATCTCAAAAGAATTATTCAATAATTAAAAAAGAAATGTTAGCAATAGTTTTAAGTATATCTAAATTTCAAGATGATTTATATAACAAAAAGTTTTTATTAAGGGTAGATTGTAAATCTGCTAAAGACATAATTCAAAGAGATATAGAAAACTTAGTATCCAAACAAATATTTGCTAGATGGCAAGGTATTTTATCAGTTTTTGATTTTGATATAGAATATATAAAAGGAGAAGATAATTCATTACCTGATTTTTTAACTCGCGAATTTCTTACAGGTAAACAGAAGAATGTCATACCATTTGAGAAATGAAGATTGGTTATGGATAAAAGATTATATTGATCACCCTCAAACTAAAAAGAAAATACTCAAAATTTACTCACTAAAAGAACATGTTATTCAAGATTCAGAATTTCCAAACATTTATCATATATATAATAGTAATCCACTGTCAGTAAAACATCAAGTATTTTTGCATCAAATGCATTATTACAGTATGTTAGTATCATATTATACTCATAAGTCCACAAGAATCCCAGAAATAAATAAGGCAATATGGAAAAGAATAGAAAACTTTAGGAAAGAAATAGCTTTTATATAATTTTTTATATTCTACAGGGAAAATCAATGGCAAACAAAGGAGAGTCATCGTCTTCATTCAAAAATTACAAAAAACAGACAGCAGCAGATTATATGTTAAAGGTGAATACTCCAAGACCTTTATCCCCAGTTATTCAAACTTCCAATAAGTTTACAAGTCTAGAAGAATTTCCATTACTTCCACTCACATATACTCAAGTAACTCAAACACCTTTTGCACAATTAAGGAATAAAGTGTCTAGTTCATCTCAAACACCAGTAGCAATAACCCCACTTCCAATTACACCTACTCCAAATATTGATTCAGGAAAATCATCGTATCAATTAAAAAAACCTTTTGAATATTTATGTTTAACAGAGTTTACTACTAATATTCCAGTTCCTGATTTAAATAATTACACTCAACAATTATTTCGAAATGATATGCTATGGTTTTCAGATGATTTATTAAATACTCAAATGTTTTATGAATTTATTTTAGTAGATTCAGAATCTGTTGAAATCACTCATATTCATGAAGAAGGAACGCAAAAAATAGCTTATTCAAAATGTGTGATAAAACAAGTATTAGATGTAGAAGATTGGCCAAATATTTTTACAAAAATTCCATTTTCAATACCATTTCAACCTCAAGGATATTCTTATGAAGATTATAAACAGGCATGGAAAAAAGCTTTCTATTTAAGGTCTTTTGACCATTCCTGGTTTTTTCAATTTCACAAAGATAGTAAAGTTAAATTCCCATTATGGTTTTACGACTGGTGGGATACTCATGGATGCCAACCAGATATTATGCCAATGGAAGCACAACAAGGTTTACAATATTGGAACAATAATAGCAAAATGAAGGAATATAGTAAAGAAATTCAATGGCATGTGTCTCTTAGAGTGCCATGGATATGGTGTTGGAATTTTCAAATTATGCAAATCAGACCGACGCCAAGGCCTATGTCACTGATTAGACAATTCAAATGTAAATGGTGGGATACATACAAAAAAGAGTTATGTTGTCAAAAGGCAGTGGCCACTCTTATGACTACTGGCAAAAGGACATGGATTAATCCCACTACTAATCCAACCACTCCAACTGGACCACAACAAAAGGTTACTCAACAGAAGACTCCAACAAATTCAGCAGCAACAATTCAAAAAGGAAAATTCTCAGAAGAAGATATGGAACAATTTTTTCAATTTATGGAATATCAAAAAAGACGCAATCAACAACAGCCACAAATGTCAATAGATTCCACTCCAAGCCCATCTCCTCAAGATATGTTCGGAGGACATTGTGCTCAAGATCCGTTTGAAGATTAATTCATATAATTTAACTTGCAGGTTTTCTTTTATCAAAAATTCAGCATGGATGATAAGATTAAATATAATTCAACAAGCATTACAACTCTTCTCCACCAAAGAGAGTTAGGAAGATCTAATCCAAAGGTCATTCATCAGAATATTTATCAAGATTTCTTAGAAGATGAAACTAAAAAAGCAGGACAGTATATTCCATCTTGGTGGACATATTACACTCAAAAAACTAAGCAGGATTATTGGTTCTACCGCACTCAAGCATTCAAGAAAAATAGTCAAAAAGAAGATGAGGGACCCAAACCCATGTGAAGACATCCACTCAAAAACATTGCCATGTGAAGACATGTGATGATTAAGACATCCACTCAAATAAAGAAGAAAAGACATCCACTCAAATAAAGAAGACGAATTTCAAATTTTATTCAAATTTTATGTAATAGAATAGTTTACTTAAAGACTATAAATATGAAGAGCTCAGGGGTATTGGGCATCGCATCTTTATAAGTTATCAAAAGCAATAAAAATTCAGAAATTATTTACTTCTTGTTTTGCTTTCTTATTAAAAGGTATTTTTTTTACTTATTAATTTATTTATTTAAAAGATCCTGTTTCCATTGGTCTTGAAGATTTTTTTTAAATGTTTTATCTAAAGAGTTATACCAATTTCTTTTTTCAATATTAATTTCATCATTAAATAATTCTTCTAAATAACTAAATTTAGGTTTAAATTCATCAATTATAACATTAATAGATTCGGGTTTCATTTCTGAATAAGATGGTGAATTTCTCAATGAGTTAGTATTAATTATTTCTGGTAATGGTGATTTATAATGAATTCTTTGACTACCTGTAATTGGTATTGAATATATTTCAGGATTTGTGTCTAAATTAGTATGTTGACTAAAAGTTCTTCTTAATGTAGGTATATCTGATATTGAATGTCTTGCAGGTTGAATTAATCGTTTGTTAGCTCCATAATTATTAGATCTTATTTCCTCAAAGTGTATTATGATACTTCCATCATCTTGTTTAATTATCTTTGAGGTATTACTTTGTTGTATATTTCTTGATTGAATTTGAGGAATTATTGTAAAAGTTTGTGGAATCGTGATTTCATCCCACTTTAAAGTTTTTGGAATATATACTGATGATTTAGTAGAATCTTCTTCAAATATTACGGTTTCTTCATTATTTGTTTGTTCTAATTTTAACCTTGGATCTATTAAAGTTTTTAGCAATTTAAAACATACTTTATATTGAATTACAAAACTACGACTTCTAGTATCAATTTTATGTTGATCTATCTGTATATCCATAACTAATGAATCAAGAATCAATTCATCATCCAAACTAACTAAAATATTAGGTACACAATTGAATGATATTGAACCATCACATATATTAGTTTGAATTAAAGCAAGTATTGAATCTTCTATCTCTTAATGCTATAAATATAGGATTATTAATACCTATTCTATGCATAGGTTTAATTAATACTTTTATTATTCCATAATGAATATATTTAAATCCTTGAACTTTATATCTATTAATTGCAATATTAGACAATAATTTTATAGTTTTTGAAATTTCTTTAAATGTTAAATCTTGTTCATGTATTTTAACTGAGTAAGAATTATTGAAACTTAAATTACCTATATGATAAACAGAACTTAAAGTTTTTGAGTTTATATCAAACTGTATTTCATGACTTTGATTAATATTTTCTACATCTGCTAAATTAGTATTATTGCCAAAATTAAACAATTTCTTAAAAGTATTTAAATTCATAACTTTTAAAACGTACCTTAGTTGCTTAATGCAACACGAAGAATGCAGAATGTATGGGGAACACAGGAGTGCCTAACCGGGAACACCTTAGGCTGACGATGCAATGGCTTACCAACGGATTCACAAGGCTACTCAACCGCTTACCAATCCTTACAGCTCCTTATTCTTTGGGTCGATTAATTAACTAAAGTATTATTTAAAGTTTAGATTTTAAATATTAAAAGAATTTGAACATGGCTCTGATACCAAATGAAGCAGGATCTTTTAAATAAATAAATTAATAAGTAAAAAAAATACCTTTTAATAAGAAAGCAAAACAAGAAGTGAATAATTTCTGAATTTTTATTGCTTTTGATAACTTATAAACATGCGATACCCAATACCCCTGAGCTCTTCATATTTATAGTCTTTAAGTAAACTATTCTATTACATAAAATTTGAATAGAATTTGAAATCCGTCTTCTTTATTTGAGTGGATGTCTTTTCTTCTTTATTTGAGTGGATGTCTTAATCATCACATCTCTTCAGGAGCAATCTCTTCAGGAGCAACCTCTTCAAGAGGTTGAATTTTGTCACTAGCAATATTTTGGAGTTTTTGACTCTTATCATTATTTAATTCTCTTTTCTTTCGATGATTTTTATCTTTGGAACCGAGAGGTCTACCACGCTTCAAGCGTGTCTGAGACTCATTAGCACTTGTAATTTTCTCTTCAGGGATATCAATTTTCACTGGAGTATTTTCAGCAAAAATATGCGATTTAGTAACTCTTCTAGAGTCATTAAATGCATCCGGTAATTGATTTTCAATTCTTTGCAAATGTATAATTCTTTGAACTTTCAATTCACTTTCTTTTGTACAAGGATCAAGAAAATTCAATGATATTTTCCATTTGATTTCTTTTTTCGGTTGATCTTTTTCTCTCCCTAATGTCGGAAAATTTGATTCGTCAAAATGACAATCAACAAATCTAGCAGTAAATAAATCACCTGTTAATTTTTCAACATATTTAATAATAGAAGGTGATTCATATCCGACATATATTCCCAATCTTTTTTGGGGGGCCATTTTAGTACGTTGTAGCGGTGTAATTGGGACATAAAACGCACAACCAAAAATTCTCAAATGAGAAATATTAGGCTCATAGCCAAATGATAATTACAAGGGGGAATAAGTATGATAAGTCATCGGTCTTATTCTTACAAGTGTTGCTGCATGTAATATAGCATGTCGCCAAGCAGATAAAGTAAGTTTAGACCTCATAAGTAACGGTCTAGCAAGCAAAACAAGAAGTGAATAATTTCTGAATTTTTATTGCTTTTGATAACTTATAAACATGCGATGCCCAATACCCCTGAGCTCTCCATATTTATAGTCTTTAAGTAAACTATTCTATTACATAAAATTTGAATAGAATTTGAAATCCGTCTTCTTTATTTGAGTGGATGTCTTTTCTTCTTTATTTGAGTGGATGTCTTAATCATCACATGTCTTCACATAGCAATGTTTTTGAGTGGATGTCTTCACATGGGTTTGGGTCCCCCATCTTCTTTTTGACTATTTTTCTTGAATTCTTGAGTGCGGTAGAACCAATAATCCTGCTTAGTTTTTTGAGTGTAATATGTCCACCAAGATGGAATATGCTGTCTTGCTTTTTTAGTTTCATCTTCTAAGAAATCTTGATAAATATTCTGATGAATGACCTTTGGATTAGATCTTCCTAACTCTCTTTGGTGGAGAAGAGTTGTAATGCTTGTTGAATTATATTTAATCTTATCATCCATGCTGAATTTTTGATAAAAGAAAACCTGCAAGTTAAATTATATGAATTAATCTTCAAACGGATCTTGAGCACAATGTCCTCCGAACATATCTTGAGGAGATGGGCTTGGAGTGGAATCTATTGACATTTGTGGCTGTTGTTGATTGCGTCTTTTTTGATATTCCATAAATTGAAAAAATTGTTCCATATCTTCTTCTGAGAATTTTCCTTTTTGAATTGTTGCTGCTGAATTTGTTGGAGTCTTCTGTTGAGTAACCTTTTGTTGTGGTCCAGTTGGAGTGGTTGGATTAGTAGTGGGATTAATCCATGTCCTTTTGCCAGTAGTCATAAGAGTGGCCACTGCCTTTTGACAACATAACTCTTTTTTGTATGTATCCCACCATTTACATTTGAATTGTCTAATCAATGGCATAGGCCTTGGCGTCGGTCTGATTTGCATAATTTGAAAATTCCAACACCATATCCATGGCACTCTAAGAGACACATGCCATTGAATTTCTTTACTATATTCCTTCATTTTGCTATTATTGTTCCAATATTGTAAACCTTGTTGTGCTTCCATTGGCATAATATCTGGTTGGCATCCATGAGTATCCCACCAGTCGTAAAACCATAATGGGAATTTAACTTTACTATCTTTGTGAAATTGAAAAAACCAGGAATGGTCAAAAGACCTTAAATAGAAAGCTTTTTTCCATGCCTGTTTATAATCTTCATAAGAATATCCTTGAGGTTGAAATGGTATTGAAAATGGAATTTTTGTAAAAATATTTGGCCAATCTTCTACATCTAATACTTGTTTTATCACACATTTTGAATAAGCTATTTTTTGCGTTCCTTCTTCATGAATATGAGTGATTTCAACAGATTCTGAATCTACTAAAATGAATTCATAAAACATTTGAGTTTTTAATAAATCATCTGAAAACCATAGCATATAATTTCGAAATAATTGTTGAGTGTAATTATTTAAATCAGTAACTGGAATATTAGTAGTAAACTCTGTTAAACATAAATATTCAAAAGGTTTTTTTAATTGATACGATGATTTTCCTGAATTAATATTTGGAGTAGGTGTAATTGGAAGTGGGGTTATTGCTACTGGTGTTTGAGATGAACTAGACACTTTATTCCTTAATTGTGCAAAAGGTGTTTGAGTTACTTGAGTATATGTGAGTGGAAGTAATGGAAATTCTTCTAGACTTGTAAACTTATTGGAAGTTTGAATAACTGGGGATAAAGGTCTGGGAGTATTCACCTTTGACATATAATCTGCTGCTGTCTGTTTTTTGTAATTTTTGAATGAAGATGATGACTCTCCTTTGTTTGCCATTGATTTTCCCTGTAGAATATAAAAATTATATAAAAGCTATTTCTTTCCTAAAGTTTTCTATTCTTTTCCATATTGCCTTATTTATTTCTGGGATTCTTGTGGACTTATGAGTATAATATGATACTAACATACTGTAATAATGCATTTGATGCAAAAATACTTGATGTTTTACTGACAGTGGATTACTATTATATATATGATAAATGTTTGGAAATTCTGAATCTTGAATAACATGTTCTTTTAGTGAGTAAATTTTGAGTATTTTCTTTTTAGTTTGAGGGTGATCAATATAATCTTTTATCCATAACCAATCTTCATTTCTCAAATCAGGTAATGAATTATCTTCTCCTTTTATATATTCTATATCAAAATCAAAAACTGATAAAATACCTTGCCATCTAGCAAATATTTGTTTAGATACTAAGTTTTCTATATCTCTTTGAATTATGTCTTTAGCAGATTTACAATCTACCCTTAATAAAAACTTTTTATTATATAAATCATCTTGAAATTTAGATATACTTAAAACTATTGCTAACATTTCTTTTTTAACTGTTGAATAATTCTTTTGAGATCCTGTCCATACTTTAGACATATATCTTATTAATTGAATTTTATTATTTATCCTTTGCTTTAAAATTCCTCCATATCCTATTTCTGATGCATCGGTTTCTACTATCATGAATGCTTCTGGATGTGGAATACCTAAACATGGTAATGACTTAATTTTTTCTTTTGCTTCTTTAACTATTTGAGTATGTAACTTTGACCACGGAGGTGGATTCTTTTTTAATCTTTCATATAATGGTGCACACAAAGTCCTTAAATTAGGGAAAAAATCTGCAACATAATTAAGACACCCTAAAAATCTTTGTAATTGATTTTTGCCTTTAATTTCATCTGGAAATTTACTACCAAATTCAAGTGCTCTATTAATAGGTCTAATACTTCCTTTATTAATATCATGTCCTAAGAATCTAATTTGAGTTTGAAATAGTTTCATTTTTGGTGCTGATATTACTAATCCATTTTGTACTACTAGTTTAAAAATATATTTAGGTGTTTAAAATGTTCATCTAATGTTCTGGAATATATTAATATATCATCTATATAAACTATCATGAATGTATATGCAGAAAATATATCATTCATTATATTTTGAAATTCTGATGGTGCATTTTTTAATCCAAAAGGCATTACATTCCATTCATAATGTCCGAATGGTACTGTAAATGCTGTTTTGTACTTATCTTTTTCATCTATTTGAATTTGCCAATATCCTGATTTTAAATCAAATTGTGAATATACTTTTGCATTAAATAGTCTATTTAATAAATCTTTTTTGTTAGGAATAGGATATCTTATCCATTTTAATACTTTATTTAATGGTTTATAATTTATTACTAATCTTGGAACTCCTCTTTCTTTTTCTGCTTGATTATTAACATAAAATGCTGAACAACTCCATGGAGATTTAGAAGGTCGGATTAATTTTTTATCTAATAATGATTTTATTTCTATACTACAATGTGCTAATAATTCAGAATTCATTTGTATTGGCCTAGCCTTGGTTGGAATATTTCTTTCATTGAAGTCTTTTTCATATGGTAATTGAATTATATGGGTTTTTCTTGACCAAAATGCAGATGGATGATCTGCACATAATGTTTCTTTGAACTTTTCCTCTAATTGTATAATTTTGTTTTTTATTTCCTCTTTATTTAATTGAAAGTTGATTTGTTTGTATGTAATTTCTTCTTTTATATAGTTTATTTGATTTTCTTTTTGTTTAACTTGACAAAATATACTATTAGTTTGTAATAAATTTAACTCTCTTTGTCTTACTGGAGTAATAAATTGAAATAATATTTTATTGCCCATTATGTTTACTTGTAAACCTTCTGTTGTTTTTTTAAATGGGGTAATTTGATATAAAAAAGGGTTTCCTAAAATAACATCTTGAGTTAAATCTTCTACTATAATAAATGTATGCTTAAAACAATAATTATTATTACATATAAATCCATTTTTTAATTTATATTTAACCTTTAATGGATTTCCATTTGTTGTTTGTAATTTATGATTTGTTTTGGAACAATATTTTATTGGTATAATTCCATTTTTAATACAACTTTGATCTGCTCCACTATCTATCATGGCTATACTAGTTGTATGATAATCTTGAATTCCTATAGTAACAAATACATGCCATTTTTCTATATTAATTTTTTCAATTACATTTAAATATTCTTCATTGTTTGTTTCTCCTGGAATTTGAATTCCTTTACTACTTTTACTACTTTCTGGGATATCTTCTTTCTGATTCTGTTCATTTAGACTTATTTTAGCTTGGAATTCTAATTCACTTAACTGCAGAGTTTTAATATCATTTTTAATTTCTCTAATTTCTAGTTTTAATTCTTGAATTTGTTGCTGTATGAAATTTGTATTAGAATTAGAAACTATTCCTTGAGGTTTTTGTTCTGAGTATTTGTTATATAATTTTGTAATATTAAATGGTTCTAAAAATTCAGGTTTTTATCTTCTTTTAATATTAAATCTTTTAATCTTATCAAATATTGTCTTTGCTCTTCTGGGTTTTCTATTTTACTAATAAGCTCAAATAATAAGTCTTTATTAGTTTTTTCATCTGATATCATATTAATACAACGACATGGTGAAGATTTATCTGAATATTCTTCTTCGCTATCTGTATAAATTTCATTAATGTTTTCTTCACTTTCTTCTGTGTCACTATTAATCATAATTTTCATTATTTTTAATCGTAATTCTTTATCTTCTTCTTTATCAAAAATTTCATTTATTCTTTTTTGAGTTTTACAATTTGTTGCTATATGACCTGGTTTTCCACATTTATAACAAATTAATTTTTTCTTTCTATATTTCTTTTTCTTAAAATCTCTTGTCTGATTGAAATTATTAGAGTATTGTTGATATTTTTTACTTCTTTTGTATGGTTTATATGGATATGTAATTCTTTTATTATTTCTAGAAGGGGCTTTTATTCCTGTTATTCCGAATGCATCGCAGAATGAACCTATTTCATTTCTTTCTGAGCCATATTTTGATTGTAATTTTAATTCTTGACAAAGTTTTAATCCTTCTGATTTAATAAATGATATTAATTGACCATAACTCCAATCATAAAAATTAATATCTTCTTTTCCTGTTGCTGTTTTTATAGCATTAAATATTCTATATGAAAATAAGGTAGGTAATCCTGAAATGAATTTTTCTTTCCAAAATGGTTGATTACAATCATCTCTTTTAAATACATAAGTTAAAAACATATCCTTATACCATCTAAAATCTGTTAATGTTGGACATCTTAAATTAGTCAGAAATATTTGAGAGCTTTTTGATTCATAAGATGGATTTCCTATGAAATGATGAGCTAAGGCATATATTAAATACTCTGGTGCATCTGATGTTTTAATTTTCTTTGTATTTCCTTAAGCATCTCTTACTATATTTCCATTAACATCTAGTTCGTCTTCTTCAGTTGTATGTTCTATTACTTCATTTTGTTGATCTTTTGTTATCATATTATCCCACCAATTTTTTAATTGTCCTGAGAATCCTGCAGTAAAGGCTACAGCTATATCTTTTGGTTTATACCCTGCTTGTCTATAAGCTACTCTGGCCATTCCCATTTCTTGTAATAATCTTAATATTTCATATTCTGATTTACCATCTATGTTCCATTCATAGACTGCTCTACCATCATATTGACTAGATGTAAACTTTGCTCTTTCTTCAATTTGTATATCTGGAGGTGTTAGTTTTGGATAATAATTTTTTCGTTGATACGGTGCATAAGAGTTTGTTTTTTTTGTAATTATAATTTTTTCTTCTATATTGTTTTCTAATTCTATTTATATTATCATCTTGTAATTCATCTTCAATTTCTTCTATTATATCCTTAATTTCATTTGAATCACTACTCCTACTATCATCTGTTTGTATTAAATTATTTTGTTCAATATTTTGTATATTATCTGTAGATTCTGTACTAGTACTAGGTTTTGTTTCTTGTAACTTTTTTAATATTTTATTTAATGTATCATTATCTCTTTGCGGGAGTTGAATATCATTTATTTGAAAATGAGGTTTAGATATTTCATTTGGAAAATTTATATTTTTAAATGGATTATTTATAATATTTGTTGAAATATTTAATTTTTCTTTTTTAATAGAGTCTTGAATATTATTATTTTCTTTAGGTATATTATTTATTTTTGTTGAGACTAATTCTAATTGTTGTGCTACTGTTGATAATATTTGATTTGAATAATTTAACTGCAGATTAACTTTTTTTATATCTTCTATTTCTACTGGGCCTTTATCTGTTCGAGCTTCTCTAAATGGGGTTGCTACTATTTCTCCTTTAGATGTATTAATTACTATATTTAGTAGAGGTGGATGTACCGAAGTAACTATCTCTCCTCCTATTAAATTCCATTTTTTATATAAGGATGTTTGAACATTTATTGATGGGGTTAAATATACATTTGTAATATTTTCTTTTTGTGTGATAAATTCCAGCCAAGAAAAGAATGGATAATTGAATTTTCTTCTATATAATTCCTGTTTCCATTGGTCTTGAAGATTTTTTTTAAATGTTTATCTAAAGAGTTATACCAATTTCTTTTTTCAATATTAATTTCATCATTAAATAATTCTTCTAAATAACTAAATTTAGGTTTAAATTCATCAATTATAACATTAATAGATTCGGGTTTCATTTCTGAATAAGATGGTGAATTTCTCAATGAGTTAGTATTAATTATTTCTGGTAATGGTGATTTATAATGAATTCTTTGACTACCTGTAATTGGTATTGAATATATTTCAGGATTTGTGTCTAAATTAGTATGTTGACTAAAAGTTCTTCTTAATGTAGGTATATCTGATATTGAATGTCTTGCAGGTTGAATTAATCGTTTGTTAGCTCCATAATTATTAGATCTTATTTCATCAAAGTGTATTATGATACTTCCATCATCTTGTTTAATTATCTTTGAGGTATTACTTTGTTGTATATTTCTTGATTGAATTTGAGGAATTATTGTAAAAGTTTGTGGAATCGTGATTTCATCCCACTTTAAAGTTTTTGGAATATATACTGATGATTTAGTAGAATCTTCTTCAAATATTACGGTTTCTTCATTATTTGTTTGTTCTAATTTTAACCTTGGATCTATTAAAGTTTTTAGCAATTTAAAACATACTTTATATTGAATTACAAAACTACGACTTCTAGTATCAATTTTATGTTGATCTATCTGTATATCCATAACTAATGAATCAAGAATCAATTCATCATCCAAACTAACTAAAAAATTAGGTACACAATTGAATGATATTGAACCATCACATATATTAGTTTGAATTAAAGCAAGTATTGAATCTTGATACTCTATTAATCTTCTATCTCTTAATGCTATAAATATAGGATTATTAATACCTATTCTATGCATAGGTTTAATTAATACCTTTATTATTCCATAATGAATATATTTAAATCCTTGAACTTTATATCTATTAATTGCAATATTAGACAATAATTTTATAGTTTTTGAAATTTCTTTAAATGCTAAATCTTGTTCATGTATTTTAACTGAGTAAGAATTATTAAAACTTAAATTACCTATATGATAAACAGAACTTAAAGTTTTTGAGTTTATATCAAACTGTATTTCATGACTTTGATTAATATTTTCTACATCTGCTAAATTAGTATTATTGCCAAAATTAAACAATTTCTTAAAAGTATTTAAATTCATAACTTTTAAAACGTACCTTAGTTGCTTAATGCAACACGAAGAATGCAGAATGTATGGGGAACACAGGAGTGCCTAACCGGGAACACCTTAGGCTGACGATGCAATGGCTTACCAACGGATTCACAAGGCTACTCAACCGCTTACCGATCCTTACAGCTCCTTATTCTTTGGGTCGATTAATTAACTAAAGTATTATTAAAAGTTTAGATTTTAAATATTAAAAGAATTTGAACATGGCTCTGATACCAAATGAAGCAGGATCTTTTAAATAAATAAATTAATAAGTAAAAAAATACCTTTTAATAAGAAAGCAAAACAAGAAGTGAATAATTTCTGAATTTTTATTGCTTTTGATAACTTATAAACATGCGATACCCAATACCCCTGAGCTCTTCATATTTATAGTCTTTAAGTAAACTATTCTATTACATAAAATTTGAATAGAATTTGAAATCCGTCTTCTTTATTTGAGTGGATGTCTTTTCTTCTTTATTTGAGTGGATGTCTTAATCATCACATGTCTTCACATGGCAATGTTTTTGAGTGGATGTCTTCACATGGGTTTGGGTCCCCCATCTTCTTTTTGACTATTTTTCTTGAATGCTTGAGTGCGGTAGAACCAATAATCCTGCTTAGTTTTTTGAGTGTAATATGTCCACCAAGATGGAATATGCTGTCCTGCTTTTTTAGTTTCATCTTCTAAGAAATCTTGATAAATATTCTGATGAATGACCTTTGGATTAGATCTTCCTAACTCTCTTTGGTGGAGAAGAGTTGTAATGCTTGTTGAATTATATTTAATCTTATCATCCATGCTGAATTTTTGATAAAAGAAAACCTGCAAGTTAAATTATATGAATTAATCTTCAAACGGATCTTGAGCACAATGTCCTCCGAACATATCTTGAGGAGATGGGCTTGGAGTGGAATCTATTGACATTTGTGGCTGTTGTTGATTGCGTCTTTTTTGATATTCCATAAATTGAAAAAATTGTTCCATATCTTCTTCTGAGAATTTTCCTTTTTGAATTGTTGCTGCTGAATTTGTTGGAGTCTTCTGTTGAGTAACCTTTTGTTGTGGTCCAGTTGGAGTGGTTGGATTAGTAGTGGGATTAATCCATGTCCTTTTGCCAGTAGTCATAAGAGTGGCCACTGCCTTTTGACAACATAACTCTTTTTTGTATGTATCCCACCATTTACATTTGAATTGTCTAATCAGTGACATAGGCCTTGGCGTCGGTCTGATTTGCATAATTTGAAAATTCCAACACCATATCCATGGCACTCTAAGAGACACATGCCATTGAATTTTTTTACTATATTCCTTCATTTTGCTATTATTGTTCCAATATTGTAAACCTTGTTGTGCTTCCATTGGCATAATATCTGGTTGGCATCCATGAGTATCCCACCAGTCGTAAAACCATAATGGGAATTTAACTTTACTATCTTTGTGAAATTGAAAAAACCAGGAATGGTCAAAAGACCTTAAATAGAAAGCTTTTTTCCATGCCTGTTTATAATCTTCATAAGAATATCCTTGAGGTTGAAATGGTATTGAAAATGGAATTTTTGTAAAAATATTTGGCCAATCTTCTACATCTAATACTTGTTTTATCACACATTTTGAATAAGCTATTTTTTGCGTTCCTTCTTCATGAATATGAGTGATTTCAACAGATTCTGAATCTACTAAAATAAATTCATAAAACATTTGAGTTTTTAATAAATCATCTGAAAACCATAGCATATCATTTCGAAATAATTGTTGAGTGTAATTATTTAAATCAGTAACTGGAATATTAGTAGTAAACTCTGTTAAACATAAATATTCAAAAGGTTTTTTTAATTGATACGATGATTTTCCTGAATCAATATTTGGAGTAGGTGTAATTGGAAGTGGGGTTATTGCTACTGGTGTTTGAGATGAACTAGACACTTTATTCCTTAATTGTGCAAAAGGTGTTTGAGTTACTTGAGTATATGTGAGTGGAAGTAATGGAAATTCTTCTAGACTTGTAAACTTATTGGAAGTTTGAATAACTGGGGATAAAGGTCTTGGAGTATTCACCTTTAACATATAATCTGCTGCTGTCTGTTTTTTGTAATTTTTGAATGAAGATGATGGCTCTCCTTTGTTTGCCATTGATTTTCCCTGTAGAATATAAAAAATTATATAAAATCTATTTCTTTCCTAAAGTTTTCTATTCTTTTCCATATTGCCTTATTTATTTCTGGGATTCTTGTGGACTTATGAGTATAATATGATACTAACATACTGTAATAATGCATTTGATGCAAAAATACTTGATGTTTTACTGACAGTGGATTACTATTATATATATGATAAATGTTTGGAAATTCTGAATCTTGAAGAACATGTTCTTTTAGTGAGTAAATTTTGAGTATTTTCTTTTTAGTTTGAGGGTGATCAATATAATCTTTTATCCATAACCAATCTTCATTTCTCAAATGGTATGACATTCTTCTGTTTACCTGTAAGAAATTCGCGAGTTAAAAAATCAGGTAATGAATTATCTTCTCCTTTTATATATTCTATATCAAAATCAAAAACTGATAAAATACCTTGCCATCTAGCAAATATTTGTTTAGATACTAAGTTTTCTATATCTCTTTGAATTATGTCTTTAGCAGATTTACAATCTACCCTTAATAAAAACTTTTTGTTATATAAATCATCTTGAAATTTAGATATACATAAAACTATTGCTAACATTTCTTTTTTAACTATTGAATAATTCTTTTGAGATCCTGTTATATCTTATTAATTGAATTTTATTATTTATCCTTTGCTTTAAAATTCCTCCATATCCAATTTCTGATGCATCGGTTTCTACTATCATGAATGCTTCTGGATGTGGAATACCTAAACATGGTAATGACTTAATTTTTTCTTTTGCTTCTTTAACTATTTGAGTATGTAACTTTGACCACGGAGGTGGATTCTTTTTTAATCTTTCATATAATGGTGCACACAAAGTCCTTAAATTAGGGAAAAAATCTGCAACATAATTAAGACACCCTAAAAATCTTTGTAATTGATTTTTGTCTTTAATTTCATCTGGAAATTTACTACCAAATTCAAGTGCTCTATTAATAGGTCTAATACTTCCTTTATTAATATCATGTCCTAAGAATCTAATTTGAGTTTGAAATAGTTTCATTTTTGGTGCTGATATTACTAATCCATTTTGTACTACTAGTTTAAAAAATATATTTAGGTGTTTAAAATGTTCATTTAATGTTCTGGAATATATTAATATATCATCTATATAAACTATCATGAATGTATATGCAGAAAATATATCATTCATTATATTTTGAAATTCTGATGGTGCATTTTTTAATCCAAATGGCATTACATTCCATTCATAATGTCCGAATGGTACTGTAAATGCTGTTTTGTACTTATCTTTTTCATCTATTTGAATTTGCCAATATCCTGATTTTAAATCAAATTTTGAATATACTTTTGCATTAAATAGTCTATTTAATAAATCTTTTTTGTTAGGAATAGGATATCTTATCCATTTTAATACTTTATTTAATGGTTTATAATTTATTACTAATCTTGGAACTCCTCTTTCTTTTTCTGCTTGATTATTAACATAAAATGCTGAACAACTCCATGGAGATTTAGAAGGTCGGATTAATTTTTTATCTAATAATGATTTTATTTCTATACTACAATGTGCTAATAATTCAGAATTCATTTGTATTGGCCTAGCCTTGGTTGGAATATTTCTTTCATTGAAGTCTTTTTCATATGGTAATTGAATTATATGGATTTTTCTTGACCAAAATGCAGATGGATGATCTGCACATAATGTTTCTTTGAACTTTTCCTCTAATTGCATAATTTTGTTTTTTATTTCCTCTTTATTTAATTGAAAGTCTATTTGTTTGTATGTAATTTCTTCTTTTATATAGTTTATTTGATTTTCTTTTTGTTTAACTTGACAAAATATACTATTAGTTTGTAATAAATTTAACTCTCTTTGTCTTACTGGAGTAATAAATTGAAATAATATTTTATTGCCTATTATGTTTACTTGTAAACCTTCTGTTGTTTTTTTAAATGGGGTAATTTGATATAAAAAAGGGTTTCCTAAAATAACATCTTGAGTTAAATCTTCTAATATAATAAATGTATGCTTAAAACAATAATTATTATTACATATAAATCCATTTTTTAATTTATATTTAACCTTTAATGGATTTCCATTTGCTGTTTGTAATTTATGATTTGTTTTGGAACAATATTTTATTGGTATAATTCCATTTTTAATACAACTTTGATCTGCTCCACTATCTATCATGGCTATACTAGTTGTATGATAATCTTGAACTCCTATAGTAACAAATACATGCCATTTTTCTATATTAATTTTTTCAATTACATTTAAATATTCTTCATTGTTTGTTTCTCCTGGAATTTGAATTCCTTTACTACTTTTACTACTTTCTGGGATATCTTCTTTCTGATTCTGTTCATTTAGACTTATTTTAGCTTGGAATTCTAATTCACTTAACTGCAGAGTTTTAATATCATTTTTAATTTCTCTAATTTCTAGTTTTAATTCTTGAATTTGTTGCTGTATGAAATTTGTATTAGAATTAGAAACTATTCCTTGAGGTTTTTGTTCTGAGTATTTGTTATATAATTTTGTAATATTAAATGGTTCTAAAACTTCAGGTTTTTTATCTTCTTTTAATATTAAATCTTTTAATCTTATCAAATATTGTCTTTGCTCTTCGGGGTTTTCTATTTTACTAATAAGCTCAAATAATAAGTCTTTATTAGTTTTTTCATCTGATATCATATTAATACAACGACATAGTGAAGATTTATCTGAATATTCTTCTTCGCTATCTGTATAAATTTCATTAATGTTTTCTTCACTTTCTTCTGTGTCACTATTAATCATAATTTTCATTATTTTTAATCGTAATTCTTTATCTTCTTCTTTATCAAAAATTTCATTTATTCTTTTTTGAGTTTTACAATTTGTTGCTATATGACCTGGTTTTCCACATTTATAACAAATTAATTTTTTCTTTCTATATTTCTTTTTCTTAAAATCTCTTGTCTGATTGAAATTATTAGAGTATTGTTGATATTTTTTACTTCTTTTGTATGGTTTATATGGATATGTAATTCTTTTATTATTTCTAGAAGGGGCTTTTATTCCTGTTATTCCGAATGCATCACAGAATGAACCTATTTCATTTCTTTCTGAGCCATATTTTGATTGTAATTTTAATTCTTGACAAAGTTTTAATCCTTCTGATTTAATAAATGATATTAATTGACCATAACTCCAATCATAAAAATTAATATCTTCTTTTCCTGTTGCTGTTTTTATAGCATTAAATATTCTATATGAAAATAAGGTAGGTAATCCTGAAATGAATTTTTCTTTCCAAAATGGTTGATTACAATCATCTCTTTTAAATACATAAGTTAAAAACATATCCTTATACCATCTAAAATCTGTTAATGTTGGACATCTTAAATTAGTCAGAAATATTTGAGAGCTTTTTTATTCATAAGATGGATTTCCTATGAAATGATGAGCTAAGGCATATATTAAATACTCTGGTGCATAGATTAATACTTTATAATCTTGAATTCCTATAGTAACAAATACATGCCATTTTTCTATATTAATTTTTTCAATTACATTTAAATATTCTTCATTGTTTGTTTCTCCTGGAATTTGAATTCCTTTACTACTTTTACTACTTTCTGGGATATCTTCTTTCTGATTCTGTTCATTTAGACTTATTTTAGCTTGGAATTCTAATTCACTTAACTGCAGAGTTTTAATATCATTTTTAATTTCTCTAATTTCTAGTTTTAATTCTTGAATTTGTTGCTGTATGAAATTTGTATTAGAATTAGAAACTATTCCTTGAGGTTTTTGTTCTGAGTATTTGTTATATAATTTTGTAATATTAAATGGTTCTAAAAATTCAGGTTTTTTATCTTCTTTTAATATTTAAAATCTAAACTTTTAATAATACTTTAGTTAATTAATCGACCCAAAGAATAAGGAGCTGTAAGGATTGGTAAGCGGTTGAGTAGCCTTGTGAATCCGTTTGTAAGCCATTGCATCGTCAGCCTAAGGTGTTCCCGGTTAGGCACTCCTGTGTTCCCCATACATTCTGCATTCTTCGTGTTGCATTAAGCAACTAAGGTACGTTTTAAAAGTTATGAATTTAAATACTTTTAAGAAATTGTTTAATTTTGGCAATAATACTAATTTAGCAGATGTAGAAAATATTAATCAAAGTTATGAAATACAGTTTGATATAAACTCAAAAACTTTAAGTTCTGTTTATCATATAGGTAATTTAAGTTTTAATAATTCTTACTCAGTTAAAATACATGAACAAGATTTAACATTTAAAGAAATTTCAAAAACTATAAAATTATTGTCTAATATTGCAATTAATAGATATAAAGTTCAAGGATTTAAATATATTCATTATGGAATAATAAAGGTATTAATTAAACCTATGCATAGAATAGGTATTAATAATCCTATATTTATAGCATTAAGAGATAGAAGATTAATAGAGTATCAAGATTCAATACTTGCTTTAATTCAAACTAATATATGTGATGGTTCAATATCATTCAATTGTGTACCTAATTTTTTAGTTAGTTTGGATGATGAATTGATTCTTGATTCATTAGTTATGGATATACAGATAGATCAACATAAAATTGATACTAGAAGTCGTAGTTTTGTAATTCAATATAAAGTATGTTTTAAATTGCTAAAAACTTTAATAGATCCAAGGTTAAAATTAGAACAAACAAATAATGAAGAAACCGTAATATTTGAAGAAGATTCTACTAAATCATCAGTATATATTCCAAAAACTTTAAAGTGGGATGAAATCACGATTCCACAAACTTTTACAATAATTCCTCAAATTCAATCAAGAAATATACAACAAAGTAATACCTCAAAGATAATTAAACAAGATGATGGAAGTATCATAATACACTTTGATGAAATAAGATCTAATAATTATGGAGCTAACAAACGATTAATTCAACCTGCAAGACATTCAATATCAGATATACCTACATTAAGAAGAACTTTTAGTCAACATACTAATTTAGACACAAATCCTGAAATATATTCAATACCAATTACAGGTAGTCAAAGAATTCATTATAAATCACCATTACCAGAAATAATTAATACTAACTCATTGAGAAATTCACCATCTTATTCAGAAATGAAACCCGAATCTATTAATGTTATAATTGATGAATTTAAACCTAAATTTAGTTATTTAGAAGAATTATTTAATGATGAAATTAATATTGAAAAAAGAAATTGGTATAACTCTTTAGATAAAACATTTCAAAAAAATCTTCAAGACCAATGGAAACAGGAATTATATAGAAGAAAATTCAATTATCCATTCTTTTCTTGGCTGAAATTTATCACACAAAAAGAAAATATTACAAATGTATATTTAACCCCATCAATAAATGTTCAAACATCCTTATATAAAAAATGGAATTTAATAGGAGGAGAGATAGTTACTTCGGTACATCCACCTCTACTAAATATAGTAATTAATACATCTAAAGGAGAAATAGTAGCAACCCCATTTAGAGAAGCTCGAACAGATAAAGGCCCAGTAGAAATAGAAGATATAAAAAAAGTTAATCAGTAGTTAAATTATTCAAATCAAATATTATCAACAGTAGCACAACAATTAGAATTAGTCTCAACAAAAATAGATAATATACCTAAAGAAAATAATAATATTCAAGATTCTATTAAAAAAGAAAAATTAAATATTTCAACAAATATTATAAATAATCCATTTAAAAATATAAATTTTCCAAATGAAATATCTAAACCTCATTTTCAAATAAATGATATTCAACTCCCGCAAAGAGATAATGATACATTAAATAAAATATTAAAAAAGTTACAAGAAACAAAACCTAGTACTAGTACAGAATCTACAGATAATATACAAAATATTGAACAAAATAATTTAATACAAACAGATGATAGTAGCAGTAGTGATTCAAATGAAATTAAGGATATAATAGAAGAAATTGAAGATGAATTACAAGATGATAATATAAATAGAATTAGAAAACAATATAGAAGAAAAAATTATAATTACAAAAAAACAAACTCTTATGCACCGTATCAACGAAAAAATTATTATCCAAAACTAACACCTCCAGATATACAAATTGAAGAAAGAGCAAAGTTTACATCTCGTCAATATGATGGTAGAGCAGTCTATGAATGGAACATAGATGGTAAATCAGAATATGAAATATTAAGATTACTACAAGAAATGGGAAGGGCCAGAGTAGCTTATAGACAAGAAGGGTATAAACCAAAAGATATAGCTGTAGCCTTTACTGCAGGATTCTCAGGACAATTAAAAAATTGGTGGGATAATATGATAACAAAAGATCAACGAAATGAAGTAATAGAACATACAACTGAAGAAGACGAACTAGATGTTAATGGAAATATAGTAAGAGATGCTCAAGGAAATACAAAGAAAATTAAAACATCAGATGCACCAGAGTATTTAATATATGCCTTAGCTCATCATTTCATAGGAAATCCATCTTATGAATCAAAAAGCTCTCAAATATTTCTGACTAATTTAAGATGTCCAACATTAACAGATTTTAGATGGTATAAGGATATGTTTTTAACTTATGTATTTAAAAGAGATGATTGTAATCAACCATTTTGGAAAGAAAAATTCATTTCAGGATTACCTACCTTATTTTCATATAGAATATTTAATGCTATAAAAACAGCAACAGGAAAAGAAGATATTAATTTTTATGATTGGAGTTATGGTCAATTAATATCATTTATTAAATCAGAAGGATTAAAACTTTGTCAAGAATTAAAATTACAATCAAAATATGGCTCAGAAAGAAATGAAATAGGTTCATTCTGTGATGCATTCGGAATAACAGGAATAAAAGCCCCTTCTAGAAATAATAAAAGAATTACATATCTATATAAACCATACAAAAGAAGTAAAAAATATCAACAATACTCTAATAATTTCAATCAGACAAGAGATTTTAAGAAAAAGAAATATAGAAAGAAAAAATTAATTTGTTATAAATGTGGAAAACCAGGTCATATAGCAACAAATTGTAAAACTCAAAAAAGAATAAATGAAATTTTTGATAAAGAAGAAGATAAAGAATTACGATTAAAAATAATGAAAATTATGATTAATAGTGACACAGAAGAAAGTGAAGAAAACATTAATGAAATTTATACAGATAGCGAAGAAGAATATTCAGATAAATCTTCACCATGTCGTTGTATTAATATGATATCAGATGAAAAAACTAATAAAGACTTATTATTTGAGCTTATTAGTAAAATAGAAAACCCGGAAGAGCAAAGACAATATTTGATAAGATTAAAAGATTTAATATTAAAAGAAGATAAAAAACCTGAATTTTTAGAACCATTTAATATTACAAAATTATATAACAAATACTCAGAACAAAAACCTCAAGGAATAGTTTCTAATTCTAATACAAATTTCATACAGCAACAAATTCAAGAATTAAAACTAGAAATTAGAGAAATTAAAAATGATATTAAAACTCTGCAGTTAAGTGAATTAGAATTCCAAGCTAAAATAAGTCTAAATGAACAGAATCAGAAAGAAGATATCCCAGAAAGTAGTAAAAGTAGTAAAGGAATTCAAATTCCAGGAGAGACAAACAATGAAGAATATTTAAATGTAATTGAAAAAATTAATATAGAAAAATGGCATGTATTTGTTACTATAGGAATTCAAGATTATCATACAACTAGTATAGCCATGATAGATAGTGGAGCAGATCAAAGTTGTATTAAAAATGGAATTATACCAATAAAATATTGTTCCAAAACAAATCATAAATTACAAACAGCAAATGGAAATCCATTAAAGGTTAAATATAAATTAAAAAATGGATTTATATGTAACAATAATTATTGTTTTAAGCATACATTTATTATAGTAGAAGATTTAACTCAAGATGTTATTTTAGGAAACCCTTTTTTATATCAAATTACCCCATTTAAAAAAACAACAGAAGGTTTACAAGTAAACATAATGGGCAATAAAATATTATTTCAATTTATTACTCCAGTAAGACAAAGAGAGTTAAATTTATTACAAATTAATAGTATATTTTGTCAAGTTAAACAAAAAGAAAATCAAATAAACTATATAAAAGAAGAAATTACATACAAACAAATAGACTTTCAATTAAATAAAGAGGAAATAAAAAACAAAATTATACAATTAGAGGAAAAGTTCAAAGAAACAATATGTGCAGATCATCCATCTGCATTTTGGTCAAGAAAAACCCATATAATTCAATTACCATATGAAGAAGACTTCAATGAAAGAAATATTCCAACCAAGGCTAGGCCAATACAAATGAATTCTGAATTATTAGCACATTGTAGTATAGAAATAAAATCATTATTAGATAAAAAATTAATCCGACCTTCTAAATCTCCATGGAGTTGTTCAGCATTTTATGTTAATAATCAAGCAGAAAAAGAAAGAGGAGTTCCAAGATTAGTTATAAATTATAAACCATTAAATAAAGTATTAAAATGGATAAGATATCCTATTCCTAACAAAAAAGATTTATTAAATAGACTATTTAATGCAAAAGTATATTCAAAATTTGATTTAAAATCAGGATATTGGCAAATTCAAATAGATGAAAAAGACAAGTATAAAACAGCATCTACAGTGCCATTCGGACATTATGAATGGAATGTAATGCCATTTGGATTAAAAAATGCACCATCAAAATTTCAAAATATAATGAATGATATATTTTCTGCATATACATTCATGATAGTTTATATAGATGATATATTAATATATTCCAGAACATTAGATGAACATTTTAAACACCTAAATATATTTTTTAAACTAGTAGTACAAAATGGATTAGTAATATCAGCACCAAAAATGAAACTATTTCAAACTCAAATTAGATTCTTAGGACATGATATTAATAAAGGAACTATTAGACCTATTAATAGAGCATTTGAATTTGGTAGTAAATTTCCAGATGAAATTAAAGACAAAAATCAATTACAAAGATTTTTAGGATGTCTTAATTATGTTGCAGATTTTTTCCCTAATTTAAGGACTTTGTGTGCACCATTATATGAAAGATTAAAAAAGAATCCACCTCCGTGGTCAAAGTTACATACTCAAATAGTTAAAGAAGCAAAAGAAAAAATTAAGTCATTACTATGTTTAGGTATTCCACATCCAGAAGCATTCATGATAGTAGAAACCGATGCATCAGAAATAGGATATGGAGGAATTTTAAAGCAAAGGATAAATAATAAAATTCAATTAATAAGATATATGTCTAAAGTATGGACAGGATCTCAAAAGAATTATTCAACAGTTAAAAAAGAAATGTTAGCAATAGTTTTAAGTATATCTAAATTTCAAGATGATTTATATAATAAAAAGTTTTTATTAAGGGTAGATTGTAAATCTGCTAAAGACATAATTCAAAGAGATATAGAAAACTTAGTATCTAAACAAATATTTGCTAGATGGCAAGGTATTTTATCAGTTTTTGATTTTGATATAGAATATATAAAAGGAGAAGATAATTCATTACCTGATTTTTTAACTCGCGAATTTCTTACAGGTAAACAGAAGAATGTCATACCATTTGAGAAATGAAGATTGGTTATGGATAAAAGATTATATTGATCACCCTCAAACTAAAAAGAAAATACTCAAAATTTACTCACTAAAAGAACATGTTATTCAAGATTCAGAATTTCCAAACATTTATCATATATATAATAGTAATCCACTGTCAGTAAAACATCAAGTATTTTTGCATCAAATGCATTATTACAGTATGTTAGTATCATATTATACTCATAAGTCCACAAGAATCCCAGAAATAAATAAGGCAATATGGAAAAGAATAGAAAACTTTAGGAAAGAAATAGCTTTTATATAATTTTTATATTCTACAGGGAAAATCAATGGCAAACAAAGGAGAGTCATCATCTTCATTCAAAAATTACAAAAAACAGACAGCAGCAGATTATATGTCAAAGGTGAATACTCCCAGACCTTTATCCCCAGTTATTCAAACTTCCAATAAGTTTACAAGTCTAGAAGAATTTCCATTACTTCCACTCACATATACTCAAGTAACTCAAACACCTTTTGCACAATTAAGGAATAAAGTGTCTAGTTCATCTCAAACACCAGTAGCAATAACCCCACTTCCAATTACACCTACTCCAAATATTGATTCAGGAAAATCATCGTATCAATTAAAAAAACCTTTTGAATATTTATGTTTAACAGAGTTTACTACTAATATTCCAGTTACTGATTTAAATAATTACACTCAACAATTATTTCGAAATTATATGCTATGGTTTTCAGATGATTTATTAAAAACTCAAATGTTTTATGAATTCATTTTAGTAGATTCAGAATCTGTTGAAATCACTCATATTCATGAAGAAGGAACGCAAAAAATAGCTTATTCAAAATGTGTGATAAAACAAGTATTAGATGTAGAAGATTGGCCAAATATTTTTACAAAAATTCCATTTTCAATACCATTTCAACCTCAAGGATATTCTTATGAAGATTATAAACAGGCATGGAAAAAAGCTTTCTATTTAAGGTCTTTTGACCATTCCTGGTTTTTTCAATTTCACAAAGATAGTAAAGTTAAATTCCCATTATGGTTTTACGACTGGTGGGATACTCATGGATGCCAACCAGATATTATGCCAATGGAAGCACAACAAGGTTTACAATATTGGAACAATAATAGCAAAATGAAGGAATATAGTAAAGAAATTCAATGGCATGTGTCTCTTAGAGTGCCATGGATATGGTGTTGGAATTTTCAAATTATGCAAATCAAACCGACGCCAAGGCCTATGTCACTGATTAGACAATTCAAATGTAAATGGTGGGATACATACAAAAAAGAGTTATGTTGTCAAAAGGCAGTGGCCACTCTTATGACTACTGGCAAAAGGACATGGATTAATCCCACTACTAATCCAACCACTCCAACTGGACCACAACAAAAGGTTACTCAACAGAAGACTCCAACAAATTCAGCAGCAACAATTCAAAAAGGAAAATTCTCAGAAGAAGATATGGAACAATTTTTTCAATTTATGGAATATCAAAAAAGACGCAATCAACAACAGCCACAAATGTCAATAGATTCCACTCCAAGCCCATCTCCTCAAGATATGTTCGGAGGACATTGTGCTCAAGATCCATTTGAAGATTAATTCATATAATTTAACTTGCAGGTTTTCTTTGATCAAAAATTCAGCATGAATGATAAGATTAAATATAATTCAACAAACATTACAACTCTTCTTCACCAAAGAGAGTTAGGAAGATCTAATCCAAAGGTCATTCATCAGAATATTTATCAAGATTTGTTAGAAGATGAAACTAAAAAAGCAGGACAGCATATTCCATCTTGGTGGACATATTACACTCAAAAAACTAAGCAGAATTATTGGTTCTACCGCACTCAAGCATTCAAGAAAAATAGTCAAAAAGAAGATGGGGGACCCAAACCCATGTGAAGACATCCACTCACCATATGAAGACATCCACTCAAAAACATTGCCATGTGAAGATTAAGACATCCACTCATCCACTCAAAAACATTGCCATGTGAAGACATTTGAAGATTAAGACATCCACTCAAATAAAGGAGACGGATTTCAAATTCCATTCAAATTTTATGTAATAGAATAGTTTACTTAAAGACTATAAATATGAAGAGCTCAGGGGTATTGAGCATCGCATGTTTATAAGCTATCAAAAGCAATAAAAATTCAGAAATTATTCACTTCTTGTTTTGCTTTCTTATTAAAAGGTATTTTTTTTACTTATTAATTTATTTATTTAAAAGATCCTGCTTATTTTACCCCTGTTGAGAATTACACTCTGAATTGGAGTTGGCTATGTAGATAAAATAAGATATAGTGATGTTGAATGTGATATAATATCTTATAATACTTTGTAATATATATCGTACTGTATTGTTTGAAATCAGGTTTGGTTTAAAACTATTTGGCGGATCCATATATGCTGATTTGGTCGAAGAATCTAGGTCTGTAGGATGAGTAAATAATGAGATGTATTTAATTAGTTTATCCTAAGAATCATTCGTTATATGAATATTGGTAAGTTTGCTTGGTGGACTTTGATTTCGTTTGCCAGTTTTTGTTTCCTTGGATATTTGGTTTTCACTTGTCTGGTTTGACTTTGATGTTAAATTAAGTTGTTTTACCCGTTATGTTGATCTTGCAATTTGCTTTTTTGCATATCAGTTTGTGGTCAACTTGAGTGCAATATTTGGCTGATTCGATTTTGTTGTTTTCCCTGTCATTATTTTGTCATGTGTGTGCAAGAGATGGAAACAAATAAATAAATAAATAGAGGGAAAGTATGGCTTTTGAGGTTATTTGAGAATTTTGATGATGCTTTCTTATATACGTCTATGGTGAGGAAGAGGTGTTTGTGGGTGAGTTTTTGGTTTTGTAACTTAATTGGTTTCAAATTTTGGAAAAAAAAATGGATGAACTTGCTTTCTGAACTGGTGTTCTGAAGCACTTGTCCTCACATATCATTGAATTTTTGAAAGAAAAGATTGATATATGACTGGGAATTGTTTCATGGGTTAACTGACTCAAACCATTTTGATTGTTCTTGTTGCAACATTTTTAGCACTTGGAATGACTTTGTTCTGGTGTGAAAACTTTGCAAAAGTAGAGATCAAGTGTAAGAGGCAGAACAAGAAAAATGGAGAAAAATGAAGATCTTTCTGAACTGGTGTTCTGAAGCACTTGTCCTCACATATCATTGAATTTTTGAAAGAAAAGATTGATATATGACTGGGAATTGTTTCATGGGTTAACTGACTCAAACCATTTTGATTGTTCTTGTTGCAACATTTTTAGCACTTGGAATGACTTTGTTCTGGTGTGAAAACTTTGCAAAAGTAGAGATCAAGTGTAAGAGGCAGAACAAGAAAAATGGAGAAAAATGAAGAAGGGTCTTAGTTCTAGTACTTGGTTGCATCTTAATAAAACTGTACACAAACTCAAATAGTGCCTACTAACATAACTATGAGATGTTAAATGTAATACTCATCAGTTTATGTTGACAAGTTGTTTGAAATTAATTCCGTAATAATATTTAGTAAAATGCATTTGTGACTTAATCCGTAATAAAACTTGAAATTATATTCACTACTTAGACTATTGCTTAAGTGATGTACATACAGGACTAAAGATTATAATTGCTCAAGAGATGTATATACAGGACTAAGGATTATAATTGAATTAAAGTGATAATGATTGGATAACTTTGGTTTAGTCATTATCATTATCACCACTGGACTAAACTAAATGGGTGCATTTTCATTCATCTTTCCTTAAGAGCTTATCATTATATTTTAACTAACATTACACTATAGCATAATTATTTAATTATTTTACACTATGATGATAATTGATTACTAATAATTTTACTATGACTATGATTTTAATGATAACATCATAATAGTATTATATTAACCCAATATTTTATTCTCATTACATATTAGGATTTCTAATAAATGTTTCCCACACAATTGGGATAAAGTTCTCTTTTTGAATTTAATAGTAATCAAGCCTTGTCCTTTAAAATAATATTAGGTCTTAGATCTTGCTATTGCAATGAATATTGACATTTAAAGCATAACATATCTCGTGAGATTCTCAAGGCTTGGAACCACTAAGTTGAAAATGGAGAAGTTGAACCATTAAAGAACCATTAAATCCCTTGCATATGTTGGAATGTTTTCCAATACTTTCAATGGAGGATATCGAATTTTATAAAATATAAGAAGTTCAAACTGCACTTTAAAACTGTCTATTGAATGTATTTCATATTGAATTTGGAGAGAGTTTTGTTTTTGTGTCAATTAATAAGTGAAGGGGATATGGGCATTGTTTGAATTGTGGACACTCTTTTATCTTGCATTAAAAAGGGCACCCTCGGGTGAATGAGTTTTCTTATACTTTGTCAACTGGAATCTGCTGTAATTGTTATAATTGATATATCAGTGTATATGTGAGACTTCATGTCCATATAACATGTACTGATAAACTAGGTACGTTGGAACTAAGTGCTGTTTGAAGCTAAGTGCTACGCCACTCTAAAGGCGGGAGCCACCTCTAGAGTCCAACGTTGCCAGTGACTTTTGAGAAATTGAGTTATGCTTGGTGAAAAGTGTGACAATATACATGTGCCCAAGCGTGGGAAGTGAATGATACATGACCGTTATATTATTTTCGAATTGTGTGAACGTGTTATACGTGTATTGTATTGAATTGCATGGGCCCAAGTAGGTATTGGTTTGGAGGGTGATTGAGACGGCATCGGGCCGACGATTACGCCAAGACTACACCGGTGAGCCCCGTCACGCGATTAAGGAGTTTTTAATCCCGTTGACGGGATTCGGAGTGGCAAATCCGAATGCCACGTTAGGCCTGCGGGGCCGTTGTGGTCACTGACCACTAGGAAGGATAAGGTAGCTTCTCAAGTCGTGCACGCATCAATGAATTGTTAAGGGATATAAGGTTGGTAAAGGTCGGCAAGGCCGATCGTGACAAGTGCCGATTATATGTCTAATGTTTTATATGGGGTTAATGACCAAGTTATGTGATATATGGATATGTGCATTGCACAATCTTTTATGCGATATTTGAGACGTGGTCATATGGTTATTTTCATTGGAAAAACGATTGTCATATGGTTATTTGAACTGGAAAAATGTTTAACTGAAATTGTGCTTTCTTAAAGTTACTTTTCTGAAAATTATCCATTACCCCCTCACTGAGCTATTTTGAGCTCACCCATTTTATGAAAATATTTCCAGGGCGACTCAAGTTAAATGGTGAATTAAATTATGGATTTGCAGATACGCTGAAGTAATAGGAGTGTAGAAGGTTAAGGTATTTTAATCGTTCAGATTTGGATTGTAATCACGTTGATATACACAAGTTTATTATTTTGAATGGTTTGTCTTTTGAGAATGTAACATAAGGTGAATATTGTGTTCAAAATTTTATTTGAAAATTTCAGTTTATAATTTGTTAATGTTCAAGGTTAGGGCCCAGACGTTTGTCGGGCTTAATCTAACGTTCCCGTTACATTTTCGTTAAGGGAATTGGGCGGGGCGTTACAATATATGTATATACGTAGTGTGCAAATAATGTGCAAAATGTGTATAAATCTTTAGTGTAAAAATAAGTCTAATATATGCAAATATACAAAAGTGCGTATAGTGTATAGATATATACATAAGTGTGTGTACAAGTATTGATAACCACGTATTTTATGGAAATGTTTAAATACGTATTGACATGTATAGAGAGTGAAGTTATGGGTAGATTTGTGAAAATATTAACAGTAAATATTAGTACATGTATTGTGCAATAAATATTATATTACTTATACCTATTACACTAAATTAAAATTATAACGGGATAAAACATATCGGAGATTGCCAACTAGTTTGTATTATCAAGTTGGTCATGAGGACCATTTAGTTTGTTTATTTCCTAGCCTTTTTCCTATATAAGGAGAAGCCATTTGATAATGGAAGACATTGAGAACTTCTTATCCTCTTTGTAATATATACTATTTCAATTTTATAAATGTGTTTTTAAAAACCTTCTTGATCTCTATCTCGTAAAGAGTATGATTCATGGATTATATTAGACTCTTACATATTATTTGTTATCATGTTTTATTAATCAGTATGCTCTAAGTTCGCAACTTTAGTTAATCTTGTTTATCAGAAAGTTAGTAGGACAACTTTAACTGATGTTACTTATCAGAAAGTTAGTATAATTCGTATATGGATTAAACTTAGTGGATATAATCTATCAGAACCAAAGGATATTAAACCTTATGTACAAGAGGTCGCGCTTGACTGTTAGAGTTTGCGAGTTGCTTAGCATAGGTGTTTATTTGTTTAATCTCCGCGTTTTTATAGGGAAGTCCCCAGTAAGGTATCCATAATTTAGTTCATGTTTACTAAAAGTTTGTTTAACTTGCACAACTCCAGTATTCATTCTAATTCTCAATATTACATTTTTAATTTTTTCAATTTTGATTTTTCCAAGATTTCAAAATTCCACCCACTCCCCTAATTTTAAATTTATGCACAAATCATATTTCCATTTTCAAATTTCTCTTTTTGGTCATTTTCAAATTTAAAAATGCAAAAATTTCACTTATTAGTACGAGTAATCTCCAACATAAATATAGGATAAAATTAAAAAAAATCCGTCGAGTATGAACCAGATAGATTTATAAAAATAAGGGTGGGTAAAATACACTAAACCACCTTTATATTATTACTCTGTTCCGCATTCAACCCTTGTAGTTTTAATTACAACAATTAAAACCCTTAATTTTCTAATTTAAAACTAATTAATCTAATATATTAATTGCCTTCAATTATTAAACGGAATTAAACACCCTATTTTAATGTAAGATAATAAAATGACAAAATTAACCTTAAAATAAAAAATTATAAACTCAACATAAATAAACAACTCAAATATCAATTTGGAAAGCAGTTTGAAAAAAAATTATAATTTACTGTCAGACTAACTCATCTAATCTAACCAAATCTTAATAAAAGTTAAAAAATAAAACATCACAAATAATATTTGAAATCATATTTTTAAATGCCTAGCAACAATCCATATAATCCAGAAAGGCAATATTTTCAGGATTAAAAAAATTAGAAAAAATAAAAACAAATATCACACACATTAGTTTAAAAAATTACAACAAAAGCAAAATTCAATTATTAAACTTCACCTAAGATTAAAAAATAAAAAAAATTGAAAATTAAACTGATGTAAATATTTATTCTTCAAAACTTAAAAGTACTTTGATCTTTGCACTTGAAATAATATTTTGTATTTAAAAAATCAAATTCATATGAAAGAAGAGACAATAAATTTAATACTTTTGTTAAAAAAAAAAGAGATGGCCATTGCAGAGATATAGCATATATCTTGAAATAATTCTTTCATTACTAGCCAATCAATTCAATCCCTATTATTTTGGGGTTAATTGGATAAATATATATTGAGCAATTCTATCCTAACTTCTTAGGAGTTAATTGGGTATTATAGGTATTTAGCCATGTTGAAATCATCTTTCATTGACTCTTATAAGGTCATTATTAATTTTTTTTAGTTTTAAAAAGTTAAGGAGGTTAACTGTTGTAATTAAAATTACAAGGGGTAAATGTGATACAGAACAATAATATAAGGGGGTTTAGTGTATTTTACTCTAAAAATAAATATTTTAAATTTATATCTTTTGTATATAAAAATAAATAAACCACGAGAAAGTAAAATATAGATTTTTAAATAGGATTAACTTAAAATTTTCATAAACTAAAGGGAAAGTTGTTTGTAATTTACGCATAAATATTTAATTAATATAATAAATAATAAAATATTAAATGGCGGAATTAATAAAGAAAGAGTATAAAACGAGAAAGCGAAATGCGTTTCTTCCTCACTCCTTCGTTCTCATAATCGTCGGTTTGGTTTGTTGGGTTTTGCTTCTCTGTCCTCTTACCTGTCTTTCCCCCTTTATCTCACTTTCCGATCCCTTCAATTTACAGACAAAAACAAACAAACGCACTTCTCCCTCTCTTTTTCGTATAAATATCTCTTTGTAAAATCAGTAAAAGGTTGTTATAAAATTACAAAAAAAAAAAGCAATTGAAATTACAGGTAAAAAGAAGAAAGCCCTTGAATTTCGCTTCGTTTTCAATGGTTCTTAATAATTCTTGTTTATGTATATATATAATTTGAGGGTTCTGTTTTTTAGTTGGAATTCTGATTTTGACCCTTTCAAATTTTGCAACTTTTTATTCAGAATTCTCTCCCTTTTTTCATAGCCCCTTTTTGTGCTTTGATATATGTTATTTCCCATTTCATTTGTGTTTCTTGGATCTATCTGCCTTGTCAATTAAAAGGGATTTCTTTCTGGTTGTTAATTTATCTGGATTGTTATTAATTTGTGTTAGTAATTGACTTGTGGAGGTGGGTTTTGATTTTTAGCCTAAATTTCTTTGATTTCATTTGGTATTGAGCTTGAATTTGATGGGTGAGAATTTTCGTCGGCCTGGCTTAGTGGTAAGAAATAGAGTTTATGTTAATTGGGGTTTTCTGTTTGATGCTTTTCTTTAATCTTAATTATGTTTTTTTTATGCCTGATTGTTTCGTTCTTGTTGTGATGAATTATAGATTAAAATGGGGTTAACATGGCATGTTGTTCATTTAGAACTGGGAAATTGTTTTGCTGTTTATGGGCAACACAGAGGATGTTTGTAATTGGGTGTTTGATAATCACACGCTTGGTTCCTTTGTTTAATTGAATAACTCACTCTCTTTTGTCTAAACACATAAATTTTATCTTGGTGAGTGTGTGAATTTGAAGCGACCTGGTGATACTTGAATTTGATTATGTTTTAGGTTGAAAATTGATGATTGGTTGTGCATTTGATGCGTGCTAATATCTATGCTAAGCCTAATATATGTGTATGAAGGTTTTTCACATGTTTCTATTGAAAGGTTTTGTAGTAGAGGTAGCATTATTACAATTTAAGTTAGTTTTAAGACGATTGAATGTTGTAAGTCGCATGCTAATTGAATTGTCTATTTGGTTTTTAACTGTAACGCCAGAAATGAGTTTCGTGTTTTCGTTGTTAGTAAGATATTGCTGGTGTAACAAGCTATTTTAGTGAAACATGTCTTTCCTCTAATTTGCTTGCTTGATTTAGTTATTGGCTCATGCATGTGTGATTGATGCTCTTGCTCAGCCTAACCTTCTATGAAAAATGAGAATGTTATGATAAGCTTGGAAATATATTGTTGTTGTAAAATTGACTTGTTGAAAATAACTATCGATGATATATGAAGTGCTGGTGGTAGATTTATAAAGCATACGATGCATATTGTGCACCTTTTTGAGCTGTTCTTATGTCTGGCATTACTCAGGCACATGCGCCTCCTCCTGGTTACTTTGTTCGCCTGGAGAATAGAAGTGCTGAAAACGATCTCTGTCTAAGAAAGAGGGCCAGGATGCGTAGGTGGCTGTGCTGTACCTGCCAAGTTGAGGAGTCCTACCCATCAAATGAGAATGAGCCCTTTAAAAGCCCAAAGAACCATGCTGATGGTTTGTTCTCATGAATCTCTTTCTCAAGCAATTATTAAAGTGATTGATGTTGTTTCCTGCTGTTTGCTGTTTGGTTTCTTTGAAACTACTTAATCATTCCCTTTGATGGGACTTTCTCTAGTATTCTTTCTTTTTAATATACTAATAGGAAAGTGTTTCTTAGTTTGATAGCACACTGTAGCTTTAGAGACTCAGATGCATGGACACATGCGATGGATTTCTTATGGTCTTTGTCTTGTTGGATGGTCAGAAGGTTGGATACAAATTTTTTTTCACTGAGGCTTGTAAAGAAACAGTTTTTATATTTTAAAAAGTGTGAGTGAGGAATTTAGTATGAGACATGGAAGTAAGTTCAAAAGAAAAGAATAGGAGAGAACAATAAGACCAACCAGAAGGAATCTCCCCTTCATATATCCTCACACTTCCTTGCAGTACCAAAACAATGCTTTCTAAACTGTGACAAACTAAAAAAAAACTGTTCTTCATTCTATAGTAGTGAATAAATAGTTGTGAGGACTTCCACGAACTGATGTTACTCTGACGTTGATGAAGACTCTATTTTGGAAAGCCATAATGGTCGCCAGAAAAATCATATGCAAGTTGGTGAAATTATGAAGTTTTTTATTTTCTGAAAAGTGCTAAACTACCATTGTTATGTAAATTTGAAGTAACAACTCTGTGTGATTCCGGCCTTCACTTTCTACTACAACTTCAAATAAGTCTTTATCCACTATGTGGGGTCGGCTCCAGCCTTCACTTTACTAATGGTAAAACATGATTCAGAACGAATTTTAGAGTGGTTATGGTCAAGCAGAGACAAGGACGAAAACTGGTTTATCTTTATGTATTTAGCCTGTTATCGGAGGTATATGTTGGTGCTTTCTTTGGCACATTGAAGTGAGAAAATTGAATGTGGGTAAGTTGGCTGGAGATTTAGGGAAGTCTCTATTTCTGACCTTGAATTCTGCTTTTCGGCCTTTGGTTACCTATAGAGTTGATGATTTTGCTGTCTTTTAAAACCTTATGTTATTTGCAGATATTACTATGAGAGGTTTGAATGTAATAGTGAATAAAAGACTAACATTTTCCTTGCTACTTGGAGATCAGTGTGCTTCCATGAACTATGGACACTGGCTTTAATCTCATCTTTGGCTTCTTGTTTCTTCACATGCTCCCCAATCTTCTTCCTTTTTGCTGCCAAGTAAAAATAGTGTATTTAATAGAACTGCGATTTTATGACAAGGCTGCCCGCTATTTTGTACTTCTTTAAGTTTAAGCATTGTTGCTAGGCTTGTTCCTTCCTGAACTGAAGGAAAACCATGGACGGGAGAAAGATCTCCCAAGAATATGTTTCTTGATTTATAGTGTTCATGCATTTGTTTGTGACATATGTTTACCAATTTTTTAATTATAAATACATAATAAGCTTATATATGGTTGTTCAAAGTGAATCTTGCTCAATTTTGGTGTACTATCAAAGTGCAAGATGTTACTTTAAGTAGTGTATATTGTGAATTGCAAGCCTGTAAGGAATAGATGGTTGTTCAAATGCAAATGTTTGTGGAAAAGTTTCGGAAGTTAATTTTTCCTGTATCCATATGTTAATTAGAGCCTGTTGTATTGAATGTTTATCTTTAAATTCCACTTGAATAAAACATACATTTATCTCTAAATTTGGCAGATGAGAGCATTTGTGGTAAACTTGATTCCCCTCTTCCTTCTGTCTAACAGTATAAATTTCATTAAGTAGACATAATACCCACAAAAACAAAAAAAAACAAAAAAAACAAAAAATTGAAATATATCATTAGAAGCAGAGGGAAATTTGGTGAATTCACGTATTCAGTGAGACTTGTGTGTTTCAGTACTGCTGTATTCTTTAGTTTTTGTTACCTTGTGTTTTTAAACCTTCTAACAAATAGTTCCTACGGGCATCCAGGGTATCAAAGAGGTTCAAAGGTATCAGCTCCTGTCATTTCAGAACAAAAGGCAATACCACCTATCGAGGTGCCTGCGTTGCCTTTGGATGAACTGAAAGAGAAAACTGACAACTTTGGATCAAAGGCTTTAATTGGTGAAGGATCTTATGGAAGGGTCTACTATGCAAACCTTGAAAGTGGGAAAGCTGTGGCTGTGAAAAAGCTTGATGTGTCATCTGAGCCTGAATCAAATGTTGAGTTCTTGACACAGGTTGTTATCTGGTGCTGATATCTTATCCTGGTTATGCAAACTTTCTCTTCTTGTGATCTGCTGTTTTCCTTAATGCATCTGACTCCTGGTTGTGCTTTTCAAGGTTTCAATGGTTTCGAGATTGAAGCATGAAAATCTTGTTGAGCTACTTGGGTACTGTGTAGAAGGAAATACTCGTGTATTAGCTTACGAGTTTGCAACCATGGGATCTTTGCATGACATATTGCATGGTAAGAAAATTGAAGGATCAGTTAGTTGAATTCACTATGTAGTTTCAGTTGATTGAAATACTCTTTGGCCTTTATCGGTGGAGATGTTTGTTGAATTTTATTTGTGCTCACAGGCAGGAAGGGGGTACAAGGGGCCCAGCCTGGGCCTGTACTTGACTGGATAACGCGGGTGAGGATTGCGGTTGATGCTGCTAGAGGACTTGAATATTTGCATGAGAAGATTAATCCTGCTATAATACACAGAGATATCAGATCCAGCAATGTACTTGTGTTTGAAGATTATAAAGCAAAGATTGCAGATTTTAACCTTTCAAATCAGTCTCCTGACATGGCTGCGCGTCTTCATTCTACTCGAGTTCTGGGAACATTTGGTTATCATGCACCAGAGTATTGCCCTCTCTCTTCTATATATGCTATTTATAAGGTTTTTTACTTATGATGGTAACTAGCTTATATTTGATTTTTTGATTTTTTTTTTTCTTTCGGTGTCAAATGCTTTGTGAGTGTAAATCTTATCATATCTTTTTAAATTTCAGATATAAGTTGTTATTGCCTTTTGATGTTTGAAAATAAGTTTAACTGCTGATTCGCAGTGGAGCAATTTTATTTGATGCTCCATTGTTTAGAAAATATTTTATCAAATTTGAGAAATGCAATGTTGATGATAGGCAAGCGAAACTAATTGCAAAGTTCTGAATATAATTGTGATTTCAAGGTTATGAACGGGATGCGGCTCTTGTCAATTTAGTGTACCTGTTAACAATTGTAGTTCTGAGCTTAGTGAACCCGTTACAGACCTAGAAACTCACTGTCTTGTTTTTGCTTAAAACCAGTTCTTAGTTTATGCTGCGAATGTAATACACAGTTCGTTGGTTGGTAATTGCTGTGTAATTCCCTTGGATAAATAAAACGGATGTCGTCCTCTTGGAAAGTGGCATTTTTTGTAAATTGAAAGTACTTCATTCTGATGATTTTGCTGCAGTTAAATGTACCCTGTTTCCCGAGTCTTTTTTTTTTGGCAATCAAAATTGTGTATTGATTGAAACCATGGTGTTTTGTTTGTAGTAAAATAAGCATTTCATGCCAGCCATTGATATCGTAGGTCTTCTAACCAATATGCAATTGTTAAATAGATTTTAAGCGATACCCTGTCAAGCCTTGAAATCTATTTTCATGTGTGGAGCAGTATAGTAACCTTGTAGAACAAGGTGCTTAGAGTGTAAATACTGACAACATTCAATGAGCTTGCATATGTTCCTGCTTATGCTTGAATTCATTTGCTGAGAATTTGCTTGATTTCCATTGCTTTGCCATCTCAAAAGGTTTCCTGTATATGTACTTGTTCTTTGCTTCATATTTCCCCTTTTTTTGTGTTACATTAGATGCATATTTGATAAATAGCTTTAGTATGAGTTGGATTTGATTGAGGATATTTTTGGTCATCGCCTTTCTAAATCACCAAAGCTGATTCCTTGAATGCTTGGTGTTGAAAGCATACGAAGATGAGCATAAGTTGGTGTTCCTGAGATCAAAAGCTATTATTCGGCCTTTTTATATCATTTGGAATAGTGGAGCAGTTGGAAATCTAGTTCATATATTCAGCTACATGTAATGTGCAGTAAATAGCCAGTTCTGCTTCTTAATTTATACTGCCTAAGAAAGGACCATTCTGAGCAGATTCATCATTCATCTACCGCTCCATAACTCCAAAAACCAGTTCTATATTTAATTACCGAAGATCATGCACAAAATTTGCGTGTTTTTTCATATTTTTTCTTTTGGGGTAGGGGAGGGGAGATTCAAATACTCTCATTATGTGTTCTTTTGAAATTATCCTTATTTGTATTATTTGTTGTCTCTTTAAGTTATCTTGGTAGTTGCTAATCCTTCAAGGTTCTGTAAAAAAAAGTCATTTAAGTGTTTATTTGTTTACATGTGGCTGATATCAGTTTCTCAAAGTTCCTTTTTCCTTAGCAACTTCCATCTTGGTAATCTGTTCGTGGCATAATGCAGATATGCAATGACAGGACAATTGACACAGAAAAGTGATGTGTATAGTTTTGGGGTCGTTCTCCTTGAGCTTTTAACAGGCAGGAAACCAGTTGATCATAACATGCCCCGTGGACAGCAGTCCCTTGTTACTTGGGTGAGCCTTATGTTTTTACCCTTTTCTCTTTGTCCACTAGCCAATCTGCTTCAGTACTCTCCTTTAGCTTTATCAACCAAATTTCTACTTGAATTTAGACATGACATTACTTATCTTTCATGTTTCTAGGCAACTCCAAGGCTGAGTGAGGACAAAGTTAAACAATGTATAGATCCAAAGCTCAAGGACTTCCCTCCAAAAGGAGTTGCTAAGGTCCATTTCTCTTGGCTTTCCATCATGCTTTCGGACTTCTATTCTTCCCCTCCCCCTGGTTATCTGTGTTGTTCATACTTAGACCCCCTGCATTTCCCCTTTTGCAACTCCCTATTATTACTGTTCTTTCCTCTCCCGTTTCTGGACATTGGAACTAATGATGCCTGTTGTATTATCTGTTCATGCAGCTGGCAGCGGTAGCTGCACTTTGTGTGCAGTATGAGGCTGAATTTCGTCCAAATATGAGCATTGTCGTAAAGGCTCTCCAGCCCCTTTTGAAATCTCAAGTCCCTGCTCCTGAGGTTTAGTCCTGCAAGACCTGAGATGTTATAATACTGGCAACTCTGCATAGTTTTTTTCGGTCTATTTCTTGGTGGTTTTGAGTTGGCCTCTATTATTTGCTTGTGGTTTTGAGTTGGCCTATACATATGGAAATATATTTTTTCAATTTTTTGGCCGTTTGCGACATTGGTAGAGTTGAGTGCCATGTTTCATGTTTTTTGTTTCTTGTTACTTCTACCATAAAGGTTATGCTCATATTTTTTAGTGTGGAAATATATATGGCGTATCCAATTTGTCAAATGTTGAATTCCCATGGTTGTGCTTCATGTTTATAATTAACAGCTTTTGTCATTCCCATATGCCAATTTCATATCCAACCTCAATACTCGGTGAAAGATTTTTTAGGCCATATCACATTGCTGAGAATATGTGCTAGATGCTTAATAATCACCTATAAATTGAATTGAAAATGTATTGCAGGGATAATAATCATCATTGAATCGAAAATGTTTTAGACGGTGATTATATAATCACCATTGGGTCGAAAACGTATTAAACGGTAAATCACATATTGAAAGGGTAAGTCTCTTGTGAGACGGTTTCATATATGCGATGGACATGCGTGTGTGATAAAACATTGATACGTAAATATTGATACATTATATGTGAATCAGAATGGTGCTAAAACTTTAACATTAATACTTTATATGCGAATATGCAAATTATGGTATAAGAATTTTTACATTGATAATATATATGCGAATACGCGAATTATTTGCACGTTATAAAGTGAATCACAATGGTATTAGAAATTTAACATTGATAGTTTATATATGAATGTGCAAACTATTTGCACGTTATACATGAATTAGAATGGTATTAGAATTCTAAGATTGACAATTTATATGCAAATTACTTTAACGTACGTGAATTTGAATGGTGTTAGAATTTTAACATTGATAATTTATATGCAAATCCGCAAACTATTTGCACGTTATACATGAATCAGAATGGTATTAAAATTCTAACATTGATAATTTACATGCAAATCCGCAAACTATTTCCACGTGATACATGAATTAGAATAGTATTAGAATTCTAACATTGATAATTTATACGCGAATACGCGAACTATTTTCAAGTTATACGTGAATCTGAATGGTGTTAGAATTATAATATTGATAATTTATACGCAAATGCGTGAACTATTTACATGTTATATTTGAATCAAAATGGTATTAGAATTCTCACATTGATAATTTATATATGAATAGGCGAACTATTTTCACATTATACATAAATCAGAATGGTGATTTTGCGTATAACATTGATAATTTTTATACGAATACATGAATTGCAACACATATGAGAGTGGAGGTTCATCATTAGTTCAGTTGCATATATAAAACGGTCGTACAAGAGTTTTTTGTGAAATGTAAAAATGTATTAGATAGTTAATAACTAGAGAAAATTGCAAAAAAAAAAATATTATTCATATTTTATTGAAATATTTTTCATCATTTACATTTAACATGATGTAATTTCATCACTTATATTAAAATTTGCATTAAATTGGTCCTTTTATTTAACACTATTTAATTTTTTTTAATGAAAATATACACACACGTGTGTATCAATATTACTACCAAAAAAGACAGTAATCTCAACAAGCATCTTAACAATCATCCATGTGTATATGTTCCATTAAAAAATCAAACGGAATTGGATGAAAATATAAACTTGATATAATGTTTTAATGTAATTGTTGAAATTGCATCATTTTAAGTGTAATTGATGAAAAAAAGTTTTTTCATCAAATATGAAGGATGATTTTTGCAAATTTTGCTAATAATTATTGTTAAAGGAAAAATATATTAGACTGTGGGTCTGTTTGGTTGCATCCATTTTAATGGTTTATTTTACAAATGTAAAATAACTTGTTTATTTTGTCTATTTTTCTACCAAAATTTTTAAATCAAAAAACAATGTTACAGTAATTATTTTTGCTACAGTATTTTTTATAAATAAAATATTAAATTTGAATTTGAATTTTAAATTTTTAATAATAAACCATTTTTCTTAACATAATTTCCACCAAAATAAACTTATAAATTATTAATTCAAATTTAAATTTCAAACTTCTATTAATAAAAAAAATCATCCAATATGCATCTCAACAAAACAAAATCATCAATCCAAATACTCTTAAAATATTCCTTTCTTATAACAAATCTAAAAAAAAAAAAAGATTTCATCACAAAATCCAAAAATATTCCGTCCAAACAGAGTCTAGTTACTGTTAAACCATAATGTTATGTATCTTATTCTACTCAAAATCTTAATGTGGCCTTTTGTAGGGGACTTGTGTAGTATTTGGAATGGGGTTGGAAAATCCGTGTTATATTGGCCAAACAAATCGATTAAGCATTAGTTTGTATAAGAAACAAATGATTAGTTCATTAGTCTATGTACTAGTTTATTTATTTTTGTATTCAAAGGAGATTTGAAGCTGTGTAAATAAGGGAAAAGAGTGAGGAGAGTTCTAAATTAAATTTGAAATTTTACTGTACTTAGGCAAATGTCCTAGTGTGCTAAATTGGCCGATGAAGTAGTAATGTATATACGTTGTAAGTAAAGATACAATGTAGTTTATTTCTAATTTTCCTATTTATTATGACTATTTTAAGGGGATATCTGAATCGGGTTTAAAAGGTTGGAGGGGAAAATTCAACTTAATTATCTATTAGAATTATTCTAAGTGGGGACTTGAATCGGGTCAAAAGGGTTGGAAAGAGAAAATCAACATCATATACCACTCTAAAGAGATACTTGAATCTGATTTGGGGAGTTAGAGGGAGAAATATCCTCTCATAAACCAGAAAAATAATTGGCACCCAACTGAATTTACACTGAATTTACAAATTCATGAGGTTATGATTACAAACTCATGACATATTCACAACATTAAAACTAGGGCGAATTCCCTTTTACCCCCTGTGGTTAGGTATAATCACCCTTTCACAACCTCGTAGTTTCAAAATACCCACATAACCCCCTCGTGCTTTGGAGTTAAGTGGAAAGCGGACGTAAACTGTCCAAACTGACAGAAATGTATAAAATTACTATATTACCCTTACATAAAAGTAAAAAAAATCATATTATTTAATTATTTTTATTCCCACCTACTTTATCTTTCTTGTTTTTCTCTTTCTTTGATTTTCTCACGTTTTTACAATCACGTTTTTTTTTCTTCTCTTATCTTTCTCTTTCGTCTTTATCTCCAACACCGTCTTCTCTCTCCTCCCACCATGACTACCACTGTCTTCTCTCTCCTCCCACCATGAACACCACCGTCTTCTCTCTACTCCCACCATAACCACTATAATTTCTCTAACTTCAATCAAAAACTCACCACAACCATCACTTCTTCACCCACTACAACCATCATTAACCCACTTCATTAACCCTCAACATATCTCAAACCCAAACAAAATTCGAAGATTTTAATTTCTTTCTTTTTCCTCTTTCTCTTCGTCAACCCGTCTGTCATAATTATCTCACCATAATTAGCAAAACCATAGTCACACAATTTAGAAACAATGAATTTCAAAGAATCCAAATTCCTCATCTTCGTCTTCCTCGTCTGTCACTCAAGTCAAAACAACTATCCTCAAGTCAAAACAACTATCTCGGCTAATTCAATCCAGAAGATAACAGTCTCAACCCAGTACATGTTTGACACACAATTCCACATAGATAACAAATTCAATCCAGAAGCAAGTATAGTCAATTGAGCCTCCATAAACAAATTAAAATCATAGGCAAATCATCACCGCAGGGCAGGCTTGGACATTCATCAAAGAGACATCATCAATTCAATCATTGTAATCCAACCATAACAATTCTTGGAGAAATCCACCCCCAAGAGATACCAAACCACAGCATTTAGAGCAAGTAGAGAAAATACCAAATAGATGCAAGTTCAAGTTCCAAATATATGGAAAATTTCAACAACAGATTGATTCCCATTGTCTCCAATTCCCTCGAGCAAATCCGAGGGAGTCACGAGATAAGTGTAACGACATGTTGAATTTCCTTCGTCTTCTGCCGAGTATCCGAGGGTCCTCCAAACAGCATAAAAGGCACGCATTTCATCCAAGATACAACAATAATACAGAGCCAATGGGTGTCATAAGTCCGCAAAGATTTCTGAACCAATTTTCTCGTCGAGTTGGCCATGAATGCTGCAATGAACCCAGCAGATCCAGATGAGAAAAGCAATGACCAGAGCTCCACAGTTGGAGTCGCCAACAAGAGTAAATGATGTATATTCTGTGACCCCCACGCTAGCAATCTAATAAAGCTCCATGAAAATTGCGCTAAAGAATCTCGGTGAAAAGGCACAACCCAGCCATTGTTCTGAGGCAGAGAACTCGTCGGTGAAGAGCTTCCATGAAAAGGTCGGATCTTTTTTTCGGTAGAGATTTGCTGCACGAATCTGGCGATCGAACTCTCGTCTTTGAAGCTGAAGTCGGCAGGATCCCGATGGGTCCCAGCTCGGCGCTCTCTTCAGAGATGGTCAGCTGCTGGGTTGATTAATCGGGCTCTCTTCAGATCCCAAATCGGGAGACCGATTTAGTTGGGGAAATCTCGGTGAAGCTCCCGCTGTTCCCTCTTCTGAGAGAAGAGGAATTCAACTTCAGATAGCAGATGTAGGCAAGATCTGTTCGTGAAACTCAAGTTCGATGGAACCCCGAGCTTCCTATTCTTGAAGAAAATCAGACGGAGACGAAGGGAAAGGGGAAAAAGAAAGGAAATAAGAAAGAAGAGAAAACATGAATAAAGGTAATTTTGTAACAAAAATTGTATTTTAGTCGCGATTTATTTTTCCACGCGCATAGTCTTGCGCGTGTAGCCCACATTCGTCAGTTTGGACGGTTTCCGTACGCTTTCCACTTAACTCCAAAGCACGAGGGGGTTATGTGGTTATTCTGAAACTACGAGGTAGTGAGAGGGTGATTATGCCTAACGGGGTAAAAGGGAATTCGCCCTTAAAACTATAATCTCTATTAGTGACCAACTTGGCAATTCAATTTAGTTCAAAGTGATATTTTATTCATAGGAACAACAATTTAGGAGAAACTAACATGATTGGTAACTTGAACAACTATAGGAATTTGTTTTCAAATTTGCACTCATAGAAGCTGGGAAACAATTTGAATGTCACCATTCAATAGAATCAAAATTATAAGGGTGTCTCCACATTGAAATCTTTTCATAGTATGGTGACATCAAAACAATTCCAAGAGTTTTCCTTCAATCAAATTAGAACACTATTGCATCTATACATGTGGCCTTTCTAGCTTAGGAGGCATCTCATGAAAGCATATTAAGTAAAGGCAACATGATAAGGAGAGAGATGATTGTTAAATGTTGTTTTCTATGCTTTAAGAATGAAGAAACAATAAAATATATCTTATTAAAGGATAACAAAGTTTTTTTAATTAGTTATATAAAATAATAAAATTAATAAATATATTAATGTTACACGTTAGTATTAATTTTTACCATTTATTTATTGGAAGGAATAAGGTTTAATTAAAATGTGAGTTCAAAAGAGGAAAATGCATTCCACTCTTTAAAATATGTTAATTTGATTTTAACAACATTCTAGTCACGATTGCATTGACACATGGTCCGGTTCATAATCTTATTATTGAATCTAATAAGTACCACAATTCTTTTGAAATTTATTTATTTATTTATTTTTAAATTTTTCTTATTTATTTAATTATTTTTAAATTTTTCTCTTTTCTTTCTATATTTCTTTCTTTTCTAGATTGTCGTTTTTTTTTCTCATCTTCAATTCCTATCTTCTTCCCCCATTTAGTTTTTTTTTTCTCATTTTATCTATAAATCACCAAAAATAAAACTATGACTTATCATTGAATTACTTCTCTTTTGGCAATAAGAGCAAATCATTTGTAAATTTACGTAAATAGTAAATTCTCACAAACATAATCTTGTTTCAATATTTGTATATAATTTTATAGGATGGAAACAGTGTATGATTTTTTTTTTCTCTAATGTTTTCCTTGAAACATTTTACCTCTAGAGTTGGGTTTTTTTCCCCTGTTTGCTCATTTGGTTGAATTGTTTGATGAAAGGTCTAATATTAGATGCCTAAAAAAACCAAAAAATATGTGTAAGCAAAAAATTCAAAGATCGGTCAAACCGACTCAATCAAATTAAATTCGATCATTTGAATTCAGTTTTTTTTTTTCAATTCGATTTTCGGTTTAATCGAATTTAAATAATCAATTTTTCATTTAGTTCTAGTTTTTATCTTTTGAATTCAGTTAATCAAATCATTTTGATTTTCAACTCGGTTTTCAGTTTTGTGGTAGCCGAATTAATTGAATAACTAAATGGTTAATATTTTAAAATATATATTTGTACTAATTAAATAAGTATATTTAATCAATAGATTATATAAAATTACACATTATCATACATAACTTGTTATGATAAGAGCCAATCCTTGTGAAACCGTCTCATATATGAGACATGCGTCCGAATTTCACTTTAGTGTATAAAGTATAAAATTAGCATATTAACAAATTAGCGTACAAAGTATAATTCACGTATCACGTCTCATATATAAAGATAGTTCACAAGAGTTTTTTCGTTATGATAAACATAAGTTTTGTTGTAATTGATTAGGTATTTCATTTACTTTAATAATTTGAACAAAATTTTTTATCAGCAAAAAAGTAAAAACAAAACAAAAAAAAATCGAAAATTAAATCGAACCAACCTACATTTATTCGCAACATTATTATAATTTACATCTTGTAGAGTATTTTTTTAAAAAAAAATACAAAATGAATAATAAGGGCCGATCGGTAGAAAATATTTATATTTCATAAAACTATTGTACTTCAAAAAAAAGGGGAAAATTTGTATTAAGGGCGCACTCCAAAACTTTATTATTAAATGGGGCGTAACTTTATCCTATTTATTGTTAAGGGCATGGAAATAATTTAATTAGTTTATATAATTAGTAAAAGACTTTATTATCCATGGATAAACTCAAACAACAAATAACAATTATCCAATTAATTTACTTCTAATAATTTTCAATCACTCATTCAAACCATGTCATTTATTCATTTAATCAATTCAATTTTAATCTTTTTCAATCACTTTTTCTTTTAAACTCATCCGATCTTCTTCTTCTCTAAAACTGCCTAGTTTTCTTTTCTAATGACTGATTCAATTTTAATTATATTAACTAATAGTTTAATCATATCATTCATAAAATTATAAAAGGAATTATGTTAGTACAAGAAAATAAAAAAGAATTTTTATATTTGAATATAATAGATAGAAATAATTAATTCGGTCTTCACTTTGAAGGAAAAATAAATAAGAATATTATGCATTCACTTCTAATACTTTTACCCTTTGTGAAAAAAAATAAAAAAAATTTAAAGAAAATAAACTTGAACTAGAGGATTTGAATTGCCCGACATTAGCAATAATATGGTTTAATTTGAGATACAATTCACATTTTTTTCTAAATTAGTTATAATTTATTTTTTTGTTTGTTGTATTTTGTTTGTTTTAGATTGAATATAAAATTCTACCAATCATATGATTTCAACTTGAGACATAATTTCCCTTTCATTTATTTATTTTCTAAATTTCAATTTTAATTATTTTCCTTTTTTCTTGTCCAAATTTCACATTTTTTTTGTTTTAGATTGAATGAATAATTATGTCACTAATATGATTTTAATTTGAGGCGTAATTATTTTTATTTTATTTATGACATTGAATTGATTGAATGACGATGGTTAGATAATTGATTGAAAATGATCAGAACTGAATTAATTGGATAATTGTTGTTTATTGTTTTAGTTTATTCATGGATAATAAAATCTTTTATTAATTATATAAACTAATTAAATTATTTTTATACCCTTAATAATAAATAGGTTAAAGTTACGCACCTTTTTAATAATAAGTAAAGTTAAAAGGGTTATATTTCAACCTAATTATAGTTCATGACTTCATGGTAGTATTTCGCAATTTACTCTGTATTTTATTTTTCCATTTCCTCTTGTAATTTATTTCACAATTAAATATGTGACAATTAAATCGTATAAATGCTATGTGTTCAGATTAAAAATCTGCCCTTTAACAAAGCTAAAAACTGAATGCCAGTGGCTGGTGAAATCGTGAAAGAAACAAGCTAGCATTAATCCAGAAATTGTGTCTGCACACGAATTTCTTTACATTCTGAGAATTATGGGTTCATCAAATTTGTTATTCAACAAGCTCCAGGTGAAATTTTGATTCACACTTCCCATTTTTCTTGATTTCATCCTTTTCTATTTGTTGTAAACTAATTGTTGTCTGAATATAGACAGCAGAACCCTTTTTTGTAATGGCAGGACCCAATGTGATTGAATCGGAGGAGCACATTTTCTACATGGCCAAGCACATCAAAACGATCACTTCTAGGTACCCTTTAAAAGATTGTTTACTATTGTGGTTGTATCATGTTCAGATCATTGGCTTGTTTGCCATTCACTTTCGGAAGATGTGATTGATGTTTCTTTAAATTTTCATTGGGTTGGCATCTCTGAGTGTAAAGAATGTAATTACTTTTGCATTTTTAGACTTGGGTTGCGATTAGTCTTTAGAATACTAATTTGAGGAATGAAATAAAGTTTGCATTTTTAGAGACTTGCCTTGGATCTCTACAATTTCTTGTCGTTCATAGAAATCCAACTCGAGGAATGGGGTAAAGTTTGCATTTTGCCGTTGGTCTTCTTATTCACTTGTCATGAATAGGGGTTTCAATGCAAGGGATGTGAACAAGTTTTGCATTTTTAGACTTGGGTTGCCATGGACTATTTAGTTACTTGCTACCGTGGGAATTCCAATGTGGGAAACGTAATGAAATTCTCTTTTGTAGTCTGGGATTGCCATTGGTGTTCAAGTCCAGTTTCGATAAAGCTAACCGAACTTCCTCTAAATCATTCCGTGGCCCTGGCTTGACTCAAGGATTGAAGGTAATCATATGAAGGCTTTATTTTGCTGCTTTTGAGTATTCTACCTCCATTGTACTATTCGTTGGAATTTTCTGAATCAAATGAAGTGTTAAATTAATAAACTCTCTCATTCTTGATACACATGGTTTGTATGCATCTCCTTATCAATAATGTGCAAATTGTAGTCTTGAGACAAAGTTTAATGTCCAAATAAACCTAGGCAATTCCATAAGTATTCAATTAGTTATAATTTTGCTTTTCATCTTACAGATACTTGAAAAGGTGAAACTAGCATATGACATTCCAATAATTACTGATGTACATGAGACGATACAGGTAACCTCAATTTTTGCTAGCTCAATTACTACTGCATTTTGTTCATATACTTAATCCTTCATCTATAATCCTTTTGGCATGAACATTCTATGAGCTTGTTTCATAATGCTACCATTCAAGAAGACATCTCTTGACAATGACATTTTCGTTTTTCTGGCAAAAATCAGTTCTTTTTGCTGCCTTGTTTTTGGAAAGCTATCTTGACTCAAGTTATTGTTCAATTTCTTGCATTTAGAAAAAGTATAATGAGTGGGAACATGGGAGTTCATGCTCCAAAAGGATCATTTTGTTTTGCTCATAGAAATTACATAGGTCTGGAATCTACTTAAATCTCTCTCATAACATGCTACGTACTTTTTTCTTCTTCCTGTTTCTCTTCTTGATTTGTTGTCACGTTAATAAACTGTTGGCGGCCAAATAGTTGTGATTGAAGAGACAGTTGCTTCAAACTTGTTTTCTCAGTGTGAAGCAGTTGGCAAGGTTGCTGACATAATTCAGATTCCTGCTTTCCTATGCCGTCAGGTAAAATAAATCCTATATTTTAGGGGAGATGTGTTCGTCTCTCCTGATTTAAGATATTATAATGTGTGTGCCTGGTGAAATTGATGGCTTTCATGGCCTTTTTCAAATGACAGACTGACCTGCTGGTTGCAGCCGCCCAGACAGGCAAAATTATCAACATTAAGAAAGGACAGTTTTGTGCTCCTTCTGTGAGTGGCCTGTTGCTTTGATTTTCCCCTGTTTTTGTTTTCCTTTTTCAATTCCTTCATCAACCAAACTGGATTGTTATTTAAGTTCTTATAGGATCCATATGCATCCAACAAAGTGAGTACCAGTTGATAAACTGACGATTGAACAAATATTCAGGTCATGGTAAATTCTGCTGAAAAGGTTAGGTTGGCTGGAAATCCAAATGTTATGGTCTGTGAGAGGGGAACGATGTTTGGATATAGTAAGTTCCCCTGAAATTCTTGCTCAGTGGGCTGTTTAGAACCGCATGTTTGTCTATGAGTGACTGCCATCTAGATGCTTGTTCACTTTAGCTGCAATAAAGGATATGTTTACTTATTAGGCTGTCTAAACTTATATGACTTACTTATTAATGTTCCAAGGACAGGTGTTAAGTATGTAGTATTGGAAAAGCTAACATCTATGTATATTGAGTGTTTGAAAGTTTATTTGTTGTCTGCTACATAGGAGTGTGAGATTTAACTGTTTACTTCTGCACACAATTTAAGAATCCTTCTATGCATGGATAGTGCTGCTCCAGTTGGTGATTGCCTTTTGTTTTCGGAATTTTATGGATAAGATCCTTTGACAGTTTGACTGATACCTGAAACTCAAACAGGGAGAACCTTTGATTTATCTTTTACACTGTGTCTTGCTGGTAACTGTTTGCTGTACTTGGCAGATGATTTGATTGTTGATCCACGCAACCTCGAATGGTTGAGGGATGCCAATTGCCCAGTGGTAAATTATACATCCATTAATTATCGTGCATATAAAAATTGTTTCATTATTATGACTCAGCAGTTAGAGCAATCACTTATACCCAGTATGAGTTGCAATATGTTGATTCTAGTTTCAAATTTTTTTCGTAAGCTCCACCTGTCTTTAACTAGTTAATCATCTGCAGGTAGCTGATATAACACATTCATTGCAACAACCTGCAGGAAAAAAGGTGTGCGCACTATAGGATGTATGCCTTAATCTTATAGTAACAGAGATATCTGTGTCTCAAAGAAAGTTGATTAGATTGGATACACTGAAATGGCACTGAAGAACTTTATATCATCTATTTTCTCTCCAAACTCGTGCTTCAATTTATGCATATTGGGTATTGTTGCACATAGTAGTATGACTGACTTGTAGAGCTTGCATGTAATCTGCATCTTGCTATGCAAAATCTGAAAAAGAAGAAATTATGGGCAGTGTTTGTGGCAGCAGTAATATTTTGGTGTCTCTTCCTGTTTAAAGACTACGAATTCCATCGTGATAAATGAAAAAACACGGACTATGAGTGAACTTAGGTTATAAAAAATCAGTGCAACTTTTGTAGCTGCACCAATAAGTCACAACATGCTATCTTATGTTGTTTATTAGGAATGCTTTTGTTAATTCTACTGACCAAGGGGATAGATTTAAGCTCTTAAGTAGTTTCCACTAGTTACCTAGTCTAAGAATATTTCTTTATAAACGAAACTGGATTGTGAAAATTTTCAAGGTGTTCTGTTTTGATGGAATTGCTGAACAAAATGGTGTGAAAGTTCAACTTTCAGTGCATGAGTCAAGGATTTTCAGAATTAAATCCTCAAGTAACAATTTTATTCCGTCAAGTTTAGTGTTGGAATTCAATAACAACAATAACTAAGCTTTTATCTCACTAAGTTGGGTCAGCTATATGGATGAAATTTCGCCACCGTGCTCAATTACACGATTTTTTATGTGATCCATATCATAGGGTTTAGGAAATTTTTACGATGGCTGTCAGCCTTTCGCAACCTTCCTCCTATCCCGGGCTTAGGACCGGCTACTTATAGGTAGACAAGCTGCTTATAATTAGGCGGAGTTAGTGATGGAATTCAAGAAACACATGTAAATTTTGTGCCATCAAATTTCTGAATGTGCAGAGTTAAATGAAAAGATCACTTTATGACAACATGATTTTAATATTGGAGGTAAGATTTCTAAACGGAAAATGAAGCCCTAAACTGGCTGGTAAACAAAGAACCTAGTAGATAAAAGGAATGTAAATGTTGAAAATTAGAATATCAAGTTTCTATTCGATTAATTATTGATAGCATTGCTATGATAAACTACATTTTTCCATTTCTAAACAGCTTGAAGGAGGTGGTGTCGCCAGTGGAGGTCTCCGAGAATTAATACCTTGCATTGCCAGGACAGCAGTCGCTGTTGGTGTGAATGGTATATTTATGGAGGTATAGAGATGAATTAGACACTGAAAAAAAGTATTTCTTTTAGTTCTTTAATGTTCTTTGGTGTCAAAAATGATGTGCACAGAAAATTTCAATGATATGCTTGGAACATTTTGACTGGGTGACCTTCTGACTTTGGTGGATTTATCAAATCTCTTATTGTGTGACTTCTTTTAAACTTTAAACTTTATTGCTTAGTTGATGCAGAATCTAAAGACAACTTTAAGATCATTTCCAGAATTTGAATTAGTGATTGATTTCTGGATTTCTAGCTACTTCTGAAGTGTGCTTTCGTTTATTTCGATGTACTAGTGTTAATGATTTTATTGTATTTAAGTCTTAGGGTTTGAAGTGTCTTTTTTGTTATCTCTGTAGTGGTTGAGATAGGACACTATTACAGGCCCTGAAAGTCATTTTGTCTCATCTAGGCTAGTGTCATATTTAGGGTTTAAATCTTCGTTCTCTATAAATATGTCACTTGTAATAGCATTAGGAGTAGTCAAAGTTGAAATAAAATGAAGTGAAGTTTTGTGGAGTTTATGTTCGTTTGCTTTCTTCTGTTGAAGGCAGTCTTACGTTGGATGGTTTATCCCTTGGAACTCAAGGTGGAAGTCCTAGAACTTCATTCTTGTTCTTATCTTTATTGTACTTGCTTTTCCTTCTAAAATTCCTTTCTGCTCTTTCTAATCTCTGATTCCTTAAGTTTCTGTATCTAAGAACCTTAAATCAATCTTATAACCACACCCTTTCCGCCCTGCATGATTAGTCCTAACTAATTTCATTTTATGGGTACTTAGGTGCATAACGACCCTTTAAGTGCTCCAGTTGATGGTCCAACACAATGGGTAAGTTTCCTGACTACTGCACAATATTCTGGTTCTCTATGTTATGAATGTCTACTTAAACTGGTTCTGGAAGAATTTTATTCAAGCTGAATTTCATTAGTTTAACCTGATTTTTATGTGCTCTTTTCCTTGTGAATAGCCACTTCGTCATTTTGAGGAACTGTTAGAAGAGCTTGTCTCAATTGCTGTAAGTCACTTGTCCTTGTAACACAATATAGTGGTGAAAAACTGCATCTGATTCTCTGTAACTGTCAAGTTGCGCATTAGATGGATGAGTGTTTATGCTATCTGAAAATCTCCACAATAAACAGCTCTGCACTCCCTGGATGCTGTGCAGAGCTGTTTATTACTTTTAGGTTTGATCAATCATAATTTAACTGTGGATTCTTAAATAACTTCGTGAGAAATGGACCCTTGTACTTCTATTGATAAATTTTGTCCGATTGTTTATGGTTATGAGTGCCATGGCCTGATAGTTTGGGTTGCTATTGGCCCTTTGACCAACTTTTGTATATTCAGAGTCTTGCACCGCTGTTGCTCCAAAATCACCATTTTTTTTCCTTTCCTTCTAGTTGATTTGAAAGTTTGTTTTTGCAGAAGGTTAGCAAGGGCAAACAACAATTTGAAATTGATCTCACTCCATTTGAAGATTAGAGAGGCCTCTGAAACTTCTCTTGCATGGTATGCAATCCCAGTCTGCCCACTCATTTCTTTTCTTCTAGTTTCTAGATTAAGTTTGCGTGAACGAACTTATATGTGGATAAGTATACACACTTGCAAATGATGACAAGAAAAAGAATCAATATCTTATGAGATTTCAGCAGTCAAATTAGTAGAATCTTGACTAAATGCTACAGCAAGGATGTCTTGTCATAGTATATCTACTTTCTGGCCTTATTTTTACGTAACATTGTAGAAATGGCCATTCAAATCTTTTCCGCTTCAAGGGCATTCTGCAAACTAATGAACTAAACATGCATGTTGAATCTGTGACAATCTGATTATATGGTGTGAGTTTCTGCCTCCCTCAAATGTTTTAAGCCGTTTCAAACTTGCTTTTTCATTTGTTTTTCCAAAACTTGCAGGTTTTCGGACTACGATTCTATGCATATTTCAATAGTAATGGGTCTCGCATATGGATGATAGTCCTGGGATTCATTCCATATCAACACCAGATGACCTTCATTTGACTAAGAACTGTGCTGGAATATATCTTGCAAACTAGTGCATGAAGTTGCTGGGATTCATAGCTTGTAATATATTTTGGTAACTCTTGCCTATTTGAGAACCCTGTCAAGAAAATAGACCAATTACTTTGTGTTTGCAAACATAAACATAACAGATAGATACACAAAATTTGACCCTTATACCAAACTTTTGGGCTAAAATAGTTGACACATTGTTTGAGTAGTCTTAGGTAATTCTACTCTCCACAAATAAAAGTATACCAATTGTGCAATAGAAGATTCAAAGCAAATTCTATTGTGTAATAGAAGATTCAAAGCAAGAGGTGCTCTCCTAATGTGGAAAGAATGAAAAAGAAAAAGAAAATGGCAATATCTAAATGTATCAGGATCCTCTTTTACTGAAAGAATAAAAATTTTAAATTCCTTCTATTAGGAATTTTAATTATGTAAGCATTGATCATATTTTAATCATTGCATAATTTTGCCTCGTTCACATAATAAATCAAATATCATACAAAATTAAATATTTAATAAAACAAATTCTAACAATGAAGTCTGTGATGTATGTATATAGAGCCACAAAGGTAAGTCAATTAACTAGGCACAAGCTGTGAGGTATCATGTATGTATATGAAGCTGCAAAGGTGAGTCAATTAACTAGGCACAAGCCACTCGGATTGCTCCAATGGCCTTAATAGTTAAGACTCTATGGATTAGATGTTAAGGATTGAATATTCCATTTCTATATTTTTCCCTGCCCAACAATATTTTTACTTCCTTTACACGAAACTTTGTCTTTATATGACTTCGATGCAGGGACGAAACCAAAACCAAATCTTTGTGGGGGCTGAGTTTTTTTTTTTTGCGAATAAGTAAATGTATTTAAGAAGTCAATTTCTAAATCCATAATTATAAAAACTATATAAAAGGAAGTCAATTTCTAAATTCATAATTATAAAAACTATAAAAGTATAAAAATACACACAACTACGCTATTGTTTTTTTTTTTTAACATATACACCCTCACATGTATCCTATGTTAATAGAACTCTAAACTTGTAAGTTGAAAAGTTAACTTCCTAACCATTGGGCTAACTACACTGTTGATTGATATTTGATTAATTATTAGTTTTCGTGATGAAAAGAAAGTAACTGTTTCCTACATATTTTCATATATAGAAAACATTGTAAGATTTGCTATTTTGAAAAAATATATTAACAAAAATTGTAAATATGAAAGTTAAAAAAAAAACTAACCTTTGTAAGAGGAAATAAAACAAAAGCAAAAATGGCGAGAGAGAAATAGAGAAAGTGAATGAAGGAAACAAAAGGAAGATAGAGAGATATTTAATGCTAATTTTGGTGAATTGGATTATGAAAAAAAAAAATGTCAAATAAGCCTTGAATCATGTATGGTATAAGGTATGGGATTGGGAAATGGGACGGGAAAAGAAAGTATGAGCATTTTTTTTTTGTTTTTTTAATGAGTAATTAAAAAAAAAAAATTGTCATAACAAAAGTTGGAAACTCTCATTTTCGCCTCTCTACGGTGCACCTACTTTGAAGTGTGGGGGTGGCGCCTCACGGCCAGCGGCGGTGGGAAGCTCTGACGATCTTGGTGAGGGTTGAAGCCCCCATAAGCCCCCATCTAGTTTCGCCCCTAGTCGAATGCAACGATGCCAATCAGCGCCAAATGCAAGGAGAGGTTCCGGACAAAATTTCTGCCTTTAGAATAAGAAGTCGCCTGTAGCAATTCCAATTAGCCCAAATACAAGTAGAGGTCTCAGACAAGATGGTTCTAGTGTAGGATTGATTGTAAGTCTCAGACAAGATGGTCTTAGCTCCAGATGCAAGCAGATGTCTCAAATAAGATGGTTCCAAATACAACCTAGTGTAAAATTGATTGTAAGTCCCAACAAGATGGTCTTAGCGCCAGACGCCAGCAGAGGTTCTGAAATAGATGGTCTCAATGCAACCTAGTGTAGGATTAATTGTAAGTGCTAGATGCAAGTAGAGATTCTAAACAAGATGGTACTAAATGCACCTTATTGTAGGATTGATTGTAAGTCCCTTCAAGATGGTCAATCAAATTGATAAGATCTCGGCAAGTCTACATAAAGGATCAAATCACAATGACAATAGTTTGAAAATTCAAGGGGTGTAATCAAAACTCAATCATGTATTTAATGGAATTTTAAGCATTTGAAAGTGTTCCCAATGCAACACCGATGAAGTTTATACTTCTAAAAGCCATTGATATTAATTCTCAAGACATGAAAAACATAAAGAGGTGAAATTGAGCAAGTAGGAGGCAACAAATAAAGAAGCAACAAGGAATATACATTGCCAATGTAATATGCCCAACATTGTTGTTTTGATCTTTTTGTACCTTTGGTGCATAAACTCTATGGGATTTTGTATGGGGACTCAAGGAGGCTTGAAATAGAGTCTAAATTAGCAAAGATCAAGATTGAAAAACTCATGAATTAAGTTAGGACAAGAAAGACTCATCCAGTCAAAATTATTCAAATTTGGTCAATAATTGTGAGCTATTTTGATCAAACCTTGTTAATTTTGGTCAGGAAAAACTACCCTAGAAGCCTCTCACATTTCACATTTTAATTATTTTGATCCCCCATATTTGAAACGAGACAAAATAGTTCTTCACATTTTAAAAGCATAAATATTTAGTCATTCGTTACGATTCTGTTAAAAAATCTGTCAAATAGAGTCATGTGAATAACACTTGACTTCTTTTCAGGAGTAAAATAGGAACATCAGTCCTTAATCCCTTCTTTTTCCTTTATTTTCTACTGAGATCTCCCCTCTCTTTCACACTAACCCATCTTCCTTAACCTCCAATTCACTCATGACTATTGCTCTTAACCTCTCTCTCCCTCCCAAAAATCAATCAACACATAAACAATCACTATGACTGATACGAAACCCGGATCGATTTGGATCAAACTCTGGCTTGTATGTCACGGAAGCAATTGCAGGGCTTTTGAATAAAATCGATGAACAAGAACAACCCAATAATTCGTGAGTTGGAAATTAAAGAACCAACAAATTAATCCGCTTCGCACAAACTAACTGTTCTCAATTGATGTAAACAAGCAAACCCTTCACAGGAATACAAATTCACACTTAAGAAATCAATCGCTGAAATCTTATTAAAATATCTCAAAATATCGTTCTCTCTACCTCATTACAACTAAATGAAACATCTATTTATAGGCCTAACATAAACCCCAGATGAATTATACTATAAAAGGAAACTTTAATTAAATTAAATCCTAAATTACTAAATATAGAAATTAATTAAAGCCTTTTATTTCCCGCACGTCGCGACGTGGGGACAGAACGACATCGGGACGTCGGGAACAAAAACCAAAAAAAAATACTCGACTTCTGGATGTCGCGACGCGCGACGATGGACGTCACGACGTGTGATGCTGCACACGTCCTTGAACTCTGATTCGTATCAGTCCTTCCGTCGTGAAAAAGATTTGTCCTCAAATCTGTGACATTACTTGGAAAGACATCAACAGCTGTGCATATCAAGGCTTGTTTGATAACACTCTCCTTTTGGCCGGCTCCAGTTCCCTCAATGGACTGCATATCCTGGGCAATCTTACACTGATCCTTGTACACCTCCGACGGATGAAGAGACATTAATACCATTTTTCGGCCATCCTTTTCGAAAGAATACACATTAGCCCAAAATTCTTCACTCCGCGATCATACATCCGTGGCCTTCTTAGAAGCACATAACTAGCTGTCATTAGAACCACACCACATAATATTTCATCCTGATAAGCTCCAATCGACAATGAAACCAGAGCTTGTTTAGTAAACTTTGTCGAAGATTCTTGTTGCATCCATTGCGAGCTATTGGGATTAGGGTGATCTTCCACAGGTAGCTGCAACTTATTCACCATCAAGGTATTAACAATATTAGTACAACTCCCACTGTTCACGAGCACATTGCAAGTCTTACCATTAAGTGTACCACGAGTATGGAAAAGTTGTGTACGCTTGTAATCTTCAGTCTCCAACATCGGATGTGAGGTTAAAACCTGTCGAAGCACTAAGAGTTCACCTTTTTCTGGCTCACAAGACACTTCATAGGCCTCTTCAAGAGCTGGCATACCTGGGTCAAAATCCGTTTCTTCCACCACAACTTCATTTGGACGGAGGACGAATGCACTTTTGCTAGGACATTGAGCTGCAACATGTCCAAATCCCTGATATCTATAACACTGACGATTTCGCACAGGCGGCTTGGTACTTGGCTTCCCAGAAGCTTCTATTTTCTCTTTCACCTCAACCTTAGGATGGTTAACTGGCGGTGATTCTGCTATAACTGTCTTCCACAGGGAAATAGAACTAGATCTCGATGTCCTCTCAAGCATTAACTGTTTTTCCACTTCCATAGCCTTATGGACCAAATCAAGGTCATAATAGTGGTAAAGGACAATAACCTTAGCAATTTCACGATTCAAACTACTAATGAATCTAGCAATAGTTGCATCTTTATCTTCATGAACCTTGGCTCGACTCATCACCATCTGCATGTCCTTATAATACTGCTCAATGCTTCGATCCCCTTGAGTCATATTTTGTAACTTCAACTACTGGTCCCTATAGTAGTGGACTGGTATAAACCTCTTACGCATAATGGACTTAACATCCTCCCAAGTCTGAATTGGCCTTTCTCATATCCTCTCTCGATGAGCACGTAGGTCATCCCACCATGTGCTAGCATACCCTGAAAACTCCATAACTGCGAGACGGATCCGTATCTCCTCAGAATATTGATAGAGGTAAAAAATGTGGTCAGTCATACGAACCCATTGCAGAAATTCCTCAAGATCCTCGCTGCCCGTAAATGTCGGCACCCTTATCTTTCCCTCATTTCAATGGTAGGAGTTTCTGGTGTAAATCGACGAGAACTCTCCTCATATTCAGATCCCACTTCATCAATATCCTCCAAAAAAGGTTTTCGCGCAGGTTTAGGAGCTGGTGAACTCAATTGATCCACCTGCCGTTGCAACTGCTGATAATCAACAGACATTTTGGTGAGCTATTCTAGCACAGCCGCCAATTGCACCTCCATATTCTGATTAATGCTAGCTTCACTTTGTTTGCTCATATTATCAAATCCAAGAATTCCAAGAAACAATTCAACCAACAATAATATAATAGGTATAACGAATCCAACACCACACAAGATCTCGTAATTAAATCTCAGACTAAATTAACACCACACAAGATATAGTCATTGATACTCAACACAAATCAAAATCTATGTTAAGCCTGCAATTATCAAACAACTTGAATCCAATTTGTAAGGAAAACTGAAAAATCTGATTTTTGTTTGAAGACCGTGATCTCTGATACCACTTGATACGAAACCCAGATCGATTCGCTCCAAACCCTGGCTTGTATGTCACGGAAGCAATTGCAAGAACTTCGAATAAAATCGATGAATAAGAACAACCCAACAATTCATGAATTGAAAATTAAAGAACCAACAAATTAGTTCGCTTCGCACAAACTAACCGTTCTCAATTAATGTAAACAAGCAAACCCTTCGCAGGAATACAAATTCACACGTAAGAAATCAATCACTGAAATCTTATTAAAATATATCAAAATATCGTTCTCTCTGCCTCATTACAACTGAATGAAACACCTATTTATAGGCCTAACATAAACCCTAGACGAATTATACTATAAAAGGAAACTTTAATTAAATTAAATCCTAAATTACTAAATATAGAAATTAATTAACGCCTTTTGTTTCCCGCACGTTGCGATGTGGGGACAGCCCGACGTCGCGACGTCGGGAACAAAAACCAAAAAAACTACTCGACTTCTGGACGTCGCGATGTGGATTGCTGCACATGTCCTTGAACTCTGATTTGTATCAATGACTATGTCATTATTCCTTTGTTTTGATGCCCTTTTGGCTGAACATTCAAACAAAAGGTTAGCCTTTCTTGAGCTATTGATCCACGATCTAAAAGTGTAGGGTTTTCGTCATCTGCAGAATTTTACGCCTCTTTGAGTTTAAGTATTGATGACGGTAGGAAGTGGAACAAAGGCAATGATTAGGTTACTTTCTCAGTGCAGTTGCCAACTTATTTGGATGTTCTTATTTTGGCATAGGTTTAGATTGATGCCAAAATAAGATCAGTTGAAAGGAAGCCTCATGACTCATATATACTTTCCAATTCTATGTCAGCATCTATGTTAGGGAAGGTGCTTCTCTGGCGGTAAAGAAAAAACTTAGTAAAGAAATGATCTTGGTGCAAATAGATATGATTTTGATTATTCAGAAACTTGAATCAATGCTCGGCAAAAATTAGCATTACCGTTGGAGTGCATGCGGATTGATCTTCACTTTTGAAGTTCAAGCTTTTTACAAGAAAATTTTTTTCTAATCTCACGTGGCTACTTACATATTTTTTCGAAGAAAAACATCTTTGACGTGAGATCAATACAACAACAGATGGCCTATGAGATTGTGGATATTGATTGCAGCATCAACCTAACTGATAAGTCGGTCTTGTACCGACTTAAATGCTCTGATTTCTTAGTCTTTTTCCTGGAATAACTTGTGAATCGATGCTTGATCATATGACTTATGTGCTATATTGATTACAATTGTGTGTTATGGAGATTGGCTTGAGTGCTGTGAATTTAGTTGCAAAGTGTTGCACTTGTATACAAGAAGCACGATACACACTCAGCCATTAGTGCTTTCAAGTCACAAATCACTATTCACTCAAGTCACAAATCACTATTCACTCAAGTCACAATTCATGCAAATTCCCAGCACACAACTCACACTTGTGCACAACTCACCCAGCACACAACTCACCCAGCACACTTCACAACACTTGCACACACTACATTAACACCACACACACACACACGGTGCGGGCGCACAAGGCGCCCGTACCACTCACACCTTACACGGTGCTGGGGCACAAGGCGCCCGCACCACACACACGCACACACGGTGCGGGCGCCTTGCACACACACACATGTGCGCCTGCACAAGGCGCCCGCACTGTTTCTCAGCAATGCCAGGATTTAGTAAAACGATCATAACTTTCTCATTTTAGCTCCGAATTGAGTGATTCAAAAAGCCATGTTTAGCTAAGAGTCTTGGCTACAACTTTACGGTTTTACATTTGTTCAGAATCGGCATGAATCAGAGGCTAAATGTGGGATAAAGATGAAGCCTGTGCAATTGCTCACATTCTCATGCACTTTCTCATGCATACACTTGCACACTTACACCACATTCATGCATACACAAGCACACTTTCACTCTTCTCATGCATATCACCTCCCATTCACTCACAATACAGTGCACATAGTAACACAACTTAATCTAGCACAAGGCACCATGTCGGCACCTACACAATGCACAAGCATAGCTATTTCTCAGCACACCAAATGTTTGATATTTTGCATTGAGAATTCTTGGTCATTAAGTTTAGTGCTAGACACGTGTCTTCACCTCAGTTTTGATTAATATTTGCAGGCACGTGTCGGCATCTCCGTAAAGGAAGGAAAGTTCCAGGAACCTCACTAGGCCGAGACATCTGGGCAAAAGTATAAAAGGAAGAGAGGAGGCCAAGAGAAGGGGGCCGAAGAGAGGAGGCCAAGAGAAGGGGGCCGAAGAAGAGAGAGGAGAGCGGCCGCACACAGAGCATAGCATCCTTAGATTAGGGTTCATAGTTTAGATTAGGTTTTTCTCTTTCTTTTCCCTTTCACACATTTTGCTGTCTTGAGGGCTCGACTGTACAGATCTCGACTTATTTGAGACATTTGTCATGAATTTTATCTGTGTTATTCATGTTCATATTTCTGCACTTGTTATGTTTGATGATTTGCACTTTAGATTAATTTCACATTTAGGTCTGCTGTACCCACTGAGATCGGTGTGAATATTCCAATGGCAATCGATCACAACATGAACTAATTGTGAACATGGCTTATGTGAGTCTTAGGTCCTGTACACTTTGCTGGTTTTAGTTGTGCAGTACCCACTAACAGTTAACACCAATTATAGGAAAGGTCTAAGAGTGTTCTTTTAGAATAGGGATCTGGGAGAGTGACTCGTGCCAAGGACTTGCCCTACCAAGGGAAGTTCGGGGAGTATTATGAGTCTGGGTTGTGAGAACTACCAAGTTGATCAATCCCAGTTCACTAGCAGTAAAAGTCCCCTCACATTTGTTTACACAAGTCGATGATTTTAGGGAGAGATCGGTACACGTTGAAATCCCTCAAGGCAGTGCTTGCATACTAACCTTGCATCCATTCTTAACTTGCATTCATTCATAGTGGCTTTCATCTATGTTGTTGTCTTCATTTCATTTCATGTTTATGTATTGTTGAGTGAACAAACTGGTCTCTAAACAACCAAACCTTCCCTGTGGATACGATCCCACTCGCCACATCTACATTATTTGAGTGAGTTTGGGTAAAATTGGGAGCCAACGACAGCTCACACCACTAACTGATTATGAAAATTGTTCTTATTATGTGAATTTCAAAGGTTAAGATGAGAGAATAATTTTTTTTTCTAACACACACACCCTCACATGCATCCTACAGGAATCGAACTCTAGACCTGTAGGTCGGGAAGCTAACTCCCTAACCACTGGGCTAGCCCCAATGGCTGATGAGAGAATAATTTAAAATAAAAAAAGTAAGGAATGTGTTTCTTAACTAATTCACTCCCGATTTACATGGAGTGTGTTGCCTCTAGTAATATATTCATGAAATAGCCTAATTCTCTTAAACTTGAAGCCCCAATTAAGATTTGTGGTAAATTTTACTCATTTTTGGGAAGTGATTTTACTTCTTTTGGATAGTGTAAGAGAGGGATGTAGAGAGGGAGAGATAGGTGAAGAACAAGGATAAAGAGTAAATTGAGCTTTAGAGAGATTGGTTGGTGGAGAAGGAAGAGAGAGTGGTGGTGCAAAGTGGGGGTCATGGTGGAGTGAGGGAAGTGATTTCGACGGAAGTGAGAGGTGGAAGTTAGTAATGGGTTAAGGGTTGTACTTCCTATTTTACCTCTGAAAAGGAGGTCACGTGTTATTCACGTGACTCCATTTGATAGATTTTTTAATAGAATCATAACTAAGGACTAAAAATTTACGCTTTTGATATGTGAAGATTATTTTGTCTCATTTTAAATGTGAGGGATTAAAATAATTAAACGTGAAATGTGAGAGACTTCTAGGGTGATTTTTCCTTTTGGTCATGGCTTACTTTGAATGTTTAAAACCAGATTAAATACTATTCAAAGTGTCAAGGAATACATGAGAATTAAAACTGGTTTTGGTCCAACCTTCTTTAACTTCATTAGATTCAACACTAAACTTAATTAGACTTTTAAATTTCTTCAACTTTAATTAATTGATTTCTTGTTTTATGTAACATCTAGATTAGAGTTTCCTACCTATAAATGAGTTATATTTTGTCCATAACATGCAAACTTTGATGAAATGAAAATGTGAGAGTTATTCTCTTTTGTTCTTTAGCTAAAACACTATTTTTGGAACGCTTGTAGCGTTTATCCCTTGACTTATCAATCAAATTACCACTTTTAATTGTGGTGTCTTCTATCAAACAAAACTATAAAATAAAAGCAGAAAACTAAATTTCAATTTAATAAAACAAAAAACTAAATTAATTAATTTAATATTATTAGTTTTTTAATTTCTAGAAGGTAAAAATCCCACTATAAAATTTACAATCTCGGGAACTTCAGAAAACCAAAATCAAGAATTTCTAATACGATGAAACTTGAACTTACTATTCACACATTTTATTATTAGAAATGTTTCTCTTTGTGGATTAGTAGTACAAATATCGTTCTTATTTTTGAGTTGTGTACAACAAATGTATTGAAGTATGATATCATTTAGCAACACTAAAGAAATATATATCTATGGTAAATCATGCATAAAATAGTATGATAACATTTAATAACACTATAGAAAGTTTAGGATCAAAATATATAATTAATATATTGCCTTTATAAGCACTAACACAAACAATTCTTGACAAACAACATCAATGATTGCGCATTTTGTGATGGCCATGATTGCAGTTGTGGGTGTTTCAAGGTATTTTTTGTTGCTTTCGTATCCATAGAGAAAAGAATGCTAAAAAGAGAGCTTGTGTTATCTCTATTTATTTAACACATAAGGAAAAAAAAAAAATACACATACAACACACACAAGCACTTTTGTTGTCACAAAAGATGATATTCTTTTAATCTTCTCAGCTTAGTTTAGACTAAATTAATGGATCATATACTAATTGTAAATTGTAAGTATCTTTATATATATATATTTGAAGGGGAGAATATTAGAGAGTGCATGTATGACTTGAGTACAGAGCACTAATTAATATTAATCTCCACAAACTTCATTAGTTGTGATAGCACTAAATAAAAAACTTGTTTTAAGAAATGATCACTTTATATGATTGAATAATTAGTTACGAGAGTAATGATAGAGAATACTAATTTGTACTATTTGTTAACTCTACTTACACCAAGGGTTATTATTATTATTATTATTATTATTATTATACTTTCTTTGCACTTACTCTTTCACCATATGCATATTTCAAGTTTTAAACTTCAGACTTAAAATCCCAAGTGAACTTCATATTTGGGATCCAGAAAGGATTTAAGCGATCCCTTCATATACCCACCCAACAAATGTTGGTTTATTTATTTACTCATATGTCCATAATTAATGTTAATATATGAAGTAATCAAGTCATGTAAAAATTAAAAATATACTTCCTATTTGTTATGTTTTCTTTCATCTGGTTAGTAAAGTTATTTCTTTTATGGAGTAACTTGTGAAAAAGATCACTAAACTACAACTAATCATAAATTGTAGTTATTCAACCATTTTTTAGTAAAAAATATCACTCGTTTATTATATTTGGCGAAACAAGTCATTCTGTCTATTTTAAAGGTTAAATCTATAAATGAAATAAATTTTAAAGGGCAAAAATGTTAAACGATTATATGTTAGTTCACTCAATTCTAAATTTATGTTGAACATCTTGATATGCGAAAATATACATTTCAATTTGACTTATATACTAAATACTCTTCACATTAAACTCTTCACTTATATCCAAATGTCAATTCTCTTAAACTTTGTATATGAGATTAAAGTATCACACATGCAATGGTTAAAAGAAATTCATCACAATCTTTATCACTCTTAACCACTTATTGTGGTGACCCAAAAGTAGCCACCATCCTTATAAATAATAAGATAACTACCTATGTTGAAAATTATATTATAACTATAAAATTATTAAAATAGAATGCAAAATCAAGATTCTTTAATAACACATAGATATTAGCTGTCTTTATATCTAATTACTATATAATTAATAATCATATTTTCTCCACTCACTTTCCCTTATAAAAGCACAAACTCCCCATTTCTCCACTTCACAATCCAACAAAAATCCAATCCATTTTTTCTTCTGTTAGAAAACACCACTCCCAACCCACAAAATATTAGAGCCAAAAGGAACAAAAAAACAACCAAAATCATGAGAACCCTAATCAATTTACGCACAACTTCATCATCAAAAATCACCACACTACTGCCCTCATCACCACCACCAACAAGAACATCATTTTCAACTCCTCCAGCCATAGTACAAAAGTCCCCATGGCACTCTCCGGTGCCTTATTTTCTCGTCGGCCTTGCAGCCATGCTGGGATTAATCGCGTTTGCCCTTTTACTCCTTGCTTGCTCTTACTGTAAACTTTCAAGCAATTTAAACAATGAAGAAAATGGTGAAAGGGATATTGAACAAGGCAGAGATGACAAATCTGATAATGCTACAACCCATGTGGTGATTATGGCTGGTGATGTTAAGCCAACTTTTTTGGCAACTCCAATCATGTCTAGTAGTAAAGCTTCTTCTTTTGCAGATGGGAGGAAGAAAAACAAGAATTTTGGGAAAGAAATTGAAGAGATTAATGTTGAGAAACCTAAACATGAGGTCACAGATGATGATATTCGTCATGATGATCAAACAAGAAGGTCTCAAGAAACAGGCCAAGAGAGTCAAGAACAAAACTGGCCAGTGATTTAATTACAGTTTTTTTTTTTTTTTTTTTTGCTTTTATTGTTTTTCAGAGAGAATGAGTGTGGGGAAGAAAGAGTTTCTATAACTTTCTTAAAACTCTTTCTTATTTTCCATTTTTTTTGTATTCCGGGAAAATGTAAATCTTTTTGTTAGAAAAAAAAATGATGAAAAGGAAATTTTGGCAATGGATTTTCTTGTATCACTTTATAAAAAAACTAACACCATTATGTCCACTCATTATTTAATTAGGGTATTAGTGTAATTTTAAAAAATAAGATATCTAACTAAAAAAACTAACACGATTATATTCACTCATTATTTGATTAGGGTACTAGTGTAATTTTAAAAACTAACACCATTATGTCCACTCATTATTTAATTAGGGTATTAGTGTAATTTTAAAAAATAAGATATCTAACTAAAAAAACTAACACGATTATATTCACTCATTATTTGATTAGGGTACTAGTGTAATTTTAAATTATTTGATTAAAGTACTAATGTAATTTTAAAAAATGAGATATCTAACTAAAAGAACACATATTAGTTTCTTATAAAGTAATACACAAAATGGTACATAAAAATGGTATATCATACCCAAAGCCAACATTTTTGCATTGAGTGACCAAGAAAACAAAGAGACTGAAATTTGTATAGATTCCTTGAATGTTTGTTATGATTAGAATGACCGGAGGAAAAATTCAATTTGCAATCTACACTTAATTTGGTCATTTATGTACTTGTCATTATCTAAAAGATTTTGTTTTTTTTTAAATTAAACAATGTTTATTTAAATATTAAATAGTATCACATCAAAAAATTATTTTAAATGTTATGCAATGTCAATCAACAAATGAAGTTATTGGTTAGTAGAAGAGAAAATAGATTGAAAATCATTTATATTACAAAATTTAAATTGTAAAATTATTATACTGGGAGGAGTGCGTTTGAGTGGCTAAAGTAATAAAGAAAGTGAAGGATTTTTTTTTTTTTAAAATAAACACTAAAACGTATGATATAGGACATTTATCCAATGCTTTAATTTGTCTTGGAGATGCCCATATTCATGTATGGATGTATAGTTAGGAATTGTTTCTTTTAAATCATTGGCATAAAAAGTAGAAAGAAAAAGAAATGGTTAAAAAATAAAATACAAATCGGATGAGCTCCAAAAAGTGGTATGAAAAACTTGTAATTAAAGAGTAATGCATCACAGATAGTGCATTAATTGAAATTGAATTTTGCATTACAAAAACTAAAGAGAATAAACTCAATAAAGTTAAGCAAATGATAAAAGTATATGAGAAAAAGTCATGTGAGACGTAACACGGTCTTATATATGAGACAGACGGGAGTTAATCACAATTTCAATACAGCATAAAAATGATATAAAATTAGAATCACGATGTTAATTGTCATTAATTATATCTTATATATAATACTATCTCACATGAATTTTTCTCAAAATATATATTCTTAATGGGGCTATAAACTTCAATTAATCAAATAATAGTGAACATTAAGATAGGATGTCGGAGAAAACTTTCCGGTAGCCGGAAAACATGGCCTGAGGCAAGCCCGGACGACAAACTTTGGATGTCTCAAGTGGGGACAAAAGGAGAATCTGATGCACCCAAAATCAAGCATTGAATTGAATTAAGGCATGAGAGGGGGAAGTGATGGCCACGGCTATGAATATGTTTGCCATTTTTTTGGGATGCAAGTTGGGAACACATGTTTCTTCATAATTGGTTAGCGTGTTCGTAGAGAAATCGACGTGTGTATCGAATAATCATTAAGCAAAGATGATAATGCTCTGTTGCGATGCCGCGATGCGAAGCTGCGCTAAAATTGAAGCTCAAATCCATCAATCATCCTGGATTCTATTTTCATGGTTCAAAATTTGGAGTAATAAAGATTTTTTCACGGCCCAAACTTTTGTGTAATCATTTTTTTTTTTGGGGTCAAGCGATAACTTGCATTAATCATAAATAAGATCCACAATTTTTGAGCTCAAATTGCCACATCAACATGCAATCTCCTGTGTTAAACTATTCATATATATGCGACTTATGTAAAATTAGATTATAACGTTAAAATTTTCAATTCAAAATATCAATTCAAATTTTAGTGTATCAATTATGTATAAACAAGAGTGTGTATAATGCGCAATGCGCGTTGATTTATACCTATGGTTTTAAAAAATTGTTTTGATTTAATTTTATAAGGATTTTTTAAAGAAATATTGGTGGTCGTTTTTTTACCAAATTAATTCTTACTCTAAAAATTAAAAATAGTCTAATGGGAGTAAGGTTGATCCCACGAGGAACAACAAATTCTCTTAATTAATCAATTTGCAATTGTCACCGTAATTAAAATTAATAAGAAATTAATACGAAGGAAGATAGACAAATTCTCAAATTAATAAAAAGAAGAAATTAATATCAAACAAATACTGAATTAAATTACTTAAGCTAAAAGTCTGGCAAGTAAGCAATCCACACTAATTTCTACAAGTTGATCATTGATGCAATAATAATAATTCTAATTCAACCAACTAGTTATAAAACACCGAGAATCAGCTCTGACGTGTTCAAATCCCTCCTTACTTATTTGACAACAGACAAGAATCAGCTTAATCTATTGTTTCCCTATTTCTAATGTAATTAAGCCGGAATCAGCCGATCACCCAATTCAACATTAGAAAAGCATTAATTCTTAGAAGGACCCAACTTTAACAAATTAAATTATGATCAGCATATATTAATTTGTTAACCAATTATCTCCGTCTACCGAGACAGCAGCTTTGTCACTAATTAATCCTACTAATTAATCCAGTGATTTAATTAGAGATTAATTGACTCTACCTAATCATATTAAAGTTGATCAAGCTTTAATTCAATTAAGTAATAAACAATATTCACAGAAAACTCTTGGAATTGAATAACGAATTATGGATTAACACAATTTGATCTCACAACTTGATCATATTTAGTGTTTCTTACTTACTTACCAGAGAAGAATTTACTCACTACTCATAATTAACATAAAACAAAACAATAATTAAAAAGGAAATTAAATTAATACTGAAATAAAAAATCAAACCAGGCTGCCCGTCGTTTGGGCAAACGACGGGCTGCTGTTCTTGTTCTCTGCAAAACTGCAGAACTTCAAATCTAAAAGCTGCGCTCCAAAATTCTAAAAAGATAAAGATAGATAGCTTCCTAATTATCTCCTTTACTTAAATAGAGGAGAAGACACCAACTTTCCTAATTAAACTCAACAAATAAATCTTTATAGTTTCCTAAAATTACTCAACCTCATTCGGTTATAACAAAATATCTTCCCAAACCAATTTAATTCATTAATTAATGCCAACAAATCTGAATTCTGTCTTTTCTTTCTTCACTGCTACATTTAAACCTTCAAATCTTCCCAAGAAACCACTTAAATCCATCTTTCTTATGACAATCTCCCTTCAAGTTAGGAACCTCCAAATCCTGCAGCAAATATATCAATTAAGCACGATTTCACCCAACAAACACATTAAAAAGTGTATAAGAAATATGAACTATTATGCTCTCATCAAATATCCCCACACTTAGATTATGCTGGTCCCTCAGCATTCACATAAAAATAACAACTAAAACAACTAATACAAACTAACTAAACCATTCACTCAATATAAACATTAATCTGTCCAAACTGAGAAAGAAATTTTTTCCAAAAATCCATGCTTAATCCAAGTTATTATTCTCACATAATCAAGTCATCCAAGTCAAAATACAAAGTTCTAAGTTACTCTCTAAGATCACTCCAAACTCTCCTTAACTATAAACAATTTTGGCTTCAACCACTCATTTAAATTGCACACAGAAAACTTATAACGAACTTGCAAATATGTCATAAAATAACCATGATATCAAAAACTGAACAAGAATCAAAAGGACTTTATTGGGTTGTAATGGGGCCAAGGTTTTTAAGGCATGGTTTACGATAGATAAAAGTGTAAAATTAAAACCAAGATGTAAGCAACTCAATTAAGAAATATCCCCACACTTAACTTGCACTAAGTCTCAACAAATTCTCAAATAAATTTCAGCACATCAAATATTTCTTTTTCATTCCTTTTCTTTTCTTTTCAAATCAGCAGATCACACTTTTTTCTATTATTTTTGCTGCTGTTCTTTCTCTTCCTTGCCATAGTTTAGGCAAACAACACAAACAATATTCTACATATTTCCTCAATTCTCTCCCTTCTGTCCCGGTGCTGTTCGAGCAAACCATGAATTTCAAAATTCCATTCCAAAACATATTGAAATACTTTCAATAATAGAAACTTATTCATGCACTCTCTTTCTTTTTCCACCAAAGTGGTACCGAATATGCTCAATTTTTCTTACATCTCAGTAGGCAAAAAGAAAGCTAAAAGATTTTCGGGTATAATTTTGAACAGTTTAATCACAAAGAAAAGTTAAGGCTCAACGGGGTTCACTAAGTGTTATTTTAAGGTAGGAGTGAAACTTAAAGCCAAAAAGGATGAGATCCTAAATGCCTTTATCATATTCAAGTCAATTTCAACATCATATAGCATCTATGTACAACAAAGCAAATCCAATAAGTTCCCATGCACAATTCACACTCTTTCAAAGAATTAATTCAATTAAGCACCAACAAAGTGGTCATTGTGTGCTTGGCTCAAATCCTCACTTTTAAGTGGGCAAAATAAACTCAGAACTTGTATTCGTCATCCTTGGAGTCATTCAAATTTATGCATAATCCAACATGATGAACTAAACAAGTTTTAATCATATTCAATTTGGCCAGACAATGTTTATAAAAGTGAAACAGTCAAAAAGCATCCTAAAACACACACTAAAAACAACACAAAACTATAACTTATTTTTGTTCAAAGATTTTCCAGTTTTCTATTTTTTTTTATAAAAGAAATAACATAACAACTAAAACACATAAAACCCTCCCCACACTTAAACATTAACATGTCCTCATGTTAGAAAGGATTAACTACGAAAACAAAAAATAAACAAACTAAAAAACTAAAACACATAAAAACAAATGAAAAGGGAAAAGGGACAGCCTGTTGTATTCTGGTGGGATATGCGGCGGATTTGGATGCCGGTTCAATGGAGGTCAACCGAGCGTGCAGAATCTGTAAAAGTTCAACCTGGGAGGCGCTGAGCTCGGCTTGGTTGCACGGGTCTATGCTTGGGTGTGAAAGGAACCGGTGATGCTAACCAACAAATGATCAAGAACTGTGCTATCTCCATTTCACCAAAATATTCCATATGCAATTAATTCGAAAAGCACATGACTGAAACCAGCTCTTACTCAGCAATTAGAATATGCAAAACAGCAAGGCCAACATGGCTCACCCAGTTATTACCGATAGCAAGTGTTCATCAAGGTCCCCATTCAAGTTCAGATTCATTAGTCATTAAGCACTGGACTAATTGTGCAAAAAGATGTTCACATAAGCACCAAAGAGCCAAGGCTCTTCAAATATTTTCCTGATCTATTTAAGACTGTCTCCAGATTCAATGCAACCGAGACTCTCCTCAAATGTTTATCATTCAAAATTCAGCAAGTCCACATGATTACCCAAAACACAAAACATAAATGAATTATCCATAGCAAATTGAGCAAATGATATTAAATGCAAAATTCAGTTAAAAAGTGAAGGGCAATATTTCCATCAAGTTCTTAAACTCTGGATTCTTCACTATCCTCCCATTCACAAATCAATGTCCCAAATAAATATTACCTCTGGATTAGCAAGTGGGGGTGTTTCACTGACGGATGGCATCTTCTGCATAAATGGCCAAAATCAACAGCCACAAATCTTTCACATATTGACGTAATATCGTCAAACCTGCAAATGATTCCACTCATAAGAATTCATGAATCAACAACATCATTCTCATAGCATTAGCACAATTGCTACTTTGGGAGGTTTGGGAAAAGGGGATTGGAAACTCTGAACCCAACGAAAAAGCGACTGAATCGTCATCTCTTGACTTCGGGTTGATAATTTGGTCAATTGAAAGCCAGAGTTCTCAGATTGGAACAACCCCCAGAAGAGAGCTCGGTCACTTGGACAAAACAAAAAGTCATCAACGGTTTGGATGATCCTAAAAAGTCATTGCAAGCATCCTTGTTGCCGGAGGTGATAGAACTGGCAGTACTCTTCTCAAAAATCCGCCCCAAATTATCTCCAATTGCCTCTCAAAATCCATTCTCACGGTGGTGAAGAAGGAGCGGTCGGCGTCGAATGAGAAGGTGGTGACGGAGCCGCCAGCTGTTAAGAGTGTTCCGGTGGAGGTGACACCGACCGTCAGATTGACCATGGGGGTGCGTGAGCGAAGGGCTGGCCGGCGGTTGAGCTCGTCGACGGCTGTTGGCGAGGAGGAAGCAACAAGGGTGACAGCTAGGGCTTTGGTACAAGACAAGTGGGAGAATGGGTAAGGGGACCCCCTTGGATTTGCATAATAAAAAACTATGGGCCTTTGGAATAAAAAGAATGGTTTTTTACTGGGCCCAAATTCCATGGACAAAAATATGTCTCCACGTCTTTTAATCAACCAACTCCATGTCTGCAACAAATTTTAAACCACGAGTGCCAATATTCCTGGAACAAGAAGAAGATTTATTAACTGTCAAGAAAAGCTAATAAAATAAATAAGACAAGAAAGAAAAAGTGCAAATATAATTTAAAATTGGGTTGCCTCCCAACAAGCGCCTTTGTTTAAAGTCTTTGGCTAGACCAAGCATGTGTCGAACTCAATAAACCAGTGGAGGAGGCTCCGGAGGTGGTCTTGGAGAAGGTACATCTTGTGTGCAAGTCAAAGTTTTTCCTACAATTTCCTTGTAGCTTCTTTGGTTCCAAATCAATTTGATCCATGAGCTTTGAGTAAGATTCTTGTTGTTGACAGTGGGCTGCATCTTTTCCTCACTCAAAAACACAACTTTCAGAGGTTTAATCAATGATATAAATTGCAGAACTGGAACTTGCAAAATATAAGAAAAACTTGTATCAGCCGGGTCTCGTTTGGGCAAACGGGAACTTTCTGGGTTACTTGAAAACACTTGTATCAGATTCAATGACATTGTTTCATCTCCAATCTCTTCATCCTTCAATTCTTTAATGTCAGAATCTGGTTCTTTACATTCATGTGATAGTGTATCCTCAAGAACAACCGGCATATCATCACATTCCACCACTATCTCATCTTTTGGATGTTGGATTCTCTTGGCAAGAAAATCTTTTTCAAACTTTGCAATCTTTGGCATTTTTCTAATTGCTTCAAGAAAATCTTTTTCAAATCCTCATCCTTGGCATTCTTTTTCAACCTATTTGGAAAAGGTGGAGGTATTTTAATTTCAGAATTGGAAAAATTCAATTTAGGACTTACCTCTGATTTTTGCCCAGTCGACGTATGGTCGAAAGACGCGTCCATTTCTGGGCTGATTGGTTGTTCAATTTTGATCTCTGCCTCTGGTTCCTCAATCTTTTTTCCACTTATCAATGTGATTTGGCTGACATATTCCATGGGGTTTACCTCCACCTGTGAGGGTAGTCTTCCTTGATATCCTCTCAATGAATTGATAGATCTTGCCAAGTAAGTGACTTGAGTGCTCAAATCATCAATGGCTCCCTTAGTTTCTTGTTGGAATTTTTGAAAATCCTCTTGATTCTGAGTTTGTCCATGTTGCATCAACGTCACCGAAGTTGCCAAATTCATTATCAAATGTTCAAGAGGTACTCCTAATTTTGTGGTGGCTATGAAATTAGTATTGGTTTGGGCAAACTGTGCTGCTAATTTCTGCTTTTCTGTCTGAATTACGTCCCTTCTTGTAACCAACTTCTCTACACATGCTGTCAAAGCTTCCAATTTGTTTTCAAGAGAGGAACTGAAATTTTCACCAACTTGCTTTGTCGCACGAAAAATGGGTTGATATTGTTGGCGAGACTCACAAGTCTTGACAATCAAATTCGTGGCTTGAGTTGTATTATTGTCCATGAATGCACCTCCACTTGCAGTGTCAAGTATCCTCTTTTCCTCAGATTGCAACCCTTCATAAAAATATTGAATTAGTAAATCATCGGGTATTTGGTGTTGAGGACAATTTTCACATAAGTTTCTAAATCTTTCCCAATATGCAGACAAAGATTCATCACAATTTTGTTCAATTCCAACAATTTCTTTTCTAATTGATGCAATCTTAGATGTAGGGAAATTTTTTTTGAAGAAATACATGTTGCATGTTATCCCAAGAGGTGATAGAATTATGAGTCAAGTTGTTAAACCATTTATTAGCTGTTCCAGATTGAGAAAAAGGAAAACTAGCCAATGCAATATATTCTTGTGATACCCCTATTTTATTTATTGTCCCACATACTCTAAGAAATTCATGCACAAAATTATATGGGTCTTCCCCATCTAAACCATGAAACTTGGGCAAGAAATTCAAATATGATGCTTTTAATTCAAAATCAACATTGAGTTTAGGCAAAACTATGCAAGAATATCTAAAATTGATCAAAGGATAAGTCAACTCCCTTAAAGTGCGTCCTCCCTGCTGGTGGTTCTGGTTCTGGACACAATTCAAATCAGCCATATTTATCATTTTTGTGGCTGTGTAAAATTCTGATTCTGAATCTGATATGAGTCCTGTATGGGCAAACGGCGACTGCCCCAGAATCAGAAATGACTTCTTGGTGTCTTCCCTTCAATTCTTTTCTCAACCTGTGCAATTTTTTTCTCAGTATCTAAAGATAAACAGATTGCAGTTAGAAAATCTAGAATTAAACCAAAGAAGAAAATAAATTAACTAAAAAGAAAATAATGCTATTCCCCGGCAACGGCGCCAAAATTTGGTGGTCGTTTTTCTACCAAATTAATTCTTACTCTAAAGATTAAAAATAGTCTAATGGGAGTAAGGTCGATCCCACGAGGAACAACAAATTCTCTTAATTAATCAATTTGCAATTGTCATCGTAATTAAAATTAACAAGAAATTAATACGAAGGAAGATAGACAAATTCTCAAATTAATAAAAAGAAGAAATTAATATCAAACAAATACTGAATTAAATTACTTAAGCTAAAAGTCTGGCAAGTAAGCAATCCACACTAATTTCTACAAGTTGATCATTGATTCAATAATAATAATTTTAATTCAACCATCTAGTTATAAAACACCGATAATCAGCTCTGACGTGTTCAAATCCCTCCTTACTTATTTGACAACAGACAAGAATCAGCTTAATCTATTGTTTCCCTATTTCTAATGTAATTAAGCCGAAATCAGCCGATCACCCAATTCAACATTAGAAAAGCATTAATTCTTAGAAGGACCCAACTTTAACAAATTAAATTATGATCAGCATATATTAATTTGTTAACCAATTATCTCCGTCTACCGAGACAGCAGCTTTGTCACTAATTAATCCTACTAATTCAATCCAGTGATTTAATTAGAGATTAATTGACTCTACCTAATCTTATTAAAGTTGATCAAGCTTTAATTCAATTAAGTAATAAACAATATTCACAGAAAACTCTTGGAATTGAATAACGAATTATGGATTAACACAATTTGATCTCACAACTTGATCATGTTTAGTGTGTCTTACTTACTTACTAGAGAAGAATTTACTCACTACTCATAATTAACATAAAACAAAACAATAATTAAAAAGGAAATTAAATTAATACTGAAATAAAAAATCAAACCAGGCTGCCCGTCGTTTGGGCAAACGACGGGCTGCTGTTCTTGTTCTCTGCAAAACTGCAGAACTTCAAATCTAAAAGCTGCGCTCCAAAATTCTAAAAAGATAAAGATTGATAGCTTCCTAATTATCTCCTTTACTTAAATAGAGGAGAAGACACCAACTTTCCTAATTAAACTCAACAAATAAATCTTTATAGTTTCCTAAAATTACTCAACCTCATTCGGTTATAACAAAATATCTTCCCAAACCAATTTAATTCATTAATTAATGCCAACAAATCTGAATTCTGTCTTTTCTTTCTTCACTGCTATATTTAAACCTTCAAATCTTCCCAAGAAATCACTTAAATCCATCTTTCTTATGACAATCTCCCTTCAAGTTAGGAACCTCCAAATCCTGCAGCAAATATATCAATTAAGCACGATTTCACCCAACAAACACATTAAAAAGTGTATAAGAAATATGAACTATTATGCTCTCATCAAATATAAATTTAATGATTTTGTTTAATATATAGACATACATATAAATAAACAGTTAGGCATTAATATTTAGATATAGAAAGATGTATAAACATTTATATATATATATATATTTGTCTTTGCATAGATATATATACATATATATATATGTAATAATTTATGACCAGAAATATATTTGTTATGAATAAATACAGTATATTTTGTCGACCATTTTTTTTTAAATGTATAATATGTGAAAATATATTTAATAAGTGAAAATATGTAAAGTTGAAGAAATGTCATCTAGTGTTAAAAGGAAATAGTTTTTATTTTTTAGTATACGTAATTGGTGAAGATAAATTTTGTATATATAAATATTTATAACTTTTAAAATGTATGTAAATATTTGTATGATATAATTAATCTGAGAAAAAGGTATAGTATATGAAGTAAATTTTAGGTAATAAATATAATATAATTGCTGAGAAGTTTTGGTCGTAGTTTTGGTTGTATATATAAATATATATTCAGTGAAGTGTTTAGTAATGGTATGTACTTGTAATTTTTGTAGCTATTTTGTGTTCCATGTTTAATAGTGGGTAAATTTTTTTCTTCTGATTATATTTTATATCGTTTTGTATTTTGAAGCATATGTGGGGATATTGTTGTAATATATTTTTAAGGTTTGTCAGTTAATGGAAAATTAATTGTGCAAGAAAAGCTGTAAATATTGTTGGACTAAATATATATATATATTAAATGCTTTTTTTTGTTATGATTAGCTATTGCGACATAACTGATTTAGCTAGCATATAATTTGTAATGCATTTGTTTTCTGAGATTGTCAATTTCTGTAAAAAAAAAATTTTATTCATCTAAATTATAATTTTTGGGTAAAAGATTTATTTAAAAAGCAAGAATTTATAAGTTTAAAATATATAGTTAATTTTGTAAGAAAAATGTCATTGTTCGAGAATATTACATACTTTTAGAATAATTCAAAACTAATTAGTACAGCATGTAAAATTGGAACTTAAAATAAAGTCTTTAGACTAAAGTTGAGTAGGAAAATATTACAAAATAAGAATTGTTTGGAAGAGCTAGAGTTTTGCTGTTTGTAGGAGGATGACTTGAAGTTTTGAGATCAGAGAACTGAATTCCTTAAAATGTCCACTTCGAGGTTGATCTTGTTGGTATCAGTTGCAGCAATATGAAAAATGCATACGTCATGCATTTCCAAATTATTGTCAACAATAAATTTACGCCAGCCTCCAGGAAATATAAACTTTTTGTTGTCTTTAATTTGAAATTTGACATTTCATTGTTTCTGTTCTGCTTGAAGAACAACAACTTGATCTTTGGTAGGCATATACTTGCGAGACCAATCAGACTTCAGAGTCTAGCAGGAATTTTTTTTATTGTTTTATAAATGATATGTATAACATTGTAAATAGGGGAAAAAATCATGATATGATAGGCAATAGAGGTAACGAAGTAGATTTACCAAAATGAATGCTCCTGATATGTACGAGTGCTTCATGAGCATAACAAGTTGTTGAGTTTGATCTTCTTCAGCTGCTTGTGCCTTTGGAGCTGTATTGTTGTTTTTTGTCTTTTTGGTTGGCAAGACTTGTTTACCCATTTTCTGCTTTTTGTAAGCTGCTTAAAAATTGTTCATAGAGTAAACCAATTTGAATACATATAATTTAATGATGGAAAGTTAGAGGCTGTGTAATATATACTAATGACGGTTTAAAGGATAATATACTTATTTGCTTTATTATGTACATAATAGAATGATCTAGAAACTTGAAGATTACACAAAATATTGTTTTATAAAGTAGAAGCTGAATGGAAATGCGTGTGATTAATTACCTTGTTTCAACTGGAGATCATTTAGAGGTGTGTTTGGTTGATCCATTGGAGCATTATGATCAACATTTAGATTGTGACTAATGAAATAGGATGCTTCCTTTTCACATCTAGTGTGACCACTAAAGATTAAGACTTCAAAAGTGTTTCCTTTATTGTACTTGAAGAACAGAAAGTCACCTTCTTCCAATAAATGTTGTTTGACAAAATCTTCCCATTGTCCAGCAAAATAAAAGGCATTGTTATCGTTTTATACTTATTTCCATTGAAGACAATCCTGAATGACGCATATTAACTTTTTGCGGCAATATGTGTTCCATTTTTTCAACAAAATGTGCTGGGATAGGCTGCAAAATTTACGGGATTGTTAAATTAGAAAATGAATGAGATATAAGTAAAGTAAAATATGATATGAGTGGATGACAAAATTGAATTATTAATTTCATAAGGATGTACTAAATAATTCTATAGAATTACAGTATTTAAAAGAAAATAATGAATAAAAAATCGAAACAAATCAAAGGAAATAAATGTGGAAAAGAAAATACCATTTTTTCCTTGTATGAATTATTGTACTTCTGACAGAAGCGTGTTTTGTCAAACTTTTTCCAATATAGCTCGACGCATGGATCTTCGAAATTTGCTGCCATTTTTTGTCTTCAATGTTCGATGTGTATATTTGCTTTCTGCATACATAAAAATGTAATTAATATGAATTTATATTGAATAAAATATAAAATAAAATTTTGTAATTTCTATTAACTAGAAGATGATAAATTATATAATTTGTTTATAAAGTGTTTAAATTACATAATGTATGGCTTTCTGAGTACAGGGAAATTGTTTGGTGAACAAATAATCGTTTAAAAAAAATTGTTAAGATAACAATGGGAAGTTAAATCTTTGTATTCATAAGTAGTATGAATTTGTTAATTAGAAATAGTTATTTGCTATTTAGATTTAAAGGTTTTTTGTACCTATGTTTAATTACAGCTATGTTGAGATATGTCATCTACTTACCGGTGATGAAGTAGATTCTGGTTTAGAAGATCCTGTAGGAGATCGGCCGTAAAGCTTCGAGAAAGCAAGCGTGCCAAGAAAATTTCAGCCAAAGTGTTGGTAGGGAAGGAGATGGCGTAGCTGCTGTTCTTGATTTTTTAGAAGTTGTGTTAGGGTAAAATGGGCTAAGCTGTGTATATATATATATACGTATATATATGTTAGATTTTATAGTTGTATATAAGTTGCAATATAGCAATTGGGCCTATTATGGTTGGAGATTTAAAGTGTTAGTATGTTTGTGGGCTTTAGTTTGTGTTAAACTGTTCCATAGTTAGTTGGACTAATAACGGCAAAAATATTAATATGAGAAAGAATTGATTATATTTTTTTATTGTTCTAATTAATGTGGAAAAGTTTTTTTCATATATCTTTGTAGAAATATTCGTTCATAATGTCATAATATAGGACATTTTATAAATTTTGTCTATTTAGTTTGATACATATTCCAGAACAGTTGTAGTATTTTTTATTCTTGTTAGTTATATAAGTGAAATAATATATATTTTTTATAATTGGTTGACATATAATGAATGTATAAGAAATTAAGTTTTTTCGGGGAAAGTTTGTATGTAGTACAGTAACCTTATAAATTTTCAGGTTTTGAACATGAATGAAAATGTTGATTTATGGCAATTGCAATAAAACATGTTGACCATGATAGAGGTTTAGATTTTATGTTTAGAACATGTAATTTACAAGGCAGAATTCTAGCATCCATAGCGAATATGACATTCTTCATTTATGTTTAAGTCATTGGTGATTTCGTAGTTTTCTATCTTCCACTTGACTTAGGAGAGCTGATAAATTTTGCAACAGCTTTAGCTTGTGAGAATGAAATTGAAGGTGAAATAGCACAGGAGTTTAGAATTTTGGCTGAAGTTGTAGACATAGACAAGTTTGTGAATAAGTGCAGAAAGCTTCTTGAACGATTTTGTATATGTAGGGAATTTATTTGATATTAAATGACTATTAAAAAAGATACTTTTCTGATATTAAATGACTATATATATATATATTGAAAGTACAATTGAATTAGGTTGTACATATATATAAGTTGTCTAATATAATATTTAAAATAAATTTGTACCTCTTAAGAAGGATGTATATCATCTTTAATCCTTAGGAGACATGTAAATAATTTTTTGCAATTAATGAAAATTGTTAGGGGTGCAATGTATTTTCACTTGACTACGAATATTTATAATACAAAATTGGAACTACAAAATGAAAGCCTTTTTGACAGATTAACATTGTTCAATTTGGGAACAAAAGTGATGTAGTTCTTTATAAGTGAACCAATCATGTGTCATCTGTAATTTAAAAGAAACAAAGAAAGATTTTAGTATAAGATGAGTTTGATTAAAAGCTAAGTAATAAACTACTATGCAAGCATATGATTTTGTTTTATTGTTTAAGAAAAAGGTACTTAAGCTAACTCACAAAATAAGAGTAGTTTCCAATAACAGTTGAATTTTCAGATGCTTCTTGTAGGAATCGCGTAAAATAATACAAGATAAACCTTCCGCAATCATCAGGGTTTGTTTGTTGTGGCACCTAAGAAAAGAAGTTTGAACTTCATTAGTTAATGAAATGTAAAGTAAAATCATTGAAATTTTTTTATAGAACTTGCCTTTGGAATGAGTAGTGGAATCTTGCGAATGTTTTTTTTCAGCTTATTGTATTTGTGCTGCTTTATATTCGTCAACAGTGAACCTGTGTATAATGAAGAATAATGTAATGAAGAATGATATGATAGTATTACTGTGTTTAATTTAAATAATGTAAACTGTAATATTCAATATGTTTAATCTCAATACTTTCTAATTAAGGGAGCAAGTCTTGTTGGTCCAAGGTTTTGGAGTGAATCCAGCAAAATCATGTAAGGAGGGTGAATTGTAGATTTGAAACTTCCATCAAAGTGATATAAAATTAATAGGTTCCAATGTGACCTAAATAATAGACAATTTATTAATAGATAAAAGAGAAAAAGATATAATAAATGTAGTACTAAAAAATATTAAAAAAAATACGTACCACATTATGATTGGAATGAAAACATACGTCTTTGAGAATATGTCCCTATTCTTAATCCAATTCACAACTTTTTCTTTGTACGACGGCATTGTATACATGTTAAACCACATGCTATCTAGATATGTAGATGCTTCTGTTTTTTTTCGTTCGAATTTATTCCATATAAGCCTGAATAAAATAGGTATGTCCAATTAATTTATGACAATCAAAGTATATGAAAATAGGAATAACAAAGTATTTTACTCACTCAAAGTAGTCAGTAATTGTTTGTGAGTCTATCCTTCCTCAGTGAGATTGGATTACGACGGTAGGGAGGTGCACTTTTATGGCAAGAAATATTCAAATCTTCCCTGCTCTTTCTTGAAGGTTTTCTTTGAGATTGAAGGTTCTTGACTTCATGGGGATGTATTTCTGTTTCTATAGTAGTAGCAGCACACATTCTAATTTTTGTACCAATAAAGTATGCAGATTCTTTTTCACAACTTGTTTGACCATTGTAAATAAGAACATTAATTTTTTTTTCTTGTATTCAAACATTAACAAATCTCCTTCAACAAAATTATGAGTTTTGACAAAATCGTTCCATTCTCCACCAAAATACACCATTTCAGAATGTTGGACCATATCGAATTGCCAACAATAGTTTCGAGGGTCATGCATAATTATTGTTCTTGGCAAGACATCTTTAAAGTATGCAGCAAATCTTTCTGGGATTGGCTACAAAGCAGATTCATTTAATATCATGAATAAATGGTTCTTATAAAGTTAATATGTAGAATTTCATGTAATTGTAAGTATGTAATAGCATTACTATTATGTACTGAAATGCTAATAGCAATAATAGTGGTAAGATAAGTAATTTGAATTTCTTAGTGTAACAATGGACTATTTCAAGAAGCATCAAAGGCGGTTATAACTTATAAATAGATTTTCGTAGCACTTTTTATACTCTTCATAGAATCGTACTTCTTCAAAGTGAGTCCAGTGTGTATGCTCTTTCAGATGATTTGGATATAGGTCCATTTCAATTTGCCTTTGGTTTATGTACTTCATAATAGCAATATATTGTCAGTATGTATTTCGGTAATTTTGTTTAATATTTTTTATACGGCAAGTTGTATAGGTAATATTGGTAAAAAATATATTTACAGAATATATGAACCTAGAAAGTGAAAAATATTTTATACATAAAAATTGATAGTATTTTAGCATATTATTTGTTGTGGATTCTAAATATTTTATAATTGCATGTGTGAACAAAAAACATTTGGAATCGTTTAAGCAGACAATGAATATAAGTCGAAATTTATGCATAGAATCATTTAGAAGACATATTGCATTGATTTTCTCAGCAAATCTATAAAAATTTGCTATTATTGTATACATTATTTTCAGTAAGTTTAGAATGCGGATTGGTTGATATACAAAAACTAAAATTGTAACGAAAATATAGGAGGAGGGTAAAAAATCATTGTAATAGAGTGTGTTTATTTGTTAGGGAAGAGAGTAAAAAAATTAAAGCAAGTAGGCAAAGATAATGGTGAAACAATGAAAGCATAGCAGGTAATTTTATCTCTTATTCTGTATTTTTCAGATTACCTTTGACAATGTGCTTTTGAAGACAATGTTCCGATCGGAAGAGTTGTTCATCGGCAAATTTCCCTTGAATTGAAGAAGTTTTGGATCTGTTGTTTGACTGATGCTTTTTGAAGACGATGAGCAGGAATCTGTGGGAAGGAGGTAAAGTGAGGTAATAATTTTGTAGTTGGTGAAATTCTCAAAGGAGGTAAAATATATTTTATTTTTGTATTTGATTAGGGCACAATTGATTTAATCGTAATAAAATTGATCATTTGGGTATTAAAAACGATCTGGTCCAACAGTATGTGATGGGCTTCAATTGTTGAATGTGCTAAAGTCAGCTTTGTTTATTGTTCAGTTTATAGATTCTAGTAAAAAAATTTTAATCATATTAAGTTGATTAAATTAATTAGACTCGTTTTGATGTCAAAACTTGTAATAAATTTATATACATTCAAAACAATTTATTTATGTAATAAATTGGATAGATGTGATTTTAAATTTATTTCATTATATATATGTAAAATTGAGATTTTAATTATTTGATTGAATAGTTAGAGCATTGTAATTAAGTAAATGTTTGTATTTATAAGTTTTATTATTATATATGAATATTACATTTAAAAGGGTTATTTGTTCGAGATAATTTTTTGGAGTATGTGTTTTTGTAGGTAATAGTATATGAAAAGAAGAAAAAGTTATATTTAGGAAGTTTTAATAATTGGATTTAACTTGATGCCAAACTTTTGAATTTAAGTAAAAGAAATTAATTATTAGTAATGTAAATTGGCTGTATTAAAGATATATTTAGAAATTTTATAACTGTTTATTACAATTTATTTTATTAAGTTATAAGTAAGAATTTAATGTTGTTAAAGTTGGTAAAAAAATATCTAATATCCTTGTAATTTGTCTTCAGGATTTTTTTTATAATTGATTGTTTGTGAAGTGTAAATGAAATTGTTGATTTATAAATATGGACTAAGGATGTGTATGATGAAGTGAAAAAAAATAAAATTTGTTATTATAAAAATATTTTGTTAAGTGTTTTTTTGTTAATTTTTAAATGATATCTAAATTGTTTATCTATATATTTTATTTAAAGAATTATCTTTTTTTTTAAAAAAATAAACGAAGCTTTACAGAAAATCAAATATGATTTTTATAATTAATAAAAAAGTTCTGAAAAGTTTTACATAGTAAATGCACATTGTCGTAAAAATCCAATTTTATTTTTTTTGTATTTTGATTTATGTTAATTAATATAATGATTTTCTATTGTAGCTAAATTTATAGAAACTTAAATTCGATGAGAAAAAGCAAAAGATTGTGGGATCGACAGCTAAAATTTATTATTTCTCAATCAATAGCATAAAATTTATAATGCCAAGGATACAACTTTTCAATACCATATTTGTTAAAAATAAGAACAGTATAAGTACGAATTACTTGTGGAATAAAAAAATATATATCATCATCTTCGAGAGCATGATCAACAACAAATGAATTCCAATTGGTCGTTAAATTGTTTTTCTTGTCCACGAGGATTTCATAACTTTTTCTTCCGATTACGAAAATCATTGGGCGAGAATGTTTTCTGTGAAGCAATACCTTTATAATATCTAGTAACTTCTGGAAAATGAAATAATAAAATTAGACATGAAATTGTTATTTATTGATACTAAAAATGAATACTGACCTTGTGGTGTATATCTGATGATGTAAATTTCATATAAAAGCAGCATTTTCCCTTCATGTGGTAAATAAAGCTTGGAAAAATTAATGATGAAATTATTTGATGCAAACCATCATTTTTTGTTGATTCTATAATGAAAATGAAACTAATTAGCATAGTTCAACAGGAGCTAAAACTAAATTATAAGCAATTTTTTTACCCTCTGTTTTCATTGCATAATTGGGAAGCATAGGTAATGGAGATGTCCAAGCCATATGATTTTGAATATAACTATTTGTAAGATGAATGTGATCAAAACATAATTTAGCACGGCATCTGACAAAAATTTGATCTTGATTCGTTATAATATTATTTGCACAATATTGAGGCCATCCTTCATGAAAGTATTGGTAGTTTACCAATATCATCCAAGTTTTTTGGCCATCACAGATGAGAATTTCTTGGCCATCAATTAATCCAAGTGCTCTGTAGATATGTAAGGGTATTTCTGTATCAAAGAGGAAGAATATATTAATTTATGCTAATTTAGAATTTAAAATATGTGGTAATGAAATCTCACCTGTTTAATTGTATTTTTGCATACAATTAAAAAACACCAACACTTTTCTGTCGTTGTATAATTTTGAGGATTATCATGAGTGTTGGAAAATTAAACTAAACTTTTATTAATTAGTAGTTTCCTAATATGTTTTGTTTCTTGAGTTTAAAGTAGTTTCCTAATAGTATTTGTTTCTTAATTAGTTATTGGTAGGAATTAGGAAAGTGTGGAATTAAGAAACCTCTTACACTATAAATAGAGGGTGTTAGGCATCTTTGTAATGAGAGGAGTTGGAGAGAGAAACCTCAAAGAGGTGTGTTGTGTGAAAAAGCCATACGGCGGCTTAGAGAAATTCCGTAGACTAACGGATGTTATTGTTGTATGACGGTTGTGTCATACGTAAGATTTTGTTATTGTAATTCCTCTCCTCCCAAATATATTTTTGCTTATTGTGATTTGGTTAATTTCGATCCTTCAAATTGGTATCAGAGCAAGGTTATTATAATTAATTAACCATGATGGAAAATATAATATGTGTTGTTCCCAAACTGAAGGGAAAACAAACTTATAATATTTGGAGAGATCAGATGGAAATCCATTTGGAAGCTTTTGATTTGATCCAATACGTTCAAAACGAAGTATCTGAAGATGCTCCTGTGGAGATAAAGAGGCAAGGAAAAATGGCGTTGTCTCAAATTCATCAATCCATTGATCAATCAGTTTATCTGAAAATCTCAATGGCCAAAACTGCGAAGAAGGCTTGGGATATTTTGGAAAAGACATATAGAGGTGTTGACACACTTCAACACAGAAATTTTTGGTGTTGACAAAAAAGTTTGAACTTTACACCATGAAAAATAATTTTTTGATGTTACAAAAAAGATTCGATCTTTGCACAATGGAGAAGACAGAATCAATTGAATCATATTTTTCTCGTCTGTTGGCGATTAAAGACGAGATGAAGATAAATGGTCATGTATTACAAGATGAAATTTTTATTGCAAAGGTTCTCAATACACTGCCCTTGAAGTTTGAGTATTTTGTAGCCTTGATGATAGAGACCAAGAATTTGGCAACATTAACAATTCAAGAATTGAAGAGTTCATTAATTCGATTTGAACAAAGAATTAATGAAAAGTTGGATGGTCAGACAGAAAATACTAAAAAGGTGATTGTGATTAGAGATTTTATCTTTGATAAACAAAGAGTTTCAAATTGGTCTTCTAAAGAGCCAATGGTATCAATTGGGAAAACACAAATGTCTTTCTATATTGAGGACGAAAACAATGATCACCAAAGTGAACAAGTTCAACAACCAACTGTTGATCATTCATCTTCGAGTATTGAATCCACTTTAAAAATTGAAAATCTCAAGGAAGGAGATTGTGGTTGTGATCATGTTATGGAAATGGTGGATGAAAGAAGTGTTGATTCAATTGAAGAAGATGAAGATATTATTTGTTCGGTAGAGCAAGAACTAGAAATTCATGTTGATGAGTATGTGGAGAAAAAAGAAATTGACAATATTGGTGAACAATATTTGTGTGATTTTGTTGAAGGGATTAATGTTGAATTGAGAAAATACAAGAAAGACAATGATACAATGAAACTTCACGTTTGTGAAGATGTGGATGAATTTGTTGTTCTTGTGAATAAAGAAGAAAAGGAGGTTGATGATTTCACTTATGAAGAGAAAGACGAAATCACCCATTTTGAAGAGAAAAAGAAACCATATACATGGTTAAAAGTGATAAAAATATCACTGTTGAAAGTGACATTATTGAGATAAAAGATATTGAAAATATTGTTCAAATTGAGAAATATGATTTCTTGATTCTTGGAAATTACATTAGTCATTCTCTATTAGAAGAGAATGTTGATATATGGAAGTTTTGTGCTAAAGGAAAAGAAACAGAAAACACGTTTGAAGACTTCAAGATCTGAAACTACAAAATTCGTCTCAAGTTACATGTGAAGACAAAGATGAAGACAAAGAAGAAGATCAAATACAAGATTCAAACAGCAAAAGAAATTTCAAAAGAAATTCAAGCATGTATACTTGAAGGTATTGCTCATATATGGAAAGTTTAGTTTAAAGGGGGATTTGTTGGAAAATTAAACTAAACTTTTATTAATTAGTAGTTTCCTAATATGTTTTGTTTCTTGAGTTTAAAGTAGTTTCCTAATAGTATTTGTATCTTAATTAGTTATTGGTAGGAATTAGGAAAGTGTGGAATTAAGAAACCTCTTACACTATAAATAGAGGGTGTTAGGCATCTTTGTAATGAGAGGAGTTGGAGAGAGAAACCTCAAAGAGGTGTGTTGTGTGAAAAATCCATACGGCGGCTTAGAGAAATTCCGTAGACTAACGGATGTTATTGTTGTGTGACGGTTGTGTGATACGTAAGATTTTGTTATTGTAATTCTTATCCTCCCAAACATATATTTGGTTTTAGATTTTGGTTAATTCGATCCTTCAATGAGTAGAAGTGTTTGGTTCATCCATAAAAGCTATTGGATCTGTAGTAATAATTATTTGTAGTCAATCCTCTATTGATTGTAAGGAATACAAATTAGGATAACCCAAATAATTGAATAAGAATGGATAAGAACTGAAAAAGTTTGTGGATATTGAACAATTTAGTTTATAATTTTCTTCGTACATAGCAGAAACAACATGAATATGTTGACCTGGGGATGTTTTAAGATAATAATTCATTATGTTATCTTTAAACAATTTCCTCCACTTTATAAATAGATTCTGCAACTTATCCATTTTTCCTCTCTGTTTTCTGCAAAAAGGGAACAAATGTCAGGTTACAAAAATTTGTTCTTGACAATATAATCATATGAATATAAATTTATAGTTGTATTAAACATTCATTACAAATGAATATAAGAAATAATTATGTTTGAAAATTTTAAATTATATTACCAATTGATAAAATGACAAATATGATTATGAAATTGGAAACGTGTGAAGATAAATAACACTAACCTTTTTTTCTCCAGTTGCGATATTTTTGTACATGCAATAAAGTTATGAATGTTGGTGGTTTAAATAGGAATGGACTTTATTGTATAAATATTAAATATATTTGATTGCACGCATTTTTAGACGTCCATGTGAACTTATTTTGTAGAAGTTGTCTTTAATTCTGACTACACAAAGTTGATTTGTCACATTACATGTACAGGATTGAACAGAGCAATTTTCCTCACATGTATATTTGGAGTTATTTTATATCGTGAAGGAATTTGTTACTAATATGAAATTGGATAAACATGAATATATTTATGTACATGTTACATTATTTTTTTTTTGCAAATATTATAAAGACATCAAGTTGTCAATTTTTCATATAAATTTTTTTATTTAATAGGTAGGCATTTTAATAATATAATTACTATAAATGAGTAGTTTTGGAAGTTTATAAATAATCTTAGTATAGTGAAAAATTACATCTGAGATATTCCATTGTGATGTGAAGTGAAACTGTGTGGAATGTGATTGTTTAGTTAATAGTGTATGAAAAGAAGACAAAGTAGCATTCAAAGATTATTGATAATTGTGTTGATAGGGATGTAATAGTTGACAACTATAAATGCAAATAGGAGATAATTGGTAATGTTGAGAAGGTGTACATAGGTATGCAAAAGTTGGAATGCAGAATTAACAATAAGGGATAATTTGTAATGTTAAGTAATTATTTTCTACCAATATTGTTATTGCAGTACTTTTAGCAATATTTGTTAAACTTTTGTGGAAGCATTATTATTATTTAGTTTGTGATGAATAAAAGAATTTTAAGTTTGTGTGATTTTTATGCAGAACCTGTGTTTTTATATATTAAGAACTGATTGTGAATTATAAATACAATTAACCAGCATATTAATATACAAGTATATTTTGTAAGAATAACCAACTAAAAATAAAGATTTCATTATGAATTCGAATATGCTTATGTGTTTATTCCTATCTAGACAAGATTTGAGTTATTTAGTTGTTTTTTTTATCTGAAGAGTCAATGAAAATTTTCAACAAAATAGTGTATGCATGTAACAATATAATATTTGTAGAATTTAAGAATTAAATACTTTCATATAGAAAACCTAATTCAGTTTGTATTTAATTTAAACAAACAGTAATATGCATTAAATTGAAATATGCAATAAGTGCATTTACTTAAAACAGACAATTATATGCAATTAGCTAAGTGACCATTGTATTTTTGGTTTTGGCAACATTGTATTAGAAAGGGTTCTAAAATATTAAGATGTAGTAACATTTGGTTGTAGCAATCAAATGCTTTTACAACACAAAATATACCGAAAATAAACTAAGAGATTGTCAGCATAGAGGTCGAAAACAAGATAGGATGTACAAAATTATGCATTACGGAAAGTACCACAAAAAGATAGAATATATATACTTTCCAGTTCTTCAATTAGTGAACTTAAGCAAAAGTTAGTGTTTGGACTTTTTAGAAACCATTTCATCAGCAGATAAGTTACCTCCATCTTCTTCTTTTGAAGCATCTGCAAGCTGACGATGAGTGAGCGTCGAGCTTTGATGAAGTCTTTTTTGTTTCTATAATGTAATGTAAAAAAAATAGTATAACATTTTGTTACAAAGTTAATTGAAATTTTCATATTTTGTATGATAAATATATTAATAACTGTAGATTGTAATACCTAGATTGTTGAGATGATAATCACTTTCAGAATCATGCGAAATCTTTTCTTGAGATTGTTCACTGTGTTTTGCATGTGATGAACTTGGACTAGATTCAATAAGAGGAAGACTGAAAGCACTGTCATATTTGTTAGAATTAACAATCTGCACTATGGAGTATCGCTGTGAACTATCATCACTTCTGAGCTTTGCTTACTTAATGTGCACAAAGAATAATTTTTTGGCCAATTCTTCATGAACATTTGCCAATGCCAGCTTGATTTTCTGCAGTCGAAGAGTTGAAAAAGAAATAGCATATGAATTATGAAAGCATTTAGAAGAATAGAATGAAATAACGTATACATAAGTAATTTTAACTTGTTCTGGATTAGTCATTGCATCAAGCGCATCAAATCCAAGTATTTCTTCAGCCTGATCACCAAACAGGCAAGCGTTAATAGATCCGCTGTCATCTGTCAGTTTGACTTCTAAACGGCATCTACAAATACGATATGCAATTTTTTTTGTAAATAATGATAATATAATTAAAAATTATCGTAAGAATAGGAATTATCATTGTGCAATTTTAATACCATGATTGAGCTGATTGACTTTCTCCACATGAATTGCAATTGTAGTCAGTTGCATATCCAGCAGCAGTAGAACTATAACATTTTTGGCATGCCATGTACCAAAACCTTTGCATTATATGTTCCAACGACAATTGGACCTTGACAAATGCAAACTGAAAACATGTGAATAAGAAATGTTTAAAGAATGCTATTAATCAGGGCGTTGTGGCAATAAGCATTAAGCAATAGGAATGGAAAAAGGATAACATAGTTACCTTTTGTGTAGGCAATAAATTTGCAATGAGGGTAACTCTTTCTTTTTCTTTCAACAAATTAGCAGCCTGATTCTTTAGATACAACTTTTTATTAACGAATTAGTTTATGACTTTTTCATTCACTGCAACCCTATAAAATGTATTGACAAATCGTTTAGTAAACCTGCAATAAATTAGATATTCTGGCACTGCTTTAATATTTCGATTTTATAACAACCAATCTTTTAGATCGTATGCATCCTTGTCTGGTGGATTCACGAGAACTGCAGTATCGAAGAACGTTGTCAATTCAACACCTACAATAATAATGATATTAAAAGCGTTTAGAGTTGATATATTTATGTGTAAGAGTTTTTGTAAATATAAAAAGTATGAATGTCAACAATTATAATAGCTAGCTCTAAGTCGGCGACAGATTATGACAGGGAAAGTTTTCAAGCTGTCAATAATCTGTTTTCCTTCATTATCCAGCATTTGATTTCAAATTGATAGAAAAACTGATTGCAATCTAAAATATTACAAAACAAGATTAGACATATAACAAGATTCGCAATAATTAATTTACATAATTATGGATAAAAATTAATGGCGAACAAACCCTTGATTGATCAGAACAAGCTTTTGTACTTTTGATTTTCCATTTGGTGTTGTTACCACTTTAACAGGTAGAACATCCACAACAACAGCCAGAATGTCTACAAAGAATTAAATACATTATAATATATACTTAGAAAAGTATAGAATGTTCCCAAAAAAATTTGAGGAATTACCTATTGGCTTGATCTTGTCGTCTAGAAACTTATTGAAATCATCAAATTTTGTATAGGCGCAATCCAACTTAAGCATATTCTGCTGTTCTATAATTTCTTGAATTACAGTTTTTGAACTTATTACCCATTAGACTTTGATACCCTCACGCAAATATTTTTCACCCAGTGGCCTAATGTGCACATTGCTGATACGGTATTTCTTAAATACCTGAAGTTTTGAACCCATTCGTTGAATATCAGGATAAAAAATAATTCCCTCCACTTTAACTCCCTGGCAAATTCGTAGAAAGTAGGAAATAAGAAACTTGACTATGTAAGCAACAATATGTATTTATTTAAATAGAATAATATGAAATTTAAGTTGGAATAAGCATAAATTTGACAAATTTAGGTTTTGACAAACCCTATCATCACAGAAGACAAACTTCTGAAACTTAATTGGGCTTCTAGTTGACTGTATTGATTGCAACTTTTCTTGAACAGTTATTATTGCATTCCAAGACTGCATTTTGCCAGTTAATTGATCAATTGGTATTGCAGCTGTCATCCTACATAATATGACTTGGTTAGAAAATATAGAGTATCAATTGAAGTCGAGCATATTACATAAAACATTAGGCAATCAATATGAAATGAATAGAGCATAAAATATATAAAGCAATGCAAAATCTTTTGTTGAAGTTGCAAGGTTAAGTAATCAGTTAGTAATTTAAAGTGCTTCTTGAAAGACTACATTTCTTGTAAGACAGTCATGCTTCTTTTCTCCAATAGTTGGTGGCAAGATAAGAACTTTGATTGCCTCTAAAGTCTTTGCTCTTGAAAGAGCAACATATAATTGACCATGAGAAAAAACTAGCTCTCGCAAGTATATACCAACATAATCAAGAGTTTGTCCTTGGGACTTATTTATTGTGATTGAAAAACACAATTTAACAGGAAATTGTATCCGTTTAAATGCAATACCATGTTTTGCATCATCAGTTATCTCCAGAGATATTTTTTGTAAGAAAACCTTTTTCCCAACATGTTGGCCGCTAGTTATTTCAGCACAAATTGTATGATTACCTAGCTCACGACAAATTAATCTTGTACCATTATATAAACCCTCAAAAGAATTCAAATTTCTCAATAACATCACAGGGCAATTAATTTTTAACAATAATTTATGAGGTGGAAGACTACTTGGATTCAATGAGTTAAGAAAATCCTCAAAATCACTTCGGTGTTTTTATTAAGAGTTTGATCAATGCTAGTATAAATATGGAGTTCACCAGGGAATTTATGAATAACAGTATTGTTCACATCATCCACAGCATTATTTTTTGGTGAAAGAATGCAGCGACCAATCATTTCATAAGGATTTAAAGCATACAAACGTAAATCAGTGTAAACACAATCCAACAACCTGATAAAAAATAAGTTATATCAGTAATTACAAATATCAAAACAATAAACTTTTTGTCTTAATGTAATTCTATTGTTTAAATTAATGCAACAAGGGAAAAATTCTAACCTGTGAAAAGATTGTTCTCCTTCTTAAGGCAAAACAATTTCAGAAGACAGCATAATATTTTTATTTTCATCCATACGCTCTCTACCTTCACCAATCTTGAGTAAGTACTCACAATAGTTAAAATTCAATAAAACCCGTATATTTTCCTTTAAAGTAAGCTTATGCAAAGATGACAAAAGAGGTGAGCTTATAATACTACTTTTAATCAACATGTCTCTTGTGCAACCAGATATAACTGGTAACGTTTGCCTAAAATCACCACCAAATACAACTACTTTTCCTCCAAATGGCTTATCAACATCCATAATATCTCTCAACAACAATTCAAAAGCTTCAAAAGCTTCTTTTCTTGACATAGAAGCTTCATCTCACAAAATTAACTTAGATTCTTTAAGTAGTTTGGCAGTAGTAAATTGTTTACTTACTTGGAAAACATTTGATGCACTAAAATCAAGATGAAGTTTAAACCTAGAATGGGTATTTCTACCACCAGGTAAAATAGAAGCAACAACACCTGATGTAGCAACTGTTATTGCTATAAATCCTTGTGATCGCAAAGTAGCAAGAATAGAGCGATATAAAAAAGTTTTTCCTGTACCTCCCGGACCATAAAAAAAATACGATTCAGCTTTATTTTCAAGAGTTGCTTTGATGATAAGATCATAAGCAACTTTTTTATTTGCATTAAGCTTAGAGGAAAGCAACAATTCTTCAGCAGAAACTATAATGTTTTTCTCAGTTTCAAACTCTTTTCTTAAAGGTTATTCTGAGTCTATTGTAATAGAGTAAGAAGCAAAAGAGTAATCATTCAAATTTTTACCCATTTGTAGCAAAGCTTTATTAATATCATTCAAAGTTTTATGTTCAAAATTACAATGGGTATTTTCAAAAGAATTATTGAACTTTATATAATCTGCACAAAGCTCTACTTTAAAGGTTTCCCAAATTTTATGCGAATTATTTGGTAAACAATAGACTAACAAAACAGCAAATAGAAATCTAAGAGCACATGGAATTTGAAAAATTGCACACTCTTTAAGCATGTCTTCAATGTAAGAATCACCATGCAAAAAGCCCACTTTCAGCGCAACTTCTCGAAAAGAAGACAATTGCTGACCATTCAGTCTAAGTAAATCAGTGTAAGAAGTAGGACCTCTTATTTGAGACAACAAAAGTCTAAGATAATAACGATTACCTTCAATTGGGCTTACAGTTGCTATCCTACCAATTTCTCAGACCATTTTTTTTATTGAATCCCATACAAAATACTGAGGGAACTCTTTATATAGACACTTTAAACTTATAGCTTTCTCATTTTATCTATTCATGCTGGAAAATTCAGTTAACATTGTTCTAGTAAAATGGCCTGATTGTATAAGAGCTGCAAGGTCGGATTTTTTTATGAAAACTTACCAATTAGCTATCTTGTAGATGCACTTGAAGCAAATAAATAGCTGGATTAATTTCATTTAATTTAAATGCAAAAATTCTCCACATTGCTTTAGGCGGTCCAACCTACCTCCCATCTTGAAAATCTTTTATTTCATCAACTTTTTCCAAATCTGAAGGATTTATAATATTAAAACTGACAACATCATGACCCTTGTACATATATTTATACATATATTTAATTAATTTAATTGTTGAACAAATTTCCAAGTTCACATGACAATCAAATAAAGACAATAAATATGGATTATATTGAATTACCCATCTATTATCCAAAATATGTTTTCTAACTCTAACTTTCCCATCATCATTCCTTTTACGATACTGTGGATAACCATTATCAACATGCAAAGTTTGGGAGACAAATTCTTTAGGATACCTATTTCTACATATACATTTTTTCATGCAAGCATGTTCTTTATTCAAATAGCCACAAGGGCCATGCATCATATGTTTAACAACAACAGAATATAGGTGGGGTTCAACATCTAAATCAGGCAATTCAGCAAAAATAATATGATCATAAGCATTAGGGTTCAGGTCGAAATTCTAGTTTCAAAATCAACAAAACATGAGCATGAGGCATCCCTCTTTTTTGAAATTCAATTGAGTAAACAAAAGCAGACATGTCTCTAAATTTTTTTTAATAAGTTTAATTTTCAGCATTTCAAATTTAGCTCTAAAAACCCGAGCTAATAAATATGGACGATCAAAAGCATTTTGTTTAGCACGTAAATTTTCTTATATTTATATCCAATTTGGATTGCAAGTCATAGTAAGAAAAATGTCTGGCTTACCATACCTTTGCACTAATGACATTGCATCTAAATATTTTTTACCCATGTCTCTTGGGCCACCTATGAACGATGAATGCAAAAAAACCCTACGGCCAATTCTTGAACCTTCACTATCACCAATAGACACACTATCTATAACACCTTGTAAAATTTCTGATCTAATCTCATTCTGATTTTTTTGATGAAAATCAAGCCGTGTAGTTTCTATTTTCACATACATATCAACGACAAACTGTTGCAGTAGACTACCACTGTGCAACAACATATATTCATCATTTTCTCTCATCTGAAATCTGTATCAATAATATTCCCTTGCTGAGACATTGTCTTTGGACTTTTTTGCTTCATCAGCAACTAAAAAAAAGCACACAATTATTTGTATTCATTAAATTTACACATAGGCAGAACTGAAATTTTAATTTTATGGAAAGCTTATAAGGACAACAATTTACTTTGATTTTCTAAATCTATACATTCGTTTGCACTTGATGCTAACAAAGGATTCTGTAAAAAAACATTCCTCAGTGAAATGATGATTGGTAGACCTATTTGTATAACCAATATTTTTTTTAATACCAAAATACCAACCAGGCTCACCCCTTGGAAATAGTAGAGGATACTGAAGGGTATCATAGCAAGCAGAATAATGCTAGATTCGATGACTCATAACTGAATGACTATAGACTTGAATATGAGCAGGTATAGATATTTTTTCACTTTCATTTTCTTTGAATATTGCTGCAACTTGGGAAACTGTTGAAAGATTATATACTCGTTGATCTAAACCTGGATAGGCATTTAAAACAATAGTTTTCTTTCAAGACAAGGAAGATGTCTGAGGCTGCGGAAAAATTTACAATATGGATTATCACGCAGAATATCCATTATTATTTTAAGAGTGCCTTCACATAATCTTTCAGATGAATTTTTTCTATTGATAAGTTCTTCTTCAGTATCATAAAAGAAGAATTGAACACCACTTGGATATTCATTAGTAGGAAAAAGACTACTGAGAAAGTGATAGATTTGACCTTGCACTCTAAATATATATATTCCAGATCAATTTTTTGTCAATTCTCGATCACATTTTGCTCCAAGAGAAGTAAAAGCATAGTTATTATTATAAGATCTAATATTATTTCGAAACTGCAAATAGTTCTCATCATCACCAGTAAAGAGACGTTGAAGTTTATCTGGTATTTTAGGAGTATTTAGTAATATATCCCCTCCATTACAGCAAAACATAGGTGGTTCTAAATGTAACATTTTTGCATGGCAGTGTTGATAGCTCAAAACAGGTGGAAGTACTAAAGTTTGTTTAGCAATATCTTTTATAGAAGATAATGATCCATCTGCAAAAATAAAGACTATTATATAAAGATTTGAATTTCGTAAGGATCATAATTTTTTTAAATGAGTATTTGTAATTACTATTTTTTGTCTTTAACAATCGTAATTTCCTACGACGTTCAAACATTGCATCCTTGTCATGTTGTGCCATATTTGCATATTGTTGACGTCGCTTAGTATTTCTATCCATCTAAATGTGTCATAAAGAAGTGAAAGTTGGATTTTGAAATAATTAAGGTAAAAAAACCATTGCATAATACATAATAGGACAAGACAGAGAAGAAGAAAATGAAAGAAACAAAGTGAAGCAAAGTTGCAATACTAAGCTTACATATTAAAAGATTATAAAATTGTACTTAAAAACACACTGAACAACTGATATTTCAGCTTTACAATAATCATCAACAATAATAATAACTAAACTGAAATGATATATGCAATGCATTAGGTAGAAATTTATAAATAATATATACATCTAAGAAACGTCAAATTTAATATGATGCTGTAGATACTAACGAAATTTTTAAGTAACAAGTAACTGTATATAGCAAAACACACCCATAAATTCTTTTGAAGGGCTTATTCCAGTGGCAGTAGCAGTAGTAAATTAGTTATAATTGCACATGAGATAATTGAGGGAAAACATTATTTCTTTATTTTTAAAAAGGCATTCTTTAGTATGAAAGAGTGTAAATTAAAAGATGAAATGACGATTTTTTATTTTTTGGAAAATCTAATAACTACAAAACAAATATTATGAAAAGAATGTGTACATGTAGACAACATAATAACAATTTTATTGGGAAAAATGTTAAAAAATTATTTTGGTTATTAAGAATTTTCTGAGAAGGACCTAACAAGTAACAAACAGATATTATGAAAACCATCTTTACATATACACAAAACAATAATTTGTTGTAAAAACGATAGTATAAAACATATTGACATAGTAATAATTTGTAAACAATAATATAATATGGTAAAGTTTTGAAGGAAAAAATTTTTCTACAAATAAATGGAATGCATTTTAGAATGCATGTTGTGAAGATATTATACAACAGGCCAAAGGAAAATTGCTGTGTTGTAGGGCAATTATATATAAAACTATATTATAGAATCCATCCCCAAGTAAAGAAATCCTAATATTGTCAGTGTATAATAATCACTCACAATAATAATAAGCACATTAAAAGCAAATGTGCCAATATGCAATTTTAAACCTGACAAAGTAACACACAATTCTAGCACATGAGATGACAGAATACCACAGGTTTTGTAAAGTAAGACCTTTTTTTAAGTAAAGAAAAGTTGTTTCAGGAGAATTAACCTGTGTAGACTTGTAAAAGAGTTTCTATGAGTGGAAACAGCAAATCAACGATAATTTCGGCACCACCTAACACAATAGATAGAAATATGTGTAAAAATTTTAAAAAATAGCATAATTTGTTATGAAAAAAAAATAAAATTGAATAAATAAAGCAAGATGCATGAATTGAATAAGAAGCAATTACAATGAAAGAAATTGTAATGCAAAAACATAATGACCTTTACACAATACAAGAAAAGTTTTGGTTTTAAGAAGTAGAAAAAAACAATATATATTTGGTAATAATTTTGATACTATTAAAAAAATAGAATTTATAGGAAAAAAATAGAGGTATATCAGTTTTATCTGTTACTCTGAATGCAAGTGGGGATTTATGAAGTTAAAATAGCAAGTATAAATACAATATAATCTTTAATGCACTTGATACAAGACACCAAAAATATGTACAAAAATTTGTAAAAAAATTATAACTTCATATGAAAAAATGTTTAAATAAATAGAAAACTACCAAGGCAATACTTCAAAAATACTCACTAACGAACAAACAAAATATTATGAAAAGGATTATGGAATGTAAAATATACAATAATAATTATATGTGTAAAAAGCAGTAAAACAGTATCAATGTGTTAAAAAATTCCTATACAATGACATATGACATTCACAAAAGTAAATTCATAGTAACAAATTGAATATGGTTTATAATATAATAATTAAATAAGAGAAGGCATTTTTGATAGAAATAAGTTAAATAAGCATATAAGGTTTGGAAAGAGGTAGAAAAATGGCACAAGATTTGCTAGTAAATCCAATTATATGTGAAGAAGAATAAGCTGTTTGTAAGAAGTAATAAAAACAATGTTCATTTCCTAGAAGTTGTCGTACAATCACATACAATGTTAAAAAAATAAAAAATACACAGGAATTATATAGTTGTTTTTTTATAAAAGAAAACAATATAACAGAGATGTTTGTTATCTTTTACTCTGAATTGACCCAATGATAGAGAAAAAGACCGGAAATACGCAAATGATTTTCAAGAAAAGTTGCGAGAAATGCTATAAAATTAAAGCCGGGCACAAAATGACACAACAAAAACAATAAGCTATTTATTAAAATTTGTCCAATTTGTAAGCTAATATATTCAAAATTTCAATACGGAATAGAAAATACATATCAACTCAAAGAAGATTACCCATGCTGTAAAAGTAAAAATATAAATATCTTTACATATTTTGTCCGTAAAACATAAAAATGCAGCAATTTATAGAAAGCAATAATCCAGGAAAAAAATTTATTTGAGGAGAAATAGTGAGTACTTGAAATAAATGTTGATGGTAATGTTTTTTGGTCTTGTGAACAACAACGAGACGTTACATGTAGAGCGACATAATTATGTAGAGTATGAAAGGCATATTTTTTTTAGAAGTTATTGAAGCTAGAAAGACGAAAGCCAAAACTTAAATTTAAAGACACATGATTATGCAGACGATAAAATAAAACCAAATAACATATGCAAGAATTTTATATATAAATTATTTGGAAAGGAAATAATTATTTTGAAAAAAGCAGCCATTCTTATTGTTGCAAAAGAAGCATTTTACAGAAGAAAACGTTGTAAAGCATAAAGAAGAATAGCAGGAGTAAAGGGAAACTAAGGATGATGTCGCTAAAGAAGTAAAAACTGTGAGAAATAAGTTTCCCACAAGAGTCTGAATAAATATATGGAAAGAAGCGTAAAGTTTCCCAAGTAAACAAATAGTCTAAAAGGCTGAAGGGGGAGGAAAAATTGCACGCAGATGAAGAGAAAATAGAAAAAGATGTACAGTTACGGGTGAAAGCCGATTATAACAGGAGAAGGCCTAAAAATTGAAGGATATCATGGAAGGCGAAAAATAGCAGAATTGAAAGAAAAGAAGGATTTTTTACATACAAAGTATAACTATAGAGAAGAGAGCAAGAACAATGAAGCAAAAGAGCAAACAATGTTGCTTATAAGGAAAGATTGTTAAAAAAAGGTAATAATGAGCAAGAGTCAGCTATGATGTAGTGAAAGAAGAGGGGAGAAAAAGAGGAGAAAGCTCTCATCTCCATGGTCGATTTGACATGCATTGCTGCGTGTCGACGAATAAACGTGGAAATCCTGAAGGAGAACTGCAAGGATTGGCAAGAAACAAGTAAAAATGGAGCAATGTTATGTATAAGTTAACAATAATTATGAGAACAAGAAAATAAATAAAATTACCATGAAAGACATCGACGGCGGAAGAAAAACTGATAAGCGAAGAAGATGAAACCAACAACAACAATACAAATTAAAAGGATGGAAGCGTAATTAGAGGTATGATAAAGAAGATAAGAACTATTATTCTATGCGGCTGAGAAATAAAGATGAAAATATTGAGAAGGTGATTGAAAGGCATTAAAAGCGGCAGAACTGGAGTGGAGAAAGAAATGAGTAAAAAAATCTGAAGGAGAGATATGAAGAGCAGAGGAAGGCAAGAAATTTAAGAGAGAAAGGTTGTGAAAGTCAAAGAAAGAGCCAGAGATATATTCAGACACAAGTCTTGTTGCAGTATGCAATTAAAGCGATGTGACAGGTATTAATTTTGGCCAGTAGAAAGTGGAGGTGTTGAAATGAGAATTTCAAAGAAGGGCATTTAAATGGCAATAATGCTTAAATTGGAACAGGTAGAAGGTCAGGATACAAAGGAGAGGATTGTAAAAAAAAATTGTGTAGGGAAGCCTGGGGAAAGGGGAAGCATTAAGGGAGTGGGAAAAACAGTAACACAATGCGCATTACGCGGTAAGGGGGCTGTTGAAGAATTTGAGCTGTCGAAAAGGGCATGAAGTTTGTGGAAAATATTAGTTCCAGAACCGTTGAAGGAGGAAAAATGAAAAGGGCCAAAAGGGAATAATGCAATTGAACAATAGATAAAAGGGGAAGATGATGAAAACAAGCGAAGGTCACACGTGGGAGGCCAAGCGTGAGAACGGCCACAAGGTTGTTATTAGTATAACTTAATGATTATCATATTAAACAGTGGTCGAACCAGAACAAAGTTTTAGCGAGGGCTAGTCATAAACTATTTTTTTGTATGATTAAATAAATGTATTCAACAGCTAAAATTCTATATTCACCATTACAAAAACGATAAAAATATATAATATACATAACTATACTATTGGTTGATACTTGATAAACTATTAGTTTTCATCATGCTCGTGCGACGAAGATGAGGTAACTGTATTCTACATGTCTGCACTTGTTAAAAACGTTGCAAGATTTAATCATTTTCAATTGTTGAAAAAATATTCTTCTCGATGTATACAACTAGACTGTCATTCATCCATTCGTCTCCCTATTCTATTACGTAAATCATTCTTGACAATTATCATTGTAGAAAATACCCTTTCAACAGAAGCAGTCGCAAAGGGTAAAACTAATGCCAACTTCACCAGACGATAAACCAATGGAAAAACTATATTTTTGCTAGTTTCAATTATTTTCTGAGCAAGACTTCCCAAATCTCCAATTGCAGAAAATTGAGGATCATGCCACACATTAAAAATGTAATTATCAAGTTGCTGCCCAAGAAATAAGCAATCAGTGGTTGAGAAGTCTTTAGAATATAAAGCAACAAGGTGGATGAGTTTAAGAGCATTGAATTGAGAGAAAGAATTTCTTGGATCAAGACATGCTATGCAACTAAGCAACTTTATGCTAACTTCTGAAAAACGACTATTCATCTCTTCTATAATTAAGTCAACAACCTAACATTGCAACCATAATAAAATTAAGAATCATGCAAAATATTTCTGACAAACAAAAAACAAACAAGATTTTTATAAATAATACCTAACAAAAAAATCTCTCCATGATAATGATGAAAATTAGTGATGAGTTGGCCTCTACTCCTGCCATGATGATGGGTTATCATATTGTCTTCCATATTAAGCACTGGAATCATGTCCAACTCACAAAATGTATTTACTTGATCTAAAATTTTCTTTCATCCATCTTCCCTAAAGTTTTGTAGCTATTTCACACTACCAATCAAGTTTATGGCTTGGACAATATTTTGATCCCTTTGTTGTAAGGCAATTGACAACTTATTTTTAATTCCTAATAAATATTTCATCAAGTGCAACACAAAAACAAACTCATAATTCTCCATTCTAGCAATCAAACCCATGACAATACCTCAATTGTCAAAAGAAGTTGCGTCATCTTGTATATTTCTCAACACTTGTATCATTGAAGGCCACATTGAGCATAAACGAAGTAATGTTAAGTAGTGTGATCCCCAACGAATATCTCTGGGTCTTGCCAAACTAGTTTTTGATTTTTTTTCCTTTTCCACTAGTGATATCTCCCATCTCTAATTCAATAACTATCGTATCATGTTCAATCTGTCTAAGTTGATCTCTTCTTTTACAAGATGCTCCAATGGTATTCACAATCATGGTGACATAGCTAAAAAATTCACTCACAAAGAAGTTGCCCTTAGCAATGGCAACAAGAACTAATTGGAGTTGGTGACAGAAACAATGAACATACTTTGCATAAGGATTTTCTTGCAATACAAGTGATTTCAACCCATTAAACTCACCATGCATATTTCAAGCCCTATCATATCCTTGGCCTCTTAATTTGGATAATGATAAATAATGTTGCGCAAATAAAATATCAATAGCATCTTTCAAAGAATGAGTATTAGTGTCAGGTACATGCAAAACTGCAAGAAACCGCTCAATCACACATCCTTCTTTGTTTATATATCTCAAAATAACTCTCATTTGCTCCTTCACTGAAATGTCTCGAGACTCATGAATCAACATAGAAAAAACGTTGTCTCCAATATCCTTGATTATGGCAAGTGTGATTTTTGAGGCGCAAGCATGCGTTAATTCTTTTTGAATTTTTGGCGAAGTCATTTGATTATTTTAGGAGCATTTTGATTGACAACCTTGAAAACCTCTTCATTTCGTTGACTATACCAGTCAAGCAATTCAAGAAAATTACCTCTATTTAAAGAACTAGTTGGCTCATCATGTCCACAAAAAGGCAATCATTGATTCAAAACAAAACGTGTCACATCCAACATCGCCGTTAAATGGGTGCGATAAGCAACCTCTATCTCGCGCCTATTTGCTCGTAACATATTTAACACACCATGCTTTTGATCTTGAAAAGATTCAAACAGCATTCTAGCATCATTGTGACAACTATTCACAGCCTCAATATGAAAATTGAATCACCCCATAAGCATTTTTCCAATTATTGAATCCCATTTTTGTAAAGGCATCCTCTCCATATCAGCCTCCTTTATTTTGTGGTTTGAAAAGATACCACCAAAAAAAAGCTACATCTTTTGATACGCTATACTCTAGCCATATAAAGTGTTTATACCAAACATCTTGAAAACTTTTTTTCTTTACCAAATTTTGTTTTTGGACACATATGACCATCTCAGCGGGTTGGGGATGCCAGCCCCTCGTTTTATTAAAAGAATCATGAGTTGTAAAAAGCCTGTTACATAATCTATAAAATCTTCCCTATCTATTTAAATATTATTTAACAGGACAATTAGATAAATCATACACACTTCCACAAATGAAAACTTGGAACATTAAGGCGATCCATATTAATGCAGCCGCGCACCTTCCTTGTTAGTTCGAGAAAAGAATTATATTGAGTGTATCTTTGCATATCACATCCCACATTAGCCAATCTATCCGCTGGTTGATTTGATTCACGATAGATATGTGTAATATTCACCATACAAGGAAAGCCGCGAATCTGTTCCACCATCTTTAAGAGTTTCCAAGGGGTGGCACACTCCCCTCTCACAATGCGGACTACCATAATAGAGTCTGTTTCCACCACCACCCGCAATCGGCCAATATCTATGCAAAGCTCTAAACCTCCTAACAGAGCTAACATCTCCGCCTCCAAGCTTGTTACAAATTGAAATCCCATAGCCCTTGCACTAAGTACTTTACCATTCGAGTCTCTAACCACTGCACCACCCTCGCCAACTCCGGGGTTACCCCTAGAACAACCGTCGGTATTCAGCTTGTACTTCCCACTTTTCGGCCAATTCCACACCACCCGCAAACAGTGAAATGAAGATGAGTGAGATTGAGCAAAATCAACAATAGCACACCATTCCATAGGAAGATTCAATTTAGGGTAGTAAATAATCCAAATAACTCGGACATCCATAATCACACGCAGACGAAGCTGCTCGACGGAAGCAAAATTCCCATCAGACATAACAGCTGCCCGCCATCGCCAAATATGCCATAAGATTAAAGAGGGAATTATTTTAAATATCAACTTACTATATGTATTGCCTCCCATCGACCACCATGTAGCACACCTCATTTTCCAACTACAAACGCTATAAATAATTCCACATGAGGAACCAAAAAAATTCCATAAATTATGCGCAATGCGCCCATGACCAAAACAATGTTCAATAGACTCCTCCTGCGGCTGCTGACAACAAAGACATGGAAAAGGGCCATAAAACCCCACTCTAGTTAACCATTATGAGCACGGAATCCGGCCATAATGTAACCTCAATAAAAAGAAAGAGACCTTTTGTGGGATCCCTTTCCTCCAGATATTTCGAAAGAATCGCACTTGATAGAATTTAACCCTCATAAGCTCATACACCGATTTAACTGAAAATCGCCCATCTTGTGTGCCTATCTATATCGCACATGGTGCTTTTGACGATAAAGTCACCTTCAACACATCATTTTTCACTGCATCTAGAAGTATATCCTCATATGCCCCTAGAGACCACTGGCCGTCCTTAAACAGCGACTGTAGAGAAACCCCATTCTCAGTTGTAAACTCCGATAAAGATCCCACTAATCTCCAATTATCATGGAAAAAATCAAGTGAGCCATCTCCTGGTAGCCAGCCAATTAATGGCTCAATAATTTCCCGTACCTTCAAAAATCGTCTCCACATATACGAAGATGACCAACTAGGCTGTACAACTGACGAATGCATACGGAGGCAATATTTAGCCTTCAAAAATTGAGCCCAAAGAGAGTCCCCCTTCCGAAATGCCCACCAAAGTTTTCCCAGGAATGCATTTGCCCCATCAATAATATCCCTAATACCAACTCCCCCTTCATTCACCGGTCGACAAAGTTTGGACCAACCAATCCAATGTTGTCGCCGTTCACCCGTCCCCGCTCAGAGAAACTTGGCTAACATCATTGATAATTGTTGTAAAATCCCCTTCGGAGGTTACACAACTGCTAAGATATGCGATAGGATGAACGAAAGGACATGTTTAATCAAGATGATCCCTGCACCAAAAGATAAATATTTATTCTTCCAACTCAGTATCCGTCACTGAACTTTGGATAAAATAGATTGAAAATACTCTCCTTTAATGCGGCCAATAAATATTGGACATCCCATGTAACGCCCCGCCATAATATACATTAAAACAACATTAAGGTAATATACATATTTCTATTTCATCCCAAAATTCATACGTTCAAGATTGCCAAAATGGCCCATTCCTATAGCTACAAACACAACCAAGGTAATTAAATACCTTAATAATCTATCGCTTCCTTTAAGTACGTAAACCAGAATCCTGTCCACCACCTAATCCATCTTGAATCACTAAAAAAATATATAATTTATAAAAGGGTGAGCTCAAATAGCTCAGTGAGGGAGTAATGGATAATTTTCAGAAAATTAACTTTAAGAAAGCACAATTTCTGTTAAACATTTTTTTCTCCAATTCAATAACCATATGACAATCATTTTTCCAATGCAAATAACCATATGACAAAGTCTCAAATATCGAATAAACAATTGTGCAATGCACATATCCATATATCACATAACTTTGTCATTAACTCCATATAAAACATTAGGCATATAATCGGTACCTGTCACGATCTGCCTTGCCGACCTTTACCAACCTTATATCCCCTAACAATTCATTGTTGCGTGCACGACTTGAGAAGCTACCTTATCCTTCCTAGTGGTCAGTGTCCACAACGGCCCCGCAGGCCTAACGTGGCATCCGGATTTGCCACTCCGACTCCCGTCAACGGGATTAAAAACTCCTTAATCACGTGACGGGGCTCACCGATGTGGTCTTGGCGTAATCGTCGGCCCAATGCCGTCTCGATCACTCTCCAAGCCAACACCTACTTAGGGCCATGCAATCAAATACAATACAAATATGACACGTTCACAAAATCCGAAAAATCATATGACAATCACTTTTCACCAAGTACATCCCAATTATTCACCAATCGCTGGTAGTGTTGGACTCTAGAGGTGGCTCCCGCCTTTAAAATGGCGTAGCATTTAGCTCCGCACAGCATTTAGTTCCAACGTACCTAGTTTATCAATACATAATTTATGGACGTGAAGTCCCACAAATACATCGACATATCAATTACAACATATGTCAATGGCAAATGACGAGAAAAACTCATTTATCAAAAAGTGCACTCTTTAATGCAGGACAAGAGCGTGTCCACAATTCAAACAATGCCCTTCAATTATCAATTGACACAAAAACAAAACTATCTCAATATGAAAGGCTTTCAATAGATGAAATCCCGTAACAAATTCAGTTTGGCCATAGTGATTTCAAAAGGTCATAACTTTGTAACCAAAACTCTAATTAATATGAAATCAAAAGCATATGAAACTAGATTTATAATATTAAAACTTTTATGTTTTAGCAATCTCCAAATTCACTCCACAAACAACTGTAAAAATTGTTCAAAGTTGTTGTATTGGCTGAAATCCCGTAACAAATTCAGTTCTGCCATATAGAATTCAAATAATCATAACTTTGTAACCAAAACTCCAATTAATATGAAATCAAAAGCATATGAAACTAGATTTATAATATTAAAACTTTTATGTTTTAGCAATCTCCAAATTCACTCCACAAACAACTGTAAAAATTGTTCAAAGTTGTTGTATTGGCTGAAATCCCATAACAAATTCAGTCTTGACAAGGTTGCTTCAATTGGCCATAACTTTGCAACCAAAAATCCAAACAGAGTGAAATCAAAACCATATTAAACTAGACTCAATATACAAAATCTGTTCTTTTATACAATGTCCAGAATTCTTCCTAGAAAGTAGAAAACAAAACAAACCAAAATCGTTGAAGGCGTTAAGTTTCTGACACGAATTCTGTTTCTGGCAGCAATGCTCAAATAATCATAACTTGGCAACCAAATATCCAAATAGGATGAAATCAAAACCATATTAAACTAGGTTCATAGTACTAAAACTGTTATGTTTTAATTATTTTCAAATTATGCATACAACTGGGTCGAAAATCAGTTTGAAATCAACAAGTATGCAGCTCTACTATGAATAAACCTTGAACTAAAACCATAGCGGAAGATAAGCAAACTCAAAAACAAGATGTCTGACGATTATAATGATGAAGCTGACAATCCTCACTTATTGGCATAGTTACACAAGCCCCTTCTAATATAAAAAGGATAACCTTCCATCTTCTTTAAACTATTTCTATAATTAAATCCTTACACTGCCAAATTCAAGTCAATATTGCTAACATGCACACAAGTTCCCAAAATGATAAAAATCTAGTGGACAACCAACAAGTCACCATGGAAAATAATTCCTCTTGGCTGGACGTGCTGCTCTACAATATAATTAGTCAAAGAAACCATTGCAATTGCAACAGATTTGATCCAATCTGTAGCATTTGCACGGTATTTGTTTCCCAAAATTCACTATAAACACCATCTATATCAGGATGGTTCAACACATCAAAATAAAAATAAAAACGTTTCATTTTCATTGCTTTTCTTTCTGTTTCCATACGTTATCTAAAAATTGTTCATATCACTGTAATTGGAAAGTTCGCTTCATTTCCAGAATATTAAGTAAGAAACCCATAATATGGCACACGAGTCCACAAGAACAAGATGTCTTACAGAAAAAAATACTTGAACAATTAAACTAGCATTGAAGTCTCCCATACTAACATTAGCTAACACACTTTTGCTGTCAGTCATCTCCAGGAACAACTGCATATAGCTGAATTACTATGTCCATGCAATACAGGAGACAGAAACTAAGACAAATCTTACATAGAGAACCGAACTTGCCAGAACACTCAAATGCAATAGAAGTTATGGATATAAAAAAAATTCCAAATATACAGCAATCACACTTCACAAATCTCAAGCTTAACAATTATCACAACACCATGTTTACATACAACAAACAAGTCTCAATAAAAAGTACGGCACAAAATCCTTTTTTTTTCCAAAAATTTTAAACCAATTAAGTTACAAAACCAAAAACTCACCGATTAAAAGCTTCCAAACTCCATGAATTGACTAACTTCCTGTTGACTTTACGTTTCTTTTTCTCCCCCTTTCTTCTTCTTCTTCTTCTTCTCTGCTTGTTTCTTCCTATACCGCCACTAGTTGCATCCCTTTCGTTTTCTTTTTCACGATTTTTCTCTGCCTAATTTTTTTTTTCTGCCCTAATATACAAAGCAGAGCATGCGGCTATATGTGTTCAACAAGCCTGGCGGTGGTTGTTATTTTATTTTTATTTTTAAGTTTGTCTAAATTGCCATATTGTCCTTGAAATTTAAAAGGGTTCAACTAAAGTCCACAACTTTTTTATTAATCTATACAATTAAGTCACTAAAAACTTTTATAATTTACTATTAAATTACAAGATTTTCTCGTGTTGGCTTGTAAGCCCACACTTAACATTTAACACTTGTTTTTCGTTTGATAATTTTAAATTCAAATTCTTATTTTGTTGGTAAAACTAGTTAAATATATATATTATATTTGTTTCTAAAACTAAATTTCATATGATGGAAAACATAACATTTTAAACTATTAAATACAATATTTATTCATATGAAAATTCCGGGGTTTCACACCCTTCCCCCCTTAAAGAAATTTCGTCCTCGAAATTCTTACCGTTTGTTGAAAACCGTTTAGGGTATCCTTCTATCATCTTTTCCTCAATTTTCCATGTAACTTTCTTAACATAATGATTCTTCTGAATGACCTTAACTAGTGGGATTTTCCCCAGATCGCATATGCTTAAATTTTCGTATCATGTATATCATTCCTACATTTATTTCCGCAATACATGGTATTTTTAATGAAATTATTTCCTTAAATAATCACTTCATATTAATTGTAAGCATCAGTTAAGTGCCTTAGTCACCAATAATATATTTTCATTCAACATCAACTTTTTAACTTAAAAAAAAATATAGATACCTCGAGCTAGATTTGATCATACCTCTAAACCACTATATCCTTTCTCCGAATCCTATATTCATCCTTTACATATACTTTAATCTGCAAAAGTCGTCTCTTTCATTGATATCCTTTTAGCTCTCATTCATTCTTCAAAAATCTCCCAAACATGTAAATCTATTACACTATTAAATTTTTGCACATTGACCAGTTCACATAACATTCAATATCTCATGGTGGGAATTTCTCATAAGGATCTAGAGCTTCACACAAGTGTAATACTATCAACGACTTCTTACCATTTAGGTCATAATATTAGCAAGGAATTATTAAAAATGTATGTCAATACTCTATTCTTCGATTTAAAATAATTAATCATCCATCCATCGTAAGCTATATCACACTTATATTCCCATTAGGAAAATTCTAATCCAGTTCTTAATATTTAATCTTATGTATCCCGTACACACACTAATTTCAAATAAGTCTTCTTATGCATAATAATTATACACCGATAATTCCTCATTGAAAACTTCCATTTCATTCTTTGTTTTTCAAATCTATTCACCTAATATTCCCCTTGACTCCCAAATAAATTTTCCTATGCAAAATAAGTAACACCAATTGTTTCTCAACAATAATCTCCCATTGTGGCATTTCAATTGATATAGAATCCATCACAATCCAAAACAATCATTCACTAATGATTCTTAATACTAGCCTCGACTTAGTTTCTTTACCGTAAAATAATCATAAAAATCCTTAATCTCTTTTCTAGTAAATCACCAAAGGTGAATTCTTGCCAACTTATATTGTTTAGGTAGTCTCTAAATGTAATCTTAATTCATGGTGCGATATCCATTCTATTTTTTTTTCTAGAGCCCACTACGCGCTTATTGAGCTAATCCAAAACTTTAAAGTATACATGAGACAAAAGATTTCAAAAGAAAAGAGAGTCATTTCTTACTCAATTTTTTTTTTGTCTTTTTTTTTTCCTGAAAAACTTCCATACGGTCATTAAGTGTTCAAGTATGACTCGTAAATTTTCTTGCATCATTATATTTTTTTTTCTCTTTTTCTCTTATTATCATTATGCATTTGTCTATCTAGTGGGGACAACCTACACCACTGAAATGTATTTGAATTTTTTTTTCTCGACTCAATTCATTTATATAAGGTCAAGTCATACTTCATACACTCAAAGATTTATGTGTACCATATTTTATTTATTATCCCATTAACCAGTTATCACAATTTCTGTTTATCAACTATCCAAATTTGTAAAATCAATTCCTTAATGTTACACCAAGGACATCACAATTCTAAGAATCCGGTTTAAGCCTAACGCCATTCATCAATTCTAAGAAATTGATAATTCTCATGTGTTACAATTAACAGACAATACTATTAATATCTTGCTTCGGATTTCTCCGTTATCATTGAACCTTTATTCAGTATTCTTATATGTTCATTGGTATCACCAAAATGAAGCACAATCTCTATTACCCCGAATGTGAAATTTTATCACCTTCCTTCAATTCTCCCAACAATTCTTTAGTTTTACATCACACCTAACTCTTTGTAATACTTCAAAGTTGAAAATGTACTTTATGTCTTTCACTATTCACGGAGTCCTCTGAAATTTTCTTAGGATCATAGCTTAAGAATGGATTTAAAAGAATCCCAAATATAAAATTGAACAATCACAAACGAAAATAATCCAACCAAATCAGAATTCAAACTTCAATTTTAACATTCTTTCTTAAGGAATTCATTCCAAACCGTAGAACCAATAATGTCCACAATGTTTTCTTTAATGCTTATCAAATACGTCTCATCTGAATTCAAACCAAACAAATTACCATTTCAAAGCTCAAGAATCTTATCCTGGCTTACGAGAAAAAATTCTCTGATACCACTTGTAACGCCCCGCCATAATATACATTAAAACAACATTAAGGTAATATACATATTTCTATTTCATTCCAAAATTCATACGTTCAAGATTGCCAAAATGGCCCATTCCTATAGCTACAAACACAACCAAGGTAATTAAATACCTTAATAATCTATCTCTTCCTTTAAGTACGTAAACCAGAATCCTGTCCACCACCTAATCCATCTTGAATCACTGAAAAAAAATATAATTTATAAAAGGGTGACCTCAAATAGCTCAGTGAGGGAGTAATGGATAATTTTCAGAAAATTAACTTTAAGAAAGCACAATTTCTGTTAAACATTTTTTTCTCCAATTCAATAACCATATGACAATCATTTTTCCAATGCAAATAACCATATGACAAAGTCTCAAATATCGAATAAAAGATTGTGCAATGCACATATCCATATATCACATAACTTTGTCATTAACTCCATATAAAACATTAGGCATATAATCGGTACCTGTCACGATCGGCCTTGCCGACCTTTACCAACCTTATATCCCCTAACAATTCATTGTTGCGTGCACGACTTGAGAAGCTACCTTATCCTTCCTAGTGGTCAGTGTCCACAACGGCCCCGCAGGCCTAACGTGGCATCCGGATTTGCCACTCCGACTCCCGTCAACGGGATTAAAAACTCCTTAATCACGTGACGGGGCTCACCGATGTGGTCTTGGCGTAATCGTCAGCCCAATGCCGTCTCGATCACCCTCCAAGCCAACACCTACTTAGGGCCATGCAATCAAATACAATACAAATATGACACGTTCACAAAATCCGAAAAATCATATGACAATCACTTTTCACCAAGTACATCCCAATTATTCACCAATCGCTGGTAGTGTTGGACTCTAGAGGTGGCTCCCGCCTTTAAAATGGCGTAGCATTTAGCTCCGCACAGCATTTAGTTCCAACGTACCTAGTTTATCAATACATAATTTATGGACGTGAAGTCCCACAAATACATCGACATATCAATTACAACATATGTCAATGGCAAATGACGAGAAAAACTCATTTATCAAAAAATGCACTCTTTAATGCAGGACAAGAGCGTGTCCACAATTCAAACAATGCCCTTCAATTATCAATTGACACAAAAACAAAACTATCTCAATATGAAAGGCTTTCAATAGATGAAATCCCGTAACAAATTCAGTTTGGCCATAGTGATTTCAAAAGGTCATAACTTTGTAACCAAAACTCTAATTAATATGAAATCAAAAGCATATGAAACTAGATTTATAATATTAAAACTTTTATGTTTTAGCAATCTCCAAATTCACTCCACAAACAACTGTAAAAATTGTTCAAAGTTGTTGTATTGGCTGAAATCCCGTAACAAATTCAGTTCTGCCATATAGAATTCAAATAATCATAACTTTGTAACCAAAACTCCAATTAATATGAAATCAAAAGCATATGAAACTAGATTTATAATATTAAAACTTTTATGTTTTAGCAATCTCCAAATTCACTCCACAAACAACTGTAAAAATTGTTCAAAGTTGTTGTATTGGCTGAAATCCCATAACAAATTCAGTCTTGACAAGGTTGCTTCAATTGGCCATAACTTTGCAACCAAAAATCCAAACAGAGTGAAATCAAAACCATATTAAACTAGACTCAATATACAAAATCTGTTCTTTTATACAATGTTCAGAATTCTTCCTAGAAAGTAGAAAACAAAACAAACCAAAATCGTTGAAGGCGTTAAGTTTCTGACACGAATTCTGTTTCTGGCAGCAATGCTCAAATAATCATAACTTGGCAACCAAATATCCAAATAGGATGAAATCAAAACCATATTAAACTAGGTTCATAGTACTAAAACTGTTATGTTTTAATTATTTTCAAATTATGCATACAACTGGGTCGAAAATCAGTTTGAAATCAACAAGTATGCAGCTCTACTATGAATAAACCTTGAACTAAAACCATAGCGGAAGATAAGCAAACTCAAAAACAAGATGTCTGACGATTATAATGATGAAGCTGACAATCCTCACTTATTGGCATAGTTACACAAGCCCCTTCTAATATAACAAGGATAACCTTCCATCTTCTTTAAACTATTTCTATAATTAAATCCTTACACTGCCAAATTCAAGTCAATATTGCTAACATGCACACAAGTTCCCAAAATGATAAAAATCTAGTGGACAACCAACAAGTCACCATGGAAAATAATTCCTCTTGGCTGGACGTGCTGCTCTACAATATAATTAGTCAAAGAAACCATTGCAATTGCAACAGATTTGATCCAATCTGTAGCATTTGCACGGTATTTGTTTCCCAAAATTCACTATAAACACCATCTATATCAGGATGGTTCAACACATCAAAATAAAAATAAAAACGTTTCATTTTCATTGCTTTTCTTTCTGTTTCCATACGTTATCTAAAAATTGTTCATATCACTGTAATTGGAAAGTTCGCTTCATTTCCAGAATATTAAGTAAGAAACCCATAATATGGCACACGAGTCCACAAGAACAAGATGTCTTACAGAAAAAAATACTTGAACAATTAAACTAGCATTGAAGTCTCCCATACTAACATTAGCTAACACACTTTTGCTGTCAGTCATCTCCAGGAACAACTGCATATAGCTGAATTACTATGTCCATGCAATACAGGAGACAGAAACTAAGACAAATCTTACATAGAGAACCGAACTTGCCAGAACACTCAAATGCAATAGAAGTTATGGATATAAAAAAAATTCCAAATATACAGCAATCACACTTCACAAATCTCAAGCTTAACAATTATCACAACACCATGTTTACATACAACAAACAAGTCTTAATAAAAAGTACGGCACAAAATCCTTTTTTTTTTTCCAAAAATTTTAAACCAATTAAGTTACAAAACCAAAAACTCACCGATTAAAAGCTTCCAAACTCCATGAATTGACTAACTTCCTGTTGCCTTTACGTTTCTCTTTCTTTTTCTCCCCCTTTCTTCTTCTTCTTCTTCTTCTCTGCTTGTTTCTTCCTATACCGCCACTAGTTGCATCCCTTTTGTTTTCTTTTTCACGATTTTTCTCTGCCTAATTTTTTTTTCTGCCCTAATATACAAAGCAGAGCATGCGGCTATATGTGTTCAACAAGCCTGGCGGTGGTTGTTATTTTATTTTTATTTTTAAGTTTATCTAAATTGCCGTATTGTCCTTGAAATTTAAAAGGGTTCAACTAAAGTCCACAACTTTTTTATTAATCTATACAATTAAGTCACTAAAAACTTTTATAATTTACTATTAAATTACAAGATTTTCTCGTGTTGGCTTGTAAGCCCACACTTAACATTTAACACTTTTTTTTCGTTTAATAATTTTAAATCCAAATTCTTATTTTGTTGGTAAAACTAGTTAAATATATATATTATATTTGTTTCTAAAACTAAATTTCATATGATGGAAAACATAACATTTTAAACTATTAAATACAATATTTATTTATATGAAAATTCCGGGGTTTCACATCCCAAATAGGTAAAAGGAAAATCTCTATGGGAGAAACCAGTCAATCTCTCCACTCTTCTGCGTACCATCGAAGAAGTTTTCCCCACGAAGAAACAACTCTTATTAACACCAACCATCTTGCCAGAAACCCTCTCATATTGTCTGATCATCTCCATGACACACTTAATCGAATCCCTATCACCATCTAAAGAAATAAGGATATTATCCGCATAAGCTAAGTGCGTAACTGCAACAGTATTCCGAGTTATGCGAAACGGAGTGAAGTTCCGCCTCATTAATAAGGAATTCAATAGAATCGAAAAGTATTCCGCCACCATGATAAACAGCCCTGGGGAGAGAGGATCACCTTGTCGAAGCCCTCTAGTAGATTGGAAAAAACCATGTGGCTGTCCATTAATCATTACCGAGAACCAGCAATTGGAGACACATCTCCAAATCATATCTACCCATCGTTCGCCAAAACCAAATCTGCGAAGCTCCTGACACAAGAAAACCCAGGATACTCTGTCATACGCCTTCATCATATCCAGTTTAAAAACCACGTTACCATGTCTCGCCTTAGTATTAATTGACCCGATTAATTCTTGTGCAAGCAATATATTATCCACAATAACTCGACCAAAGACAAACGCACTCTGGTTCTTAGAAATCAATCTTGGAAGGAACTTCCTTAATGGGTTTGCCAACACTTTTGTGATGATTTTATTAATCACAGTACATAAACTAATTGGCCGAAATTCCCCAAAAGTTTGTGGATTATCACACTTTGGAATCAAAATCAAAGTTGTGGCCGTGATAGATTTGGGCAACGTACCTCCACAGAAAAATTCCTAAACGGCCTGAAGTAGATCCACCTTAATAATATCCCACGCACTCTTGAAAAATCCACTAGAAAACCCATCTTGGCCCGGTGCACTATCATCATCTATTCCCCAAAGTGCAGCCCGTATCTCCTCTATAGTTGGAACTGTCTCAAGAGATACTCTGTCCGTTTCCTCCAACACCCTCGGCAAAATATTCACCTTGTGACCCACTGCCTAGTTGGAGAGTGAATTGGGTCGTTCAATCTGTCAACAATCCTAAACATAAAGCGAACCCTCAAGGAATTTTTTTCTTTTCATTTAAACAACACCAATGATCATAACAAGTACAATGTAATACCACATCTACAAAATTACATTACAACGTAATCTGTACCCCAAAGTTCAATACCAAATGTCTCAACTTAATCTCGAATGCAGGGTTCAATGCCAAATGTCTCACACTCTGAAAGTAGTTCCATTCGTCCATCCTTCTTAGCCTCTTCTGTTGATTTACTGAAAACATTTAAGGAAAATGGGGTGAGCCTTTATCGCTCAGTGGGTGGGGAATTGGGTATAGTTTTTTTTTTCAAAACGTTGAATAATTTAAAATTATAACTTAAAAGTATCGGGTGTCAAATAGTTTATACACACCAAGAGGAAACCACAATAAAATCATAGAGATACAACAATAAGTAATCATTAACATCACAATGTCCCATAGGAACGCACATAACAGTTTAGATTTGTTACCTGCCAGTACCAGCCTTATATCATCTTACGATCAGTGGCTGATCAGGCCACTGTTGAAGCTACCTTATCCTCCACAGTCAAAATTTGCCCCGCAGGCACAATAGTATATATCCTGATAAACAGTACCCTTTCTCATGAAACTAAAACCTCCTTAGTTCCACTTGACAAGGGTTAAACGTCGCGGTGAACTTATGATGGACTCGTCGGCCCTTGCCTTCCCGACCATCAATAAGCCACCATTACTGGGCCCAATCAATCAAACAGTCACAGTACAGGCAAATACATGCCATACACAAATATTTCACACCATGTCGTGTATCACAATCAATAGTGGCATGTGTGGATTCTAGAGGTGGCTCTCGCATTCATATAAGCGAATCACTTAGTTCCACACAGCACGAAACTAACGTTTCAGATATATCACACATAATTGATACAATAGAAACAAATTGGTGCAATATCAGAAAGTTAGAAACATCATAGTGATAACCATTTCAAACAAACTCGAAAATTGCTCGTAAGTTTCCAATAAGACTCATTCTCCAATAAAGCTAAATTTCAAATAATAAAATGTTCATGTCTCTTTGAATACAAAGTTCCACATAGAACATGTTCAAAAGTTTCAAAGTTCCACATAGAACATGTTCAAAAGTTGGTTTAAAGGAATAGTCTGAAATTCTTGTATCAAAATTCAAAAATATCGTGTTCAGTTCAAATCAATGTAACTTGGCAATGACGTATCAAAATGATATGAAACCGAAATTATTTGAAACTAGGTTCATGATATTCAAATTCTTATGTTGTAGGAATTTCCAAATTCTATTTGCAAAGTGTCGGAAATACCATCAAAAAGGATTTCAATGGCTTAAAATCCAATAACAGGAATTCAGTTCTACCATGTCTGTTTCAAATGACTATAACTTCTCAACCAATTGCTCAAATAATATAAAACCAACACTATGTAAACCTCTAATTCAATCTCTAAAACTTTTATATTTTATGAAATTCTGGATTCAGTTTGATGTTCAGTGTAAAAATTGTTCAAAGTTGTTGTATTGGCTGAAATCCCGCAACAAAATCCAGTTTGGTCATAGTGATTTCAAATTGACGTAACTTGGTAACGAAATGCCCAAATGATGTGAAACCAAAAGTGTATGAAACTAGACTCCGAATGTTAAAATTTTTATGTTCTAAAAATCCCAAAATTCACCTTACAAAAGCCTTTTAAAAGCTGTTCAATCTTCATGTAGCACTGAAATCCTGTACAGATTTCAGTCTTGACAAGGTTGCTTCATTTGGCCATAACTTGGGAACCAAAGATCCAAACAGTATGAAATTAAAGCCATACAAAACTAGGTTTATAATATTAAAACTTTTATGTATCACTCTGTTCCAAATTCATTTTACAAATAACTGAAAAAAATTGTTCAAACTCCACATAGAACTGAAATCCCGTAGCAGATTCCAGCTCTGCCACACTGATTTGAAACAGTCATAACTTTCTAACCAAAGATTCAAATGATGTGAAACCAAAACTGTATAAAAGTTGAATCAAAAGGCTAAAACGTTTGTGTTCCATAAAATTCCAAACTCAATCTGAACGGTAGGGTAAAAGCAGTTCAAAGATGCTGCAATGGCTGAAGATGAATGAGCAAATTTCGGTACCAAAGTAGCTGGATGTATTCTTTCAAATATATCTAGACACACAAATAGTTAAACTCCTGTAAACATTTCATAAAGTTATCCAGCACTAAACTCATTGAGGTAATCAAACAAGCATTTCATGTGCAAATAAATAGGAAGATTTTTTTTAGCAAACAGAATATACAACCCCATTCTCTGCTTCCCAAACCAAGGTAGTTTCCATAACAATGAATGATTCTCAAGCCATCATTTACAAGTTAAAGATCATATTATTCCGAAAATTTACTGAATCTTAAACCAAAATTCATCTTATCAGTGCCAAAACAATCTTCCTCTTGCAAATACATCAAAGAATATACCGACGAAATAACGTCGTCCACAATATGCTGATTCAATTCAACAAAAACACAACTAATTCATCCAACTGTGAGTTCAAAGAGGAATCTCAAGTTTACCCAAGTAATTCAACTATAACATGAAGACACCCACAAAATTTCAGAACCAACCCAAAATATGAACACCAAAAGCAAGTTGATCATTCTCTTTTTTTTCCCAGGAATTCAAACAAAGTTACAAAACCCAAATTTCACCCACAGCACAGCCAAGAATTTCAAAAATAAAATTTACCCACCGTATTTGAAAATTTCCACAGCTTCACATATAGTAGTTAATTTTGGTTTAGCAAAACAAGAGATGAATTAATTCATCACGTTAATCCATGCAAAATTCCAAATAATGTAACCAGCACTTTTAATCAAGATTTCAAGAACACAAACCAATCACCAAGAAAATACATACACATGTATCACAAGATTATTTTAAAAATCGAAAATCCTTTTTTACCCACCTATCAAAAACTTTCAAAGTTTGCTTGGATTGCCTAAGCTTGGATTGTCAATCCTTGTTCTGTCTTTCTTCCCCAATTCTTTTCTCCCTTTTCTCTTATTCTTCCCCCTTTTTCCTTTTCCCCATGTTCCCGTATTCCTCTTCCTTTCTCGTCTATTCTTTTTTTTCCTTTATGCCTCTTTGCACCTTTTGTAAATTATAATCTATTTGCCATGAGTCATTTGGGAATGACGTGTAGCCATTAGGCTTACACACATGTCACCAATTGATTTTATTTTTTTTTTCTTTATTTCTTTAATTTATAACTTGACTCTTGAATTTATGTAAAGTTCAACAAAATCCAAATTCACTATTAAGCTATGCAATTACACCCTTCTTAATCTTATAAAATTGTAACTAAGACTATAAAATTAATAATTAATTTTAGTGCTTACTTGTGTGATCTTAATTTTCACAATGATGCTTATAATGACGTGGTATTTTAACTTTAAAATTAAGATGATTCGCATGTACCTCAATATTGTTGAAATTATTAACTCTAAGTTTTTTGGGGTTTTACACGCCTCCTCTTCCGAAATCAGTGGAGAGTCCCCCAAAAGCAATTGCTGAAAATACTCCACCGCAGAATCTCGGATGACATTCGTATTAGTAGTAGTAGAACCATCCGTAAGCTGAATAGAGTGTATTGCAACCCGACTCCTTTTTTGCCTTACGGACGCATGAAAAAAACTTGTATTTAGATCCCCCTCCTTCAACCATTTAATATGTGATTTCTGATGCCAAAAAATCTCCTCGTCCCTCAAAGCATACCTGAGCTCAGCCTGCAGCCGACTATACTCCGATCTCGATACCTTATCATCTGTGTTCTCCAAATTCAACTCCGCTATTTGTACCTTCCTCTCTGCTTCCCGTGCTTTGGAAAAAACATTCCCCACCACCACATTATTCCATTCAGTCAAGGCCTTTTTAACAACCTTTAACTTTAAACATATGCGAGCTAACGGTCTAGCATCGCAAGGAACATGCCAGGCCTCTTCCACTACGCTTAAAAAATCCTGTCGCAAAGGCCAGAAGTTCATAAATCTGAACTGCCTAATTGCCGTATACTTCTTGTAGCTCAGTTGGACTAATAAGGGGGCATGGTCTGATTCCTTTCTGCTCAAATGAATAATTGACGTATTAAATTCGTCAGACCAAGCTAGATGCAATAATACTCTATCTAACTGCTTCCAGATACGGGGAGGATGCTTCCAATTATTACATCACGTAAATCGCGATCCAATATACCCAGCATCAATCAACTCTGCCTCTTGGATGAAGTTCAGGAAATCTTGAGCTTCATGATGATGAAAAGCACGTCCACCCCATTTCTCATCATGCGCAGCAATAACATTAAAATCACCCATCACTAACCAGTTGTCTGTACCTCTACTTAGCCCGATCAAATCTGCCCATAAATTCCTTCTACCAATTTTAGTATTCAAACCATGAACACAAGACACCACAACTGGGGATATCATACCCATCAACTGAATTGCCAAAGTTAAATGTTATTCATGCTGCCTCAACAAGGTTACCTGTATAGAATTAGAAAAAAACACCCATATACAGCCTTCGGCATTTGCTAAGGCTGTGTCAAAATTCAACTGTATACGTACAGTATCCAATTCTAACAAGCTGAGTTTTGGTTCAACAATATAAAGAAATAATAAGCCATACTCATTCCTCAATTTTTTAATTCTTCTTATAGTATCTACATTTCCCACCCCTCGAGCATTCCAGAAGAGAAAATTTATTATTGATCAGGAGACAATTTGATAGCTTGAGACGATCGTACCTTAGATCGAGGTGTTATGCCTGGAATTTTCTTGTTACCTTTCGATTGCCCCGCTCTCCCAGCTGTTGTGTCCAGAGTTAGCTGCTCCATAATTCCTGACTTCTGTTTAACGTTATCTCGCCGAACATCATCTAACGATTTCATAGAAAATGTATCAGAATCAGTATCCTCACTAGACCCAACTATTGCTCCACCATCATCCTTTATCAGTCGTGTTTCCTCCAGATTTACCAATCCAGCCGTCTGACGGTCATTATTCTGATCCTCAAAAATCTCCGGATGTTGATTAGCCACTACGGGTCCTTCCTCCATATTATGGTCAGAATTTCGATTGATCTCTTCCGCACCATGAATAATTAGAACTTCCTCAGTTGGTAGTGGAGATTTTGTAGTTTCACAGAGCACACCATCTAGCGCCTGCACATCCAGCGCAATCTTGTCTGTGATTGGACTAAATTCCTGTTGCTGTTTTGATGTCTGGCCAACCTCTAGAGTAGAGTTGTGGTCATTCAAATTTGTATCTCTAGTAATCTGAATCACGTTAAGCTCTTTCTCATTTCCTTTAACCGTCTGGTGTTGCAGAGATACTATAGCTTGCGGAGCCGCCGTATCTTTATTGTTCCCTTTATTGAGAGTTATCTTTTGTTTCCCATCATCAACTGCACCTGATTTTTCCTTCTACTTTAAATTTGATTTCACAAATCCAATATCGTTCACAGCTTCCTTAGAGTTATTACATTGTGCTTCAGTATGTCCTTGTCGATAACACCCCGTACAATAACCAGGCAGATTTTCCGGAACTATTTTTTGCCAAAAACCATCATCCCCGTGTGTAATCCAAATCCGTGATGGAATGTCTTTCAGTAAGTCCACCTCCACACATACTCTTACAGCACTTGGTCTTGCAACAGTTACCGTAGACGCATCAATTGTAAGTGGAACTCCCACGCCTTGCATGAGAGAATTCAAAAACCCTTTATCAAATAGGTGGAATGGCAGATTAGGTAGCGTAAACCAAACTGGAACAATGGAGGATTCCTTGGAGGTTTGGAATGAGGGACTCCACTTAAATACTCTCATTGGGTATTTGCCAAGTTGCCAAATGCTTCGTGTCCACATCCTATGAAAGTCCGCTTCATCCGTAAATCTCATAAGAATATGACGGTAATCTATTAACCCCGTTTCTACTGAACCCTTGAGATCTAGTTTCGCCAGAAAATGCCGAATCTTCTCAAGTGCTGGTCTTCCATGTGAAAACTTGCCCACAAGCGCAAGTTTGAATGGTTTTGATAACCTCTCGATATCATTATTAGTCAGTTTGATCGCAATCTCTCCTCGGTGAGTTGTTAGTGGGATATTGAGTTGTGTACTTGGTTCAGCGGACTTAAACAATTGAGAGAAATATTTTTGAGCAAACTCCGGCCGCCGATTGGCCGGTGGTTGCCCTTCAGCCCCAGGCTGAAGGGCCGCCATATCCAAAACCCTAGCACGCTTTCTAAATAAGGAAAGAAGTTGAGAGAAAAAGTTGCGCCAATCTCAGGAAGCCTTCCAATTGAATACACTCCCGTTGAAAGAATAAGAATGCTTATTCGTTGGTGTGAACTCTGAAGTAGATCTTTTTAAAAAAATCAAAACAACGTCGTTTTGTTAAGTGGACTTTTTTTAAAAAAAATCAAATGTAAAAACCTAATTTACCAATCGTCTTCTCCAACTATTTCTCAAACTTTTCCAGTGGTGACTGGTGAGGGCTGAAAGGGCTGAGCAAGGTGGCGGAACAAACCCTCTCTAAGGTTTTTGGCGAGGTTGGTGAGGGCTGAAGCCTCCACTAGCCCTCACCTAGTTCCGCCACTGGTATCAAACATAAAAAATTAGCGCATTAAGTATAAAAAATTAGCATATAAAGTATAAAAATTAGTGTATCAAGTATAAAAAATTAGCATATTAAATATCAAGTATCAAAGATAAGCGTATCAAGTATAAAAAATTAGCGTATCCAATATCAAATATTAGTGTATCAAGTATTAAAAATTAGCGTATCAAATATCAAAGATTAGCGTATCAAGTATAAAAAGTTAGTGTATATATTATAAAAAATGTGTATATCAAATATAATATTAGCGTATCAAGTATAACAAAATTTACATATCACGTCATATATATGAACCAATTTCATAGTAGATTTTGTGTTTAACTAATTAGTTGAAAATCTAACTACCTTTTCAGGTAACACCAGTGTATTACAAGAAAATAATATAACAAATACTCGAACCAATTGAGAATTTTGAATCCACAATTATGGAATTCTCAAATGTTTACCTTTCCAAAATATAACTAATAAACTAAAATTGAAATATATATCATTTCCCTAGTACATTTTGACTAAATTTGAGAGATATTTTATTACTTCCCTAATAACTTTTGACTAGAATTGAAAAAGATTTCTTCTTCTTAATAGGTAATTTAATAAACCTCGACCTATACAATTATTTTATTTTATTTTATTTTATTTTCTTCTTCTTCTCTCACAAATATCAAGGAACAAAAAGCGCCTCCCACAATAGGAGTTTTATTTCTCTCTCTACCTTCTAAAGGCCGAGAGAGTTTAGTCTCCCATAATAGGAGTTTTGTGATACATGAAGAGGTGTCTAACAGACTACAAAGTTTCAATCTTTCTACAATAGAAAAAGATGGTACGGCTCTAGAGGCTGAGGATTTCAAAGCAGGAAAAGAACAACGTGAAAGAAGTGTAGCAGGCAAAATTTTCGGCACTAAAAAGCAAATGCAATTAGATTAAGGAATGCATATAGAAATAACAATAGGATAAAGGTGCAAATAAATACATCTAAAAGTTTTAAATAGGGTTAATTACCGATAACCCCCATGTGGTTTACCGAATTTTCCTATTACCCCTATGTGTTTTTCAAATATACGAAGAACCCCCATGTGTTTTTGATCTAAGCGAAAAGCGGGTAGAAAATAAGTGCCCTGATGGCACTGTTAAAATTTTCAATAATACCCTCCTATCTTTTTCAATTCAAAGCACTAAATCTTTAAATTACTAAAGTTTTAGGGTCATAGTTAAAATTATTAAAGTTTTGAGGTCAAAAGTAAATTTTAAATTTTTTTTCTCTTCGTCAGTCATTTTTTCTCTTCCTCTTTTTGTTTTTTTTTGTTCCAGAACCACCATCTAGCACCACCACCACCATTATCATCACAACAACTATCCACCCAACCACATTTTCTATCTCTATTCAAAATCATTTATGTTGAAAATACTTCCCCCTTCAACAAGAACCCTTTAAATCGATTCTTTCAACATACTTTTCTTTAATTTGTAAAGTTCAACAAAATCCAAATTCACTATTAAGCTATGCAATTACACCCTTCTTAATCTTATAAAATTGTAACTAAGACTATAAAATTAATAATTAATTTTAGTGCTTAATTGTGTGATCTTAATTTTCACAATGATGCTTATAATGACGTGGTATTTTAACTTTAAAATTAAGATGATTCGCATGTACCTCAATATTGTTGAAATTATTAACACTTAGTTTTTTGGGGTTTTACACTCTCCCCTCCTTAAAAGAATTGCGTCCTCGCAATTTCAAACTCACCATGCAATGATATACGTACCCTAGAACTTAGGCACCCTTAACAGTATTCATAGTTGAGTTAATGTTTAGTAATGGTTAAGTCATGACCTCAATATTTGTGTACACATTTATTTACATACCGCGCTACATTTTCATTCTTTTGCAATTTAAATATCCCCAAGTTATTATTAGATATTCTTATATAATTAACTTATTATTTAATCTTAAACTTTTGGACACACAAGCTCTAGTTCTCTTGTTTCCTTGACATTGTCAATCTCTTCAAGCGAATCATGTCGTATTAATTAGAATTTCTTGCTAACCTTCTCATGATCATTCTCACCCTTATTTTCGTAATATATGGCATTGTTAAGTGAAATTATTTTCTTAAATAGTCACTTCATATTAAATGTATGCATTGGTTAAGTGGTTTAGTCACCAATAATATATTTTCATTCAACATCAACTTATTAACTTCAAAAAGATGGATACCTCGAGCCATATTTGATCATAACTCTAAGTCACTATATTCTTTCTTCGAATCCCATATTCATCATCGACATATGCATTAATTTGCAAAAGTCGTCCCTTCCATTTTTTTTATCCTTTTAACCCTCTCATTTATTCTTCAAAAAAAATCTCTCAAACATTTTCTAATCTCGTACAATGTCTAATTATTGTACATTGGCTAATTAACATAGTATTCTATATCTCATGGTGAGATTTTTTTTCAAAGAGATGTAAAAATTCCATATTAGTGTAATACCCTCCATAGCTTCTTACTATTTTTGGTTATTATACTTACAAAGAATCATCATATTTATATGCTACTATTTCACTCTTCCATTTAAATCAATTGATCACCTATCTAACATAAATTATATCAAAATTATATTCCTATTAAAATTCAAATCCATACCTTAATATTTAAACTTAGGTATCTAGTGTACAACCTAATGTTTAAAATAAATCGTCTTGTGCATCATATGTATAAACCAATAATTCCTCTCTAGAAACTTTCATTTCATTCTTTATTTTTTTCAAATTTACCCAATATCACCTTGGCTCCCAAATAATTTTTCCTATGCAAAATAAGTACCACCAACTGTCTCTCAACACTAATCTCCTATTCTGGCATTTAATTCGATATAAAATCCACCACAATCCAAAACAATCATTTACTAATGATTCTTAATACTAGCCTCGGCTCAATTTCTTTAACGTATAATAATCATGAAAATCCTTATTCTCTTTCTAGTAAATCACCAATGGTGAATTCTTGTCAACTTTTATTGCTTAGGCAATCTATAAATTTAATCTTAGTTTATGGTGCGATATACATTTTATTTTTTCTCAGAGCCCACTACGCGCTTATTGAGCTCATCCAAAATTTTAAAGTATACATGTGACGAAAGATTTCAAAAGGGAATAGAGTCATTTTCTTACTCGATTTTTTTTTTTCATGAAAACCTTTCTTACGGTCATTACGTGTTCAAGTAAGACTCCTCAATTTTTCTTGCATCATTATATCCATATATATATATATATATATATTTTGTATCTCAATTCAATTCAATTTTATTTGGTCAAATCATACTTAAATAATAAATTCAAAGATTTATGTGTATCGTTTTTATCCCAATTCTCACCTAAATAGCACACCATCTATAATTATCAACTTTTCAAATTTGTAAAATCAATTTCTTAGTATTACGCCAAAGGCATCACAATTCTAAAAACCCAATTTAGGCCTAACACCACTCATCAATTTTTAGATATTGATAGTTTCCAAAGTATTACAATTATCTCATAATTGATATCAATGTCTTGCTTCAAATTTCTCTATTTTCATTAAACCTTTATTCAATATTCTAAGATGTTTTTTTGATATCATAAAAAGAAGGGTAAATTACAAAATACCTCCCTGTGGTTAGGCGATATTTTAAGTTACCTCCCTGACATAGTAAAACCTATACTAAGCCTCCTCGTGCTTTGGATTTTTTTGAAAAGTGGATGGAAATGAGCAAATGTGACGGAGTTAGCATAAAAAGACAATATACCCCTCTTCTTCATCCCTTCCCACTTTGACTCACTCGAGAACAATGTGGTCATTGATCCAGTCCCAAGAACAATCTCACCGACACATCATCATCATCATCCAAAAACATGCTCAAAACCTCTCTCTGAATTCCGGCCAAGGCCAAATGCTTCAAAAGAAAAGCATTAACCAAAGCATAAGCGACCAGCAACAATTCCCAAACAACTGGCCTGCTGAGGGTCCAAATCATTCAGACTTTCAAAGGAGTAAATGCACACAGACTTTAAATCTGTAATTTAGAGCTTCTAAGGATCAAGGACGCCATTATCTTAACGGGAGCAACGACCTTAATGGGAGCCTAAGAGATTGCTATGTCTCAGCTCCATCTTTCTGCTCCGCCGTGGATGTTCGGGCCTGTGTCTTCCGTCGCCGGAGCTCAGCGGCTTCGTCCCAACAAGCTCAGATCCACGACTGTCATCATCGATTGGAGGGAACCTCAGATCCTAGCCCTCAGATCTCACTACCTCAAGCTCATATAAGACCTCAAAAATAGCATATTTTCGATTCTGCCATGAATATTTTGCTGTCTCTCAGCTCCACTCTCCTCCGCCGTGGATGATTCGGCCAGGTATCTTTCACCGCCGGCGCTCAGCAGCTTCGATCCAACAAGCCCAGATCCACGGATGTTAGAGCTCATCCTTCCCGACGGCTTACACTTAAGCGGTTTGAAAGCGGCGGCCAATCGTTGCTGTGACTAAGCCTGCCCTGAACTTTCGCATTTGAAGCTTCGAAGCCGTGAACTCACTGATGTTGAATTGTGGAATTTTTCCCAAAATTCAGAGTTAAGGTCCGGCACAACAAAGCCCACTGTTCTGATGAAACGTTTATTGGGTAAATAATATGTTGATTTTGACAATGGAGGTTGTTACTGCTGCTTCTAAAAACTACACATTTTCATAGATTTCTTGCATTCGTTTGTTGAGGGTGCGTACTTTTGATGTGTGGCTCTACTATTTTGGAAATACACCCTGAATTTGGACATTTGCTTGGTTTGAGACAGTGATGAATTTGGACATTTGTTTGAAAAAAAAAATTCTGAGATTGGGACTGAGGGATTCAATGAATTGAATTTCTGTGATCATGAGCACGATGAGTACAATCACGCCACTGAGTATGAGATGTTGTTTGGGCAATTCCCAGAGAGTGAAAATAGCATGATGAAAATGGAAGATGAAATTACTTTTGATATTAGGGTTATATTTGTCTTTTTAGTATCACTTTTTAATTAAAAATAAAATTTTAATTGTGATAAGCTACAATCTCCGTCAAGTCATTCAAATTCTGTTACTTTTCAAAAAAACCCAAAGCATGAGGAGGCGTAGTATAGGTTTTACTATGTCAGGGAGGTAACTTAAAATATCGCCTAACTACAGGGAGGTATTTTGTAATTTACCCTAAAAAGAAAGCACAATCTCTATTACCCCGAATATGAAATTTGATCACATCCCTTCAATTATTCCAAAAGTTCTTTGGTTTTACATCACACCTAACTCTTTGTAATACCTCAAAATTTCAAACTTACTTATGCCTTGCACTATTCACAAATTTCCCCATAAATTTTTCTTACAATCGTATCATGAGAAATAGATTTGAAAGAATCTTAATATAAAATTGAACAATCTCAAATAAAATAATCTAACCAAATCAGGATTCAAACTTAATTCTTAACATCCTTTCTTAAGAAATTCATTCCTAAATATGAAACCAATAATGTCCACAATGATTTCTTTAACTCTTACCAAATACTTCTCGTCTCAATTCAAACCTAGTAATTTACAATTTCAGAGTCCAAGAATCTTATCCTGGCTTATGAGCAAAATGCTCTGATACCACCTGTAACGCCCCAACCCACCCCCTAGTTGGAGAGTGAATTGGGTCGTTCAATCTGTCAACAATCCTAAACATAAAGCGAACCCTCAATGAATTTTTTCTTTTCATTTAAACAACACCAATGATCATAACAAGTACAATGTAATCCCACATCTACAAAATTACATTACAACTTAATCTGTACCCCAAAGTTCAATACCAAATGTCTCAACTTAATCTTGAATGCAGGGTTCAGTGCCAAATGTCTCACACTTGATGGTAGTTCCATTCGTCCATCCTTCTTAGCCTCTTCTGTTGATTTACTGAAAACATTTAAGGAAAATGGGGTAAGCCTTTATCACTCAGTGGGTGGGGTAAGCCTGACACAAGAAAACCCAGGATACTCTGTCATACGCCTTCATCATATCCAGTTTAAAAACCACGTTACCATGTCTCGCCTTAGTATTAATTGACCCGATTAATTCTTGTGCAAGCAATATATTATCCACAATAACTCGACCAAAGACAAACGCACTCTGGTTCTTAGAAATCAATCTTGGAAGGAACTTCCTTAATGGGTTTGCCAACACTTTTGTGATGATTTTATTAATCACAGTACATAAACTAATTGGCCGAAATTCCCCAAAAGTTTGTGGATTATCACACTTTGGAATCAAAATCAAAGTTGTGGCCGTGATAGATTTGGGCAACGTACCTCCACAGAAAAATTCCTGAACGGCCTGAAGTAGATCCACCTTAATAATATCCCACGCACTCTTGAAAAATCCACTAGAAAACCCATCTTGGCCCGGTGCACTATCATCATCTATTCCCCAAAGTGCAGCCCGTATCTCCTCTATAGTTGGAACTGTCTCAAGAGATACTCTGTCCGTTTCCTCCAACACCCTCGGCAAAATATTCACCTTGTGACCCACTGCCTAGTTGGAGAGTGAATTGGGTCGTTCAATCTGTCAACAATCCTAAACATAAAGCGAACCCTCAAGGAATTTTTTCTTTTCATTTAAACAACACCAATGATCATAACAAGTACAATGTAATACCACATCTACAAAATTACATTACAACGTAATCTGTACCCCAAAGTTCAATACCAAATGTCTCAACTTAATCTCGAATGCAGGGTTCAATGCCAAATGTCTCACACTCTGAAAGTAGTTCCATTCGTCCATCCTTCTTAGCCTCTTCTGTTGATTTACTGAAAACATTTAAGGAAAATGGGGTGAGCCTTTATCGCTCAGTGGGTGGGGAATTGGGTATAGTTTTTTTTTTCAAAACGTTGAATAATTTAAAATTATAACTTAAAAGTATCGGGTGTCAAATAGTTTATACACACCAAGAGGAAACCACAATAAAATCATAGAGATACAACAATAAGTAATCATTAACATCACAATGTCCCATAGGAACGCACATAACAGTTTAGATTTGTTACCTGCCAGTACCAGCCTTATATCATCTTACGATCAGTGGCTGATCAGGCCACTGTTGAAGCTACCTTATCCTCCACAGTCAAAATTTGCCCCGCAGGCACAATAGTATATATCCTGATAAACAGTACCCTTTCTCATGAAACTAAAACCTCCTTAGTTCCACTTGACAAGGGTTAAACGTCACGGTGAACTTATGATGGACTCGTCGGCCCTTGCCTTCCCGACCATCAATAAGCCACCATGACTGGGCCCAATCAATCAAACAGTCACAGTACAGGCAAATACATGCCATACACAAATATTTCACACCATGTCGGTGTGTCACAATCAATAGTGGCATGTGTGGATTCTAGAGGTGGCTCTCGCATTCATATAAGCGAATCACTTAGTTGCACACAGCACGAAACTAACGTTTCAGATATATCACACATAATTGATACAATAGAAACAAATTGGTGCAATATCAGAAAGTTTGAAACATCATAGTTATAACCATTTCAAACAAACTCGAAAATTGCTCGTAAGTTTCCAATAAGACTCATTCTCCAATAAAGCTAAATTTCAAATAATAAAATGTTCATGTCTCTTTGAATACAAAGTTCCACATAGAACATGTTCAAAAGTTTCAAAGTTCCACATAGAACATGTTCAAAAGTTGGTTTAAAGGAATAGTCTGAAATTCTTGTATCAAAATTCAAAAATATCGTGTTCAGTTCAAATCAATGTAACTTGGCAATGACGTATCAAAATGATATGAAACCGAAATTATTTGAAACTAGATTCATGATATTCAAATTCTTATGTTGTAGGAATTTCCAAATTCTATTTGCAAAGTGTCTGAAATACCATCAAATAGGATTTCAATGGCTTAAAATCCAATAACAGGAATTCAGTTCTACCATGTCTGTTTCAAATGACTATAACTTCTCAACCAATTGCTCAAATAATATAAAACCAACACTATGTAAACCTCTAATTCAATCTCTAAAACTTTTATATTTTATGAAATTCTGGATTCAGTTTGCTGTTCAGTATAAAAATTGTTCAAAGTTGTTGTATTGGCTGAAATCCCGCAACAAAATCCAGTTTGGTCATAGTGATTTCAAATTGACGTAACTTGGTAACGAAATGCCCAAATGATGTGAAACCAAAAGTGTATGAAACTAGACTCCGAATGTTAAAACTTTTATGTTCTAAAAATCCCAAAATTCACCTTACAAAAGCCTTTTAAAAGCTGTTCAATCTTCATATAGCACTGAAACCCTGTACAGATTTCAGTCTTGATAAGGTTGCTTCATTTGGCCATAACTTGGCAACCAAAGATCCAAACAGTATGAAATCAAAGCCATACAAAACTAGGTTTATAATATTAAAACTTTTATGTTTCACTCTGTTCCAAATTCATTTTACAAATAACTGAACAAAATTGTTCAATCTCCACGTAGAACTGAAATCCCATAGCAGATTCCAGCTCTTCCATACTGATTTGAAACAGTCATAACTTTCTAACCAAACATTCAAATGATGTGAAACCAAAACTGAATAAAAGTTGAATCAAAAGGCTAAAACTTTTGTGTTCCATAAAATTCCAAACTCAATCTGAACGGTAGGGTAAAAGTAGTTCAAAGTTGCTGCAATGGCTGAAGATGAATGAGCAAATTTCGGTACCAAAGTAGCTGGATGTATTCTTTCAAATATATCTAGACACACAAATAGTTAAACTCCTGTAAACATTTCATAAAATTATCCAGCACTAAACTCATTGAGGTAATCAAACAAGCATTTCATGTGCAAAATAAATAGGAAGATTTATTTTTAGCAATCAGAATATACAACCCCATTCTCTGCTTCCCAAACCAAGGTAGTTTCCATAACAATGAATGATTCTCAAGCCATCATTTACAAGTTAAAGATCATATTATTCCGAAAATTTACTGAATCTTAAACCAAAATTCATCTTATCAGTGCCAAAACAATCTTCCTCTTGCAAATACATCAAAGAATATACCGACGAAATAACGTCGTCCACAATATGCTGATTCAATTCAACAAAAACACAACTAATTCATCCAACTGTGAGTTCAAAGAGGAATCTCAAGTTTACCCAAGTAATTCAACTATAACATGAAGACACCCACAAAATTTCAGAACCAACCCAAAATATGAACACCAAAAGCAAGTTGATCATTCTCTTTTTTTTCCCAAGAATTCAAACAAAGTTACAAAACCCAAATTTCACCCACAGCACAGCCAAGAATTTCAAAAATAAAATTTACCCACCGTATTTGAAAATTTCCACAGCTTCACATATAGTAGTTAATTTTGGTTTAGCAAAACAAGAGATGAATTAATTCATCACGTTAATCCATGCAAAATTCCAAATAATGTAACCAGCACTTTTAATCAAGATTTCAAGAACACAAACCAATCACCAAGAAAATACATACACATGTATCACAAGATTATTTTAAAAATCGAAAATCCTTTTTTACCCACCTATCAAAAACTTTCAAAGTTTGCTTGGATTGCCTAAGCTTGGATTGTCAATCCTTGTTCTGTCTTTCTTCCCCAATTCTTTTCTCCCTTTTCTCTTATTCTTCCCCCTTTTTCCTTTTCCCCATGTTCCCGTATTCCTCTTCCTTTCTCGTCTATTCTTTTTTTTCCTTTATGCCTCTTTGCACCTTTTGTAAATTATAATCTATTTGCCATGAGTCATTTGGGAATGACGTGTAGCCATTAGGCTTACACACATGTCACCAATTGATTTTATTTTTTTTTTCTTTATTTCTTTAATTTATAACTTGACTCTTGAATTTATGTAAAGTTCAACAAAATCCAAATTCACTATTAAGCTATGCAATTACACCCTTCTTAATCTTATAAAATTGTAACTAAGACTATAAAATTAATAATTAATTTTAGTGCTTACTTGTGTGATCTTAATTTTCACAATGATGCTTATAATGACGTGGTATTTTAACTTTAAAATTAAGATGATTCGCATGTACCTCAATATTGTTGAAATTATTAACTCTAAGTTTTTTGGGGTTTTACACGCCTCCTCTTCCGAAATCAGTGGAGAGTCCCCCAAAAGCAATTGCTGAAAATACTCCACCGCAGAATCTCGGATGACATTCGTATTAGTAGTAGTAGAACCATCCGTAAGCTGAATAGAGTGTATTGCAACCCGACTCCTTTTTTGCCTTACGGACGCATGAAAAAAACTTGTATTTAGATCCCCCTCCTTCAACCATTTAATATGTGATTTCTGATGCCAAAAAATCTCCTCGTCCCTCAAAGCATACCTGAGCTCAGCCTGCAGCCGACTATACTCCGATCTCGATACCTTATCATCTGTGTTCTCCAAATTCAACTCCGCTATTTGTACCTTCCTCTCTGCTTCCCGTGCTTTGGAAAAAACATTCCCCACCACCACATTATTCCATTCAGTCAAGGCCTTTTTAACAACCTTTAACTTTAAACATATGCGAGCTAACGGTCTAGCATCGCAAGGAACATGCCAGGCCTCTTCCACTACGCTTAAAAAATCCTGTCGCAAAGGCCAGAAGTTCATAAATCTGAACTGCCTAATTGCCGTATACTTCTTGTAGCTCAGTTGGACTAATAAGGGGGCATGGTCTGATTCCTTTCTGCTCAAATGAATAATTGACGTATTAAATTCGTCAGACCAAGCTAGATGCAATAATACTCTATCTAACTGCTTCCAGATACGGGGAGGATGCTTCCAATTATTACATCACGTAAATCGCGATCCAATATACCCAGCATCAATCAACTCTGCCTCTTGGATGAAGTTCAGGAAATCTTGAGCTTCATGATGATGAAAAGCACGTCCACCCCATTTCTCATCATGCGCAGCAATAACATTAAAATCACCCATCACTAACCAGTTGTCTGTACCTCTACTTAGCCCGATCAAATCTGCCCATAAATTCCTTCTACCAATTTTAGTATTCAAACCATGAACACAAGACACCACAACTGGGGATATCATACCCATCAACTGAATTGCCAAAGTTAAATGTTATTCATGCTGCCTCAACAAGGTTACCTGTATAGAATTAGAAAAAAACACCCATATACAGCCTTCGGCATTTGCTAAGGCTGTGTCAAAATTCAACTGTATACGTACAGTATCCAATTCTAACAAGCTGAGTTTTGGTTCAACAATATAAAGAAATAATAAGCCATACTCATTCCTCAATTTTTTAATTCTTCTTATAGTATCTACATTTCCCACCCCTCGAGCATTCCAGAAGAGAAAATTTATTATTGATCAGGAGACAATTTGATAGCTTGAGACGATCGTACCTTAGATCGAGGTGTTATGCCTGGAATTTTCTTGTTACCTTTCGATTGCCCCGCTCTCCCAGCTGTTGTGTCCAGAGTTAGCTGCTCCATAATTCCTGACTTCTGTTTAACGTTATCTCGCCGAACATCATCTAACGATTTCATAGAAAATGTATCAGAATCAGTATCCTCACTAGACCCAACTATTGCTCCACCATCATCCTTTATCAGTCGTGTTTCCTCCAGATTTACCAATCCAGCCGTCTGACGGTCATTATTCTGATCCTCAAAAATCTCCGGATGTTGATTAGCCACTACGGGTCCTTCCTCCATATTATGGTCAGAATTTCGATTGATCTCTTCCGCACCATGAATAATTAGAACTTCCTCAGTTGGTAGTGGAGATTTTGTAGTTTCACAGAGCACACCATCTAGCGCCTGCACATCCAGCGCAATCTTGTCTGTGATTGGACTAAATTCCTGTTGCTGTTTTGATGTCTGGCCAACCTCTAGAGTAGAGTTGTGGTCATTCAAATTTGTATCTCTAGTAATCTGAATCACGTTAAGCTCTTTCTCATTTCCTTTAACCGTCTGGTGTTGCAGAGATACTATAGCTTGCGGAGCCGCCGTATCTTTATTGTTCCCTTTATTGAGAGTTATCTTTTGTTTCCCATCATCAACTGCACCTGATTTTTCCTTCTACTTTAAATTTGATTTCACAAATCCAATATCGTTCACAGCTTCCTTAGAGTTATTACATTGTGCTTCAGTATGTCCTTGTCGATAACACCCCGTACAATAACCAGGCAGATTTTCCGGAACTATTTTTTGCCAAAAACCATCATCCCCGTGTGTAATCCAAATCCGTGATGGAATGTCTTTCAGTAAGTCCACCTCCACACATACTCTTACAGCACTTGGTCTTGCAACAGTTACCGTAGACGCATCAATTGTAAGTGGAACTCCCACGCCTTGCATGAGAGAATTCAAAAACCCTTTATCAAATAGGTGGAATGGCAGATTAGGTAGCGTAAACCAAACTGGAACAATGGAGGATTCCTTGGAGGTTTGGAATGAGGGACTCCACTTAAATACTCTCATTGGGTATTTGCCAAGTTGCCAAATGCTTCGTGTCCACATCCTATGAAAGTCCGCTTCATCCGTAAATCTCATAAGAATATGACGGTAATCTATTAACCCCGTTTCTACTGAACCCTTGAGATCTAGTTTCGCCAGAAAATGCCGAATCTTCTCAAGTGCTGGTCTTCCATGTGAAAACTTGCCCACAAGCGCAAGTTTGAATGGTTTTGATAACCTCTCGATATCATTATTAGTCAGTTTGATCGCAATCTCTCCTCGGTGAGTTGTTAGTGGGATATTGAGTTGTGTACTTGGTTCAGCGGACTTAAACAATTGAGAGAAATATTTTTGAGCAAACTCCGGCCGCCGATTGGCCGGTGGTTGCCCTTCAGCCCCAGGCTGAAGGGCCGCCATATCCAAAACCCTAGCACGCTTTCTAAATAAGGAAAGAAGTTGAGAGAAAAAGTTGCGCCAATCTCAGGAAGCCTTCCAATTGAATACACTCCCGTTGAAAGAATAAGAATGCTTATTCGTTGGTGTGAACTCTGAAGTAGATCTTTTTAAAAAAATCAAAACAACGTCGTTTTGTTAAGTGGACTTTTTTTAAAAAAAATCAAATGTAAAAACCTAATTTACCAATCGTCTTCTCCAACTATTTCTCAAACTTTTCCAGTGGTGACTGGTGAGGGCTGAAAGGGCTGAGCAAGGTGGCGGAACAAACCCTCTCTAAGGTTTTTGGCGAGGTTGGTGAGGGCTGAAGCCTCCACTAGCCCTCACCTAGTTCCGCCACTGGTATCAAACATAAAAAATTAGCGCATTAAGTATAAAAAATTAGCATATAAAGTATAAAAATTAGTGTATCAAGTATAAAAAATTAGCATATTAAATATCAAGTATCAAAGATAAGCGTATCAAGTATAAAAAATTAGCGTATCCAATATCAAATATTAGTGTATCAAGTATTAAAAATTAGCGTATCAAATATCAAAGATTAGCGTATCAAGTATAAAAAGTTAGTGTATATATTATAAAAAATGTGTATATCAAATATAATATTAGCGTATCAAGTATAACAAAATTTACATATCACGTCATATATATGAACCAATTTCATAGTAGATTTTGTGTTTAACTAATTAGTTGAAAATCTAACTACCTTTTCAGGTAACACCAGTGTATTACAAGAAAATAATATAACAAATACTCGAACCAATTGAGAATTTTGAATCCACAATTATGGAATTCTCAAATGTTTACCTTTCCAAAATATAACTAATAAACTAAAATTGAAATATATATCATTTCCCTAGTACATTTTGACTAAATTTGAGAGATATTTTATTACTTCCCTAATAACTTTTGACTAGAATTGAAAAAGATTTCTTCTTCTTAATAGGTAATTTAATAAACCTCGACCTATACAATTATTTTATTTTATTTTATTTTATTTTCTTCTTCTTCTCTCACAAATATCAAGGAACAAAAAGCGCCTCCCACAATAGGAGTTTTATTTCTCTCTCTACCTTCTAAAGGCCGAGAGAGTTTAGTCTCCCATAATAGGAGTTTTGTGATACATGAAGAGGTGTCTAACAGACTACAAAGTTTCAATCTTTCTACAATAGAAAAAGATGGTACGGCTCTAGAGGCTGAGGATTTCAAAGCAGGAAAAGAACAACGTGAAAGAAGTGTAGCAGGCAAAATTTTCGGCACTAAGAAAGCAAATGCAATTAGATTAAGGAATGCATATAGAAATAACAATAGGATAAAGGTGCAAATAAATACATCTAAAAGTTTTAAATAGGGTTAATTACCGATAACCCCCATGTGGTTTACCGAATTTTCCTATTACCCCTATGTGTTTTTCAAATATACGAAGAACCCCCATGTGTTTTTGATCTAAGCGAAAAGCGGGTAGAAAATAAGTGCCCTGATGGCACTGTTAAAATTTTCAATAATACCCTCCTATCTTTTTCAATTCAAAGCACTAAATCTTTAAATTACTAAAGTTTTAGGGTCATAGTTAAAATTATTAAAGTTTTGAGGTCAAAAGTAAATTTTAAATTTTTTTTCTCTTCGTCAGTCATTTTTTCTCTTCCTCTTTTTGTTTTTTTTTGTTCCAGAACCACCATCTAGCACCACCACCACCATTATCATCACAACAACTATCCACCCAACCACATTTTCTATCTCTATTCAAAATCATTTATGTTGAAAATACTTCCCCCTTCAACAAGAACCCTTTAAATCGATTCTTTCAACATACTTTTCTTTAATTTGTAAAGTTCAACAAAATCCAAATTCACTATTAAGCTATGCAATTACACCCTTCTTAATCTTATAAAATTGTAACTAAGACTATAAAATTAATAATTAATTTTAGTGCTTAATTGTGTGATCTTAATTTTCACAATGATGCTTATAATGACGTGGTATTTTAACTTTAAAATTAAGATGATTCGCATGTACCTCAATATTGTTGAAATTATTAACACTTAGTTTTTTGGGGTTTTACACTCTCCCCTCCTTAAAAGAATTGCGTCCTCGCAATTTCAAACTCACCATGCAATGATATACGTACCCTAGAACTTAGGCACCCTTAACAGTATTCATAGTTGAGTTAATGTTTAGTAATGGTTAAGTCATGACCTCAATATTTGTGTACACATTTATTTACATACCGCGCTACATTTTCATTCTTTTGCAATTTAAATATCCCCAAGTTATTATTAGATATTCTTATATAATTAACTTATTATTTAATCTTAAACTTTTGGACACACAAGCTCTAGTTCTCTTGTTTCCTTGACATTGTCAATCTCTTCAAGCGAATCATGTCGTATTAATTAGAATTTCTTGCTAACCTTCTCATGATCATTCTCACCCTTATTTTCGTAATATATGGCATTGTTAAGTGAAATTATTTTCTTAAATAGTCACTTCATATTAAATGTATGCATTGGTTAAGTGGTTTAGTCACCAATAATATATTTTCATTCAACATCAACTTATTAACTTCAAAAAGATGGATACCTCGAGCCATATTTGATCATAACTCTAAGTCACTATATTCTTTCTTCGAATCCCATATTCATCATCGACATATGCATTAATTTGCAAAAGTCGTCCCTTCCATTTTTTTTATCCTTTTAACCCTCTCATTTATTCTTCAAAAAAAATCTCTCAAACATTTTCTAATCTCGTACAATGTCTAATTATTGTACATTGGCTAATTAACATAGTATTCTATATCTCATGGTGAGATTTTTTTTCAAAGAGATGTAAAAATTCCATATTAGTGTAATACCCTCCATAGCTTCTTACTATTTTTGGTTATTATACTTACAAAGAATCATCATATTTATATGCTACTATTTCACTCTTCCATTTAAATCAATTGATCACCTATCTAACATAAATTATATCAAAATTATATTCCTATTAAAATTCAAATCCATACCTTAATATTTAAACTTAGGTATCTAGTGTACAACCTAATGTTTAAAATAAATCGTCTTGTGCATCATATGTATAAACCAATAATTCCTCTCTAGAAACTTTCATTTCATTCTTTATTTTTTTCAAATTTACCCAATATCACCTTGGCTCCCAAATAATTTTTCCTATGCAAAATAAGTACCACCAACTGTCTCTCAACACTAATCTCCTATTCTGGCATTTAATTCGATATAAAATCCACCACAATCCAAAACAATCATTTACTAATGATTCTTAATACTAGCCTCGGCTCAATTTCTTTAACGTATAATAATCATGAAAATCCTTATTCTCTTTCTAGTAAATCACCAATGGTGAATTCTTGTCAACTTTTATTGCTTAGGCAATCTATAAATTTAATCTTAGTTTATGGTGCGATATACATTTTATTTTTTCTCAGAGCCCACTACGCGCTTATTGAGCTCATCCAAAATTTTAAAGTATACATGTGACGAAAGATTTCAAAAGGGAATAGAGTCATTTTCTTACTCGATTTTTTTTTTTCATGAAAACCTTTCTTACGGTCATTACGTGTTCAAGTAAGACTCCTCAATTTTTCTTGCATCATTATATCCATATATATATATATATATATATTTTGTATCTCAATTCAATTCAATTTTATTTGGTCAAATCATACTTAAATAATAAATTCAAAGATTTATGTGTATCGTTTTTATCCCAATTCTCACCTAAATAGCACACCATCTATAATTATCAACTTTTCAAATTTGTAAAATCAATTTCTTAGTATTACGCCAAAGGCATCACAATTCTAAAAACCCAATTTAGGCCTAACACCACTCATCAATTTTTAGATATTGATAGTTTCCAAAGTATTACAATTATCTCATAATTGATATCAATGTCTTGCTTCAAATTTCTCTATTTTCATTAAACCTTTATTCAATATTCTAAGATGTTTTTTTGATATCATAAAAAGAAGGGTAAATTACAAAATACCTCCCTGTGGTTAGGCGATATTTTAAGTTACCTCCCTGACATAGTAAAACCTATACTAAGCCTCCTCGTGCTTTGGATTTTTTTGAAAAGTGGATGGAAATGAGCAAATGTGACGGAGTTAGCATAAAAAGACAATATACCCCTCTTCTTCATCCCTTCCCACTTTGACTCACTCGAGAACAATGTGGTCATTGATCCAGTCCCAAGAACAATCTCACCGACACATCATCATCATCATCCAAAAACATGCTCAAAACCTCTCTCTGAATTCCGGCCAAGGCCAAATGCTTCAAAAGAAAAGCATTAACCAAAGCATAAGCGACCAGCAACAATTCCCAAACAACTGGCCTGCTGAGGGTCCAAATCATTCAGACTTTCAAAGGAGTAAATGCACACAGACTTTAAATCTGTAATTTAGAGCTTCTAAGGATCAAGGACGCCATTATCTTAACGGGAGCAACGACCTTAATGGGAGCCTAAGAGATTGCTATGTCTCAGCTCCATCTTTCTGCTCCGCCGTGGATGTTCGGGCCTGTGTCTTCCGTCGCCGGAGCTCAGCGGCTTCGTCCCAACAAGCTCAGATCCACGACTGTCATCATCGATTGGAGGGAACCTCAGATCCTAGCCCTCAGATCTCACTACCTCAAGCTCATATAAGACCTCAAAAATAGCATATTTTCGATTCTGCCATGAATATTTTGCTGTCTCTCAGCTCCACTCTCCTCCGCCGTGGATGATTCGGCCAGGTATCTTTCACCGCCGGCGCTCAGCAGCTTCGATCCAACAAGCCCAGATCCACGGATGTTAGAGCTCATCCTTCCCGACGGCTTACACTTAAGCGGTTTGAAAGCGGCGGCCAATCGTTGCTGTGACTAAGCCTGCCCTGAACTTTCGCATTTGAAGCTTCGAAGACGTGAACTCACTGATGTTGAATTGTGGAATTTTTCCCAAAATTCAGAGTTAAGGTCCGGCACAACAAAGCCCACTGTTCTGATGAAACGTTTATTGGGTAAATAATATGTTGATTTTGACAATGGAGGTTGTTACTGCTGCTTCTAAAAACTACACATTTTCATAGATTTCTTGCATTCGTTTGTTGAGGGTGCGTACTTTTGATGTGTGGCTCTACTATTTTGGAAATACACCCTGAATTTGGACATTTGCTTGGTTTGAGACAGTGATGAATTTGGACATTTGTTTGAAAAAAAAAATTCTGAGATTGGGACTGAGGGATTCAATGAATTGAATTTCTGTGATCATGAGCACGATGAGTACAATCACGCCACTGAGTATGAGATGTTGTTTGGGCAATTCCCAGAGAGTGAAAATAGCATGATGAAAATGGAAGATGAAATTACTTTTGATATTAGGGTTATATTTGTCTTTTTAGTATCACTTTTTAATTAAAAATAAAATTTTAATTGTGATAAGCTACAATCTCCGTCAAGTCATTCAAATTCTGTTACTTTTCAAAAAAACCCAAAGCATGAGGAGGCGTAGTATAGGTTTTACTATGTCAGGGAGGTAACTTAAAATATCGCCTAACTACAGGGAGGTATTTTGTAATTTACCCTAAAAAGAAAGCACAATCTCTATTACCCCGAATATGAAATTTGATCACATCCCTTCAATTATTCCAAAAGTTCTTTGGTTTTACATCACACCTAACTCTTTGTAATACCTCAAAATTTCAAACTTACTTATGCCTTGCACTATTCACAAATTTCCCCATAAATTTTTCTTACAATCGTATCATGAGAAATAGATTTGAAAGAATCTTAATATAAAATTGAACAATCTCAAATAAAATAATCTAACCAAATCAGGATTCAAACTTAATTCTTAACATCCTTTCTTAAGAAATTCATTCCTAAATATGAAACCAATAATGTCCACAATGATTTCTTTAACTCTTACCAAATACTTCTCGTCTCAATTCAAACCTAGTAATTTACAATTTCAGAGTCCAAGAATCTTATCCTGGCTTATGAGCAAAATGCTCTGATACCACCTGTAACGCCCCAACCCACCCCCTAGTTGGAGAGTGAATTGGGTCGTTCAATCTGTCAACAATCCTAAACATAAAGCGAACCCTCAATGAATTTTTTTCTTTTCATTTAAACAACACCAATGATCATAACAAGTACAATGTAATCCCACATCTACAAAATTACATTACAACTTAATCTGTACCCCAAAGTTCAATACCAAATGTCTCAACTTAATCTTGAATGCAGGGTTCAGTGCCAAATGTCTCACACTCTGATGGTAGTTCCATTCGTCCATCCTTCTTAGCCTCTTCTGTTGATTTACTGAAAACATTTAAGGAAAATGGGGTAAGCCTTTATCACTCAGTGGGTGGGGTAAGCCTGACACAAGAAAACCCAGGATACTCTGTCATACGCCTTCATCATATCCAGTTTAAAAACCACGTTACCATGTCTCGCCTTAGTATTAATTGACCCGATTAATTCTTGTGCAAGCAATATATTATCCACAATAACTCGACCAAAGACAAACGCACTCTGGTTCTTAGAAATCAATCTTGGAAGGAACTTCCTTAATGGGTTTGCCAACACTTTTGTGATGATTTTATTAATCACAGTACATAAACTAATTGGCCGAAATTCCCCAAAAGTTTGTGGATTATCACACTTTGGAATCAAAATCAAAGTTGTGGCCGTGATAGATTTGGGCAACGTACCTCCACAGAAAAATTCCTGAACGGCCTGAAGTAGATCCACCTTAATAATATCCCACGCACTCTTGAAAAATCCACTAGAAAACCCATCTTGGCCCGGTGCACTATCATCATCTATTCCCCAAAGTGCAGCCCGTATCTCCTCTATAGTTGGAACTGTCTCAAGAGATACTCTGTCCGTTTCCTCCAACACCCTCGGCAAAATATTCACCTTGTGACCCACTGCCTAGTTGGAGAGTGAATTGGGTCGTTCAATCTGTCAACAATCCTAAACATAAAGCGAACCCTCAAGGAATTTTTTTCTTTTCATTTAAACAACACCAATGATCATAACAAGTACAATGTAATACCACATCTACAAAATTACATTACAACGTAATCTGTACCCCAAAGTTCAATACCAAATGTCTCAACTTAATCTCGAATGCAGGGTTCAATGCCAAATGTCTCACACTCTGAAAGTAGTTCCATTCGTCCATCCTTCTTAGCCTCTTCTGTTGATTTACTGAAAACATTTAAGGAAAATGGGGTGAGCCTTTATCGCTCAGTGGGTGGGGAATTGGGTATAGTTTTTTTTTTCAAAACGTTGAATAATTTAAAATTATAACTTAAAAGTATCGGGTGTCAAATAGTTTATACACACCAAGAGGAAACCACAATAAAATCATAGAGATACAACAATAAGTAATCATTAACATCACAATGTCCCATAGGAACGCACATAACAGTTTAGATTTGTTACCTGCCAGTACCAGCCTTATATCATCTTACGATCAGTGGCTGATCAGGCCACTGTTGAAGCTACCTTATCCTCCACAGTCAAAATTTGCCCCGCAGGCACAATAGTATATATCCTGATAAACAGTACCCTTTCTCATGAAACTAAAACCTCCTTAGTTCCACTTGACAAGGGTTAAACGTCACGGTGAACTTATGATGGACTCGTCGGCCCTTGCCTTCCCGACCATCAATAAGCCACCATGACTGGGCCCAATCAATCAAACAGTCACAGTACAGGCAAATACATGCCATACACAAATATTTCACACCATGTCGGTGTGTCACAATCAATAGTGGCATGTGTGGATTCTAGAGGTGGCTCTCGCATTCATATAAGCGAATCACTTAGTTGCACACAGCACGAAACTAACGTTTCAGATATATCACACATAATTGATACAATAGAAACAAATTGGTGCAATATCAGAAAGTTTGAAACATCATAGTTATAACCATTTCAAACAAACTCGAAAATTGCTCGTAAGTTTCCAATAAGACTCATTCTCCAATAAAGCTAAATTTCAAATAATAAAATGTTCATGTCTCTTTGAATACAAAGTTCCACATAGAACATGTTCAAAAGTTTCAAAGTTCCACATAGAACATGTTCAAAAGTTGGTTTAAAGGAATAGTCTGAAATTCTTGTATCAAAATTCAAAAATATCGTGTTCAGTTCAAATCAATGTAACTTGGCAATGACGTATCAAAATGATATGAAACCGAAATTATTTGAAACTAGATTCATGATATTCAAATTCTTATGTTGTAGGAATTTCCAAATTCTATTTGCAAAGTGTCTGAAATACCATCAAATAGGATTTCAATGGCTTAAAATCCAATAACAGGAATTCAGTTCTACCATGTCTGTTTCAAATGACTATAACTTCTCAACCAATTGCTCAAATAATATAAAACCAACACTATGTAAACCTCTAATTCAATCTCTAAAACTTTTATATTTTATGAAATTCTGGATTCAGTTTGCTGTTCAGTATAAAAATTGTTCAAAGTTGTTGTATTGGCTGAAATCCCGCAACAAAATCCAGTTTGGTCATAGTGATTTCAAATTGACGTAACTTGGTAACGAAATGCCCAAATGATGTGAAACCAAAAGTGTATGAAACTAGACTCCGAATGTTAAAACTTTTATGTTCTAAAAATCCCAAAATTCACCTTACAAAAGCCTTTTAAAAGCTGTTCAATCTTCATATAGCACTGAAATCCTGTACAGATTTCAGTCTTGATAAGGTTGCTTCATTTGGCCATAACTTGGCAACCAAAGATCCAAACAGTATGAAATCAAAGCCATACAAAACTAGGTTTATAATATTAAAACTTTTATGTTTCACTCTGTTCCAAATTCATTTTACAAATAACTGAACAAAATTGTTCAATCTCCACGTAGAACTGAAATCCCATAGCAGATTCCAGCTCTTCCATACTGATTTGAAACAGTCATAACTTTCTAACCAAACATTCAAATGATGTGAAACCAAAACTGAATAAAAGTTGAATCAAAAGGCTAAAACTTTTGTGTTCCATAAAATTCCAAACTCAATCTGAACGGTAGGGTAAAAGTAGTTCAAAGTTGCTGCAATGGCTGAAGATGAATGAGCAAATTTCGGTACCAAAGTAGCTGGATGTATTCTTTCAAATATATCTAGACACACAAATAGTTAAACTCCTGTAAACATTTCATAAAATTATCCAGCACTAAACTCATTGAGGTAATCAAACAAGCATTTCATGTGCAAAATAAATAGGAAGATTTATTTTTAGCAATCAGAATATACAACCCCATTCTCTGCTTCCCAAACCAAGGTAGTTTCCATAACAATGAATGATTCTCAAGCCATCATTTACAAGTTAAAGATCATATTATTCCGAAAATTTACTGAATCTTAAACCAAAATTCATCTTATCAGTGCCAAAACAATCTTCCTCTTGCAAATACATCAAAGAATATACCGACGAAATAACGTCGTCCACAATATGCTGATTCAATTCAACAAAAACACAACTAATTCATCCAACTGTGAGTTCAAAGAGGAATCTCAAGTTTACCCAAGTAATTCAACTATAACATGAAGACACCCACAAAATTTCAGAACCAACCCAAAATATGAACACCAAAAGCAAGTTGATCATTCTCTTTTTTTTCCCAAGAATTCAAACAAAGTTACAAAACCCAAATTTCACCCACAGCACAGCCAAGAATTTCAAAAATAAAATTTACCCACCGTATTTGAAAATTTCCACAGCTTCACATATAGTAGTTAATTTTGGTTTAGCAAAACAAGAGATGAATTAATTCATCACGTTAATCCATGCAAAATTCCAAATAATGTAACCAGCACTTTTAATCAAGATTTCAAGAACACAAACCAATCACCAAGAAAATACATACACATGTATCACAAGATTATTTTAAAAATCGAAAATCCTTTTTTACCCACCTATCAAAAACTTTCAAAGTTTGCTTGGATTGCCTAAGCTTGGATTGTCAATCCTTGTTCTGTCTTTCTTCCCCAATTCTTTTCTCCCTTTTCTCTTATTCTTCCCCCTTTTTCCTTTTCCCCATGTTCCCGTATTCCTCTTCCTTTCTCGTCTATTCTTTTTTTTCCTTTATGCCTCTTTGCACCTTTTGTAAATTATAATCTATTTGCCATGAGTCATTTGGGAATGACGTGTAGCCATTAGGCTTACACACATGTCACCAATTGATTTTATTTTTTTTTTCTTTATTTCTTTAATTTATAACTTGACTCTTGAATTTATGTAAAGTTCAACAAAATCCAAATTCACTATTAAGCTATGCAATTACACCCTTCTTAATCTTATAAAATTGTAACTAAGACTATAAAATTAATAATTAATTTTAGTGCTTACTTGTGTGATCTTAATTTTCACAATGATGCTTATAATGACGTGGTATTTTAACTTTAAAATTAAGATGATTCGCATGTACCTCAATATTGTTGAAATTATTAACTCTAAGTTTTTTGGGGTTTTACACGCCTCCTCTTCCGAAATCAGTGGAGAGTCCCCCAAAAGCAATTGCTGAAAATACTCCACCGCAGAATCTCGGATGACATTCGTATTAGTAGTAGTAGAACCATCCGTAAGCTGAATAGAGTGTATTGCAACCCGACTCCTTTTTTGCCTTACGGACGCATGAAAAAAACTTGTATTTAGATCCCCCTCCTTCAACCATTTAATATGTGATTTCTGATGCCAAAAAATCTCCTCGTCCCTCAAAGCATACCTGAGCTCAGCCTGCAGCCGACTATACTCCGATCTCGATACCTTATCATCTGTGTTCTCCAAATTCAACTCCGCTATTTGTACCTTCCTCTCTGCTTCCCGTGCTTTGGAAAAAACATTCCCCACCACCACATTATTCCATTCAGTCAAGGCCTTTTTAACAACCTTTAACTTTAAACATATGCGAGCTAACGGTCTAGCATCGCAAGGAACATGCCAGGCCTCTTCCACTACGCTTAAAAAATCCTGTCGCAAAGGCCAGAAGTTCATAAATCTGAACTGCCTAATTGCCGTATACTTCTTGTAGCTCAGTTGGACTAATAAGGGGGCATGGTCTGATTCCTTTCTGCTCAAATGAATAATTGACGTATTAAATTCGTCAGACCAAGCTAGATGCAATAATACTCTATCTAACTGCTTCCAGATACGGGGAGGATGCTTCCAATTATTACATCACGTAAATCGCGATCCAATATACCCAGCATCAATCAACTCTGCCTCTTGGATGAAGTTCAGGAAATCTTGAGCTTCATGATGATGAAAAGCACGTCCACCCCATTTCTCATCATGCGCAGCAATAACATTAAAATCACCCATCACTAACCAGTTGTCTGTACCTCTACTTAGCCCGATCAAATCTGCCCATAAATTCCTTCTACCAATTTTAGTATTCAAACCATGAACACAAGACACCACAACTGGGGATATCATACCCATCAACTGAATTGCCAAAGTTAAATGTTATTCATGCTGCCTCAACAAGGTTACCTGTATAGAATTAGAAAAAAACACCCATATACAGCCTTCGGCATTTGCTAAGGCTGTGTCAAAATTCAACTGTATACGTACAGTATCCAATTCTAACAAGCTGAGTTTTGGTTCAACAATATAAAGAAATAATAAGCCATACTCATTCCTCAATTTTTTAATTCTTCTTATAGTATCTACATTTCCCACCCCTCGAGCATTCCAGAAGAGAAAATTTATTATTGATCAGGAGACAATTTGATAGCTTGAGACGATCGTACCTTAGATCGAGGTGTTATGCCTGGAATTTTCTTGTTACCTTTCGATTGCCCCGCTCTCCCAGCTGTTGTGTCCAGAGTTAGCTGCTCCATAATTCCTGACTTCTGTTTAACGTTATCTCGCCGAACATCATCTAACGATTTCATAGAAAATGTATCAGAATCAGTATCCTCACTAGACCCAACTATTGCTCCACCATCATCCTTTATCAGTCGTGTTTCCTCCAGATTTACCAATCCAGCCGTCTGACGGTCATTATTCTGATCCTCAAAAATCTCCGGATGTTGATTAGCCACTACGGGTCCTTCCTCCATATTATGGTCAGAATTTCGATTGATCTCTTCCGCACCATGAATAATTAGAACTTCCTCAGTTGGTAGTGGAGATTTTGTAGTTTCACAGAGCACACCATCTAGCGCCTGCACATCCAGCGCAATCTTGTCTGTGATTGGACTAAATTCCTGTTGCTGTTTTGATGTCTGGCCAACCTCTAGAGTAGAGTTGTGGTCATTCAAATTTGTATCTCTAGTAATCTGAATCACGTTAAGCTCTTTCTCATTTCCTTTAACCGTCTGGTGTTGCAGAGATACTATAGCTTGCGGAGCCGCCGTATCTTTATTGTTCCCTTTATTGAGAGTTATCTTTTGTTTCCCATCATCAACTGCACCTGATTTTTCCTTCTACTTTAAATTTGATTTCACAAATCCAATATCGTTCACAGCTTCCTTAGAGTTATTACATTGTGCTTCAGTATGTCCTTGTCGATAACACCCCGTACAATAACCAGGCAGATTTTCCGGAACTATTTTTTGCCAAAAACCATCATCCCCGTGTGTAATCCAAATCCGTGATGGAATGTCTTTCAGTAAGTCCACCTCCACACATACTCTTACAGCACTTGGTCTTGCAACAGTTACCGTAGACGCATCAATTGTAAGTGGAACTCCCACGCCTTGCATGAGAGAATTCAAAAACCCTTTATCAAATAGGTGGAATGGCAGATTAGGTAGCGTAAACCAAACTGGAACAATGGAGGATTCCTTGGAGGTTTGGAATGAGGGACTCCACTTAAATACTCTCATTGGGTATTTGCCAAGTTGCCAAATGCTTCGTGTCCACATCCTATGAAAGTCCGCTTCATCCGTAAATCTCATAAGAATATGACGGTAATCTATTAACCCCGTTTCTACTGAACCCTTGAGATCTAGTTTCGCCAGAAAATGCCGAATCTTCTCAAGTGCTGGTCTTCCATGTGAAAACTTGCCCACAAGCGCAAGTTTGAATGGTTTTGATAACCTCTCGATATCATTATTAGTCAGTTTGATCGCAATCTCTCCTCGGTGAGTTGTTAGTGGGATATTGAGTTGTGTACTTGGTTCAGCGGACTTAAACAATTGAGAGAAATATTTTTGAGCAAACTCCGGCCGCCGATTGGCCGGTGGTTGCCCTTCAGCCCCAGGCTGAAGGGCCGCCATATCCAAAACCCTAGCACGCTTTCTAAATAAGGAAAGAAGTTGAGAGAAAAAGTTGCGCCAATCTCAGGAAGCCTTCCAATTGAATACACTCCCGTTGAAAGAATAAGAATGCTTATTCGTTGGTGTGAACTCTGAAGTAGATCTTTTTAAAAAAATCAAAACAACGTCGTTTTGTTAAGTGGACTTTTTTTAAAAAAAATCAAATGTAAAAACCTAATTTACCAATCGTCTTCTCCAACTATTTCTCAAACTTTTCCAGTGGTGACTGGTGAGGGCTGAAAGGGCTGAGCAAGGTGGCGGAACAAACCCTCTCTAAGGTTTTTGGCGAGGTTGGTGAGGGCTGAAGCCTCCACTAGCCCTCACCTAGTTCCGCCACTGGTATCAAACATAAAAAATTAGCGCATTAAGTATAAAAAATTAGCATATAAAGTATAAAAATTAGTGTATCAAGTATAAAAAATTAGCATATTAAATATCAAGTATCAAAGATAAGCGTATCAAGTATAAAAAATTAGCGTATCCAATATCAAATATTAGTGTATCAAGTATTAAAAATTAGCGTATCAAATATCAAAGATTAGCGTATCAAGTATAAAAAGTTAGTGTATATATTATAAAAAATGTGTATATCAAATATAATATTAGCGTATCAAGTATAACAAAATTTACATATCACGTCATATATATGAACCAATTTCATAGTAGATTTTGTGTTTAACTAATTAGTTGAAAATCTAACTACCTTTTCAGGTAACACCAGTGTATTACAAGAAAATAATATAACAAATACTCGAACCAATTGAGAATTTTGAATCCACAATTATGGAATTCTCAAATGTTTACCTTTCCAAAATATAACTAATAAACTAAAATTGAAATATATATCATTTCCCTAGTACATTTTGACTAAATTTGAGAGATATTTTATTACTTCCCTAATAACTTTTGACTAGAATTGAAAAAGATTTCTTCTTCTTAATAGGTAATTTAATAAACCTCGACCTATACAATTATTTTATTTTATTTTATTTTATTTTCTTCTTCTTCTCTCACAAATATCAAGGAACAAAAAGCGCCTCCCACAATAGGAGTTTTATTTCTCTCTCTACCTTCTAAAGGCCGAGAGAGTTTAGTCTCCCATAATAGGAGTTTTGTGATACATGAAGAGGTGTCTAACAGACTACAAAGTTTCAATCTTTCTACAATAGAAAAAGATGGTACGGCTCTAGAGGCTGAGGATTTCAAAGCAGGAAAAGAACAACGTGAAAGAAGTGTAGCAGGCAAAATTTTCGGCACTAAGAAAGCAAATGCAATTAGATTAAGGAATGCATATAGAAATAACAATAGGATAAAGGTGCAAATAAATACATCTAAAAGTTTTAAATAGGGTTAATTACCGATAACCCCCATGTGGTTTACCGAATTTTCCTATTACCCCTATGTGTTTTTCAAATATACGAAGTACCCCCATGTGTTTTTGATCTAAGCGAAAAGCGGGTAGAAAATAAGTGCCCTGATGGCACTGTTAAAATTTTCAATAATACCCTCCTATCTTTTTCAATTCAAAGCACTAAATCTTTAAATTACTAAAGTTTTAGGGTCATAGTTAAAATTATTAAAGTTTTGAGGTCAAAAGTAAATTTTAAATTTTTTTTCTCTTCGTCAGTCATTTTTTCTCTTCCTCTTTTTGTTTTTTTTTGTTCCAGAACCACCATCTAGCACCACCACCACCATTATCATCACAACAACTATCCACCCAACCACATTTTCTATCTCTATTCAAAATCATTTATGTTGAAAATACTTCCCCCTTCAACAAGAACCCTTTAAATCGATTCTTTCAACATACTTTTCTTGATTTTTTGCCACCACATTCATTGTCGACAAATATTCAATCCAACCCTTTCAATGGTTGCCACTCTGCCTCTCCCCCTCTTCAAGATTTCACCGATTTCCTCCAAATCCATTGAAAACCCTCGCCTTCCCCTCTCTAACAAAATCACCATTTTCTCCATCGGCCTTCGTACAAAGCCCCATATACTCTAACAAAATCACCAATTTCTCTAAATCATATTGCCCGTGTTCCTTGCATGCTAAGCACATATTCAGATGATGGCTATCAAATTCAAAATGTTTTCTCGACTTGGTGGGGCGCCGTACTATTTCTCAAGTGTTTGTAAACGGAAAGCATGCCGGTGGTTGTGATCTCCAAGACACTGTTGAAAATGGTCAACTGCAGAACCTTCTCACCAAAGGTTTAGATATTGACCTGAAATGTAGGCTAAAGTTCTTTTAGATGAGATTTTCAGTAAAAATGTCAGAAGTTGGAGCTTTAAAGTGATTTGGGCTGTCCAGACAACAAATCATGTAAATACATTTGTTTCTCGCCATCAAGGTTGATGTCCTGGTGGCTTTGATTCTGATGAGCATTAAAGCTGTATATGAAACATCAGAATTGTAAATCATTTAATAAAGTAATTCAGTTAGTATGAGCTTACTGGTTTAAAAAAAATACAAGATTTGGAAGAACAAAAATAAAGGAGGAGAGAGATAAATTGAAGAGAGAAAAATAATATTTTGTAATATAAATTTGTTTAAAGAAGAAAAGGAGAGAGAATGAGAAAAAAGAAAGAAAGAAAAAAAAAGAAAGAGAGTAATGATTGGAAAAAAGAGAAAAAAGGATAAATACATTGAAGGATAAAATTTGGATAATTTAGTAAAAACACAATGTTGTACAGTGTGTCAAATTATCGCACGCGCATAATTAAGCGCGTGTTATACACTCGGCATTAACGGACTTGATTTTCGTCCACTTTACAATAGAAACCGAAGCACATGGAGGTTCTTTGTATATTTTAAAAACACATAGGGGTAATAGAAAAATTCGGCAAACCACATGGGGTTATTAGTAATTAACCTTTTTAAATGTTTAGGATAATTGAGGAAAATAGGGGAATTAATAAAGATGTTATGCATGGGATCCAATCAGGTTGAAATAAATGGAGAAGTGCGTCATCTATACTTTGTGATCGTAAAATACCGCTGAAATTAAAGGAAAATTTTTATGAAACAGTCATAAAAACAGCGATTCTTTATGGATCAGAATGTTAGGTGACTAAATATGAGCATAAACAAAAATAAGGTAGTAGAAATGAGAATGTTGAGATCGATTTGTGTACACGCTAGATTAGATAGAATAAATAATGAATACATTAAAAAGAAAGTTAGAGTCGATCCAATAGATGAGAAAATGAGAGAAACACGGTTAAGATAATTTAGACATATAAGTACGAGACCTTTAGTGCAGCATTTAGAAAATAGAGAAGCATTAATTCGAGTTAAAAGAGGATAAGGAGACCTAAAAAGAATTAGAAAAAATGATAAAAAAATATCATATATATGTATATAAATGAAAATATGTGTATAAATACGATACGATAGAGACATATGATCCATATAGCTGACCCCATATAGTGGGTAAAGGCTTAGGCTCTATTTGGTTGTGTAAATTTTTATGATTTATTTCATAAAACCAAAATGTCACGTTTGTTTTACTCATTTTTTCTATCAAAATTTTTAAAACAAAAAATCATGCTACAGTAATTATTTTTGCTACAATATTTTTTTAAATAAAATATTAAATTTGAATTTAAATTTTAAACTTTTAATAATAAACAATTCTTTCTAACACAATTCCCACCAAAACAAACTTATAAAATATTAATTTAAATTCAAATTTCAAACTTTTATTAATAAAAAAAATTTCAATACAAATCCCAACAAAACAAAATCATCAATCCAAACACTTTTAAAATGTTCATTTCTTATAACAAATTCTAAGAAAAAAGATTCTCTCATAAAACCCAAAAATACCTCATCCAAACGGAAACTTAGTTGATGTTGTATTTTCGATCCTAGGAGGAATAAGGTTTGAGATAGCATCCATGTCTGAAAGAGTCGGCAAAATTTTGATAAGAAATTATTGGATAATTAATTAACCATATGAGGTGATACGAAAGTGCCTAAAACAGTGCCCATTGCACAAACTATTGATGAATTTCATACAGTACTGGACCCCTAATTTGTGATTAACCACCACCTCACCATCCAATAAGTAGTCCTATACCAGTCAGGTGCAGCCCTACACTGTATCATCCAAATTTGCTAGTCTATAAGATAACATTGTTGTTTATATCTGCCATGTGCTGCATCATGCAGTTATTGCTAGTCTATAGGGTAATTACATGCATGGATGATGTTCTTCAGCTTTTAAGTTGATTATAAATGCATGACTTATCTTAACTATTAAATCCTTGCAGCTAGCTGGCCATGGTGTTGAAGCAAACTTCCAGCTTCCAGTGCCAGTTGATGGCTTCAAGCAAAAATTCACTGATCAACTTCTGGGTAGGAACACTGCCAATTTTCAGTTATCATAGTTCAAGAGGATGAGAGACATTCAAACAACTGCTCCTTGGGCTAATGGAATGTTGGTACATGATCTATATATGAAGCCTACGGCTAAGAAGATAAAGTATAATTCAAGATGTAAACCTCTTCCGCCATCAAAGAGACTACGATTTGAGGCATAGAGAGTTCTCAAGAAATGGTTCAAGATATGGCTGATAACAAAGCCATCAAGCTGGGATTCTTCACCCTGAGAAATATGAAGAAGGATCAGGAGAAGTTTGGAGCTTTTTATTGATTATTAATTGTAGTCTATTAAAAGTGCTTTTACTATGAAATAGTGTTTGGGTTCCCAAGATCATTTGAATAACTGTGTTTGATTCTCGGTTTAGGACAATGAACAAACATAGTAATGGATCTTATTTGTTTTATCTAGAAATCCTTTTTGTTTTAATGTCTAATGTATGTATGCTACATCTCTTATCATTATGAAATGCCTATTTTGAATTTTTGCAGGCTCTTAATAGTTCATGAGAAAAGTTTTGTTCAAGAAACTACTGAGAAAACCAATGGCTAATGGTTCTTTGTTTCCTGCATTATGCTTCATGGGTATAGTATTTTTCTATATGCCTCTTTACTAGGAAAATTTCACTTGTGAAAAGTACTGGTTCAAAATGCTGGTGGGATCATGGGTCATCACTTACACTATATATCACACATACATGATAAATATTTTTGAGCGAATGGCCAAAATGGTCACTCGACTATTACCAAATACGGTTTTTAGTCACTCAATTATTAAGTTGGCCAAAAAGGTCATCCAACTCTATAAACGTATGACTTTTGGCCATTCCATTGGTCAACTCTGTTATCTTTATTAAAACCGTTAAATGAATGGAGTTTTATGTCTTTTCAAATAAATTAGAGCAATAAATTCTCTTATCTTCCTCTTCTTTCCTCCCTTCTCTCTCTTTTATCTTTCTCTCTCCCCGGCTTCACTCCTCTATCTGCTCTGTTCGTATTTCCTTGTCTCATCATCTCTCTTATCTCTCTAATCTCTCTATCTTTTCTTTTTCCTTTCTCTCTTCACGTCTCCCATTCTCTCTCTTCTTTCCATATTTTCTTATACCTCTCTCTCTTCTTCTCCTAGTTGAAGGGTGCACCATACTAGCTGTACCGCCAATTTCAATAACTCGTTGTGGTAATACTGGAACGGGACCCCCCATTGGAATAACACAACGCTCATCCTCTTCAATACTTCTAATTTTTATACCCAAGTGCCTTAGCCGAGCAACCATTCTTTCTTGGATATCCTCAATGGGAACTCCTGGACGAGCTATAAAGGAAGTTTCTTCAAGAAAAATTCTGTCAGATGAAAAAGGCATAGCATAAAGAAAAGTTGGTATGCTACTGTTTCTCTCCTTCAGCACTAAATTGTTACTAAGGTGTGAGTCTCGCCAATCCATGAAAACCATCTTGTTTACATCAAATGGCTGTTCTTCTACTTCTGCCAAAATTCCATATGCTATTTGATATCAAGGGTTATAGGGCTTATCGTACTGAACCAAACATCTAGAGAATCCAGTGGCATCGAGAACCACAGCAGCTTCAATTGTAACACCATCATTACAAATCAACAAAGACTTAAATTCTTCATGAATAACTTTTACTACTTTGGTCTGGTGAAACTTAACACCATTCGCAATGCACTTTTGCATCATTTTCGATTTCAGTTGCTTCCTGTTAACCCTCCCATACGGTCTATCAAGATCTTTATAATTTTTGTCATCAATATAAACAACAATGCCCGACCAAGTAGCATCGCGACAGTCTAACAAATCCATGGCCTCAAATTTATAAACCTAGACACCGTAATTATTCCGCCAAATCAATTTGGGGGAAGGATCAATTGAACAAACTAAAAGCCCTACTTCTAAGACCTGCTGTGCAACAGCAAGCCCCGCAGGCCCTCCACCAACAACAACTAATCCTTTTGAAGGGTCATACATAGGAAGCTCAAAATTAAGATTTTCCTTTTTGGTTTCAGGAACAAGTTCCAAAAGTGTACTACTAGCCTTTATTTTACTACCCCATCTCGAATTAGATTTCTTGGAACCAAACTTGAAAAGTTTCTGGTTCTGAGGCTTTAAAGAGCTCAAGGCACTAACTTTATCAGCTAATCCGTATAAAGAAGACCCAAATTCAAGTTTATTAGGGGTCTTCAACAAAGTGCTCATGCTTTTTCCAATTTGGTTCACTTTCTTTCAAAATAATTCAGTAGGGTCTTCACAATTCTTGAAAAACACAATATGGGTTTCAAGAATTTCCCCAAGTGTTATCTCAGCATATACTATAAATTCTAAGATACAAAGGTAGACGTGAAGAGAGAGAGAGATGGGGAGAGAGGAAGGTGGAAAAAAATATAGAGAGAAGAGAGAGAATGGGAGACGTAAAGAGAGAAAGTAAAAAGAAAAGATAGAGAGAGAGAAGAGAGAGGATGGGACAATGAAATACGAATAGAGAACATAGAGGAGTGAAGACAGGGAGAGAGAAAGATAAAAGAGAGAATGGAGAAAAGAAGAGAAAGACGAGTGAATTTCTTGGCCTAATTTATTTGAAAAGATATAAAACCCCATTTATTTAACAATTTTAATAAAGATAACAGAGTTGACCGACGGAAGACCAAAAGTCATACGTTTATAGAGTTGGATGACCTTTTTGGCCAACTTAACAGTTGACTGACCAAAAAGCGGATTTGGTAATAGTTTAGTGACTATTTTGGACTTTCACTCAATATTTTTTGTTTGAGATGTTCAAAATTTTGTTTATTTATATATATATATATAAATTATACTATTTGCTATGTAGGATGGACAAAATACCATTTTTTTTTTGCTTTTGAATTTATCATATAATACTCTATGTTTTGGATTTTTTTTTCCTTTTGAAATTAAGAGACAAATCATAATAACCATTGTATTTACCTTTGTCATATAACTCTCCAAATACTGGAGTACTTGTTTTATTTAAAATTTGAAGACAGCTATATATTAACCTGTCTTTTTAACTACGTAAATAATGAATATGTAGCTTACTATTAGACCCTTAGAGTTTGGGCTTGTTAGTTGGTGTGCCAAGGTGCACTGCTGGTATGCCGAGAGTGGCACGACCAGCATGCCGAGTGGCATGGTCAAGGAGCGATGAACTATTTTGGTACTTATGATACTTTTGAATTCCTTTGGGTGTCTAAAGGCATTTGGAATGCCTTCGGTTGAGTTTGGGAAGTTTTGGAACCCTTTGTCAAAAATCGTAATTTCTGTTGGGTGAAAACTGTGATTTTTTTAGTGGTAGTTTTGTAAATATTATTGTGTTCTTGAAGTACTCTTATGGTGTCACTTTTGATTTGTCTAGTGTTTTGTCTTTGAGTTGGGAAAGACCAATGATGGGTGTTTTCTTCTAAATTTGTGGAAACGACCCTTGAGGGAATAAATGATAAATGTACCGAAATAGATTATTTTGCCCTACTTTGAAGAAGGTAAAGTGAATTGTTGCAATTTGTTAGCTTTGGGGCATTATGTCAGTTTGATGCATGGTGTTGGGCAATGCATTCTGTTTGTGGGTGTCACGCCCCGGATTTTTTGAGATTATAACACGTGGTAATTACAGAATCTATTCCATAATTACAAAGCTCGATTGACTTAAATGATAAATTTATAATAAACCCATCATAGATTAAAACTTTAATAGGGTGTGTGAAATATTTTTTACAATTCATACGAATAAATGTAGTTTCCTACTTGATAAAAGAAAACAATGTCTTCATAAAAAAAGTAACAATTGTCTAGAACTTATTATAAACGGAATTTTTATTTTCGAATCACCAATCCCAACCGCCTAAAATATAATCCTCTTCCACATGATCAGACTCATTTTCAATATCATCATATGTCACAAAATTTCACAAAATGGTGTGAGCGATAAGTCGCTCAGCAAGTAGTGACGAATTTCCTCTATTGGATCATACATGTTACAATACACACACACACACACACATATATATTAAAGTTATCCAACAATTTCTAAATTCAAACGTTATCTTTTTGAAATTTCTTTAGACAAAACCATAGATATAGTAAGTGACATATTTCAAATAAATTCCATTAAATCAATAAATCAAAATGTATGCACGATACTATAATCAATTCCATTAAATCCAAAACAAACAATCAAATATGCAATCAATGGTTCATCGATTATATTGACAGATAGATACTAGTATTCACGACACTATATATACATAGCCTAACAATTTATCCAGTTAAGGCGGCCAAAAGCCTGTTGGCTCAAAACAATACAATACAATGGTCCTTTGTACACAAGGACGAATCAAAACATATATTTCTCTTCCGTTAGCCCCAGATAACTACAAGTCAATTGATGAGTTTACTTTCCAAGTAAACATTACATGCAATTTCATTGTCATTTATACAAGTCATTTCAAACAAAGTCACTTACCTATAGTTTCATAAACAAAACAAGAAATTAATGTAACCACATATGATCCGAATTTTTAATCTAATCAAAATATGTTAATATTGACAAAGTATTTTATTTCAAAAGTATAGAAGAATTTCGAAACTACTTACCTCACTTGTACTAGCTCTAAGCTCAATCTAGAGTTTCTTGGTTTGTATCAACTTCTTCTAACCATATAATAATTCAATCACCAAAATAAATTCCTAAAAAAATAATAGACTAAACTCCCACCTTTAATAAACAATCTTTAATATTTATTAAGAAACTTAATACAAAATTAGTTCAATACCTTGTAAGAAATCTGATGTCGTTTGAAATACTTGCCACACCTAATAAAAACGTGATTTGGGGATATTTATCCCCAACCAAACATCATAAAATAAAGTATTTAGAATAGAGAAGAAAGAGAGAGAAATAAACTTTGTCAGAATTTTTATAAAAGAAACAAAAGAATTTTACACCTATTTATAGTTGAAAATCCAACAAATTTTCAGTAGTTTTATCCTTTTTTTTCAAAAAAAAAAAAAAAGATTCTAATTGATTTCCTATGCATGATGTGATCTGATTTATCGAAAATTCCCTCACCCCAAAATACTCTCAAATCTGTTAATAACTACCTAACTATTTACTTAATAATATGGTAAATAAATCTTATCCTAACATACAACAATTAATTACTTAGCAATTAACACATACCAAATTAGTTTTAAATTAATAACCTTGTCAGATACAATTACTTATAGTAATTAAATTTAATAACTTTGTCAAATACAATTACTTGTAATAATTAAATTCAAACACGTACAATAATCCTATTACAACTAACATAGTAACTAATTAATCATGATTAAGATATTACCATAACTAAATGATCATATCTTATAAAATAATGATAAAAATAAAATATTAAATATTATTAAATAAAGCTTGTGAATATTATAGTGGGATTTATGAGTTGAAAGTACTAAACCTTGAGTTAAGGATTGATGGTTTGGTTGGGTCTAGGTTTTGGTTGAAACTAGACTCAAACTGAATAAGTCTTTGGGCTTGCTTGGCAGTTAATTTACGTGGCTGAATTGGCAGGCATGTAGGGTGGCAGTTGTTGATCCCTTGCGACTGATTGGTTAAAATTGTAACTGTTGCTAGTGGTTGGATTTGTCAACCACCAGATAGGCTTTTTATGATTTGGCAAGGCTGAGATGCTAATCTAGTTACGTTTTGTGCATTTAGGAATGTTTTGCAAGCCTTTGTAACAGGTTTCATTGTATCCGTCATTTGTGCTAATGAAATCAAGGTTGGGATTTGAGATGTAAATTTATTGTGTGCTTATTTAATTACATTTGACTTACTGTTATACTTTGCTTTATTTAATTACATTTGACTTACTGTTATACTTTGCTTCTCATATTGTTTAAGAGTTGTGTGCATTCAAACAAGAGGGCATTGTGAGTGTTTCCAACAGAGCGTTGTTGGTTACCGGCAGGAAGATTTTCGGTGAATATTTCGGTTAAAATATAAAAAGTGTGACAATTTTGGTATTAGAGCACGGTTTCATGCATGCTTGCTTGTTTCGCGACTATTGAACATGACAGATTCAGGCAACACTTTGAAGGAATGTGTGAGCAAACACCTTGAACAACGGTTTTATTACAAAACACGTTCTACACTTTTAATTTTAACATTTTACCAGTTTCAGTAATTATTTTTTTTGCAATCCACAACATTTTGATTGAAATTTTATTTTGAAAGTACAGAATTAAACCTAATAAATGATAGTCAAAAAAATTCCTATGTGACCGTTTTATATATGCAATTGGACTAATGATGCGCCTCACTCGTATGTGTGTTGCAATTTGCGTATTCGCGTATAAATTATCAATGTTCAACTTCTAACACCATTCTGATTCATGTATAATGTGAAAATAGTTCGCGTGTATAACGTGTAAATAGTATGCGTATTTGCGTATAAATTATCAATGTTAGATTTTTAACACCATTCTGATTCACGTATAAAGTGAAAATAGTTCGCGTATAAATTATCAATGTTAGATTTTTAACACCATTCTGATTCACATATAAAGTGAAAATAGTTCGCGTATAAATTATCAATGTTAGATTTCTAATATCATTCTGTTTCACATATAATATGTAAATAGTTCACGTATAAATTATTAATGTTAGGGTTCTAATACTATTTTGATTCTCGTATAACGTGTAAATAGTTCGCATAGTCGTATATAAAGTATCAATATTAGAGTTTTAACACCATCCTCATTCACGTATAATGTATCAATATTTATCATGCGCGTGTCCATCGTATATATGAGACCATTTTACAGGAGACTTACACAATAATAGTTGTCTAAATTACTCTGATTTGATTGGCTTTATTTTCGATAAGTTCATTCAATTCAATAATTTTTTCTTAACGTTAAAATTCTTTCTCTTTCTAAATTTTTTTAGTTATTTCTCAAAAATTTTGCAAATTTTTGGGGAAAAAAAAGAGTTTTAACGTTGGAAAAAGTTATTTGATTGAATCAACTTATGGAAAATAAATACAACAAAATTATCATCACGTAACTAACATTTATAAGTATTGATTCTATTTTTTCAAACACAATTTCTATCAAAATATAGTAAATTATAAAAAATTAAATACTAATGGCAGTAAAATGATAATATTAAAATTAAGCCATATTTTACTATTAAGCCATAAAATTAAGCCATGTTTGTTGGTTGTGGCTGCATATTCTGTTGAGTAAGAACTGGTCTCGTCCTTGCCAATTTGATGTTGCCTTATTCATGTACTTGGCTACTTCTTCTTGTGTTTGGTGCGCTATTGATCTGCCATCTTGGTGGAAGATTCTGATGAGAAGAAATTGGTTCAATATTAGTCACTCATGTGATTCTTGCTCATGTGCTTGGTGAGGTCGGACTTTGCTGACTTCCGAATTTTTAAGGAATATGGAATCTTTGTTGCAACTGAGATAAACATTTGAGGAGAGTTCACATTCAAATTCCCTCATGTGATTGCTGATATACCATTCTGTACATGGTAAACCATTCTTTTGCTTGGTGAGACAGTTTCGTCTTTCCGTTTCTTGGTCGAACATTTCTCATTTGCTGGGCAGCTCATTGACTTACGATACTCCTGGTCGAGATTTTGGAGCTATGCTAAAGTTCTCATGTATATAAGCTCCTCACACATTGCTGCCAAATTACATAGATTAGGGTTCAATTCATAGGCAAATGGAGCATTTCTACTGGAATCCTTTCAAGTAGATCGTCTCTATTTGCCTTACATATATTGAGATAATCTTTAATGTAATGGAGTAGTACTTTATATTTATGTCATTTACTTGTAATTGTATTGTGTGGACGAGTATAGGGGTACTCTATTTTGTTTTATTTTAGTTATGTATATATCTACGTTTGTTTAAAAAAAAAAAAAAAAGAAGCCATAGAGTAAAGATGTTTTTGCAATTGACTCTAAAATAGAATAAAATTAAAAAAATAAAAATTTATTACGCTAAAACAGGCATAAATAAGTCTCTGCCCCGCCTATCCGGCCATACATTCGTTCCACTTTGAGACCTAAAGAAACTCTTTTCTCTTCATTTGATTCACATCAATGGCGGACGACTATAATTCCGAAACTACCCTCGGCCTCTCTCAGGAGCCAAAACTTTCTGAAATCCCTAAGGCTTTGAACAAATTCAATCTTTCGCAAGAACAACCAGCGCCGAATTCATCCTCTTCTGATCTCAAAAACGATGTCGTTCAAGAAGCGCCCATTAACTCTGTCGATCTTCCTAATAATTGCAGCAGTGTCATTTCGCATGGTGATGATAAGGATGTTGTCTGCGACGTCGTTCCACGTGAACCCGGAGAAAGGCTGAAAAAGGCCGGTGATTCTGCTAATGAAACCGTTTCGAGGAAACAAGAAGAGAAGGGTTTTGAAGAGGATGAAGCGACGGTGGAAAAGATTTGTTTGGAAGACGCCGTTTTGGAGGAAAAAGAAAGAGGAGTCTTTGGAGGAGGAGAAGAGGTGGAAAAGGGCAATAATGATCGCGTTTTGGAGAAGGGTGAAAAGGATGACTCTGGAATTGAAGGTAGATTGGATTTTGATGGGAAAATGAATGATTGGGCCGATTCTAATGAAGGGTCTGTGAAGAAGTGTTCTTTAAAGATTGCCGTAATCGATGAAACTGCATTGATCGAGGCTTCTGAGATTGGAAAAGGGTTCAGCAAGGAGAGAAAGATTGTCAAGAATGTGAATAATAATAATCAAGAAAATGGTGGGAACAATGTGAAGAGGCCAAGGAGGAGAGGGAAAAGTGGGAAGAACAAGAATTCAGGAACTGATGAGAAAGGAAAGAATCTTGATTTGGGATTGAGCCATAATGATTGTGGGATGGGAAATTTAGATGGGTTTGAGGAGAAAAGGCAGAATAATGTTTATTCAAGGAAGGAATTGGAAGGGTTGAGGCATGTAGGATTAGAATGGCAGAGGAAGAATTGGGCTGAGATCTACTGTGGACTTGCACCTGTTGTGCAGAAGGAGTATGATGGAATAGCCCTTTATGACTATCATCGTCAGAACTGTAATCAGCAGCAGAAGAAGTATATTCGTGTGGATTCCAATGGTGGACCTTCAATTTTCGGTGAGTTTATTGCCTGTTCTGTTTCACATTTATTCGTTTGTTACGTTCAAGTTTTTATTTTAAATGTTGATTATATGGGTTCTGCTATGCATGCTATTTGTGGTTGAATTAATGATAGAACATGTGATTTATGTTGATTAGGAGTAGCTAATTGATAAGAGTTGATGTATTGTGGATTAATTTTGAGCAACTTGCAGAGTTTTGAGAATATCTGAGTTTAGGACTCTACTGATTCACGATTGTATTCAGTTGACTGATTTAGTGACATGGAATGATGTAGTGATTTTCAGTGTCATTGTTGAGTTTGATTCTTGTGTTATTGTTATTTTGACAACATGTAATGCACACTGAGTTTGATTACTTGTTGGTTTCTTCGTCAGAAGTAATGTTATCTCTGCATCTGTTGATTTTGTTAATTTGAATCAGTGTGGAAACTGCACAAGTTATTGATCATGGTGTTTTAGTGATGCTAATGAAAAAGGAAATGAATTCAGTGTTAGTTTTGCGTGTAAATTACTAAAGACCCTTGGTTATTTAATGGAAGCATACTGCTTTGTCACAATTTTAATCTGTTTGCTTGGCTAGTGTGCTGAAGTTTTGTGTTTGAGCTTCTACTGAATGCTGGTGTGCATGGAATTCTAGCTTTTTGGTCTCCAAAATGTAGGCAATATAAGCAATTTTAGTTGTAGATGACTGTTTTCCGACCTAACACTTTTTATTACTTGTAATTGTACATGTCTTGTCTAATTTTTGTTTTTATTTTTTTTTATTGGGAAATGGGTGTAAGGGGAGGAAGCTTTTAGTTTCCATTTCAAACTGTTCACTCTTTTTCCTTCTATTGATTTTATTGAAAGGCATAATTGGTTGCCTAGTTTTTCCCTGTTAGTTTACTCATTTTTCAATCATCCTACTTATAAACACTTATACCTCTTGCCTCGTTCTTCTTTGTGACCAATGTGATTTTTTTTTTTTTTTTGCATTTGACTGATTGTGTGTTTACTTCCTTTTGCACTTGAAACACATAGTTTAGAAACTTTTTACTTCGTCAACAGGGCTTTTTCCTCTCTTAACAGTAATTTTTGACTAGTTGATCTTGGATTCTGACAGTCTTGGTCTAATTTTCTAACGGTGGTGGTGATGTTTCCTCATTTTTAGTATTGTTGTAGTTGTTCATCGTTGCCCTGGATTTTTGTAGTATTAGCAAGTTGGTATACAGAATTAGAAAGAACAGTGTCTAGCTCTCACCTCTTTTATCTCTCTGAGAAAATTTTCTTTTCTTTTTTATCCCTCAATTTTCTGTTTCTATTTTTGTCAAGATGAAAGGTAGAAGGTTACTTACGACCAATTTGAACTTTGACATTCAATTGACCAATTCTTTATTGTGGGGATTCATCTGGCATTCAGCCCCGATCCTCACTCCTGCCCCTTGAGCAAGTTTTATTTAGTGGTTTTCAGTTCTGTCCGTTTTCTTATTGGGGTGGGTATTTCAGCGTACTGAAGTTTAACTTAATATTTTTTACGCAGGATCTAGATCGCTCTTCACTTCCTCCTCTTTTTCCCCCACTTCACTTCCTTTATTTCCCAGCAAAATTCTCTCTTTCTTTTGACCTGTAAATTGGAGTTCTGATTGCGTGAATTTGGTTTCAATTTTATTTTTGGTGTAAACAGGTGCAATGGCTGCAAAGGGAAGAGGAAACCATCTAAGAGTTTTTGTTCACTGAGATGTCCAGTAGGAATCTGGTGAAAGACACCCTGTGCTACGTAGACGGAATATACTGTAGACTTGTAGACTTAGGGGCATATAGAATTGGACATGTATATAGCTTGGTACAGATTTGTACATACTTTGTAGTTGATTGTTGCAGATTTTTCCCATCTGAAGTTTCACCGCATGATTTCTTGGTGTTAAGTCTTCAGTTTATCTACATTTTGTCCAATCTGTAGTAGCTGTCAATGTAAATCATGATAGATACATTCAATTGTAAATTCTGGAGTATTGATACTACATTTTGAATAAGATGCAATGTTGAATGGTTGTTACCCAATTGATCGCAGTTCTGATTGTTTAGTTGTAACTGTATGTCCAGTTGGATGGATTTCCTTTTGCTTTCAAAATGTTTTTATATATTGATGCATTTTGTATGCATATGAATGTGCACAGCTAAATCTGCCCATGCCTCTCAGGTGAAGAGTTTTCAGAAAAAATTGCAGATAATGATATAGCATTCGAAAACCCCATGGATCCTACTTCTGGTCTGCCTACTGTTAATAATGAAAATGGCTGCTTAATTGAGCAGGAGTGCGTGGAAGACGATAGTGATGAAGAGTACAGTAGCATTCAGAAACCTGCATTTTTCGTTTCTGGCGAACCTGATTTTGATTCTGGCCCTCCAGAAGATGGTCTCGAATATCTTAGGCGTGTGAGGTATTACTTTAAACTATTATCATATATTTATTTCTTTTCCTTAATGTATATTCTCTTCAATGGTGCCACTAAAAGAACCTGTAGGATCAATTAGGAAAAAACATTACGAGAAAATGTAAGATAAAATTGGACGAAGATGAGGTTTAACTGAAAGAATTAATTGAAGAGCGCTTACTATGCTTAGCTTTACCTTTCAATTATATATATATGTATGTTTGTGTGTGTGTATGTGTATATATATATATATATATATATATATATATAGATGAATTGTTAGGTACCATATTTCTCGGAATTATATAGAACAGCCTATTCCTCAGAGTACGTGTATGCATCCGCTAACAATGTGAATGTCATTTAGGTTGATGTGAAATCCAAAATATCAAGTTGTATTTGATGTTCTATTCCTCTGACGAGATAAGTATGCACAATCACATGTATACTGTTACAGTACAAGACATGACCAACTTTGAAACTATTAAAGTGGTAGTTTGATAAGAAAGGAAATTGGCTTTTGGTCTTCCGTCTCCCATACTTTTGAGAAGAGTTAACAGCTAGAAGTAACACAAAGTAATGTTGGACGATTAAGATTTACACTTGTATTTTGAATTAAATTACAAGCTGATGCAGTGCCAGTTTCTGAGAAAAAGAAACTGGAAAATCGTCAATAGTAAGTATTTAGATATTGCATGGACAAGATTGTCTTGTAATTGAATTTGGTGAATTGTAATGTAAGAACAGAGTTAATTAGGCTCGTCTCTTGTAGCCTTCTGAGCCCTTTCCCAGTGTTGGAGTTAATGTCATCCTTTTAAAAGTTTCCTAAGCATTTTGGAAGCCTTTGTTGTGAAGTCCTTTATGGCTATGGTGTCAAGTGGGCTAGTTGACCTTGTGTATCCCAGGTATGACGCTATTGTAAAGGTTAAGTACTTTCAGTAATTGACACCAATCAGCTGCCATCCATCTGTGGTGATATTGTTTCATCTGCTTATGTAAGGGTTAATTTGATATGGAAGCTCCTAAAAAAATGTGGATTCCAGGAATAGTGTTCACTGATCACCGAAAAGGATACTCGTAGTATTGGTTCCATTTGCTGTGCAGATTTGTCCACCAAAGATTTAAATTTTTCTTGATGTAAGGTCCACTATTTGAACAAATTGTTACTACTTTTCTAGGCACTTATTTTTTCCATTCCAATTCATACCCCAACTGAGCAACAGCTGTGTTACTTGGGAATCACATGTCATCAAGTCCCACCAGTGGATGTGATTTGTAGTTCAAAATTTAGCACTAGGAGCTGTAGTATCAGGGTGTCTTAGGATTCAACTGCAGAATATAGTTGGATAATTTGGTTTTCAAAACTGGGGGGGATGGGGGAAGGTTGGCTTATATTCCTTAACTTTATAAATGATTCCACACTTAGAATACTTGTAGTTTTACTTGGATGCAGTTTTACTTGTAGAATATTCCTTTAATTTTTAACAAATATATCGTTTCTGCTAAGACAGTTGATTCCACACTTATATTGCTTTGAAATTATGCATGCAGGAATATACTAAATTCAACTTGTTAAAATGTTTTCTACACTACTACTAGACAAAAATTGCTGTCTTTGCCTGTTTATTTGTGCCATATCTGTATTCCATATTCAGGATTCTAAGTTATATAGATGATATTTGTGTATATGCATGTGCGTATATGTGCGTGCATGTGTATTTATACTTACATATAGACGTGTGTGAGGGTTAGTGGTGTTGAGCTTGGGATAAGTGTAAATAAAAGGGAATGTGCATTTTAAGGTGACTTAATGTAGGATCGCATGCGTCTATTATTTTGCTCTTCTTCTGTAAATTGTGGACAATTGCTTTATCAGTCTGTGCAAATCAGATATGTTTGATAAGCTTTGAGAAATTAATTTTATCAATTTTCTCAATAAGTTGTTTGATCAATATATGAACTTCATTAAGCTGTATCTTTGAGATCAATAAATTGTAAACCCTTTACACGCATGTATCTGCTTTGGTCATCTTCTATTTGAATCTGTGTATGTTGGTTTTTGCATGCGTGCCTTTGTTAATTAAACTCCCACTTGGATACTGTTTTTTGGTTCCCCTTAAAGTCATAAGCCCATTTCTATCTCATAGGTAACTGAAATTTCAGTTAAGTTACCAACTTTTTACCTGCAGAAGTCCTGAAGAAAATCTTTTCCTGCCCTGCTAATTGGAGATAATTTGAAAGAAATGCATGTTCTTTTACGGAAAGAAAGGCATTTGGGTTTTGGGTCCTTACCATCTTTAAGATATTCTATTTCATGTTCTTGCTACATCTTTTTTGTTTCCTTGGAAGGAGAAGAGAAAGGAGACATTGAGTAAGAAGATTCAGACTTAGGAGATTCTCTCTATCTAACAATCAGCCTTCCTGAGCACCATTTGTAGAAACTATAAACAACATTAATATGCCTTCTGAATTTTTTAGCGACTCATTGTGCATACAACTGAGATAATCATCATAAAATACTTATAGCCACAAATGAATTCATTGAATATATTCGTGTCTTGTTCTCATCTTCATAATGCACGTTTATTCGAAGGATTCTAAACGTATCAAATACTCCAGGTTTTGTTTTCACATTATTTGGACTATTATGAGACAGACACATTTAGCTGGGGTTTGCATGAATCTCTTTAGATATACTTCTTTTTATTACATGCAAATCAGCAAACTATTAATCTTAAAAGTTATATGAATAATTGGTAGGTGGGAAGCTGCGCAGATACCAAAGGTGAAAGTTGTCAAGGTTGATAGAAGTAAATTAAACAAGGATCAAACTTTATATATGCCTCAAATTCCAGATGTTGCTAAGTGTCCAGAGCACTTAATGCCACTAAAAGAATGGGAGGATGCATTTCTTGCCGATTTCTCAGAGTTGAGGCTGGTAAATTATATTTCACTCTTTGTTCTTAATTTTCACATCTCTGTCGTCCAAGTAAAACTTTTAATTCCGCTTATCCATATGTAGTATGTTTTTCTATAAGTAGCCGGTTCCATGCCCAGAAAAATTAAGAGTTGCGGTAGGCTGACAGATGGTGTAAAATTGTCACACCCTGTGATATGAATCGCATTAGAAACAGTGTAAATGTTAGGAAACTCTCCACTTTATTGAGTGCGTCGTAAAGTCCGATTATGGCGTATTGACAAGGATTGCTACATCTTCATGAGGGCTTGGGTGTAGTGCAAAATATGCAATAGTCCTCGTAAATTGATGAGAGGGATAATAAAGAAAAATTTAGGAAGATTAAAACTTGTAACATTGTTATTTGGGATATTGAAAATTTGAAAAATAAGGTAGGTTATAGAATTGGTAGATATTATGAAAAGGAGACGCATAAATATTACATGTCTTTAACAAACTAAATGGGCAGGCGAGAAAGTTAGAGTTTGGTACCACCGGGTTAAGAATGGTGTGAGTATTATTGTAGACTCATTATTATTATTTTTTTTTTAAATTTTTTTTCTCATTATTGATAAGGCAAATGGTAGGAGTAATTAGAAAAGGGAATAGAATTATAGCTATTAAATTATCATAGGAAATGAATCTATCAATATAGTTACTGTATATACAACCCAAAATAGTATAGTTACTGTATATGCAACCCAAAATAGATTTATATGAATTTGTTAAAATTAAATTTTGGGAAGGTGTAGAAGTTTTAGTTTAAACAATCCCTCAAACTGAAAATATTGTTATAAGTGGAGACTTAAATAACCATATGTGGGAGGGTAATGAGGAGTATGATAGGGTGCAAGCGGTTATGGTTTTGGATCGCGACATAATGAAAAATAAAATCATTTTAGATTTTGTAGTAGTTTATAATTTGATTATATATAATACCTTATACAAAAAGAGAGGAACATTTAATTACATTTAAAAATGGTTTTAGTAAGTCACAAATTGATTACTTAACTCAAATGAGCGATAAAAAATTATATAAAGATTGTAAAGTAGGAGAAAGTCTCAAGTTCCAATGTAGGTTAATAGTTTTTTATATAAGATTTAGTAATAAACAGTTTAAGAAAAATTATACAACTTACCTAGGATTAAGTAGTGAAACCTAAAGAATAAAAAAAAAGTGATACTATAAAGACCTCAATAAAAATCATGAATTGGAGGGTCGAATATGAACCATAGAGCACATGGAATGATGGAAAAATGTAACGAGCCAAATGAAGACTTGCAAAAAATATATTGTGTAATAGAATAAAAAAATTAAAGAAGTGAAAACAAAAAAGGCAAATTACAGATGTTTTACACTTGTAAAAATGATGAAAATATCGAAAGATATAAAAGTTTTCTGAATGAGGTGAAAAAAGTAATTAATGAGGTAAACACAAAAGTTTTGAAGAATTTTATAAAATATTAGATACTAAGGAAGGTGAGAAGTATATAAATAAAATAGCAAAAATGAAAGACAAGAAAATAAGGAATTTAACACGAATTAGGTGTATGAAAGATGAAAGTGAAAAATGTTTTAGTTGATGACACAACAATAAAAGTTCGTGGAAAAGATACTTTTAAATGAAGTCACATTAGGAGAGTTAGGCTAATTGGAGCTAAATACAAATTTTATATACTATCGTAGAATTCCAGCTTTGGAGGTAGAAATGCATTGATAAAAATAAAAACTGGTTAGATGGTTGGTCTAGATGATATTCCAATTTCATGCCTTGAAAAAATTGAGATTACATGGCTTACATATCTATATAATATAATTATGAACAGTAAGAAAATTTTTAATAAATGGAGAAAAAGTATATTGTTATCTTTATAGAAGAATAACACGATATAAATAACACGATATACAAAATTGTGCAAATTATAGGGGTATTATAATGAGTCGTACTATAAAATTGTGGGAGAGAGTAATAAAACAAGATTGAGAAAAAAACTACTGTACTAGATAATCAATTTGGTTTTATACCCGAGAAGTCTATAATGGAAGTTATACGAGCATTGTAATGAGATGAAATAAGATTTACATATGATATTTATTGACTTTAAGAGGGATTAAGATAAAGTTAATCGGGATATAACATATGGCGGGTATTAGAAAAACGATGTTGAGAGTAACTTGTACAGGAATTAAAAAAAATATGTATAAAGATATAACAATATATGTAAGAATGCCAGTAGGGATATTAAACGAATTTTCAAATACTATAGGACTACATTAAGGATCAACTTTAAACTCGTACTTTTTGTTTTAATAATTTAAGAGATTACTAAGCATTTGTAGAAAACCATTACTTGCAAACAATATATTTTTGTTTGATGAGATGAGAGTAAATGCCAAATTAAAAGGTTGAAGGGAGGGAATAGAATCAAAAGATTTTATAACAAGTAGATGTAAGACTGACTAAATGGAATGTCATTTTAGTAATGGTAGAAGTAGAAATATGATGAATGTCAAAATTGGCTGCGCATGATTTAAATGCATTTAAAAGTTTTAAATATTTAGGATTTATTGTTGAAGAAAATGAAGAAATTGATAAAGATGTTTCACATATGATTTAAGTTGGAACAAATGGAGAAGTGCTCCTCTATACCCTATGATCGCAAAATACCAATGAAATTAAAGCGAAAATTTTATAAAACAGGCATAAAACTAGAGATGGCCAAACTTCCGGTTCCGGAACCGGAACCGTGGCCCCACAAAACTGGAACCGGCGCCGAACCGTCTATGGACAGTTCGGTTCCGATTCTTGATTTTGTGGAACCGGCGGTTCCGGACCCGTCGGAACCTGCCAAAAAAAATTATAATTCTATAAGTATTTCTATACCATTTCATTTTCATCACATAATTTCTTAGTTTTCTAATCTTTATATTGTAAGTTTTAACGATTATAGTTTAGGGTTTAGGGTATCAATTTTTTTAATTAATTATTCTAATTATACTATTATATTATTCAATCATTCTTTCAATACTCTTATCATTTATATATTTTTCTTTCTCACTTATCTAATCCTTCATAATTCTATTTTTCTAAAACCTCCATATATTAGTTCAATTTCAACTATTAATCCAATTATATTATGTATCAACTTAGTTTTCTAATTTATATTATCCTAATTCTATTATTATATTATGCTAATATACTATTTGAATTCCAATTAATAGTTCGATCATTCTCTCAATACTCTTATTCTTTCTATATCTTTCTTTCTCACTTATCTAATATTCATAATTCTATTATTCTAAAAAATTCATATATTAGTTTAATTTTAACTACTATTCTAATTATGTTATTATATTATACTAGTTGAATTCTAATTAATAATTCAAATATTCAAATATTCTTTCAATATTCTTATTATTTTTATATTCTTGAATCTCACTTATCTAATTTTTCCTAGTTCTATTATCTAAAAACTATATATTAATTAAGTTCAATTGTAACTATTATTATTCTAATTATATTATTATGTTGTATTATTTGAGTTTCAATTAATAGTTCAATCATTATTTCAATATAAATCAAATTTAAAAGTGGGATTACAATCGAAATTTGAAACTAAAAATCGAAAAAAAATCGTTATTGGAACAAAACCCGAACTGGGACGGAATCGGAACCGCCGGTTCCGGAACCGTGGTCACCCTTAAATAAAACTAGCAATTCTTTACAGTTTAGAGTGTTGGAAGGCTAAATATGAAAATAAACAAAAACGAGGATAGCAAAAACGAGAATGTTGAGATGGATATATAGACACACTAGACTATATATAATAAGTGATGAATGCATTAAAAAGATAGTAGGGATAACTCCAATAAATAATAAAATGAGGTAAACATGCTTAAAATGGTTTGGACATGTGCATAAGAGAACTTTAGATGTCCCAGTACAACGTATAGAAAATAAAGAATTATTAACTCAAATTAAAAGAGCAAGAGGAAGATAAAGAAAAGAATTGAAAAAAAATCACGAGAAAAGATAAGTTACATTAACATAAGCACAACACTACATTTATACTTAGTAAGGCATTCAGCTTGGGAAGTGTAAGGTCTGATAAGCAGTAGAGAAGTCTGTAAGCCCGTTGGTAAGCCTGTTTGGATTAAGGTGTTCCCAGTTAGGTGCTCCTGTGTTCCCCATACATCATCATACCGCATGTTGTATTAAGCGGTGAAGGTACGTTTTGTTATTATGGATATTTTTAAGAAACTGTTTAGTAATGTTAGCTCAAGTACTACAATAACTCAAGATGATAAAGAGGTAGGACAAAGTCATGAGAGTCAATTTGATATTAGCAATAATACACTCAATTCTGTATATCATATAGGAAGATTAAATTTCAATAACTCATGCTGTCAAACTACATGAACAAGATATTAATTTTAGAGAAACTTCAAGAACAATCAAGTTATTATCAAGTATAGCAATTAATAAGTATAGACAACAAGGATTTAGGTATATTCATTATGGATTAGTTAAAGTTTTAGTTAAACCTATGCATAGACTAAGAATTGATAACCCAATATTTATAGCACTTAGAGATAATAGATTTGTTGATTATCATGATTCATTATTAGCTTTAATTCAAACTAATATTTGTGATGGTTCAATATCATTCCACTGTGTTCCTAATTATAGTATTAGTTTATATGATTAGCTGATATTAGATTCATTAATCATGGATATTCAAATAGATCAAAATAAGATTAGTCATAAGAGTAGAAGTTTTGCAATTTTATATAAAGTATGTTTTAAATTACTCAAAACACTAATTGATCCTCAACTCAAATTAGAACAATCTGAACAAACAGAGACCATACTGTTTGAAGAAGATGCAACTAAATCATCAATTTATATACAAAAAAATTAAGATGGCAAGACATAACTATTCCTGAAACATTTAAATTACCACCCCCAGAGGATCCCAGAAATATACAGCAAAATAATCCAACTCAAATTCAAAAAGAAGACGATGGTAGTATTATAATACATTTCAATAATATAAGGTCAAATAGATATGGGTCAAATAAAATAGATTCATTAGGATTTTATCCTAAAACTCAAAGTTCAAGATATTCAACTTCAGATATTCCAAATATTACAAGAAGTTTTAGTCAAAATACTAATCTTGGTAATAATCTAGAATTATACTCAGAAATTCCAATCAAGAGTAGTTAACGAATTCATTATAAATCACAAGTACCAGAAATAATTAATGATGACTCACCAATAGATTCACCAATTTACTCACAAATGAAAGCAGACACTATCAATGTTATTAATAAACCATTTGAACCTAATTATGAATATTTAGAAGAAGAGTTTAACAATGAAGAAAATACTGAGAAAAGATATTGGTATAAGTAACTAGATAAAAACTTCAAAGAAAAATTAAATAATGAATGGAATAAAGACTTACAAATTAGAAAATTTAATTTCCCTTTCTTCTCATGGTTAGAATACATTAGCCAAAAAGAAGAAATAAATAATGTTTATTCTGTTTCATTAATTAATGTTCAAACACAATTATATAAAAAATGGCAATTAGTAGGAGGCGAAGTAATCACTTCGGTTCATCCGTCTTTACTCAATCTTCAAATAACTACTACGGCAAGAGATATAAAAGCTACTCCATTTAGAGAAGCAAAGTTAGATAAGAGTCCAGTAGATATAGATGATATAAGAAAAGTTAATCAACAACTAAATTATTCAAATCAAATATTATATACAATAGCTCAACAAGTAGATTTAGTAGCTACAAAACTCGATTCAATATCAAAATCTACAAATATAAATAGATTTGTTTTTCTAGAAGAAATAGCAAGACCACATTTTCAAACTAAAAATGTAATAGAAGAATTAGAACATTTTAGTTTAATTCCAAAATCAAGTCAAGAACAAAACACATTAAATAAAATTCTAATAAAACTATATGAATCCGAAATAAAAGATCAACCTAGTAGTTCAAATCAAACTTATCAAACATTCATAAAATCAATAATATAGATCAAGTAAATCCATTAATAGAAGACCAAGATTTAAATTCAGAAAATTCAGAAAATGATGAAATGATAGAACAATTAGGATTAATTGAAGATGAATTTAATGATAATGAGGTTAATAGAATACGAAGAAAAGAAGAATAAATAATTATGGAACAAAGAGAACATGGTTAACATCACAACCTAGAAAGAATTATTATCCTAAACCAACTCCCCCAGATATTCAATATGAAGAAAGATCTCAATTTACAGCAGCACAATATGATGGAACGACAATATATGAATGGAATATAGATGGAAAATCTAAATACGAAATATTAAAAATATTACAAGAAATGGGAATGACAAGGGTAGCATATGGTACTCATGGTCATAGTGAAAAAACAATAGCAGCAGGATTTGTTACAGGTTTTACAGGTCAATTAAAAGGATGGTGGGATAATATGTTGACATATGAAGATAAAAAAATGATATTAAGTCATGAATATGAAAAAGAAGAAAAAGATGAACAAGGTAATATCAAAAGAGATGAAGAAGGTAGTAAAATAATAACCAAGAAAAGTGATGCAGCAGAATCTCTAATTATAGTAATAGCAATACATTTTGTAGATACATTTTCTAGGGAATCCAAAAGAAGAATTAAATACTTCAAAGATGTTTCTAACAAATCTTAGATGTCCTACATTAACAGACTTTTGATGGTATAAAGACATGTTCTTAACCTATGTACTCAAAAGACCATACTGTAATGCATCATTTTGGAAAGACAAGTTTGTTACTGGTTTACCAAGTTTATTTTCCCAAAAAATAATAAAAAATTTACAAAAAGAAATGAAAACAGAAACAGTAGATTTTTCAAGAATATCATTTGGTTAATTATTTACATTTGTCAAATTAGAAGGCTTAAAATTATGTCAAGAATTAAAAATTCAAGCAAAATATGGATCAGAAAGAAGAGAATTATTATCATTTTGTCAAGTATTTGGAATAACAGGAATATAAGCACCCTCATCCAAATATAAGTCCATAAGTAAATATACTAGATTTAGGAAACGAAGAAGTAATTATAACAATATAGAGTATCAACAGCAAAATCAATATAGAAATTATAAAAGGAAGAATCATAGAACATATAATAATAAACCATATAGAACAAATAATGAAACATATGAGAGAAAGAAGATTATATGTTATAAATGTGGCAAACCAGGCCATATAGCTAGTAATTGTAGAACTCAAAGAAAAATCAATGAAATCTTTAATGAAGATAATGATTTAAGAGACAAGTTAATAGCAATAATGATTAATGAATCATCAGACGAAAGTGATAATCAATTAAATGAATTAGAAGATGACTTAGAAGAAGAAGTCTATTCAGATCATTCATCGCCATGTAGGTGTAAATCAATAAATATGATTTCTAGTAGTAAAGATAAAGACAAAGAATTTTTGTTTGATATTATTACCAACATAGAAAACCCAAAAGACCAAAACGAATATTTAAATAGGTTAAAAGATTTAATATTAAATGATTCAAAAGAACCAGAAACAATACAACCCTTTAGCTTATCAAAACTTTTAGTTAGATATTCTAATAGTACAGAGATTCCAGGAATAATTAATACAAAATTAAGTAGTTCAGTAAATTTACATGAACAAGTCAAACAGTTAAAATTAGAAATTAATAGACTAAAGAGTGAAATAAAGGAATTACAAACAAAAGATTTAGAAATAGAAACAAAAATAACATTGATTCATCAAGTTCAAAACAAAGTAGCAGATATACCAGAAAGTTCTAGGACAGGTAAAGGTATTCAAATAAATGAAGAAATTCCAAGAGAAGATAGATATTTAAACATAATAGACAAAGTCAATATAGAAAAATGGTATGCCATAATAACTATAGGAGTTCAAGATTTTACAACAACTTGCATGGCAATGATAGATAGTGGAGCAGATCAAAGTTGTATTAAATCAGGAATAATTCCAACAAAATATTGTTCAAGAACTAATGAAAGATTATTAACTGCAAATGGGAGTCCATTGCAAGTTCAATATAAGCTATCTAATGGATTCATATGTAATCAAAATTATTGTTTTAAACATTCATTTATTAATATAGAAGATCTTACTCAAGATGTCATTTTAGGGAATCTATTTTTATACCAAATAACACCATTTAAAAAGAAAAAAGATGGAATTAGTTTGAAAATAATGGGTAATGAATTAACATTCAGATTTATAACTCCAGTAAAACAAAAAGAGTTAGATTTACTCCAATCAAACTCAATCTACAATAGTGAAAAAAAAATAATTGTATTTTAAAGAAAGAAAAACAAATTAACTTTATTAAAGAAGAATTATCATATGTTCAGATAGAATTACAATTAGAAAGGCCAGAAATAATTAAGAAAATTCAAGAATTAGAAAAGCAATTTAAAGAACAAATATGTGCTGATCATCCAGCAGCCTTTTGGGATAGAAAAAGTCATATAGTAAAATTACCATATGAAAAAGATTTCAATGAGAAAAATATTCCAACTAAGGCTAGACCTATTCAAATGAATACGGAATTACAATAATATTGTAAAAAAGAAATTCAAGATTTATTAACAAAACAATTAATCAGAAACTCTAAATCTCCATAGAGTTGTTCAGCATTTTATGTTAATAAACAAGCAGAAAAGGAGCGAGGAGTTCCAAGATTAGTCATCAATTATAGACCATTAAATAAGGTATTACAATGGAGTAGATATCCCATACCAAATAAAAAATATTTACTAAATAGGTTGTATGAAGCAAGAATATATTCAAAATTTGATCTTAAATCAGGATATTGACAAATTCAAATAGCAGAAAAAGATAAATATAAAATTGCATTCACAGTACCATTTGGGCATTATGAATGGAATATGATATGCCATTTGGATTGAAAAATGTTCCATCAGAATTTCAAAATACTATGAATGAAATATTTGCAGCATATACATTCATGATTGTATATATAGATGATGTATTAATATTTTCAAAATCAATAGAAGAACATTTTAAGCATTTAAGCATATTTTCAAAAGCAGTCAATAAAAAAGGATTAGTAATATCAGCTCCAAATATGAAGTTATTCCAAAGTAAAATTAGATTTTTAGGACATGATATTCATAAAGGAACTATTAAACCTATTAATAGAGCATTAGAATTTGGACAAAAATTTCCAGATGAAATTAAAGATAAAAATCAATTACAAAAATTTTTAGGATGTCTTAATTATGTAGTAGATTTCTTCCCAAAATTAAAAGAGATTAAAAAAGAATCTGTCCCCATGGACAACTCAACATACTAAGATTGTTAAAGAAGCAAAAGAAAAAGTTAAGTCTTTACCTTGTCTAGGCATCCCACAACCTAATGCATTTATGATTAGTAGAAACAAATGCATCGGACATCGGATATGGAGGAATATTAAAGCAGCAATTAGCAGGAAAGGAGTAGTTAGTTAGATTTACTTCCAAAGTTTGGATAGGATCACAAAAGAATTATTCAACAGTCAAAAAAGAAATCATTTCCATAGTTTTATGTATTTCAAAATTTCAAGATGATTTGTATAACAAAAAGTTTTTATTAAAAATTGATTGTAAATCATCAAAAGACAGTAAAAAAGATGTTCAAAATTTAGTTTCAAAACAAATCTTTGCTAGATGGCAAGGAATACTTTCAGTATTTGATTTTGATATTGAATATATTAAAGGAGAAAATAATTCATTACCAGATTTTCTTACTAGAGAATTTCTTACAGGTAAAATTAGCAATGTCAAAGAAACCAGCATAGTCCTTTTCGAATCAAAAGATGCAAAGTCCTAGCGACTATGCGGCAAAGGTCATTATTCCTAAACCTTTGTCACCAATGACTCAAACTAGCAATAGATTTATTCAATTAGAAGACTTTCAAGCTCTACCTTATGTTCAAGTGGCAAGTACTCCATCTGCAAAAATTCAACATCAAGCTGGTAAACAATCCAGTACTCCAAATACTCCAAGGTCAATGACCACCCTACCTTTGATTCAACATACTTCCACTTCATCCTCTCCCTCAAGATCTCCTTATATTATCAAACAGTAGTTTGAATATATTATACTCACATCATTCAAAGAAACTCCAGACATTCCAACACTCAAAGCATATACTCAAAAGTTTTTCACTGATGGTCTTTTTTGGTTGTCAGATGATTCATCAAAGACTCAAACTTTTTATGAATTAATTTTAATCGATTCATTATCTATTGATGTTGTACATCATAGGGATGAATCAAATAGAATTACTCATTCTAAAAGTATAATAAAAAAAAGTTTTAAGTCCAAAAGAATGGCACTCAATTGATACTCAAAAGTCATTTTCAATTCCTTTTACTCCAGAAGGTTATTCATATGAAGATTATAAGCAAGCCTGGTATAGGGCATTTTATATTAGACCTTTTGATCACTCATGGTTTTTTACATTCCATAAAGAATGCATGAATGATTTTCCGTTATGGTTCTATGATTGGTGGGATACTTATGGATCTCAAGTAGAAATCCTACCATCCTTGGCCAAGGAAGGTTTTGGTAAATTCAAAAGAGATACCAACATGATGGAATTTATTAAAGAGGTATAGTGGCATGCAGCACTAAAGGTTCCATGGATTTGGTGCTGGAATTTCCAGATTATTCAAGTAAATCCACAGCCTAAACCAATGTCATTGGTTAGGCAATACAGAGTCAATGGTGGGACGCGTGTATGCTGTCCCCAAGCAGTATCCACGTACCTCACAACAGGTAAACGTACGTGGGTCAACCAGCAATCTACTCAAAATACTCAAGTTCCAACAAACACTCAAACTTCTGTTCCAGTTCAACATACTTCATATCCATCTACGCCAGTTCAGTCAGTTCAATCTACTCAACATCATTCAACAATTCAAGAAGAAGATATGGATGAATTTTTACAATACTTAGCATTCAAGAATAAGAAAAAATCACAAGAAGCACCTAGTCCCCAGGACTAGCAGTTTTCTACTGCGTCTACTCAAATCCCCACTCAAGATGATATTTTCGGAGAATCAATTGCTCAGGATCCCTTCAACTATTAAAAAAAAAAGAGTTTAGACTGAAGTCATTTAACACGATGACTACTTGTGATCTGTATAGTTGATCCCACTTAGTAAGATAAAGATTTAGTTGTTGCGGCTGTTCAAGTAAAACTTCTGCTGTAATGCTTAAAATAATTTGAAATGGTTATAATTTTTGTAAATGCTTCTGATTTCTTCATACAAATGCTTATTTGTGCTTTGTTTGTGTATCATACTTGAAATTATTGAAATCTCAGAGAGGAGTACGACTCTTTAAAATGAGAAATATGAGTTGATGGCCCAAAAATGTGGATTAGTTTCTTGCTTTTTGATCGGTTTCTGTTTTTTTTTTTTTTTTTAAATTTATCAGGCCTTGTCACGTTCTGAAGATTTGGAAGATCAGATGCAATCATCTTCTGTTGTTTATAAAGAAGAAGAATCCTCCAAGCTTCTTGAAAATTTCGATAACATGTCGGCTGTGGGAGACTCCTGCGAATCTGCGGAGTACTCTACATCTCGAACTTGTGATGACACACACTCTCCCTCTGTTGTCAATGAAAATGATGGTTCAGATTTGGCAGGAAGTCCCAGTTCTAAAATATCTGAAAGGGAAGCCGCTGTTAAATACCCTACTCTGTCTATGATTACACGGATGGACTGTGTAGCTAGAGTTTCAATGCTGAGGAAACACATAAATATGGCAGAAAGTATGAGTAATCTATCCAGGAATGATTGTTTATGGCTATTTGCCCTGTCTGCAGCGGTTGATTGTCCAGTTGATGCCGACACTTGTGCAGCCTTTCGGTCATTACTACGTAAATGTGCAAGCTTGCGAGCTGAAAAGTTGGTATTCGATGAGGAGGTTGCCATGCTTAACATTCTGACCACCATATCTGGAAGGTACTTTGGACAGCTAGAAAAGTGAATGCATTACCTGAGATAGTCATTTTTTGTGGTTAGTTTTGTGGAACTCTTATTTTTTGTGGTTAAAGCTTTGTGGAACTCTTTCCAAGTGCAGAAAATGTGGATCAGGGTGACTGTTTCAGGCCTCCTGTTTCTAAATGTGTGCAGCTATTTGTTTTCGTACTTTAATTTGGATATATACTTAAATGCTGTGTTTGTTGAACTTTTTTATTTATTGGTGATGATGAGAATCAGTCGTGTGGCATAGCATTTCTTCAAACGAGGGAATTCATTTTCTAATTTCCAGGAAGATTGTGTACGTTTATACAGTTGAAATGCAATAGATTTGTCATTCTATAATACTAGGTAGGGTGCACCTCAATTCTTGAGGTGTTTACCAAGGTTGTAATGTTTCGTTGTAATGTTTCATTTTTAATAGTAATGGAAAATTTGTATTATGAGTTTTTGTTGTACATTTTGAGTTTGATTTATATAACTGACATTTAATTCTAAATACATATTTGAATGAAAAGTAGTAAAGTTAGAAAAAGAATGAAAAATTGTTTTACAAATTTAATGTTGTGCAAATATTTAAATGAATCTGTAATATATAAACTATAAAGTTATACTACAAGAACTCATAATATATAAAGTGATATTACAAGATGGATCTATAGTGTACATTTTGAGTTTGATACATATGAGTGATATTTGATTCTTTTTTAATACATGCTGTATAGTCTAATAGGAGAAAAAGCTTTCATTGCATGTTAAGTATCTTTCTTAATATAATAGCTCATACTGGATTGGAGAAAAATCTCCTCGTCAATTCTTCAACTTCTTTTTCAAACGTATAATTGTAGTAACATTGTCCACAATCAATACAAGTACAATACCGATTATTTTCCATTGAATTTTGATATTGAGAGAGTGTATATAGAAAATTTGAAGACAATAAGTTATAGGTTAAAACAATCACATTATGTAAGTATATATGTAAGATGAATTATGAATGAGATGTTGGAAATGATGTTTAGATTGATTTGTTACATATGGGTTGGAAAATGAGCTTAGTTGGCTCATGATTGCTAGGTATGGTAAGTAGTTTATTTCAGTTGTGCAAAAAAGGCTTAGTAACTAATGGTTAATACCTCGGATCAAGTGATAATTTATTATTTTAAACAAAAAAAAAATTCTTACTCGGCATGTTATTCTACAGATTTCTTCCACATGTAATATTTTCAAAAAATTAATTCAACAAAATCTTTGGAAGATCTTTGAAAAATATTGCACATAAGATGTTTTTTGTACGGTTTATTATTTGAATAATAAATTACAACTTTATCTATTACACATACTAAAAAGTCTAAAAATTGAATTGGAGAACATGCCAAATAATTATAATAAATTTTGTAGTTGATATATGGCAGGGAATATTTTTTTCAAATTATTATTCTTATAGAATACAATATACAAACCTTCTCAAAAAATGGGAAAATGAAGAAACATGAATTGGATTGAAAGAAGTAAGTGGATAACTACATGATGAAAAATATGAATTTAAGAAGCTGTCATCAAAAAGAGATATGTGATCATTTCATTATATAGAAAGAGAAGAAGTTTGATTCACAAACAAAGAAAACAGTATCTTCTTTTTTTTTTGTTTTTTTTTTAGCAAAGTTTTACTTCACCATCTAAAATTTCAAACAGGATTGAGAATCTACACTCTTGAATTAATACAAGAAAATAGTTTTGAAAAATGGGATATAAATAACCAGAGAGATTTGGCAGCAAAATTTTTGATAGTTGTGCGTGTGCCATTCCTTCTATATATGTTGTTGTCAGCTTCTTTTCACTTGTCTTGCTACGAAATGGCGACAACAAAGAGAAATGGCGTGAAGATTTCTGTGAAGCGTTGCCTTCATCTTCAGAGATTGTTAGATTCTTTAATGTATGAACTTCGCTAGATGGGAGCGCTTTACCATAATCAGGGTTTACAGTACAAGGATCTTCTATAGAGGAGTTCCGAGCATAAGGGGCCTGATAAGGTTTTTCAGTAGTATTATGGCGCATAATTTTGGACGACTCCTCCACATGACTTTTATTCACCTCCAAAGGATAGGATTGCATTTGCAATCTGCCAGGCATGGGAGTTTTATCAACCCCATCACTGCGGGGGCAAAGGTCCACTCCAGGCACAGGCGGAAGTAGAATAAAATTTTAATGAGGGCTCAATTTAAAGTAAAAAAATTTTGTGCAATCAACTAAATGTACTTAAAAACTAAAATTTTAAATTCATTATTATAAAAATCATAAAAGTATATAAATACACACTATTCGTTAACATTTAATGAAATATTAATTTTTGTTGTGCGATGAGGGGTGTAGTTGTATAGCATGTATCCCTTAATTTCAATTCACATAAACAAAATAGAATTAATTCTAAACTATAAATTTATAATTACTTAAACATCCAAATTTATTATTAATTTACAAATTTAAATTTGCAATTAATAAAATTCACAATAACAAAACATTAAATAAAACTAATTTTAAGCAATACTCAATAGAGTAAATGAATCAAAGAAAGGAGAAATGGTTTAAATAGAGAATTAAAGATGATATGTGATTTTTTTTTAATAAGAATTAGAGAATGAAGAATTTTTAAAGATGTGATTTTTTTTAAAGATGGTATGTGATTTTTTGTTAGGAAAGATACGGACGGCAAGAGTGAAACCCCGTTTTTTTTCTTAAGTTAGACGACATCGCTTTGTGAGTAAAGAAATTTTTTTTTAACAAAAATATGTCAACCCTCCCTTAATATTCCGGCAAACTTGGCGGGTGCTGAAGCCCATGCCTGCCCCCTGGTTCCGCCCCTGGGTCCAGGTACCGTGACATATTCAGACACTCGTTCAGATTCCTCAAGCATGTCCTGATTCTCAACCTGAGGGTTCCAAGCTCCAGAAGCATTTACAATGGAAGTAGAAGGCTTGTCATTCTCTAGCACAACAACATTTTTCTCCACAATTGGATTATCATCAACTTCAGCATCATGAGATAGTTTGAAATTGTCAACAAAAGGTTTGGAATGTCCAGAAGTAGCAGAATGCTTGACCTCATCCATCTTCATCGTGTTCTTCCCAGCAAGTAACTTGTTCTGGATCACATTTGATGGCCCCTTGGTTGTTTTGAGCTTCAGTTCAGGAAGAGCTGCACCTTTACTCTTGTCCAGGTTTATAATAGCAGATATTTTCTTGCTGTCAGGAACATCAGATAACTTCAGTTTTGATACTGGGTTGGCTCTTTGCACCTTTATTGAAGTGGCAGGATGATTGCCAACAGTTCTGGGCTCTGATAAGCGTCTAATTCGAGCTGTGGAGGACTTCGATTCAGGCGTAACACCACTACTTCCCTTCCTTTGCTCAGACAACGATGAGACTGATCTAGTCAATCTATTCCCAGGCAAGGGGCTGGCTTCAATTAGTTTGCTGGATTTGGAAGCTTTAAGAGAATCATTTGATCCAACACAAGTTTTGACTTTTGATCTCTGTAAAGGTGATGATGATCCAGGCTCTTAATCACTGAACTTAGATCCTCTATATTTTCTAGTTATCAATGATGGTGCAGTTGATCTAGCAGATGTTGAGCTGCATCTTGCAGCAATCCTCTTTTGCCTTTTTTGGTCTGCCACATCCTTCTCTTTCTTCATCTTCTGGACGTCAGCCTTGAAGGCTCGTATCTTCTCAGCACGTGCACGTGCACGTGCATCCTCTAGAGGACTTGTCTTTGATGCTTTCACAATTAACTGATAGTGGATCTAAGAAACTACACAGTTCTAGATGATCTTCTCGACTGCCAATTATAAAATCGTCATTTTCAGTCCTAGACACGATGCTTCTTCCTTTGGTGTCAGCCAAATGCTGTGATCACCAATGTCCCTAGCATCATATGTCCTCCAGAAAGTATGACCCTCTGCGAATGCGAAACCTATTGCCGTTGACTTCATGTATTGAACTTATCCTCATATCTCGTATTTCATTTGAATCTCGTCCACCAAGGGCCAAAGGATCGTCAACAGCACCATTTTGCCATCTCTTCATCTTACCAGCATTTTCAGTAGCAAACATGTTTTTCTTAGCAGCACGACCTTTCAACAGAAAACCTTGAAATGCTTGCCAATGTCCACCACCAGCTTCATTTTCATAGGAATTTTCTTCTTTATCAAAATTTGCTTCACTTGTGGACATTGAATGGCTTCCTTTTCTTTTTGATGACTGATGAAGGTAGAATTTTACTACAAGTATAATACCTCAGAAGTAGATTCATAATATAACAAGTATTCTTCAGTTCATAGGAGTCCAACTCCTTCTCAACAATTATTTCAGCTCACATGTATGCTAAGAGTTACAATTACAATACAACTCTTACACTACAGACAACCCTTCTTCAAGGTACATTACTAGAGTTTCAATACAACTCTTACACTACAAACAACCCTTCTTCAAGGTACATTGCTAGAGTTTCAATACAACTCTAACTTAGGTATGTATTCTATAATTACCTCCCCTCCCTCACTTTAGAAGGGGATTCGATATTCGTACTCTCAATTACATATCGATAAAGGCTTAAGGCTCATTACTGACTTAAGCCTCGGAGTTTACTCCTTGGGGATTCTTTGCAGATATTCAGAGTGTTCTAGACGACCAGAAGACCTGCCAGACAATGTGAGATTTTTAGACTCATCAATTGGCACCTACCGTGGGGCAGAAGATAAAATCATGCCTGCTATAAGTTTACAATTATCAAGACGTGACAAACAACCGGCTGGTAATTCTCCTGATCTTGATCGTCAGGAGGAAACTAATCCTCCCTTAAGTGAAGATCATGCAGATTCATCCACTGAAACTCCTATTCAGAATGGAAGGGGTTCTAATATAGTGGTGGCAACAGTTCCAGAACTGCCTTAGGTGGAATCAGACCGAACAGCCCCTTGGCGGTTCCGGTTTCGATTTCGAAACTGGCGGTTCTGGTTTTGATTACGGTTACGGTTCCGGTTATATATCGATTTCTATCTCGATTTCGGTTACAGTTTTATTTCCATTTCGAATTTCAACTTCCGAATTTGATTTTGAAATATTAAATTTTAGGTACTTAAATTTTAGTAGTTACAACTTAAAAATACTAAATATTACGAGTTAGAATGAAAAAACTAATAAATTTTATTCATTGGGATAGAAAATTTTACAAGTTAAGAATTTTATAAAATTTTACAAGTTAAGAATTTTATAAAAATTTACAAGTTAAGAATTTTATAAAAATTTTCAAGTTAAAAATTTTAAATCATAAATTTACAAGTTAGAAATTAATAAATGAAGAAACTACTAAATTTTATTCATTGGATAGAAAAATTTACAAGTTAAGATTTCAAATCATAAATTTACAAGTTAGAAATTAATAAATGATGAAACTACTAAATTTTATTCATAATTGATGGTTTAAACTTTAAATTTGAATAGTACAATAGTACAATTGCAAAATATATTATGATATACAATAATACAACTATAGCATATATAAATAAAACTATGACATTAATTTATATAAACGAATATATAGATATGAAAATTTTAATATTTGAAAAACATAATAAATTATTTCAAATTTTCAATAATCTAAAAATGTGCAATGTGAAATTTTTCTTCATTTTAATAAACTAATAGTCCTCGTCGTCGTCGTCATTATTGGCTCTATCGGCATCGGTGATAGGTGAATTAGTTGTATAAGTTGAGCTACCATCGGTGGTGGCGTCTAAATCAAAATCAAAATCTTCTTATATGTCTTGTTCTTGTTCTCTATAAGCGGCTTTAGTCCAATCATCTACTAAAGCTTGAATCTCCAAGGACATGGGGCTCAAACGCGATCGAGTCTTGTCCAAAATGTTGCCACCTTGACTAAAAGCTTGTTCCACAGCTACGGTTAATGTCGGGGCACATCGTTGTCTTCTTCTTCCACCATTCCAATATTTTGAAGTTCTCAATACTATCACATTAAAACTTGTTATCACTAAAATCAAAAGAAGTGGTTAAATATTCCTCTAGTTCCGAACTAGTAGTACCCTTGTGTTTTTTTAACGATTGAAACATTTCTAAACCAAGAAGGATAAAGGAAGACGAAGATCTAATATTTGAATTTGAAAAACTATTGTGATTAGTATTAGTATTAATGGTACTACTAGTAGGAACTTGTTGAAAATTAAAAGAATATTCTTCATATAATGCATTTATCATATCTTTAGTCTCATTTATGTATCTACTTACATTTAATTGTAATTGCATAATGTTCGGATTTAATGGAAAACATTCTTTTAACGTATTATAATAAAACTTCAAATATTGGTCTAAACCTTGAAATTTAAAACGAGGATCAAGAACAATAGCAACTAAATATAAAATTGGAATTTCTTTATAATAACTAAGCCATTTTTGTAACATGTGAATAATACTTTCCGTCAAAGTTTCATCATTTATGTGCATTTTTAACACACCAACTATATTATATGCTTCAACTAAAAATAAATGAGAAGTTGGATAATACACACGTGAAAATGTACAAGTAGCATCCTTAAAAACTTTTAAAACTTCTAACAATTTTAAACAAGAAGTCCAATGATTAGGAAGTAATACAATTCCAAAACAAGAGTTATCAATGAAAAAATTATATAACAATGAACTATATTTAGAAGAATCACAAAGTAAATCATAATTTGAATTCCAACGATTTGGAACATCCTTTTTAAATGTTTTAGGCTTTTGTCCATGTTGTATACAATATTTTGCCCATGCTTTCATTAAACTTGGATGTCCGGTCAAATATTTAATTGGTTTAATATGACTTTCTAATGCACTTAAACCATTTTGAACGGATAAATTTAAAATATGGCATACACATCTAATATGAAAAAATTTCTCACCTAAAATTGGTGCACAAATATTTTTTAATTCTACAATAGATGCATTATTAGCTGATACATTATCAAAACCAATTGAAAAATTTTATAATTTAAATTATATTCTTGTAAAATAATAGTAATTAATCTAGATATATTTATGGCCGAATGAGAATCATTAAAAATTCTAAATGCAATTACTCTTTTTTGTAGAAACTAATTTGAATATACCCAATGACCAGTTATACCCATATAACTATTCATTTGCCAATGATCACTCCAAATATCCGAACATATTGAAACACGAGAATCTAATTTAAAAAATATTTTGATAAGTTATTTTTTTTCTTTTTTATAAATCTTTTTAATATCACGTGTTAAAGTTGTTCTAGGAACACGTTTAACTTGTGGATTTGCATTTTCTTGTACTAATCTCACAAACTTTGATTTTTCACCAAATGACAATGGTAAATGTTGTGCACAAACAAATCTAACTACACCATCTCTCCATTTTGAATCACTAAATTTAAATAAATTTAAATTAGTAGAAGAAAAAGAACCTTGTTGAGCAAAACCAGTTAATTGCGCTTGTAACTTTTGAAGGCCGATTTCTCTTGGATGTATTTTCTCCAAATGCTTGGTTAGTGTACCATATCCACTCCCAATTTTGAAGGCGTATGATTTCTCGCAAAAATTGTATTGTGCTCTAATAAGAACTCCATCGACATCAAAAATTTTTGTGAAATATTTAACAAACATTTCGAATTTTGGATTCGTTGGTGGACGACGACTTGATTGTGATGCATCATCGATATTAATTGGTTGGGATGAAGAACCAAAGCTATCCATTTTATAAAAAAATTTCAAAAAGATTAAAAAATAATGAGAAATTGAAAGAATAATATATTAAAAATAATAATAAATAATTTAACTAATAATTATAATAGAAACAATAATTAGAATTGAATTTTGTAGAATTTTGATGCTTGAGAATTGAGTATATTGAGAAAGAGGAGTAGAAATTGTGTGGAAAAAATGAAAAATTAAAGGGGTATTTATAGATTGAAAATGTTAAAAAAAGGAAAAAAAAAGGAATTGAGGAGCTAATTTTTTTGGACCATTGCCATCACCATACTAACTAATGCAACGGTCATTTGATGACCGTTCACATGCGCCTGTAGAATTTTTTTTAAAAATTTTTAAGGCGCGTGCATAGGTCAGCACAATATGCTGGCATGGCATATGTAATTTTATTTTTTTTTTAAAATTAACGGCTTGGAACCGGAACTGGCGGTTCCGGTCCTAAATTTTGAGAACCGTCGGTTCTGGTTCCGGAACCTCCAGAATGGTCATCTCTACTGTATATAATCATAATTGCTGTTGTTGACTTTTTTCATCTGACTCATATTACTCATGTAAGTGCAACAAAGGCAGTTTGCATAAGAACTTGAGAAACATATTTCCTAAAAGAACAGAGAAAGTGGAAGTTTACGTAAGAACATGAGAAACATAACTTTTAAAAGAACATAGAAAGTGAAAACCAGGGGTTTGGGGAGAAGTGTGTGGACAACATTCAGCCATAGAGCGTCATTTGAAATCAATAAACTGATGTATAGTAAATACTGAAAAACATGAGCAGAATTCATTCGTAATTTTATAAAACATGTTTAATGAAGGTTGAAGCAAAATTTTAGATATTCTCTAATATTATTCCAAAAGCATGAAAGGAACACAAATTGGTTTAGTGGCATCTCTCTGTTGTAAAATTACGAATGGATTCTGCTCATGTTTTCCGGTATAGACTATATATCAACTTGTTGATTTCAAATGGCACTTTATGGCTGAATGTTGTCCACACATTTCTCCCCACACCTCTGGTTTCCACTTTCTCAGTTCTTTTAGGAGTTATTTCTCAAGTTCTTATCTAAACTGCCTTCATTTCACTTTTCTGCTGATCCAATCCATAAATTTCAAGTTTACAATAAATTGGGAATTTGTAATGCGTATGGTATTGAAAATGCTCCAAATGTTAGTATATATGTTGAAAATACTGGTTATTTTAAGACTATGAATTAACTGAATTAGCATCTTGTCATTTTCATTCAAGTCTGATTATAAACACATTTATTGTTCCCTTCTTTTGCTATTTTTCTATTCAATAAACATGCCTTCTCTGATTTTCACTCTCTCCTCTTTTAGGAGTGTTGCTTCTCAAGTTCTTATATAAATTACCTTTGTTTCACTTTGTGCTCATCTTGTGCGTAAAATTCAAGTTTTATGATGAATAGGGAATTTGTATATGAGGCTCTTGTAATCTCTTGAGTTACTTTTTGGAATCTCTTCAACTTGAGGTGGCCCCGTGTAAGTGAGTTTGTTACTTGCTACGTTCATTTACTGGTTGGGTGTACCCTAATTTTACATTCATTTACTGGCCCCGGAAAACATGAGCAGAATCCATTCGTAATTTTACAACAGAGAGATGCCACTAAACCAATTTGTGTTCCTTTCATGCTTTTGTATAACCACTTAATACATAGGTCATTATGATAAAAACATGTTTAATGAAGGGTGAAACAAAGTTTTAGATATTCTCTAAGCTTATTGGAAATTTGTAGAAAGCAATATAAGCTTTGGGGGTATACACCTAACCAGTAAATGAATGCAGCAGTCAACAAACTCACTTACACTCGTCACCTCTGGTTGAAGAGATTCAAGTGTTACCTTTATAATACCCACAACCCAATTATAAGGACCAATTTGTAATTTAGAAAAACTATAGGGACTTATTGGCAAATTGTAAAAGATTGGTCTTAAAGACCCATCATTCTATTAGACTTAGGTTTTATTTTTTTTTCCCAATTTCACTCTCTTTCCAACTCATCACTAGGGCAACAAGAAGAAGGAGTGGATTGAAGAAGAAGAAGGAAGTATTTCCCTACAATTCCATTATTTTGAGGTAAGGAAACTACTAAGTATAATTGTCCATAGTTAGGTCTTGGTTTAGTTTTCTAGAATGGTAATAAGTGGAAATTTCATTATGATAGGAAAGTGAATCAAAGAAGAGTAGGGTGATATCTTAAATCAAGGGCAAGAGAGAAGGGTGATTTCAAGTAAGTGGTTTGATGTTCCTTTATGTTTTACTTGATTTTGATAAACATATTTGGGAAAATTTGTTATGTTATTATATGGAAATGGTTTGAGCTTGTGTTAGTTTATAGCTTTTATGCATATGAAAATGTAATGCAGTGGCTTTTTGTGAAAGCAAAGTGTTTGATGAAATGTTTGAATGGATTTGAAATGTTAATAGGCTCTTGAATGCTTCTTGGAATGATTGGTAGGAACATGTTCCAAATAATGTAATGGCCTACCTAGCGGGATAAACAGCTAGGAACCAATGTAATGGCCTACCTGACGGGATAAACAGTCAGGCCTGGATCCAGTGTACCGAAAGTGCCTTGAACCATTCTTGAGCTAAATGACAAGTATTGAATGTATTGGTAATGTGATTTAAAACGAATGTGCCACTTGCTATGATATGTATGTGTATGAATTGAAACGTTTCCAAATGTGAGTTTTCATGTGTGAAATGTTTTTGTGAAAGTATATTATATCTATAACAGGCTCAACCGGTAAAGGAATATCGATATCACTTACTGAGCATTGTTTTGCTCATACCACAAGTGTTGTCATTTTTGCAGATTTGAATGGCTTGGATGCCTTTTGGTGTGAATGATTGGAAGAGGAGTATAACCATTTTGTATATTTTGTAGTTATGTATAGTTGATGTTGAATTTTGTTGGAATGATGAATATTGGAACGTTTGTATCCATCTTTATAGTTATAGTGTTGAATTGTAACGTATTGATATCTGTGGATATGAAATTGCATAGAATGAATGTTCAAGTTATTGAAATGGTGTTGCATTGGGTTTTGAGGTATAGATTTCATAGGAATTTGAGGAAAGAAAAATGTGTTGTTGAAGAAGAGAGTTTCGGACGGCCGAAACTCCTTGGGACTGTCCGAACCTATTCGACTGGAGGTTTGTCAAAATAGTTCGCGACACTTTCGGACGGCCAAAACTCGGAAGGGTCGTCCGATCCTAAGTTTCGGACGTCCGAAACTATCGAGAACCGTCCGAACCTATTTATCAGAATGGGTGTATTTTTGTAAGACTTTCGAGCGACAGTTTCGGACGACCAGGTCGTCCGAAACTATCTTTCAGACGGCCGAAAGTCTAGAAGGTCGTCCGAACCTATTTTTCTCAGCCTGTTTTCAAATTTTCGTTTTTTTCAATTCAATTGTGTAGCTATGTTATGAATCATTGATGAAAGATGTATCATGTTATCAAGACATTGCCTTGATATTGAAGGTTTTCGAATCATATCAATTGAAGATGTTACTTTTATTAAGTGTAACGATCTTTTAGCATAGTAAATTGTATAAGAAAAGAAAAGAGGCTTCGCACGCTTGGGAGTATCATTTCAACCGTGTGGCCATGTCATGCAGAGTTGGGGCGTGACATTTAGTGGAATCAGAGAGTAAAACTAAGTTTATGACAATGTATATATAGAGATGAAGTGTAGTACATTGCTTGTTAGGAATATCATTTCCTTTCTTTCTTTTCATTGTTTTATATGAAATGAATATTTGATTCCCTTTCATTTTTGCTAGAATTATGGCACAAAATAGTGGGAGTGAAGGAAATCCCCACGTGGTGATAGTGGATAGCCATGTCGATGGCGACAGTGAAAGAGCCAACACGGGGGACATTTGATGACTCGTACGCCTCAGCCTTTAACAAATAGGATGGCTACAGGGGGTGAGTCATCCAATGATCCACCGACAACGAATGCAACCACGTTAGTAATGCCACCGGAGTTAACCGCCGCTTTTGGTATGATGGCTCAAATTGTACAAAATCAACACCGTTTGCAACAAGAACAAGAGAGCCGTCAACGCCAACAAATGACGGGTAGCAAGACGCACTATGAGAACCTAAAGCAGGCGAACATGCCTGTCTTTGATGGTGCTCCGAACCCCGAGAAAGCAGAAAAGTGGCTACATGAATTGGAGGCCAACTTTGAGGTTTTAGAGGTTCCCGAGGAGGTAAGGCCAAAGGTTGTCATCCCATTTCTTGTTGGAGATGCGGAATTGTGGTGGAAGGGAACCGCCCCGGCATATGTTCGTGAAGGACAGTCCTTGGATTGGAAAACCTTCAAGAGTGTTTTCCTAAAACACTACTTCCCGGACTCAATTCGGAGTGAAAAGCAAAGACAGTTTTTCAATTTAAAGAAGACGGAAAACATGTCCATTGTGGAGTATGCGGGAAAGTTTAACTCATTGGGGCGTTACGTGCCAACCGTGATGGCTGATGATAGCATCAAGTTGCTTAGGTTTGAGGAGGGACTACAAGGGCGCATTCGGGCTAGATTGTCTTCTATGCCCTCAAGTAGCTATGAGGAATCTTTCAAAAGGTGTATTGGGATAGAGGCGGATCTCAAGAGAGGTGACGCCGAATTTCGTGCCAAAAGATCTAGACCTATCCCATACCAAGGTCAAGGATCCAAACCACCGGTGGGAAGTCAACAAATGAACAAGAGACGTGGACCACCACATGGTCTACCACAATCACAAAACCCGACTGGTTTTAAAAAGAAGGAATGCGAATATTGCCACCGTGCTCATTTAGGGGAATGCCGATGGAGGACAGGAGCATGCTTCGGATGTGGCAAGCTAGGGCACATGATTAATGAATGTCCTACTCCTCAACAAGACAAAGCCAAACCCCCCAATGCTCGCGTTTTCGCATTGACTAAATCAGAGGCGGAGACATCCGAGGATGTTGTCACAGGTACCCTTATGATATATTCCATACCTATTGTGGCTTTATTTGATTGTGGTGCTTCTCACTCATTTATATCAAAGAGGTGTGCTAACAATTTAAGTTTTAAACCCGAATATATTAGAGAGCCCTATCATGTAGCTACCCCAGGGGGAAAAATAATTACCTCAAACCTCGTACATAGGGATTGTCCTATTGGAATAAGTGGGCAAGAACTTATGGCGGATTTAATTCAAATCAATATGAGGGATTTTGATGTAATCTTGGGAATGGATTGGTTGGCAAAGAACTACGCTTGTGTGGATTGCCGAGGTAAGAGAGTTAATTTTGGTATTCCGGAAAGGGAGGAGTTTTCATTCCAAGGGGGAATTGAGAAACAAGTCAAATGCACTACCCCAGTGATCTCCGCCATGCAAGCGTGGAAAGCCCTTCGAAGAGGTTGTGTGGGATACTTGGCGAATGTTATTGACACCAAGAAAGAGAGGGTGAATTTGAACGACATCCCAGTAGTTCGGGACTTCTCTTATGTGTTTCCAGAAGAATTGCCAGGGCTACCCCTAAATCGTGAGATTTTTTTTGAGATAAATGTGATGCCTGGAGAAGCACCGATCTCTAAAGCTCCATATAGAATGGCTCCTGCAGAATTACAAGAACTTAAAGTTCAACTACAAGAGTTGTTAGATCTCAAGTTCATTCGACCTAGCGTGTCGCCATGGGGTGCACCTGTGTTGTTTGTGAAGAAGAAAGATGGGAGTTTGAGGCTTTGCATTGATTATCGGGAATTGAACAGGATTACTATTAAGAATAAATATCCATTACCGAGGATGGATGACTTATTTGATCAACTTAATGGAGCTAGGGTTTTCTCAAAGATTGATTTGCGTTCGGGCTACCACCAGTTGAGAATTAAGTCAGAGGATATCTCAAAGACTGCTTTTCGAACAAGGTATGGGCATTATGAATTTCTTGTTATGCCTTTTGGACTAACGAATGCCCCTGCCGCTTTTATGGATTTGATGAACAGGGTTTTTAGGTCTCAACTCGATAAATTTGTTGTGGTGTTCATTGATGATATCCTAGTGTATTCTCAAACTAAGGAAGAGCATGTTGAGCACTTGAGGATAGTTTTACAAATCTTAAGAGAAGAGAAGCTTTTCGCCAAGCTTAGTAAATGTGAGTTTTGGCTAGAGAGTGTGGCTTTCTTAGGCCATGTTATATCAGAAGTTGGTGTGACGGTGGATCCGAAAAAGATAGAAGCAATTGTGGATTGGCCTAGACCGACCAATGTAACAGAGATTCGGAGTTTCTTAGGTTTGGCTGGGTATTATAGAAAATTCATTGAGAGATTCTCATCCATTGCAATTCCTTTGACTCAATTAACTCAGAAAAGAGTGAAGTTTGAATGGACTGCAGCTTGTGAGGACAGTTTCCAAGAGTTGAAAAGAAAGTTGGTATCGGCACCGGTACTCACCCTTCCATCAGGATTAGGAGGATTCACGGTATACAGTGATGCTTCAAAAAATGGCTTGGGATGTGTGTTAATGCAAAATGGTCGGGTTATTGCATATGCCTCTCGCCAATTAAAGAAGTATGAACAGAACTACCCGACTCATGATCTTGAATTGGCAGCTGTAGTGTTTGCTTTGAAAATCTGGAGACATTATCTGTATGGTGAAAGATGTGAGATATTTACAGATAATAAGAGCTTGAAGTATTTGTTTACTCAAAAGGAGTTGAATATGAGACAACGGCGATGGTTAGAATTATTAAATGATTATGATCTGGATATTAAATACCATCCCGAAAAAGCGAATAGAGTAGCGGATGCTTTGAGTAGAAAGTCTTCCGGAACATTGGCAATGTTATTGACTCAACAAGATCGGTTGATTTCTGAGTTTGAGAGACTAGAAATCGAGGTGATTAATTCAACCGATGGATTTCTAGCGGCTTTAGTGGCACAACCCTCACTCCTTGAGCAAATTAAAATGGCTCAGAACAATGATATTGAATTGAAGAACAAGAAAGATCGGATTAAAGAAGGCCAACAATTGGACTTTCAATTACATGATGATGGGAGCTTGTGGTTTCAAGGTAGATTATGTGTACCAAATGATTCGGGTTTGAGGAATGAAGTCTTAAAGGAAGCACATAACTCCAAATTTTCCATTCATCCAGGAAGCACAAAAATGTATAAGGATTTGAAAAGAAATTTCTGGTGGAGTGGAATGAAGAAAGAAGTTGCGGAGTTTGTTTCCAAATGCTTGGTTTGCCAACAAGTCAAAGCTGAACATCAACGCCCTGGGGGACTGTTGAAACCCTTGGAAATACCTGTTTGGAAATGGGAACATGTGACTATGGACTTTGTTTGTGGTTTACCAAAGACAAAGACAAGTCAAGACACCATATGGGTAATCGTGGACAGATTGACTAAGAGTGCTCATTTCTTACCCATGCGAGCCACGGCTACTATGGAGCAATTAGTTAATATGTACATGGACAATATTATCCGTTTACATGGTGTACCAGTCAGCATTGTCTCAGATCGGGATCCAAGATTTACATCTCGATTTTGGGAGAGTTTTAATCGAGTAATGGGGACTCAAGTGACGCTTAGCACGGCTTTTCATCCTCAAACCGATGGTCAGTCAGAAAGAACCATTCAAACACTCGAGGACATGTTGAGAGCATGCGTACTTGACTTCAAAGGCAGTTGGGTTGATTATTTGACTCTTATTGAGTTTGCCTACAACAACAGTTTCCATTCTAGTATTGGGACGGCACCGTACGAAGCACTGTATGGAAGGAAATGTAGGTCGCCCATTTGTTGGGATGAAATTGGGGAGAAAAACATTATGGGACCAGATTTGGTACAAGTGACTCTTGAGAAAGTCCCCTTGATTCGAGATCATTTGAAAGCGGCTCAAGATAGACAAAAGAGTTGGGCGGAAACCAAGAGAAGACCGTTAGAGTTTCAATGTGGAGATAAAGCGTATCTTAAGGTATCGCCTAGTAAAGGAGTTATGAGGTTTGGAAAAAGTGGAAAGTTGAGTCCGCGATATGTTGGACCGTTTGAAATTTTGGAAAGAATTGGAGATCTCGCTTATAGACTTGCTTTGCCACCATCTTTGTCAAGAGTTCACAATGTCTTCCATGTGTCGCAACTAAGGCAATATGTTGCGGATCCCAGTCATGAAATAGAATTGGAACCGTTGGAAGTACAAGAAGGATTATCCTATAGGGAATTTCCACTTCGGATTGTGGATCGAAAGGAACAAGTGTTGAGACGAAGAACAATTCCCTATGTAAAGGTGCAATGGTCAAATCACACTCCTCGTGAGGCAACTTGGGAATTGGAAGAAGAAGTAAAAGAAAAATACACACATTTGTTTGAAAAACGAGGTACGACAAGTTTCGAAGCCGAAACTTTTTATAAGGAGGGTAGAATATAATACCCACAACCCAATTATAAGGACCAATTTGTAATTTAGAAAAACTATAGGGACTTATTGGCAAATTGTAAAAGATTGGTCTTAAAGACCCATCATTCTATTAGACTTAGGTTTTATTTTTTTTTTCCCAATTTCACTCTCTTTCCCTCTCATCACTAGGGCAACAAGAAGAAGGAGTGGATTGAAGAAGAAGAAGGAAGTATTTCCCTACAATTCCATTATTTTGAGGTAAGGAAACTACTAAGTATAATTGTCCATAGTTAGGTCTTGGTTTAGTTTTCTAGAATGGTAATAAGTGGAAATTTCATTATGATAGGAAAGTGAATCAAAGAAGAGTAGGGTGATATCTTAAATCAAGGGCAAGAGAGAAGGGTGATTTCAAGTAAGTGGTTTGATGTTCCTTTATGTTTTACTTGATTTTGATAAACATATTTGGGAAAATTTGTTATGTTATTATATGGAAATGGTTTGAGCTTGTGTTAGTTTATAGCTTTTATGCATATGAAAATGTAATGCAGTGGCTTTTTGTGAAAGCAAAGTGTTTGATGAAATGTTTGAATGGATTTGAAATGTTAATAGGCTCTTGAATGCTTCTTGGAATGATTGGTAGGAACATGTTCCAAATAATGTAATGGCCTACCTAGCGGGATAAACAGCTAGGAACCAATGTAATGGCCTACCTGACGGGATAAACAGTCAGGCCTGGATCCAGTGTACCGAAAGTGCCTTGAACCATTCTTGAGCTAAATGACAAGTATTGAATGTATTTGTAATGTGATTGAAAACGAATGTGCCACTTGCTATGATATGTATGTGTATGAATTGAAACGTTTCCAAATGTGAGTTTTCATGTGTGAAATGCTTTTGTGAAAATATATTATATCTATAACAGGCTCAACCGGTAAAGGAATATCTATATCACTTACTGAGCATTGTTTTGCTCATACCACAAGTGTTGTCATTTTTGCAGATTTGAATGGCTTGGATGCCTTTTGGTGTGAATGATTGGAAGAGGAGTATAACCATTTTGTATATTTTGTAGTTATGTATAGTTGATGTTGAATTTTGTTGGAATGATGAATATTGGAACGTTTGTATCCATCTTTATAGTTATAGTGTTGAATTGTAACGTATTGATATCTGTGGATATGAAATTGTATAGAATGAATGTTCAAGTTATTGAAATGGTGTTGCATTGGGTTTTGAGGTATAGATTTCATAGGAATTTGAGGAAAGAAAAATGTGTTCTTGAAGAAGAGAGTTTCGGACGGCCGAAACTCCTTGGGACCGTCCGAACCTATTCGACTGGAGGCTTGTCAAAATAGTTCGCGACACTTTCGGACGGCCGAAACTCGGAAGGGTCGTCCGATCCTAAGTTTCGGACGTCCGAAACTATCGAGAACCGTCCGAACCTATTTATCAGAATGGGTGTATTTTTGTAAGACTTTCGGACGACAGTTTCGGACGACCAGGTCGTCCGAAACTATCTTTCGGACGGCCGAAAGTCTAGAAGGTCGTCCGAACCTATTTTTCTCAGCCTGTTTTCAATTTTCGTTTTTTTCAATTCAATTGTGTAGCTATGTTATGAATCATTGATGAAAGATGTATCATGTTATCAAGACATTGCCTTGATATTGAAGGTTTTCGAATCATATCAATTGAAGATGTTACTTTTATTAAGTGTAACGATCCTTTAGCATAGTAAATTGTATAAGAAAAGAAAAGAGGCTTCGCACGCTTGGGAGTATCATTTCAACCGTGTGGCCGTGTCATGCAGAGTTGGGGCGTGACAACCTTTTTCAAAAGCAACTCAATAGATTACAGGAGCCTTAGATACAAATTCGCTATTCATTGTAAAACTTGAATTTGACGGAGAGGATCAGCATAAAAGTGAAACAAAGAAAGTTTATATAAGAACTTGAGAAACATAACTCGTAAAAGAATAGAGAAAGTGGAAACCAGAGGTGTGTGTGGACAACATTTAGCCATGAAGTGCCATTTGAAATGAAGAAGTTGATATATAGTCTATACTGTAGAAACTTGTGATATAGAGAATAATTTAATCGTATATAATCTTTAATAGAGAAAGTTACAACATATATATATATACATCTCCAAGATAATAAAATCTCCTTGTCTTAAGCTAACAAACTAACCACAAAGTAGGAACAAACTAACTCTCTGATAAACATAAAGTCTAACAATAAACATATAACATATGTACACGTAAGGTTACAACTTCAGACATAGAAATCTGCACTCCCCCTCAAGCGTACTGATATATATTTATGAGATCGAGCTTGTTACACATGTCTAGAAAGTTGGTCTTCTGAAGCGGCTTGGTTAGTATATCTGCACCCTGGCATCGAGAAGGAATGTATCTCATGGAGATGGATTTGTCTTCAAATTTGTCACTGATAAAATGGCGATCAATCTCGATGTGTTTAGCTCTGTCGTGATGAACCGGATCCCTCGACATACTGGTAGCAGCTTGATTGTCACATGCCATTTTGATTGGATCAGTGGAATTGAACCGTAGATCATCAAGCAAACGCCTAAGCCAAATTCCCTCACAAACTCCATTAGCAAGGGACCTTAATTCAGCTTCCGCACTACTTCGAGCAACCACGGACTGCTTCTTGCTCCTCCAAGTCACAAGATTACCCTATACAAATGAACATATACCAGACGTTGACTTCCGATCCGGTATAGATCCTGCCCAATCTGCATCGGTGAATATCTCAATATCCCGATTAGGACTCTTCTTGAACAGTAGTCCCTTTCCAGGAGAAGTCTTCAAATATCTGAGAATCCTCATGACAACTTCCAAATGTATCTCGGACGGATTACTCATGAAACGACTCACCATGCTCACAGCGAATCCGATATCAGGTCGAGTGTGAGCAAGGTAGATCAATTTTCCCACGAGTCGTTGATATCTCCCTTTGTCCACCGGTTTCTCTGAGGTTCTCGGCTGCAGTTTCTAATTTGGGTCCATAGGAACATCCATGGGCTTACATCCAACCATTCCAGTCTCCTTTAGCAGATCAATAGTGTATTTCCGTTGAGATACTGATATTCCTTTACTGGACCTCGCAATCTCCATACCCAGAAAGAACTTCATCTCCCCGAGATCCTTGACCTTAAACTTAGATGACAAAATCTGTTTAAGACGCTGAATATTCTCCTGATCATCACCAGTAATCACTATATCATCCACATATACACTAAGTATGTTTTTCACATAGCTTGTGCTTCGTGAATAACGTGTGATCGGCATGACTCTGATGATAGTCATTTTGTTTCAGCAGCTGTGAGAACTTGTTAAACCATGCTCGTGGAGATTGCTTTAAGCCATAGAGTGACTTGTTCAGTTTACAGACTTGGTTCTGAGTGATGGTGGAATTGAAGCCTGGAGGGAGATCCATGTATACCTCTTCCTCTAAATCACCATTGAGGAAAGAATTCTTCACATCAAGCTGAAACAGTGGCCAATCCAAGTTGGCTGCGATGGAGAAGAGAACTCGCACTGTATTCAACTTGGCCACTGGTGCAAAAGTTTCCCCATAATCTATTCCATATGACTGAGTGTACCCCTTGGCTACAAGGCGAGCTTTTAATCAGTCTACCGAGCCATCTGCCTTCTGCTTGATAGTAAACAGCCATTTACACCCCACAGTTTTCTTCCCTGGTGGTAGTTCTACAAGGTCCCATGTTTTATTCTCTTCAAGAGCTCGGATCTCCTCATAGTTCTACAAGGTCCCATTTAGGGGGCTTTAGCGCCTCTTCGACATTGCTAGGAATATGAATCTTATCAATACCAGATGTAAAGGCTTGTTACTTTACTGACAAGTTCCCATAATATATATAGTCCTGAAGCTGGTAAGGGCCACGAGACCTAGACGATTTCCTCAAGGCAATTGGAAGCTCAAGGTTAGTCTGATCATTTTCAGGAGATAAAGGGACTAAGATGTTACCTGAACCATGTGACTCTTGATCATTGGCCTGTGGGACTTCATATTCGTGGTTCTGTGTGCTATGAGGTTGGACTTCTGGGTCTGTATCAGGTTGGACTTCTGGGTCTGTATCAGGTTGAACTGTGGTTAGTTCTGGAATGGATGTGTTACCATGAGTGGAAGTAATATGAGGGACTGGAGGCATGATCATCCAGCTTGAGGGTTCATCATCAGTGTATGTCTCCCCCTGAAGCTGAGAGTTGGATTGGTAGAAAGGATTATTTTCTTGGAATGTAACATCCATGGAGACAAAGTACTTTCGGTGAGATGGGGAATAACACTTATACCCTTTTTGTGTGGGTGAATAGCCAATGAAGATACACCTAAGAGACTTGGGATCAAGTTTACTGGTTGCATATTGGTGGACATAAGCTATACAACCAAACACTTTAGGCGAAATGTTAGAGATGAGACGAGTATGAGGATATGCTTTGAGAAGTGTTGTACGTGGGGAGAGGAATTGGAGGACTTGGGAGGGCATCCTATTGATGAGAAATGTAGCTGTGAGGACAGCTTCTCCCCGACATTAGAGGTGAGCAGTAGACACCTCGCTACCTCAAGAAGATGTCTATTCTTCCGTTCAGCGATTCCGTTTTGTTCTGGGGTTTTTACACAAGATCTAGTGTGTATGATGCTATACGTTTTGAAATAATGACTGAGTTCAAGGTTAAAAAACTCACCAGCATTGTCAGAATGAAAAATTTGAATCTTGGCTTGAAATTGTGTCTGAATCATCAAATGAAATTGTTTGACCAAATTTATGGCCTTGGATTTTTCCTTCATGAGGTAAACCCAACTCATTCGAGTGTGATCATTAACAAATAGGAGGAACCATCGTGCACCATTGAGATTGGATACACGAGAGGCTCCCCAAATGTCACAATGAATCATCGAGAAAGGTTTTGTTGCAGTGTAAGATTGTGGTAAATAAGAACTCTGCTTATGTTTGGAAAGATGACAAATATCACATAAAAAATCACTTGCATTTTTATTACTGAACAAAGAAGGAAACATCCTTTTCAGGTACATAAAGTTTGGGTGTCCTAACTGATAATGCAGTAACATAAAATTAGAAGGCTTATTTGATGCAAAACAAGAATGATTTATGGAGACATTATTCGTGGAGACAACTTGGCAACGAGGACTTGAGGGTTGGAGAAGATAGAGTCCGTCACATAGCTCACCACATCTAATCATCAGTCCCGACCTCTAATCCTGAAAAATACAAGCACTAGAGTCAAATATGGTCCAGCAATTTAAATCAGTGATAAGCTTCCGGACTGAAAGTAAATTGCATTGAAGTTGTGGAATGTAAAATACAGATGTGAGTTTCAGCTTGGGAAATATCTGAACTGTTCCTATCCCAATGACCGTGGATCGAGAACCGTCTGCTATTGTGACAGAGATGGTTTGATCACATGGCCTGTAGATTGAAAACAAAGACAGATTACCAGTCATGTGATCAGTAGCCCCTGAGTCAATAATCCAGGATGTGCTGCCAGTCTTGGCATGAAGAGCCTGTGGGTTGTTACCTTGCTATGCAACAGTGCCTGATGGAGTCTTGGGAGCTGCAACTATAAGACCAAGATTGGTTTGAGTTCGATTAAGAAGGCTGTGTAGCAGATGAAGCTGTTCCTGGCTGAAGGGAGAGGCAGTCACAGCGGTATTTCCGTTAGGGTCATGATTACCGGACTTCCTATATGGTTTCCAATCTAAGGGTTTTCCATGTATCTGCCAACACGTTTCTTGAGTATGCCCAGGTTTGCGGAAATGATCGCAGTATGGCCTAGGCTTCCTTGGACGATGATCACTGGAAGACTTTGCAGCGTGAGGATGTGCCCTTGTTTCCACAGTTGAGGCGAATGCTGACCCTTCAGAGTGCGAGTTTGACAGGGATGTATGGACTCCTCCCATCATGACTTTCAGGCGGCTCTCTTCGTGACGCACAGTGGAGAAGGTCTCTCGGAGTGAGGGTATGGGTTTGATTCCCAGTACTCGGCCACAGACTTCATCCAGGTCCTTATTGAGGCCAGACAAGAATTTAAAGATTCGCTTAGTCTCAACAATCCTGTTGTAGACCAGCTTGTCATCCGTGCATGTCCACGGGTGAGTTTCGTAGAGGTCGATCTTCTGCCAGAGTCGTGTGAGTTGACTGAAGAATTGTGTGACTGACAACTCTCCTTGACGCAGCTCGTGAAGGGTGCTCTTGGTTTCGAAGAGCTCCGCTGTGTTATCCGTGCTCGAGTAGGTGGATTCGACCGCCTCCCACATCACCGCTGCTGTCGTGCACATCAGGAATTGCTCTCCAATCTCTGTAAGCATCGAACTCATGAGCCATGATTTCACCATAGAGTCTTCTGCCTTCCAGATCTTGAATGAAGGATCAGTGGTCTTCGGAGAGATGGCCACTCCAGTCAGGTAATCGTCTTTCCCTTTGCCACAGATAAACATCATCACGGATTGTGACCACTGAAGATAGTTGTGGCCATTGAGTTTGTGATTTGTGACGGGGCAAGTAAAGGGATCTATGTGAGGGGCTGGTGGTAATGATTGTGAGGCAGAGGGATCGTCAATTTTCTCAGTTTTCTCCATATTTGATGATTATCTACGAAGCTCTGATACCATGTAGAAACTTGAGATATAGAGAATAATTTAATCGTATATCATCTTTAATAGAGAAAGTTACAACATATATATATACATCTCCAAGAGAATAAAATCTCCTTATCTTAAGCTAACAAACTAACCACAAAGTAGGAACAAACTAACTACTCCTAATAAACATAAAGTCTAACAATAAACATATAACACATGTACATGTAAGGTTACAACTTCAGACATAGAAATCTACATATACTGAAAAACATGAGCATAATTCATTCGTAAATTTGTAACAAAGAGATGCCACTAAACCAATTTATGCCAGTAAATAAATGCAACATACTACAAACTCGCTTACATTGGCTATCTCAAGTTGAAGATATTCAAGTATTGCCTTTTCCAAAAAGCAACCTAACAGATTACAAGAGTGAAACAAAGGCAATTTATATAAGAATTTGAGAAACATAATTTCTCACTACTACAAAATGGCGGATTTAAACTGCCCTTTTTAGAGCGGTTAAACATAATCCGGTGCAATTTATAAAAACGCAGTGGCATTATCGTAATATTAAACAAGAATGAGAACTATTTACACCAGTTTTATTCTAACCGGTGTAAAATTTAAACTTAGTACATCGGTTTAAACAATAACCGGTGTAAATAGTTTATATATTACACCGATTTTCTGATAACCGGTGTAAAAAACATACATATTTTTCCTTCTGCTCCAGCTATAAGTCAGTTTTGTATCTCTGTCGTGAAGACCTACGAATTTTTTTGAAAAAGCTGCGCACGAAATCTTTTTGAAGGTCAAATCAGAAGCTACAATTAACTTATGTTCATGCAACTCAACCATATGAGGTTAGCTAGTTATATATAAACTGATAACTTTATATGATTTTGCTTCTCATTTGTCAAAGCATTGACTCATATATATATGGATCTGCATTTTATTTTTTGTAAAACAGTTGTAAAATTGTAGATTTCAATATATATGCTTTATATGTGTAATAAATGTAATTAAAATGATGTTTTGTTAATTTATTTAGTCGTTCATGTGTATATTTTTTAGATTTTTTTGATACATTGCATAATACAAATTAAGTAATTGTTAATGATTTTGTCCTTCATTTAATTTGGGGAAGTAAATATTTTTAGCAATGTCTATTTTAATTAAAATTAGAAACAGATTTTGTTGATTAATTTATATGATGTAATATTATGAAAGCATCAATGCATTTATTTTGTTGGTTAACTTATTATAATTATTTTTTTATAATTTAAAGGGTGCGATAGTCATGAATCGTAATGATATTATATTTGGTGATTGGACAACATCTACGTATGAAAAAGAGGTTGAGAAATTTATTAAATTTGCTTATAAAAATGCCAAGTACATCTATTGTCCATGTAAGGATTGTAAGAATTTTGCAGTGTTCGATGACCCTGACACTATAAGAGACCATTTTTATTGGAGAGGATTTGATCCTGCTTATAAAATATGGAAATGGCACGGCGAGAGTGAAAATTCATCGAAACAAGAAGAATATGAGGTAGAAGATGATGTTGCGATTAAAAATGATCATTTGGATGATATGATTGAGGATGTGGTCGGTAGTTTTGCCGATAAGCCTGATATTCTTGCTTCATTGTTAAATGATAGCGAAAAGCCTCTATATCTTGGGTGTATTAAGTACACACGATTATCGGTTACTTTAAAACTGTACAATTTGAAAGCGACAAATGGGTAGACTGATACTAGTTTTCCAACACTGTTGAGTTTACTGAAGGATGTACTGTCGGAAGGTAATGAACTTCGGAATTGCATTTATGAGGCTAAAAAAATCTTGTGTCCTATGGGTATGAAGTATAAGAAATTAGATGCTTGCCCAAACGATTGCATACTATATAGGAATGAATACGAAGATTGGTTTTATTGTCCTAATTGTCAGGTTTCTCGTTTCAAAAAGAAGCAAATTGGTGATGGCGTTGAAGATTATATAGTTGCGAAGAAGAAATCATCACCGGTGAAAGTGTTATGGTATCTCCCTATAATACCGAGATTCAAGCGATTGTTTACCAATTCTGGAGATGCTAAAAATTTGACATGTTATGCAAATCGAAATATTTCCCTGGAGGACAAGATGATAAGGCATCCTGCAGATTCTGATCAGTGGAAAAAGATTGATTCGGTTTACCCCTTATTTGGTAGAGATACAAGAAATCTGAGATTAGGATTGTGTACGGATGGGATGAATCCTTATGGTTGTCTAAGTAGTACACATAGCTCTTGGCCAATAATGTTGGTTATTTACAATCTATCTCCTTACTTGTGTATGAAGCGCAAGTATATTTTGATGTCATTAATGATTTCAGGTCCACGCCAACCTGGAAATGACATTGATGTTTATTTAGCCCCCCTAATTGAAGACTTGAAGAAGTTGTGGGATGAAGGGGAGTTGATGTTTAATGCACATCGTCAGGAGTCATTCACATTGCGTGCCATGATATTCTGTACCATAAATGACTTTCCTACATATGGTAATTTATCTGGATTTTCTGTTAAAGGGCACCAAGCATGTCCTATATGTGAGGAGAAAACAGATTCTTGTCAACTTGTACATGGGAGCAAGACGGTCTATCTTGGACATCGTAGATTTCTTCCTGATTCCCATTCATATCGTCGAATAAAAAGATCTTTCAATGGGAAACAGGAGTTCAGAAGTGCTCCAATTGCCTTGAGTGGGAAGGCAGTTCATGATCGTGTGAAGGATATCAATGTGGAATTTGGAAAACATACAAAGTCTCGCAAGAATGGTAAAAGCTGTTGGAAGAAAAAATCAATCTTTTTTTATCTTCCATATTGGGAGACACTAGATGTTAGACACTGTCTCGATGTGATGCATATTGAAAATAATATATGTGACAGTTTGTTGGGTACTATTTTGAATATACCTGGAAAAATAGAAGATGGTTATAAAGCGAGACTTGATTTGGTTGATATGGGTATTAGGGCGAATTTAGCACCTGTGATTCGAGGACAGCGCACGTACTTTTCCCCCGCTTGTTATACATTGTCACGGAAAGAGAAACAGAGTTTGTGTGAGAGTCTCCAGAGCATCAAGGTCCCATAGGATATTCTTCAAATGTAAGTCGACTTGTTTCGATGGGAGATTTAAAATTGGTTAGATTGAAATCCCATGACTATCATGTGTTGATGCAGCAGTTCTTACCTATTGCTATTCGACCTATCTTGCCAAAACATGTCAGATACAACATAACTAGACTTTGTTTCTTTTTTAATGCGATATGTAGCAAGGTAGTTGATCGAGATAGACTTGATGAGCTACAAGATGAAATTGTCGTAGTTTTGTGCCAACTTGATATGTATTTTCCACCTGTCTTTTTTGACATTATGGTGCACTTGATGGTTCATTTGGTTAGGGAGATAAAGATTTGTGGGCCTATATATTTGCACTGGATGTATCCATTTGAGTGATATATGAAAGTTTTCAAGGGTTATGTGAAAAATCATTATCGTCCTTATGCAAGCATTGTTGAACGGTATATAGCTGAAGAGATTATTGAATTTTGCACTGGGTACTTGTCTGATACCAATGCTATTGGACTACCAAAGACTGGCCATGTTGAACGGATCAAAGGAAAAGGGACATCGGCAGGTAAGTTGTTTACCTCTTTTAATTATGAATTACAAAATGCACATCTATATATCTTGCTCAATTTTGAAGAAGAACAGCCTTATGTGAATGCTCATATTTGTGAAATAAAGGAAAGTCATCATGGTTGGACTGATAGATACGTACTCAATGAACACAATCGAACATTTGTGAATTGGTTCAGTGCTGCTGTTCGGGACAAAACTATTACAGAGACATTAAGGTGGTTAGCTTATAAGCCCAGTCACGTTGTGCTATCATATTCAGGCTATGACATAAATGGATTTTCATTTGCTACTAAGACTGAAGATGACAGGAGCACAACGCAAAATAGTGGGGTTACATTAGTGTCTGAGGCTTTACATGTGTCTAGTTCGAGAGATAGAAATCCAGTGTATGCCAATATGTCTTATTATGGGGTGATTGAGGAGATATGGGAGCTTGACTATGTTAAATTCAAAGTCCCAATTTTCAAATGCAAATGGGTTGACAACAACAATGGCGTTCGAACTGATGAATTGGGATTTACGCTAGTGGATTTGAACAGGGAAGGTTTCAAAGGGGAACCATTCATACTTGCTTCCCAGGCAAAACAAGTATTTTATGTCTCTGATCCTATTGACAAAAAATGGTCCATTGTCCTACAAGGGAAAAATTTGCATGTCGGTGATGAAATTGATAATAATAATAATCACGATGTGCCGCCATTCTCATCTGGTTTTCCCCCACTGAGCACAATTGAAGAGGACCGAAATATGAATGCATTCATTCTCCTCACTGATCACGTGGAAGGCATATGGGTTGATGATCCTTTGTCAAATAAAAGAAAGACCTTGTCGTGAGATATAGTCTGTAAGTTATTATTCACGTTTGTGTATTTAGATTTTTCATTGTACTTATTATTTTGTTTATTACCAGATTTGGATAGTTTTATGCTTCACTAACTGTTGTGACTTAATTTGTTTATTTTTTTGTTAATTTTGGTACAGGTGAATGTCTTGGATGATACGAGCTTCATGCAACATAGGCTTTACTTATGGCTATTAGGGCATTTTTTTTTGTTTTACTAAGTTTATTCAATGTACGATGGTGTCTCAACTTAATCATATCTTTTACTGGAACTTAGGTTTGTTAATATTAGTGATCGATATTTATTGTGGTATAAAGTTGTATACATTTAAACTTGTTTTTGACAGGGAGTTTTGCTCTAGTTACAAGGGATACCATGCAGATTTTTTTTCTTGGTAATGCATGATAGTTGATTTAATATTAAGGGAAAATTTCTATTAAGGGCGCGCGCTTAGAAGAGTTTTACTAGGATTTAAAGACCAAAAACTAAAACACTAAAATATTAAATCATCAACACACTTCTAATTAATCATGTATAATATTAATTATATTCTAATTATGATTAGATTTTATATTTTATATACCAATAATTAATTAATTAACAAGAATTGTAATAGGATTTAACGATTAAAATCTGATTGAATTTGAATTTGTAATAGGATGTATAATATTATATTCTAATTCTGATTGAATTTGTATATTTTATTTACAAAGAATTTTAATAGAATTTAAAGACTAACACTAAAACATCAACATATTTTTAATTAAAATATAATGAAATAATCATGTATAATATTATTTAATTAATCATTTATCATATTATATTCTAATCTTGATAAATGTATTTAATAGTTAAATTATCTACCCGTACTCCCTAACAATAATTAGGCAAAAGTTACGCCTTGTTTAATAATAATATTAATAGACACAAAAAGTCATAGAGATGTGAGGGACCATTTTTTAGTGTTTATCTCTCTTTTTTGGTAAATTATAATATTAAAAATTAAGTTATTTATATTCATTTTTGTAACTATGATTTTATCTTTTTCATTATAGTTCACACATGAGCATATTGGTACGAATATAGAAGGGTAAACAAAAAACAAAAAAAACTCTTATGTTTTTTATTTCTTGTGGAATGAAAACTACAATTTTACAATGTATTTGGGCTACCAATACTGCGGTTGCTTTTAACTTAAAATAGCAGATTTCAAATTGAAAAAATAAATATTTTACACCGGTTATTCTTTTAACAGGTGTAGAAAGTTTTTTTTACACCGGTTATTCTTTTAACCGGTGTAGAAAGTTTTTTATTACACCAGTTATTCTTTTAACCGTTGTAGAAAGTTTTTTATTACACCAGTTATTCTTTTAACCGTTGTAGAAAGTTTTTTTTTACACCGGTTATTCTTTTAACCGGTGTAGAAAGTTTTTTTTAAAACAAAAAGCCCTGGCTAGAGTCCCATATACCAAAGCTTTTTCTCTCCCGCGCATATTGTTAAAACCATCTCTGCCTCTGAATTCATTGCCGTCACCTCCATCAGCGCCATCTCCATCATTACCATCTCAATCATCGCCATCTCCATCGCCGCAGTTTCCATCGCCGCTGCCTCCCATTCACCCCGTCTCTATCTCTATTTTCGTATCCATAGCACGCTCTTCGAGGTATGTTGTAATGGGTTCACTTGTTTCATGTTGCTATTTGGATTTTATATTATCAAGTTGAATTTTTTTTCGTATTTGGGTTGATTATATCAAGTTGAATTTTTTTTCGTATATTATCAATTTTTGCATATGGGGTGTTGATATTTGTACTATTCTTATGGGGTTCTTGTTGTGGATGGAGTTGAATTTTAACTACATTAACATGGGTTGAGAGCTCAAGAAGTTCAGAATTACTTATAAGTGACTTCAGGTTTAGTACTCGAATTTAGAAGATTTAGATTGGAACTTGGGAATAAACAACAATGGCTACTAATAGAATGATCACGTACGACAGCAAAGTTGCAAAATACATGTGAAGTTATAATTTTTGTAGACATGATCAGAAGAGAAAATAAAGAGTTTCTGGACTCCTTGCTGCAAGGAAATATTGTGTAGAATCGTTCAACTATTTTATGGGGATTTTTTTTAAAAATACAAGTACAATGGAGGTGGGAATTATTATGTCAAAGTTTTAATGGCTTTTTTTTCGTTTTGATTACATCAAAGGAAATTGCATATTCAAACTTTTATTACTACACGTTTTATTGATGGTTGTTGACATTACAAGAAGGTTCATAGCAAAAACTTCCATGAATTCTTGCAAAGTTATCATCACAATTACTTTAGATGGCTTGCTAGAAGGTTTTAGTTCTTCCTTCCCAATAAACCCAAGAAAAGAAATTTAGAAACTAGAAGAAGGGTATTTACAGTTATGCAAGAAAAAGTCAAGTTTGATTTGAGCTTGGGAATTACTCGACAAACAAACATTATATAGATGATGATAACATGAGAAACTTTTAATCAATAAGGAAAAAGTTATAAGTGTTCTTGTTAGAAGTTAGAACTGATGATGAAATGGTTTTAGTAGTGATAGTGCCCTTGTTATTGTTTATAATTTGTGTGCATGTTACCTTGTATGTCTTCCTCAACCTTTTGATTGCTCTTTTGACTATAGCCTTTTATGGCTCCTTTTAGATAAAGATGGAGATCCTTGCTCATTTGCCTCTTGTGAATGTTTCTTTAACATAATTTTTGTGCAAAAGGCTTTCTTTTTTATTAGTTTAGTGGTTTATACAAAACTGGGATTGTTTAACTTTATTAAACTAAATTTTACGTTATTGTACTTCACGACTATTATTTTTTGACAAAATTTATTATTTTTAGGTAAACCTCATATAATTTTGGATGGGTACTAAACGACGATCATGCACCGGGGAGGGCGATGATCAAACCCATGCACCTTATGGAAGAAAAGGAACAAAATGTTCCGAGATTATGGAAATGAGGGCAAAGGGAGAAAAGACACCTATTTTATTCGATGATAATGGTGAGCCTAGTACTGAAAAAGCACATAATAAATGGATTAATTTCATTGCGCTGATGGCGCGCATTAAAGTTAATATTGTGCAATTTAACTCATGGCCTGAAGTCGATGCGAACATAAATGACATGATTTGGGATGATGTAATGGTATGTGCAATTTCCTTGAACCGTTATTATTTTTTTCACATATTAATGGCCCTTGTAATGTTTTTTCACATATTTTCTTTCAATTTATATTAAATTTGCGTTGACTAATGTTAGATATTAATTTTTTATCAGAATACCTTTGAATTTCAATCCACACCAAAACTGAAGAAGAAGTGGTTAGTGACGGCTGGGAAACGTTGGCGGGGTTGGAAGACAACCTTAAACCGTTATATATTTGGAAGCCTAAAGGATGAGGACCCATGTGCTATATATCCGTATCTTAGTAGGGATACATGGGAGAAGTTCCGCAACAATCGATTAACCAAAGAATGGCAGGTAATATATTTATTTTTTTCAATTTTTTATTCATTTCATTTAAAGTTAACAATTTGAATGATATCTAATTCTTTTTTTTGGACAAATAGGCAAAGCGTGCTTCTAGCCAAGAGAGTTCGAACAAGAACAAACTCCATCACACAATGTCTCGTGGTGGATATTCAAAGTTACAAAAAAGGATGATGAATGACAAAGTTGAGGAAAAATTACAAAAGAATATTGAATCCGGTATGACAGAAGATGAGGCCCGTAGAACAACTTCTCCCCCTTCACCAATTCCCCGTCATCTTCTCTTCAAGGAATGTCACAAAACAAGGCATGAGTGACTTTTCAACCGACGCGGCTAGAGATGTTAGTATGACAATTGTAAGTATAATTTATCAATTAAGTAAAAATGTCTATTAATATTATTTAATAATGTGAATTATATTAAGAATAATGTTGGATACAATTGATCAGGATGATTTGACCAATCGCGAGAGTCAAGGAGAGTCCCTTGGAGATGGAAAAAATGACATTCTTGTCATTGCTACGAGGAAGAAAGATCACCCCGGTCGCATACGGGGTGTTGGGGGTCGGATACGGATGTCTCAAGTTTTTGGAGCCTCATCTTCCGGTCGTACTATGAATGTAGATACTCACGCTCAATGCAGAGAGGAAATTAGGTTCTTGTCTGAAGCACTGAAGGACCTATACAGAGATTTGGGCCAAACCAGTTCCAGTTTTTCCTAAGCCATCGTGAGACTATAAGCAGGGAAGTCATGACAGGCACATACTGGTATGCTCTGGTTCTGGACCGCCAGATTCATTAGGAAGAGTTCAAGGTAACAAATTATATATTTTCTTTTTATAAATTATTTCATTTTTCTTCATTTATTAATATATACTATTCTTGTCTATTATTCACAGGACGGAACAGAATGTCGCCTATTTCTGATGATCATACTCAAGGGAGGCGTCTTGTAGCTATCGGGAGCTCTTAATTTATCAATGAATCACGGGAAAAAGGTAAAGCCGGACAGAGTGAAGGTCAATATAATTACTTGATCGAACAGGATGCTCCATTGCCATTCCAGATGATGAGGCCACCACAGTTGGACGATTTGGGATTATGTTAGAGTGGCAAGGTCATTGGTTGAGATTTGTACCGAGCCGAATTGCAGGTATAATTATATATGATTCTTTGCCCTTTTTTTGTTATAATTATTAATAAACATCTCTATTACTGAGTTATTTTTCAAAGGTACCGGACCAATGGAAGAAGCTATACAACGAAAGGTTCTAAAAAGTTGAAGGAAACCCCTTCAACCCAAGACTACTCCAGTTGTGGCCCACCCGCAAGAAACGGATTATTCATTATTCTAAACTCGATGCATCTTTACGGCAATTGTACATTGTGGTGAGGCACCATTCAACTAATTCTTCCTACACAATCAAGATGATGGAAGAAATAGTGGGCAAGGAGTATTTAGTCTATCTTACTAAAGATAACCTCAATGATTTCTTGGCGTTTGATATGGTGACATGTGATTGCATGCAAGTGTTCATAAAGTAAGTACAAGAAGTTCGTATATATTTTTAAAGTTTCACCTTTATTTTATTTTTTGGTTAATTCTACAATATAGTTTAACTAATCAAACGTGTCCTTCTATTTGTCAATGAATTTTGGTAGGACAATGTATACGCTAGGTAGAGCACAGGGTCAAACTTTGATAGGGTTCCTATCTCCATATCATATACAACCAATCGGGAATAAAGAAACATATAGAATACAATACATTGTGTCTGCCATGAAGAATGGAAACAAGAGCATCTACCTAGCGTAATTATTTTTCAGTGAACATTGGACGCTAATGGCCATAAAACCACAGGATATGATTGTGTACTGGTTTGATCCAGTACATTCAGCCCCCCGAGATGATGCTATGAATTTGATAAACACGTATTTATATTTCTTCATAATTTTTCAAATATTATATTACTGATATTATCACATGTTTATTTGCTAATTCTTGTTTATAAGCTTTTAAATGTTGTCTTTTACAGTGTATCGAGGTATATCAGTCACAAGCTTGAAGGGGATCACTCGCCAACGCATAAAACACTTCAATGGATAGAGATAAATGTAAGCTTGTTCAATTGGTTGACTTAATGTTCTAATGTAAACAATTTTATTTACTTATGAAATTATTATTTAATTGTAGCACAAGCGGCAAGTAGAAAATTGGGAATGTGGGTATTATGTCATGTGGTACATGCGAAAACTCATACTCTGAGAAGACATAGAGCAATTGAATTTCAAAAAGGTTTTGGGTTTTGTTTTATTATTTCATTATCATTGCATTTACTACTCTATTTCCTTTTTTTTGCATATGAATTATTAATAATATAATGACTTTTTTGAATTTATCAGTGCTTCAAAAAAGACGGGAAAGCATTGACAGCAACAGATTTGGATATTGTTCGAGAAGCATGGGGTAATTATGTAATGAATCATGAGCTCCAAGCGTTGATCAATCCAAACTGAAATAGATTTGATTCATTATTTTGTTAGGAATGTAGATGTAATATGTGTATGCAATACTTTTGACTTTAGAAATCAATATTTGGTATAAAATTTTTGTTACTTTTAATGGCAATTGTTTTATGCATTGTTTGCAATATGTATTTTGGATTGGTTTGTTTATAAACTCTCTGTATTTTGGGCTGTTTTGTTTTGTTCATGTGCTGTGCATGCATGATTATAAATAATTTGCAGAAGCAGGTTTAAAAACATATTACACCGGGTACTAGAAAACCGATGTAAAAAGTAATTTATTACACCAGTTTTCTTAGAACCGGGGTAACAAGTCTTTATTACACCGGTTTTATAAACCGATGTAACAAGTATTTGTTACACCGGTGTAACAAGTATATGTAACAAGTCTTTATTACACCGGTTTTATAAACCGATGTAACAAGTATTTGTTACACCGGTGTAACAAGTATATGTAACAAGTATTTGTTACACCGGTGTAACAAATACTTGTTACATCGGTTTATAAAACCGGTGTAATAAAGACTTGTTACACCGGTTCTAAGAAAACTGGTGTAATAAATTACTTTTTACATCGGTTTATGAAACCGCTGTAAGAAATTCATACCTTTTATCCCGCCTGTATATACACCGGTTCATTTTTATAATAACCGGTGTAAATAATAAGATTTAACCGGTGTAAAATCCCCGTTTTGTACTAGTGTCTAAAAGAACAGAGAGAGTGGAAATCAGGGGCGTGGACACCATTCAGCCATGGAGTGCCATTTGAAATCAACAAAAAAACCACTCAATACATAGGCCATTATGATAAAATATGTTTAATGAAGGTTGAAGTAAAATTTTCGATATTCTTTAATCTTGTTGGAAATTTGTGGAAAGCAATATAAGCTTTGGGGGTACACCCAACCAGTAAATGAATGCAGCAGGAAACAAGTACTCACTTACACTGGCACCTCATGTTGAAGAGATTTAAGTGGTGCCTCTTTTAAAGGCAACTCAACAAATATGCACAATCTAACTTATTCGGTCATGCTTTCATGCTCTTGTATAACCACTCAATACATATGCCATTATGGTAAAACACGTTTAATGAAGGCTGAAACACAATTTTAGATATCATATAATCTTATTCTAAATTTGTGGAAAGCAATATAAGATTTTGGGGTACATTTAATCAGTAAATGAATGCAAAAGGCAACCAGTAAAAGAGCCTTGTTTATCGAATAGAAAAATAGCAAAAGAAAGAAACCTTAAATGTGTTTATAGTCACAATTGAATGAAAATGGCGAGAAAGAACAAAAAGAACTGAAAATAAGAACTAAAGTTTTCAACATTTGCATGTCTCTCTATTACAAGTTCAAAAAGTAAATAAGACTGCGTTTTAATAAAACTATGGATATATGTACAAAACCTACACGATATTTTTGTGACCAATATACATGTTAAACGTGAGAAAACATATCATCCAATTTTAAGTATAGACTTCATAAAATAATAAAAAAAAGATTGAAAATGAAAGGAGGCTTAAGCTAATTAATATTCGTAAAACAACCAATCTTTACAACATATATACTACATTTGGAGCATTTTCGATACCATGCGCAGCAGTAAGCAAAATTTATATACACACTATTTCGTCTCAAAATATCTAGTTTACTGCACTGTCTATCTACACAATTTCTATCAAATTTTAGTTCCAAAAGGGTCCAAAAAATATACGTAGTATAAGTACCTTAATCTTGTTTGACATGTTTCAGGCCTTTATGTGTTGAATCTCCGGTCGAATCAAGGCTTCTCTTATAAGCTGAACTTTGATTAAGCTCTTTTTGTGTTGTTGAAGAACTCTCTTGAGTTTCTAGAATTGCCACGTCTGCTATCAACTTTTTTTCAAAACCTGATGATGAAAACTTTTCTTCAGAACTTTATGATGTTAAAGATAATTCGGATGATGAGAGACATACTATGATTGTGTTCCGTGGGAATGCTCTGCCTTGTATTTCAGTGCTGGATGCTCTAATGTGAAATAACAACTCCAAATCTTTAAATTTTTCATTGATATCATCGCAGTTCAAATTCCTTTCCTCTCGTAAATGAAAAGAATAGAAAGTCAAAAGGCATATATAGGAGATCTTCCTGATTGGTAAATGAAAGGGGGTCCATTGTTTCTGTTAGATTGAAAGTTTTGCCTCCCCTCTTATCATTTTCTTCTAAGATACAATTAAAATCCCCCAACACCTAACATGTGGTGTTCTAGGACCTTAAATAGTTATATTAGTTAGTGAATCCCAAAATAGATTCCTAGAAGTACATAAACATGCATTGTGGAAAAGACTATGGGTTCACTAAACATTTGCTTTAATCAAGTCACATTAGAAAGATCTATTGAAGAACGTCCATATAGATCCTTCATCATTTAAATTTTAAATTTCAGAGAGTTTTTTCATTGTTTACACCCTTCACTAAAATACAATACAATGTTCAGTTTGTATGTTGTTTGTTCTTTGTTGGATGGATAGAGATCTTTCACTAATAATCACGTTGGCCACTCTATTCTATTACCATGCATTGATCACCTTCGAGCATTTTATGTACAAATATTATAAATGTGCATTTATGCTTTAATCCTTATTGAGAATGTGAGATACTTGTGCATATAGAATTTGTCACTTTAAATTAATTAAATTGACCATTATAATAAAAGTATTAATTCCTCGATAAGGATAATAAAATTTGAAACTTTAATTTAAAAATAAAAATATTATGATTGGTTTCAAATTTTGGAAACGTTATATATTTTGGTCAATATTGCATTTGGTTGACTTTTAAAAAAGGGGTGCTCGATCGAGCTCGAGCTCGAGTTCAAGCACCACCCCTAACGAACTCGAGTAGCTAGTTTAGGGGTGTACTTAAGCTCGACTCGACTCGATTACCCTACTCCCGCTGATCAAATATAAGTGACTTTTGGGGAAATTTAGCATTTATTAAAGAAAACCTAAAAATGACTAAAATATCCGTATTTAATGTTAATCAACATTAATGATGAGTAACAAATTTGTGTAAACTAATAAAAGTTTTATTTCTCACATCATAAAAGAATGATAAAATTGTCAATAACTTCCGTTTGGGTGGAGTATTTTTAGATTTTATTATGAAATTTTTTTTCTTGGGATTTGTTATGAGAAAGGAATATTTTGGGAGTGTTTGGATTAATGATTTTATTTTATTGGGATTTGTATAAGAGATTATTTTATTGATAAAATGTTTGAAATTTAAATTTGAATTAATATTTTATTAGTTTGTTTTGGTGGGAATTGTGTTAGAAAGAGTTGTTTATTATTAAAATTTAAAATTCAAATTTAAAATTTTATTAAATACTATAGCAACAATAATTACTGTAACATTGTTTTTTGTTTTAAAAATTTTGATAGAAAAAATGAGTAAAACAAACATGGCATTTTGGTTTTATGAAATAAATCATTAAAATTCACACAACCAAACAAAGCCTTACAATTAGAGTCAAACGATACTTATATTAAAACAAGATAAAACATGTTAAACGTCATTTATATTTGATCAGAGGGAGTACATAAAAAATTTAATCATTTAAAGTTTATTGATTAAAATAAACAAAAGGAAAAAGGAAAATTTAAACATTTTGTCAATGTTTGACTACTAAAATTTATAGATGCCATTGTAAAGAAATTTTACATGTTATATTTGGGAGTAGCGACAACATCTCAAGTACGTTATGTAAAATCGTTTAATCATATAAATTTTAGTGATTAAAACTAAAAATGTTAAATTGACACATAGATTAGTTGATTTATCTTTTTTACGAATCACGTAATATATTTAAGAGTGGCCACAGCATTTTAAATATATTAGTGTGCAATTATTTTGTCTTTCTTTATCACGTATTGACTAATGATGAAGAAAAATAAATAAGAACAATTAAAACCAATTGTAGTTAATTTATTAACTTAATTACTCGTACTTACAGTTAGGTAATTATTTTACGAAATTAATTAGAATAAGATGGTAAATTAGATATTGAATTGAAAATTTTTCTATGCCCATACGGTACAAATTATTTGAGTTAACTAGTCTTATCATAAAGAGAGTAAATCTATGAATACATGCTCAACAATTTCTACTCACATGAAGGTTTGAATTTACTATTTGAATTAAAATAAGTTTAGTTCAAATTTTATGTTTGGATTTCATAGCATTCATGTCCTTTGATTTTTAGTTTATTCAAGTATTTATTTATTTACTTGATATTTTATCTTCTCTTCCAATGATTTTATTATTTATTGTTCACTATGAATAAATTATCTTGAATATTTAGGTGCAAATGATGAATTAGCGCACTTCATGAAAATGAATAATTTATTCTCTTAATGTTAATCATATTTGCTAATATAATTATTGAATATGAGTGTAAAAACAATCAGTTGATTGATACCCATATTCACGTGAGAAAATAAGGGTTCAAAACTTAACTAAGTTAAAATCAAAACTAAAAAATAGTCATTGATAAATTAGTTTTGATATGGGAACCGTTTTGAGGCTTTCTGGTTTCACAATTGTAAATAAGTGTGTGTAACCTTATGCTGCAACTGAATGTTAAAATTCCATAGTTGGATTTCAATAATTTTTTTATCATTTCACTCTGTATTATTCCTTAAATATCTTGACCTAAAGTATTATAGTTAACTACAATAAATTAATCATGTGTATTAAAAGGAATAAAATGTCAAATAAGTGAAAATACACTAGACACCAAAATGTTTATATTGTGGCTCATAAAGGGAAATGTTAATAAAGATGCGACTTTATAATGTCAATAGACAATAAAGTTACTATAGTTGTGATAGTTGCTTTAAAGATACAATCAATAAAATAAAAAAACTAACCGAATCAAATACAAATAAGTACATATTGTCTCACACCTCTAAGGTGTATTGATCTACCATACATTCGTAGTAAGTGAAGAGTAGAGGTTGAACTCATAGAGAAGGTTTTGGACTAAAGAAATTGTAATTATGTGTGAAGTAGTGGAAAAACAAGTAAAATAGAAATGTAAACAAAAGTAAAACAACTACATACAAGGATAATGAAAGATGTAAAGTGAGGATAATTAGCAACCCAACCCAGGGGATAGATAAGAAATCAAATAAGTATGTTTATTCTTGAAATATAAGCTAGCACTACTTGATCACTTGAGGTATCAATGATCTATAACTAAGGTTGAGTAACTGAGTTAAATGAGTGTTAATTTGCCTAGCAGGAAGTTGAGTCGACATAGTGATCATATCTCGGTCTCAACCGATCCTTCTTATAGTGAAGACAATGATTAGTTCATTTAAACCCGTAACCCATCGCATTAATCCTTTCTTATGGCAGAGACAAGGATAGCTTAACAACTCACCCAACTAAGCACAATCTTATCCGGTCAAGATATTGAGAACATTTCTACCATGGATCGCTCAACCAAATTTTAACCCAATTTGGACATAGTACTCTTTATATACCCACGGCTAGTTCACGGATCACTATTGATCATTCAAAAAGATTCATCACCAAGACAGTGGCTCCATATTGGGAATATTGTTAAACTAACCAGTATTATAAATCAATATAATCTAAGAACATACGCATGTTGACATTGTGATCATACAAGTATACATGAACAAACAATCCAAGCATATGAACTATCTTTCATGCTTTAATTCTTCGTAACCATTGCACTTATCAAATTTATTGTACTTCTAAACAAATGTCAATATGGCGATCGCATATACATATGAAATTCAGCAAATTTAATAAACACAACACTTAATCTAACCCATATCATACTTGTGAAGGTCTTACAAAAGCACAATTCATAACAATTTAAACATGAAAAGCAATAATCAATAGCCCTAAAGCATAATATTCACCGTACTAAAAAGATCTGAAAAGCCCATGACCAAATTCTAAGGGTACTAGTCAATTTAGACTCCCATGGCTAAAAAAAACACGTAAAGCATGAACAAATTAAATAATGAAAAGACAAAGTTAAGAGACTTTTTTTTTTGAAATTCCCCTTAAGAGTGGCCGAAGTAATGAATTCCTATGCTAAGGTTCAATCTTCATTCAGTTCAAGATCCAAAAAGATATGAATTTCCAAGAAATTTTTCTAGAAAATGATAAAAAATCAAGAACACATACTAATTGTGTGATTTTGTAAGGCTATTACTAATTATCCTCTCTATTCTAAGCTAAGTTATCTAATTGTTAGATATTAAATTCGATAAAAGTTCATACCAAATTGACCTTCAGAAGTATAATAAGTGAAGGTTTTAGGAATTACAAGTTGTACGCTGCTTATTAGAAAATAGAGACTTAAGCATAAAAAGACAAGAAATAAATTACAACTTCTTAAAAGAAAGAAATCTTCGTAAAGTCTTGAAAATAAGTTGAGAAATCATGTCTTTAAACTCACTAGAATTGGCTTTGGAATGAACCTTTAAGGCTCTAACTAGAAGCCTTGGACACAGCTCTCAAACCATGCCTCTACTACCCTTATACACCAACAAGCACAACAAACTTGAATGCATGTAGTGGCTGCACTAAGAACATTGAGCCTAACATGAGGATGCCACCTTGTGTAGCCACTATGTGTCATGTGTGTGTGTTTGGCAACTGTCTCCCACGACCTCCAAGTGTGTGAATAGTGAGCGTGGTAGTCACCTCGTGTTGCTGCCATGTGATATGTCCAAATGCACGCTAGTGTTCATATGCTAATTTGGTGTGTTAATACTTGGATACATAAAATGCTAAGTGGTGTAGTGTGGATGATAGTTCATGCAAAGTGTAGTGAGTCGTGCAAGTGCATATGAATGTAATAGTGTAGTACTTAGTGTGTAAGCTATTGAGCTCTTATGCATAAATTCAGTGTTGTGCAAAAAGAGTGGGCATTAGAGCAGTCAGTGTGGCTGCATACTAGTCACGCCCAAGACAAAAACGTGCTGAGGGCTAACCGATCGGCACGCCCGATTGAGTCGATGGCAAACCAGACTGTGTCAACACCTAGCCGAGATGAGCCTTTGGCATGCCAAGCCGATGCCAAACTATGCGACAGAATGAACCGACGTGCAGCCGAGGAGGTTTGCCTTGCCAAAGCAACCGACCTAGCCGACCGTTAGACCAAGGAACGCACCAGAACGTGCCAGTTGGCACCCAAATGTGCCAAAATGAGCCAAAAGGTGCCAGAACAAACCGAACGAGGCCAAAACATGCCGGTTGGTGCACGAACGTGCTGGTTAGCACCAAAAACATCCGAAACACACTAGAGGGGACGAAGCCTTCTAGTTTGGGACGGAACACTCTAGAACGGTGCCAAACATTCTAGACTTGTACAAGTCTTCCTTGTAATAGTTCTCCCTAAAAGATTATAGAAGAACCTAAGATAGCCTATTTTCTTGTAAATGGTAGAAGTATCTAGAAACTCAAGGCTTGGCCTATAAAAGGAGGCTTGGGGATTCATTTGTAATCCATCCTAGAACTCACACAAGCAATCTCTTGTAAAGCTCTCTGAGTGTTAATAGAAGTTTTCTTTCCTTCCAAACCTCTCTTGCTTACTTGCCTTAATATTCTTACTATCGTTTTTCACTTTCACCAAGTGTTGGTTAGTTTGTTTGGGTTTTTTAGACTATCTTAGTCTAGCGAAACGACTAAGATCGCATGGGCATTTTGAAGGGACGTTTATACTCGTGACAGTTGGTATCAGATCCAAGGTTTTCAATGGAATCACTATCTAGCATTGAGATAAATCATGTGCTGAGAAATACTGAACAAAGTGTTAAGGTCACTCGTTCGAGGAAGGACAAATCGGTTGCCCCTAGCGACCTTATGGTTGAATTCGAGAAATGACTAGCCAAGGTGGAGTTAACTACGACCGATGAAGATGATAGGTATCAAGAGTTGGGCCAATGCATAATATAACTTGAGTTGGAGAATGAAGAGTTTCGTGGGGAGATGCAAGGTACTCTTAATTCCGTCCAAGGGGAATTGAAGGAATGTATCACTTCTTTGACCGACCGGTTCAAGAAGCTAAGGGAAGCCATAGTGAACAAGATTGCATCCCTTCAAGAGAAGCTCAAGGTTGCAAAAGCCGGCTTGGCTCTTTGCAAGGTTGCTATAGCTCAAGGTGGAGCCATATTTCAACCAACTATAAAGACCAAAGTGTTATAACCTCAGTTCTTTAATGGTGTGGGGAAAGCAAGGAAGTTAGAAAACTTCCTTTGAGGTCTCAAGCGGTATTTCGAGACCACTAGCATTAGGGACGATACCACCAAGATCAAGACCGCACCCCTCTACTTAGCTGACACTGCAATGTTTGGTGGAGGAGACGGCTTAGTGACGTAGAACGTGGGACGTGCATGATGCAGATGTAGGATGACTTCCGTCATGAGATCAAGCGTCAATTCTACCCTGAGATCGTGGAGCACAAGGCTAGGGCCAAGCTTTTCCGCCTCATACACAAAGGCACCATAAGAGAGTATGTGAAGGAGTTTACCGAGCTTGTCTTGGAAATTCTTGACATGCCCTAGAAGGAGTCTCTCTTTTTGCCTTTACCGATGGGTTGCAACCGTGAGCAAGAACTGAGATGCAATGCCGTGGTGTGCAAGACTTGGCTTCTGCCATTAAAAATGCTGAAAGCCTTATTGAATTGCGCAAGCCAACTGAGAGTAAAGCAGAGGGACCGAAGAAGTAAACACCTAATAGCAATGCTCATAGCAACAAAGGGAAATGCGGGGGAGAGCAACACACCCAACACAAGAAAGGAACGTCCAAACCATATCAAATCATTCCAAAAGAAATGGGAGAAAAGTGGGGAGGACAAGATGAAGATAAGTTGGTTCCTTTGTGAAGACCCTCACAAAGCAAGGGAATGCCCAAAGAGGGGGAAATTTACCGCCTTGATTAAAGAGGATGAACCAATGGCTTCGCAAATGAACTTTGGCTAGTTGCGCAAGCTAAGTGCCATCAAGGTCGACGACTCGTCTTAACTAAAATAAGGGCGAATAATTCTGATAGGCATGATCAACAATATTAAGACAAAAGCCTTGATTGATATGGGTGCTAACTCTAACTACATCAAAATGAAAGAGGCCGAAAGATTGGGCATTCACTATAAGGAGAAATGAGGTTGGCTTAAGACTATCAACTCCGAGCCAATTCCCATCTATAGAGTCGCCAAAGATGTACAAGTGCACTTAGCCAATTGGCATGGTTTGATGGACTTTACCGTGGTTAATACGGATGATCACTCCATCATCTTAGGCATGGAGTTCTTTGATCAAGTGAAGACGGAGTCATTGCCTTATGAGAACACAATGCAGGTATTGGAAGGGGACCAAACGTGCATTGTGTCAATCACACGTGAGTGCAAGGTTGAACATACACTCTCGGCCATGCAACTCACAAAGAGGCAAAAAAAAAAATAAGCGGACATTTGTGGTTGTCCTTAAGGAGGACAAGGAGGCTCGCCTTGAGGACATACCACAATCCATTTTTGACAATCTTGATGAGTATAATGATATCATGCCTGATAGCTTACCAAAATGGCTACCATGAGATGAGACGTCAATCACACGATTGAGCTCGTGCAAGGAGCCAAAACGCCAGCTATGGCTCCTTATCACATGTTGCCCCCAGAGTTGGAAGATATGCGGAGGCAACTAAAGGTGTTGTTGGAGGCTGGACAAATGCGCCTATCCAAAGCTCTATTTGGCGTATCGGCCTTGTTCCAAAAGAAGCACGATGGCTGACTTTGTGTGTGCATTGACTACCAGATGCTCAACAAGCAAATGGTCAAGAACAAATACCCTATTCCACTCATTGCCAACTTACTTGATCAACTTGGTAAAGCCAAGTGGTACACTAAGTTGGATCTTCACTTGGGGTACTATTAAGTGCGTATAGTTTTTGATCATGTCTTTCGGCCTCACAAATGCACCATCCATATTTTGCATGTTGATGGACAAGGTGTTTCAATATTTCTTTGATCGGTTCATGGTGGTGTACTTGGATAACATTGTGGTCTATAGCGAAATATTAGAGGACCATGCCAAGCATCTACAATATGTTTTTCAAGTTCTCAAGGAAAAAGAGTTGTACGTGAAAAAGGAGAAGTGCACCTTTGCCTTACAAGAGGTGAATTTCCTTGGGTACATCATTAGAAGAGGCCGCATTCGCATTGACCCTGCCAAAATTAAGGCTATTCAAACTTCGGAGCATCAATAAAGGTAACTGAGCTACATTCTTTTCTTGGTTTAGCCAACTACTACTGATGGCTCATAGAAGGCTACATTTCCATATGCGCACTATTGACCGATTTGTTGAAGAAAAATCATGTGTGGGTTTAGGACGAGACGTGCCAATGTGCATTTGAGGCATTGAAGAAGGCCGTCATTGAGAAACCGATCTTGGCACTACTCGATCATACTAACGCATATGAGGTGGAAACGGATGGATCCGACTATGTCATTAGAGGTGTGTTAATGCAAGAAGAACACCTCATTGCATATGAAAGCCACAAGCTAAATGAAACCGAGCACCACTACACTGTTCAAGAGAAGGAGATTACCATTGTAGTTCATTGCTTGCGCACTTGGAGGCACTACTTGCTAGGGTCTAAGTTTATTGTCAAGACCTACAACGTTGTCACAAGCTACTTTCTCACTCAAAAGAAGATCACTCCTAAACAAGCGATGTGGCAAGACTTTCTAGCCTAATTCGACTTTCTCATGGAGTACAAGCCTGGCAAGGGCAACCTTTTGGCCGACGCCTTTAGTTGCAAAGTTGGACTTGTATTCATGAGTCAAACAAGTACCCTAATACTTAACCGCATCAAGGAGGGACTTGAGCGTGATCCCAAAGCCAAGAGTTTGATGGAGTTGTCTCGTGAGGGGAAAATGTGCTAATTTTGGTTAAGAGATGACATGCTTTACACAATCGGTGACCGAGTATATATAACACGATGGCCAATTTGAGAAAGAAAATTCTCAAGAAATAACATGATTCCAAATGGGCGGGTCGCCTTGGGCAAGCAAGGACTCAAGCTCTCTTGTAGGAGTCTTATTATTGGCCATAAATGAGGGATGATGTCAAGTTGTACGTATGGAAGTGCCTTATTTGCCAACAAGATAAGGTTGAGTAAACACCGGATGGTCCTTTTGAATCGTTGCCAATACTGTCAAGACCATGAGAGAGTGTCTCTATGGACTTCATCACTTGCTTTCCCAAAAAGGATGGTGTGGTACCATCATTGTAATCGTGGACCGATTCTCTAAGTATAGCGTCTTTATCCCAGCCACAAAGGAGAGCTCTGCCGAGAAAACGACACCATTGTTCTTCAAGAACGTAGTTAAATATTGGGGCATTCTGCGCATTATTGTGAGTGATTGAGACCCTCGTTTCACCGGCCGCTTTTGGAAAAAGTTATTTAAGCTAATGAGGTCTGAGCTTAATTTTTCCTCTAGCTTTCACCCTCAAATCGATGGCCAATCGAGAGGGTGAACTCCTTGTTGGAGATTTACTTGAGGCACTATATTGGTGCCAACCAACGAGATTGGGCTAAGTTGCTAGACAATGCCTAATTCTCTTATAATCTCCTCAAGTTTGAAGCAACAAACACTAGTTCGTTCAAGTTTGCAACGGGGCAACAATCGTCGACACCGACTAGCTTGGCAACAAGTTACATTGGATTTAGTTCGGCTGCCTATAAGTTTGCCACAGGATGGCATGAGAAGACGAAACTTGCCCGTGCATCACTTGAACGTGCGGCTAAGAAGATGAAGAAATGGGCCGACAAAAAGCGTCGCCATGTTGAGTTTGAAGAAGAAGACTTAGTTATGCTGAAACTCTTGCCACATTTAGCCAAAACGTTCAAACGTCTACACAATGGTTAGATGTTATGAGGGACCGTTCCGTGTGAATCGTCAGGTTGGCAAGGTGGCCTACCACATAGACTTGTTAAGCAAGCACAAAATGCACCATGTCCTTTATGTGAGCCTACTCAAGCCATCCATGAGGACAAGGATGATACCACACGAGGCGAGACCCAATGTACACCCAACACGAAATGGATGTGTAGTCCATCTTGGCAAAATGGGTGGTTCCAAGAAGAGGGCTGAACCCAAGCTATGTGGAGTACTTGGTCACTTGGAAGGGTCAACTGGAGAGTGAAACAAGTTGGAAACGTGAGGACACCCTATGGCAATTCAAGGGAAAGATTGTTGAGTATAAAATTGCTTCACTTAGCCCCAACTGTGAGACGAATGTCACCGACTGAAACGGCACCAGTGCTACTCGTCTAACCGAGCCTGACAAGCGTTCCCCCTATAAGAGCACTGAAGGTGAAATCAAAAGTGACAGACTGAGACATAAGGCTAAAAAAGTTTCTTTTTTTGGAAAGTTCAAAGTAACGTGTCACATGTCTGACGTCTCTTCAACCAACCGTGCGACTTTAGTCGTTGCTCAAGTGACTAAGTTAGCCTTACCTCAATGAACTAACCAACGTTCAAGTGAAAGTGGGAAAACATTTGGAAAATATGTTAAGGCAAAAAGCTTTTACTCACACTTAGAAATGAAAGCTTACAAGAATGCTAAGTATGCAAAAATGGCCAAAAAGCTCTAATGAACACCCCAAGCCTCTTTATATAGGCCAAGGCTTGGACTAGGATCATTACAAGTGTCATAATCTCCTAATTCCACCTAGAGGCTTCTAGAAGGACTAATGAATAGGAAGAGCATAGGTGTACAAACACTATTGCAAAGGGGTGTAAGTGTACTATTCTAGAAGCTATTACGATCTTCTAAAACATTCTATCCATTTCTAGGAGGTTACATCACCCTTCATCACCTTATGTCATCTTTCATCTTCTCTTCCCCATTTGAGGACCAACCGCAATTGGTACGTCGATCCCGGCTGGCGTGTGGGCCCTTGATATTGCGTCGGCCCTTGCTGGTGTGTCGGTACGTCTCGCAATGGCAGTTAGAGTCAGCCTTGGCTGGGCAAACCCCCATCGCAAACGGCTTTAAGAATCTGCCCATTTGGTTGGTTAGGAGAAGGGAAGTTTGCTCGACACGGCTCAGCACTTGCTGGCTGACTTGGCACGGTTTGGTCGGTATGCTGTAGGCTGGCATGGTTCGGCAGCCGGTCTGTCGGCTCCGTTCGGCAGGCCGTCGGCACGTCAACGTCTTGGACGTGACTATCTCCTCTACCTATTTTGGCAATGTCCCCGTTTCTCATTGAGATGCCCAAGTCATTCCCCAAATGCCTTAGTGGGATTTTTTAAGTTTCAGCAAAACCATAGTTTTCAGCTTGCAAAACCACAGGGTATTTCCGAAAATAGAAAGCGCTACAGTGAACTTTCCCAATAAGGAAATTTTTTTCAACTTGCTACTACACTGTCATTTTCGATTTTTCCCCTTTGTCTATTATAAGGAAGGAACCAACTGACCCATTTAGCCAAAGTACGTGATGACCTCTCGTTTTGTGCCTTCTGTCCCTTCGATTTGGCTAAGTGAAGCATAGTTGAATTTGGCTGTTTGCTCCCGAAATTGCCATAGTGTGCCCTCACATTCCCAACTTGCTTCACTCTCTGGTTGACCCGTCCAAACGACCAAGTACTCCACCTAGCTTGGCTTCGGCCATCTTCTTGGAACAACCCACCTTGCCAATATAGACTCCAAGTCCCTTTCATGTTTAGTATAAACGGCAGTTGGTGCCCGTTTCGTCTCGCCTCGGGTTGGATCTTGCTCATCTCCATGATAAGGTATGTGTAGACTTACATGGAGAATGGGATGCGTATGAGCTTACTTGACAAGTCAATATGATAGGCAACCTTTCCAATCCTTTGAACCACGCGGAATGGCCCTTCATACCGTCTCACCAATCCTTTGTGAAGACATTTGAACGCCTTGGCTAAGTTAGGCAAAGCTTGACCATGACCAAGTCCCCTTCTTTAAACTCAATATGGCAACGCTTCTTGTCAGCAAATTCTTCATCTTCTTATCCGCGCGTTAAAGTGATGCACGAGAAAGCTCCATCTTCTCATGCCATCCTTTGGAAATTTGTAGGCAGTCGGACTAATGCCCGTGTAGCCGATTACCACGCTAGCCGGTGTCGTTGGTTGTTGCCCGGTTGCAAGCTCAAACGGGCTAGCATTTGTTGCCTCAGACTTGTAGAGATTATAAGAGAATTGGGCAATGTCAAGTACCTTAGCCCAATCTCGTTGGTTGGCCCCAACATAGTGTCTCAAGTAAATCTCCAACAAGGCATTCACCCTCTCTGTTTGGTCATCAGTTTGAGGATGAAATGAAGAAGAGAATTTAAGTTCAGATCCCATTATCTTGAACAACTCCATCCAAAACTGGCCGGTGAACCGTGGATCCTGATCACTCACGATGGAAGTTCGAATTCCACAATATTTCACTAAGTGTTTGAAGAATAGTCAGGTCATCTCCTCGGTTGAGCTTTTCTTCATTGCTGAGATAAACACCCTATACTTAGAGAATCTATCCACAATCACAATAATGGTACAACACCCATCTAATTTGGGCAAGCAAAATGAAGTCCATGGAGACACTCTCCCATTGTCTTTATGGTATTGGCAACGGCTCTAAGAGACCTCCCGATCGTGTTTGCTCAACTTTTTCCTGTTCGTAAACAAGGCACGCCCGCACGTACAACTTGACGTCGTCCACTAGATATCATATTACCCATATAAGTTGTTGCAAAAAATGACATGAAAAAGTCCACTACAGACATTTTTTGAAAAATTGCCATTTTCAGCCAAAAAACGTGGGTTATAGCCCACGAAAAAAAATGATGATTTGTTTTAAAAATTTACCATTCTATTTTTTAACACCACTCATTAGATATCATATTACCCATATAGGTTGTTACAAAAAATGACATGAAAAAGTTCACAACAATTATTTTTTAAAAATTGTCATTTTCAGTCAAAAAACGTGGGTTATAGCCTACAAAAAAATGATGATTTTTTAAAAAATTTACAATTCTATTTTTTTGACACCGTTCACTAGATATCATATTACCCATAGAGGTTGGTGCAAAAAATGACATGAAAAAGTCCATTACAGCCATTTTTTGAAAATTGTAGCTTTCAAAAAAAAAACGTGGGTTATAGCCCGCTCTGGGCCTGAATGTTGACAATGTGCAGATGAACTTACTGTTGGGAATTGAAAGACTTGGCGTAATTTCAGTTGACATAAAGAGCTGACCATGATTGATTTTAGTGGTTTGGCCAATTTGTTTTGCTACCATTTGCTTTGTTTTGGAACTTACAATTGTTTAATGGAGAACTGTGAGGTGTGGAATGATTCTTGATCGTATATTGGGAGCTGTGATACCCACAATTAGAAAATACTTTTAATGGTGAATTATTGGAATTATCGTCTAATCTTTAATTCTGTGACAATGGAGGTTACTTCTAAAAACTGTCCATGTTCATATATTTGTTACATATGGTTGATGCATATGAATGTGTTTTGCCACTTGGTGTGTTGGCTTGGAATGGTAAAATTGCGATTCTATCTTGGTGAAGTTGATAATGGAAATGATATGCACATAGGTAGATATTTGCTTTGATTGGTAAGGTGGTAACTCTGCCAATGTGGTAATCCTTGGCTTAAACTGTGATTGAGAATGTTTACACATTTGCTTTGATTGGTAAAGGGGTGATTCTGTACTGCCTTTGAATGGACGCTAATGGAAATGATATGCACACGAGGCAGAACATATCGATTGCTTCACATATTACCCATTTAATCATCTAATGGTTTTTGTGGTTTCCTGGCCTGACATTAATGCTTTAAACTGCAATCGAAGAGGCTTGGACATTTGCTTTGAATTGCATTGGATTGTTGAATGGAAAACAGAAAGATTTACTCTATATTCCCTAGAGTAGACACTTTTTGACTTCCAGATTAGTCATTTAATTCTAAGATCATGTAATGAAATAGTATTCCATATTTATAGTTTTCTTTATGTAACGATGCATTTGGGTATATCTAGCATCGTATTTTGCGCATTATGTATATATACGCTCGTTAAAAAAAACGCGGGTTATAGCCCACAAAAAAAATGATAATTTTTAAAAAAAATTACCATTATATTTTTTTAACACCATTTACTAGATATCATATTACCCATATAGGATGTTGCAAAAAATGACATGAAAAAGTCCATAACAGCCATTTTTTGAAAATTATCGTTTCACCTAAAAAACGTGTAGTCCACGAAAAAATAATAAATTTTCAAAAAAATTACAATGCTATTTTTTTTAACACTGTCCACTAGATATCATATTACTCATATAGGTTGTTGCAAAAAACGACATGAAAAAACCCACAACAGTCATTTTTTGAAAATTGTCATTTTCAGCCAAAAAACGTGGGTTATAGCCCACGAAAAAAATTATAATTTTTTAAAAAATTTACAATTCTATTTTTTTAGGGTTAATTACCAAGAACCCCCATGTGGTTTGCCGATTTTTTGTATAACCCCCATGTGTTGTTAAAATATACCAACAACCCCTATGTGCTTTGGTTTCAATTGTAAAGTGGACGGAAATCGGATGCACTAACGGCACTGTTAAAATTTCCAAAAATACCCTCTTCTTTATTTTCAAATCCAAGTATTAGCCCTTTCAACAATTAAAGTTTTGGGGCCACAGTTTAAAACATTATACTTTTAAGGTAAAAAGATAAACTTAAAGCAATATTCTTTATTTCTTATTTCTCTTTCATCCGTCTTTCATTTTTTTTCTCTCTTTTCTTCTTTCCTTAAATTACTTCTCCTCATTTATTTTGTCTTTCTTTCATATTTCTTTGTTACTGCAAACAAATCTTCGTCAATCAACCTTATTTCTCAATCCTCAATCCTCTTTCCCACTTCTCTTCTTCTTATTTTTTATTTTCGTTATTTTTTTTATTCTTCTTCGTCCTCTTCTTCAAACTTTTTTCTCAATCCTCAATCTATTTTCCTTCCTCTCATATTGAGTTGCCCTAACTCCATTAAATCCGATGACGAGTTTTCTTTTTGTTTTATGTCAAGAACTGAAAACTAAAGAAGATTAGGAAGTTAGTAAAAACAACGTATTACCTTGATTATGAGAGGGGAAGTTGTTGGGTAATAGCGATCAACTACCTGCCCACTCTTATCACCTCGTATTGGATCCAGTTCTGATTTGCTTTCTCAACGCTGAGATGTTTCTAGGGAATATTGACATACCATGTATAATCTCTGCTCTGTGGCCATTTGAAAGGTGTCTTGTAGTTGGCGGAGCAGGTATAAGGGAGCGAATAAGGAATGAGTTGATGATGGTGGTAAAAGTGGTGGCGATAGTTGGAGTTTGTAGTTGTACGAAGTAGTGATGATGAATTACAGGATCGTGAGGGTGCTTGGTATATGTGGGATTGTGAAAATACAGTCAACTAAGGTTGATTTTTTTTTGGGTTTTGATTATTAATTCTTATCCGAATTGAAATTGGTTTGTGGTATTTTTAATTGGATTATTTCTGAATTGAATCTATGGTTAGTGTTTGAATTGAAATTGTTTTGTGTGTGAAGTTTAATTTTGTTAAAATACTAGTTTTACAGGAAATCTAATTTTGGAGAAGATGACAATGGAAGAATCCGATAGTGGAGGAAAGTAAAAAGAAAAGAGGAAAAAAATTTCTGGTGAAGAATCCGATAAACAGTTTAAGCTCCTTGAAATTTTGGTGAAAAGTAGAAACTGGGGACTCTTCGATAAGTAGGTCTTCAGTCGTGCGCTTATTTATGCAATTATTAATATTGATCGATGCAGCAGTTTTGGATGACATTAATTTTGTGCTTAAATACTGAAGCAGTGGTGGCTTGAAGTGTCATCAGAGTTTACCATTATGAAAAAAATTTTGGTGTTAACATTGTGTACAAAAGACAATGAGGTTTGCTTATTACAAGTGGCCTTTCTGAATATAAGAAGCTAATTCTTGTTAAAAAAAACAAAAAAAAAAAGAGAAAAAAAATAAAGAAAAAAAAAGAGAAAAATCATCACTTACAAAAAAAGAAATTAAAAAGAAGACCTTGAATGAGAAAAAAATAATCAAATGCAACGATTAAAAAAAAGTTTGTTTTAATCTATAAATTCATTTTAATCTAAATAATTATGAATAATAATCTATATTTAGATTGAGCTTAATTTATTATTAGAACTAAAGTGCAGATTTATTGAATTTAATTTAATTAAAATGAAGAATAAAAACTAAATGTGAAAGAAAGAAAAAAAAAAGAAAGAGAGTAATGATTGGAAAGAGAAAAAAAGGATAAGTACAAAGGAGGATAGTATGCCTTTAAAAAGTCAAATAAGGGTAATTTAGGGAATGTACAACCATTTAATAAGTTTGTGATAATCACACTTGCAATTAGGGCGCGTATGATTCAATTTTCGTTGACAGACAGCTTTTCCGTCCACTTTACAATTGAAACCAAAGCACATAGGGGTTGTTGGTATATTTTAACAACAAATGGGGGTTATACAAAAAATCGGCAAACCACATGGGGGTTCTTGGTAATTAACCCATTTTTTTATACCTTTCACTAGATATCATATTACCTATATAAGTGGGTGCAAAAAATGATATGAAAAAGTTCCCAATAACTAGTTTCTGAAAATTGTCGTTTTAAGCCAAAAAACGCTCCATCCAGATGTTCTCTCCCTTCTCTCTAGATACTCTCCACCTTCTCTCTAGATACTCTGCCGAAACAGATCTTACACAAACCCTAAAATCTCAAGCCAAAGCTTTAGAAAGTTTCAAGAACAACCGTTAGGCCCTTCAGCTCAGGCTGATAGGGCCTAATCAGCCTTGACTGGAAGATTTCAACTGGTGGTGATGGCGGCTCAGATGTTGTTCAAAGAAGCCCTCAACATATCAACCCCCAAAGGTCAGACCTTTAACCAAGAACAGCCCCTTACGGTTTCAACTCGGTTCTCTCAGCAAATTAGATCCCAACTAGTTCTATAAAAATAGGAACCCATAAAGTTAAACCAGCGATCTTCATATCTGAAGAAGAAGAAATCATTCTTGCTGCCCTTTTCTGCTTCACCCTTGTGGGGAAGTTTTCTTGGGGGAGACCTCCAATGATCACTCTTACGAAGGAGATAGTGGCAGTGGGGTTCAAAGGACCCTGCCATCTCGGACTCATCGATGCAAGACATGTAGTATTTAGATTCGAACTTGAGGAAGATTTCCACAGAATGTGGATCAAACAGTCTTGGTCTTTTCAGGGTTTCCAAGCAAGAATTTTCAAATGGACAACCGATTTTAGTCCAGATAAAAAAGTTTCCATATCTCCAGTTTGGATTAACTTCCACCTGCTGCTGCTACACATGTTCAATAAGAAATCTTTATTCTCACTTGCCAGTATGATAGGAAACCCATTAAAAACAGACATGGCAACTGCAGCTGCACTGAAGGTTGTTAGACCGAGCGTAGCTCGTGTATGTGTCGAAATTGATGTTCTTAAGGAAATCCCAGATTGTATATGGATTGGGAATGAAATCCAAGGAAAATAGATTCATGTCTCGGTTGAGGAAAAACCACAATTGATGAGAAAGCTAACCCAAGAAGCTTTGTGGATGATCCATTACAAGGAGTTGGAGGATCTTTGACGCGTTCGAGGACTAAGCGTATGAAGAGTGCACTATACGCATTGATCAACGACATATTTGAGCGTGAACTTGTTCGTGAGGTTCGTGAAGAGGATGCAACAATCATTGCTTGTTTGGAAGTATCAAGGACGGAGTTCAATGTTTCGGTGGATCGAAATGAGGCGTTGGAATGAAGAAGAGATGAAAAACAGATAGGTTCGGACGACCTTATAGACTTTCAGCCGTCCGAAAGATAGGTTCGGATGCATCCACCTTGTTTCGAAGACCGTCCGAAATGTTGGAGAAAATGATGAGTCTCTGAAGTTTAGGTTCGGACGCTGCAGGGGAGTTTCGGCCGTCCAAAACTTAGGATCGGACGCTCCTCTTGAGGTTCGGCCGTCCGAAAATGTCGAGATGAGTTTTTACATGTTTCCATTCAAATAGGTTCGGACGATCCCAGGAGTACGAATTACCGTCCGAAACTGCTGCTGTTACATGTTATTTTTGAATTTTTGTTGACTTTTTCCTTAGGGTTTTTGGGAGCCTATAAAAGGCCATCTCATGTACGTTAATTGCAGACTTTAGACTATTTTGAATATTGAAATTTTGAGAGTTGTTAACTTTCTTTTGTTCTTTGTGAAGAACATTCAATTCCATTCAATTAAGCATTTGATTGGCTGGAATTCTTTGATAACAACGGTTCTAAGGGCAGGTCTTCTTAGGGTGTTTGTTATGTGAAATTTTGATAGGTACGTTTCAATTTATTCATTGAATTTGGGGCTGCCTCCTTTTTGTTCTATTGCAATTATATTCATCTTATTGAATTCTTACACTTGTTTTCCTTAATTGATCTTGGGTTTACGTTCTTAGAATTCATACGGGTCTAGGATCGTATCAGTTTGGTATCAAAGCAGGTTGGGGAATTTTCCATCAAAGAATTGCATCTTTGATTGTTTCTTGTGAATTTGATATATTGTGTCATTGTTGCATTGTTGACTCCATTGTTTGGTATTGTGTTCTTCTTATCATTGTTGCAGATTGTGGCCAAGAAGAAAATTTTAAAAAAACTGCAGAAAAAAGAGAAAAAAAATAGTGCAGAAAACATGAAAAAAAAAGTGCAGAAATTGATTAAAAAAAAGGGCCAGTTTGAGTCTTGTTTGAGTTTTGATTCTTAAGTTTCAGCTTGAGTTTTCATGGTAACATATTTGCCTTGATTTATTGGAAAGTTTCTTGAATTTGTTGAATTGCAAGAGTGTGCAGAAATTTCTTTCCAATATATGCTTAGAAGTTGCTACACTAAATCAGTTGGGATTATTGCTTAGTTTATTGTTAGTATTGGGTAACTTTGTTGTTCTTGCTTGCCTAATTTCGTTCCATTATTCAAGAGTCTTGTAATCATCCTTGTTCCTTAAGGTTTTCTGTCTTCTTTACATATTTCCATTTAATTGAACTCTTGGTTGATGTGTGAGTGTTTGTTCAACCCAAAGAACTTGTAAAGGAAGTTGAGAGAGAGTTCAATCTTTTGAATGATACACGAGCGTGAGTGTAAACACTTAGGGAGTGGTAAGGATAAATTTATTGTTTCTAAATTCATCATGAGTGGGGAGGGAACAAGTAGTCCTTATTTTAACATTGAAACTGTCTTTAAAGCCATTCAAGACCAATTTGATAAAATCAATCTTTGGCTTAACTTCTTGGAATCCACTGAACAACCAACTAGGGAGAGAGTGGGTAGAAACCCATTGTTTAAGAGGGGAAATCACGAGGAAGAGTCGGAGGAGGAAGAAGAGGGAACATGGGGTAGAGATAGGAATTGTAGGAATGATAGGAATAATAGGAGAAGGGACAATCACATGGGGTCCATTAAGATGAAGATTCCAGAATTTCAAGGGAAGAACGATCCCGAGGTTTACCTAGAGTGGGAAAGGAGGGTAGATCATGTATTTGATTGTCACAATTATTTTGAAGAGAAAAAGGTGAAGTTAGCGGTTGTAGAGTTTACCCATTATGCCTCAATTTGGTGGGACCAATTAGTACACAATAGGAGATATGGGGAGAGACCAGTTAGGACTTGGGAGGAGGTTAAGAGGATAATGAGGAAGAGATTTGTTCCTAACCATTACCAACGAGATGTTGTGAGGAAACTTCAAACCTTGACCCAGGGTAATAAGAGTGTAGGAGAATATTTTCAGGAGATGGAGCTTGCGTTAATTCGGGCTAATATAAAGGAGGATCCTGAGTTTACTATAGGTAGATTTGTAGCGGGTTTGAATAGGGAGATAGCTGATGTGGTAGAGTTGCAACAATATGTTGACATGGAAGAATTGTTGCATAAGGCCTTGAAAGTTGAGAGGATTGTTAAGGCTAAGGGGAAGACTACTTGGAAGAGTTCTTGGAAGAATAACAAGCCAGTGTCAAACACTAAATTTAGAAATGCAAAGGTTGACTCCAAACCTAAGGTAGAACAAAAATGGGGAATCGGGAAGGAGAAGGTAGAGGAGAAGGCAGTTGGGAGGAGTCAGGACGTTAGGTGTTATAAATGCCAAGGGGTAGGGCACATACAAACCCAATGTCCAAACAAAAGAACAATGTTCTTGTTACCTAATGGAGAATATGAGAGTGAGTAGTCCGATGATGAGGGTAATATACCTTTAGATGAGGAGAGTGATGGAGAGGAAGAGCTACCAATAGAGGGAGAGGCTCTTGTCAATTTACGGGTTTTGAATACACAATTTAAGATAGAGAGAGAATTGGTGCAAAGGGATAACATTTTTCATACTAGGTGTCATGTATAAGGAAATGTGTGTAGCTTAATCATTGATAGTGGGAGTTGTACTAATATAGCTAGTACATTGTTGTTAGAGAAGTTGGGGTTGAAAACACTTAAACATCCTAAACCCTATAAACTACAATGGTTGAGTACTAGAGGGGAGGCCAAGGTGAATAAGCAAGCCAAGATTGAGTTTGTGATAGGTAGATATAAGGATGAGGTATTGTGTGATGTGGTGCCTATGCAAGCTGCCCATATACTTTTGGGGCGTCCGTGGCAGTTTGATAGAAGGGTAGTGTATGATGGGTACACCAATAGGTACACATTGGAGATGAACAGCCGCAAGCATAAATTGGTGCCTTTGAAGCCTTTGGAGGCACAAGAAGATCAAATTCGAATTGTAAAAGATTTTGAAAGGAAAGAAAAAGGCAAATTTAGTGAGAGTAAAAGTCGAGAGGAAATCATCAAAAAGAGAGGAAGAAAAATCAGAAAATAAGAAAAATAAATTGAGTGTTTTTGCAACAAAAAGAGAGGTGAAAGAAACATTGAGTGAGGGAGAGTGTGTGTTTATTTTGTTGTATAAAGATGTGTTTTTGCTTGATGCTAAGATGCTTGATCTTTTGCCTCGAGAAGTGGTGTTTTTATTGCAGGAATACGAGGATGTTTTTCCCGAGGAGTTGCCTGCAGGACTTCCACCATTGCGGGGGATAGAGCACCAAATCGACTTCATTCCCGGTGCTTCTATACCAAACCATCCAGCCTATCGAGCTAATCCGGAGGAGTCCAAGGAGATTCAAGCTCAAGTGGAGGAGCTGTTGCAAAAGGGGGCTCTGAGAGAAACTCTTAGTCCGTGTGCGGTACCCGTCATTTTGGTGCCTAAGAAGGACACCAGTTGGAGGATGTGTATAGACTGCCGAGCCGTCAACAAAATTACGGTAAAGTATCGTCATCCTATTCCTCGACTTGATGACATGTTGGATGAGTTGCATGGTGCATGCATATTTTCTAAGGTCGATTTGAAAAGTGGATATTTCCAAATTCGCATGAAAGAGGGAGATGAGTGGAAAACCGCTTTCAAAACAAAATTTGGTTTATATGAGTGGCTTGTCATGCCTTTTGGTTTGACAAATGCGCCTAGTACATTCATGAGATTAATGAACCATGTTTTGAGATCTTTCATAGGGAAGTTTGTTGTTGTTTATTTCGATGACATATTAATTTATAGTAAGTCATTGGATGAACATGTGTTGCATTTAAGAGAAGTTTTCATTGTGTTAAGAGAACATAAATTATATGCTAATTTGAAGAAATGTTCTTTTTGCATGGATTCTATTGTTTTTCTTGGTTTTGTTGTGAGTGCTAACGGCATTAAGGTAGATGAAGAGAAGGTTAGGGCAATCAAGGAGTGGCCTACACCAAAGAATGCCAGTGAGGTTCGTAGCTTTCATGGTTTGGCGGGATTCTATCGAAGGTTTGTTAAAAATTTCAGCACTATTGCCGCACTATTGAATGATCTTGTTAAAAAGCATGTTGTATTTAAATGGGAAAAAGTGCATGAAAAGGCTTTTAACATGTTGAAGGACAAACTCACACAAGCACCTGTTTTAATGTTGCCTGATTTCAATAAAGTTTTCGAAGTTCAATGTGATGCCTCTGGGCTTGGGATTGGAGCTGTTTTGATGTAGGACTCGAAGCCGATAGCGTTTTTCAGCGAGAAAATGCATGGGGCTGTCCTGAACTATCCAACGTATGACAAAGAGCTTTATGCTCTCGTGAGGGCGTTGCAAACTTGGCAACATTATTTGTGGCCAAAGGAGTTCGTTATCCACTCCGATCATGAACCACTCAAGCATTTGAAGTCTCAAGGGAAGCTGCACCGAGGATATGCTAGGTGGATAGAATTCATTGAATCTTTTTCTTACGTCATCAAGCACAAGAAGGGTAAGGAAAATGTAGTGGCAGATGCTTTGTCACGAAGGTATGTGCTTCTTACTTTCTTGCAGTCGAAGTTGTTGGGATTTGATTTACTTAAGGGGTTGTATGCGGGTGATATTATTTTGGTGAAATCTTTGCTGAATGTTCACAAACTGCATGGAATGATTATTTTCAGCATGATGGATTTCTTTTTAAGAAAGGAAAATTGTACATGCCTAAGAGTTCTTATCGTGAATTGCTTGTTAGGGAGGCATATTGTGGGGGTCTTATGGGGCATTTTGATATCACAAAGACACTAGACATATTGCATAAACATTTTTATTGGCCTAAAATGCAAAATGATGTTCAAAATTTTTGTGCAAAATGTATCTCATGTCGTCAAGCAAAGTCTAAAGTCATGCCTCACGGTTTTTATACCCCATTACCCGTTCCTAGTCATCCATGGATCGACATATCGATGGATTTTGTGTTAGGGTTGCCTAGGACACAGTCGGGTCATGATAGCATCTTTGTGGTAGTCGATCGCTTTAGCAAAATGGCGCATTTTATAGCATGCAATAAGACTAATGATGCATCGCATATTGCTGAATTGTTCTTTCGTGAAATAGTCAGATTGCATGGTATTCCGAAGACTATAGTTAGTGATCGGAATGTCAAGTTTTTAAGTCATTTTTGGCGCACATTGTGGTCTAGGTTAGGCACGAAACTTTTGTTTTCCACAGCCGTACATCCACAAACGGATGGGCAAACTGAAGTTGTTAACCGTACTTTAACAACATTGCTTCGAGCCTTAATTCAGAAAAATTTGAAAAGTTGGGAAAAATGTTTGCCTCATGTAGAATTTGCATATAATAGGACCATGCATTCCACTACATCTTATTCTCCGTTTGAAGTGGTTTATGGGTTTAATCCACTAATGCCTTTAGATGTATTGCCTATTGCTACTAGTCACATTTTGGATTTAGATGGTAAGCAGAAGGCGGATCACATCAAGGAAATGCATGCAAAGGTTCGAGCAAACATTGAGCGTCGAAATGAACAAGTTTCTAAGAGAGCAAGTCAGGGGAGAATCAAGGTTTCTTTTGAACTCGGAGATTGGGTGTGGGTTCATATGCGCAAAGAACGATTTCCACATCAACGGAAATCAAAGCTTCAACAAAGGGGAGATAGTCCATTTCAAGTTTTAGCCAAAATTAATGATAATGCATATATTATTGATTTGCCTAGTGAATTTGGTAATGTTTCTAGCATGTTTAATGTTGGTGATCTTTCTTTTTATGACCTAGGTGATTCGAGGACGAATCCTCTTGAGGAAGGGGGGAATGATGAGGAAGCTAACCCAAGAATCTTTGTGGATGATCCATTACAAGGAGTTGGAGGACCTTTGACGCATTCGAGGACTAAGCATATGAGGAGTGCACTATACGCGTTGATCAACGACATATTTGAGCGTGAACTTGTTCGTGAGGTTCGTGAAGAGGATGCAACAATCATTGCTTGTTCGGAAGTATCAATGATGGAGTTCAATGTTTCGGTGAGGCGTTGGAAGGAAGAAGAGATGAAAAACAGATAGGTTCGGACACCCTCATAGACTTTCGGCCGTCCGAAAGATAGGTTCGGACGCATCCACCTTGTTTCGAAGACCGTCCGAAATGTTGGAGAAAATGATGAGTCTCATTAGGTTCGGACGCTGCAGGGGAGTTTCGGCCGTCCAAAACTTAGGATCGGACGCTCCTCTTGAGGTTTGGATGTCCGAAAATGTCGCGATGAGTTTTTACATGTTTCCATTCAAATAGGTTCGGACGATCCCAGGAGTCCGAAGTACCGTCCAAAACTGCTGCTGAACATTATTTTTGAATTTTTGTTGACTTTTTCCTTAGGGTTTTTGGGAGCCTATAAAAGGCCATCTCATGTACGTTAACTGCAGACTTTAGACTATTTTGAATATTGAAATTTTGAGAGTCGTTAACTTTCTTTTGTTCTTTGTGAAGAACATTCAATTCCATTCAATTAAGCATTTGATTGGCTGGAATTCTTTGATAACAAGGGTTCTAAGGGCAGGTCTTCTTAGGGTGTTTGTTACGTGAAAATTTGATAGGTACGTTTCAATTTATTCATTGAATTTGGGGCTGCCTCCTTTTTGTTCTATTGCAATTGTATTCATCTTATTGAATTCTTACACTTGTTTTCCTCAATTGATCTTGGGTTTACGTTCTTAGAATTCATGCGGGTCTAGGATCGTATCAACAATACTGCACAAACTGTAGTAAATTGGGACATCACACAAATCAGTGCAAAGGTGATACTCAAGCCAAACAACAGTCTGAATTCAACAATGTGCAACAACAAACTTGGAGGAAAAAGAGCCAAGAAGGAAGTAAAGTAACTCAGTATCAATTATCCCTGTCACTCAGAATCAATCAACTTGATGAAAGTGCAAAACAGAAGAGCCAAATATATATATAATCAAAATTCAAAGCCAGGCAACAAAACCAAAGGGAAGGAGAAAATTTCTCATGTAATCCATATACAGCAACCCGAGCAATATATCCCAGCTTCAAATTCCTCAACAAACATCCAACAACATGTGGGATCTCTTACATAGGATTCAGGGGTAGAGAAGGCTAAGGAGGTGATAGGCAGCCAAGAGGAAATTGCCAAGAATGGGGGAAACGAAAAAGAATATGCATGTGATTCCAAGTTTTTTGAAATTGAATCAGAGGAGATGCTTGAATCGACCAAAAAACTAGAGGAATAGTTAGTCGTGGTTGGTCCCATTCATATAATAGAGGAAAATTCCAAGGGAGGTCTAGATCAGAGCCAAGCAATGGATGAAATTGATGTTGACTGTGGGATCAATAGAGCTCATGCAAATCGGACAATGGAACTAATTGAATGGATACAAGCTGAATCACCCAGGCCCAAGTCACACATGGTAACTCCTAAGGTACGTAAAGTAAACTCCCTCTCTAACCTAAAGAATCAGATTACAGAATCAGAGGAGGAGGAGGAGGATGATGAAATTTTTATTAATGAGGAGGAAAATTCCACCGACGGTGGGCTGTTGATAGAACTACATCCAAAGATGGAGAAAAGAGAAAAATCGACTAAACAGAGGAAGAATGTAGAGAAACGTTCCAAATCAAAAGAGAATTTCAAATCAGATAGGAAGCTTAGAGAGAGGAATAAGGCCACTTGCTATTTGGAGGATGATAACTGGGAATCTGACTAAAATTTGTTAGGATTTAGTCATGCAATCCGCAAAGCAAGGGCCATGTAATCGACTGGAAAGAGCAAATAATTATAGTAATGATGGGGAGAAAATTTAAATGAGTGTCACCATGAATTCCTTTGTCAATCATGGGGATGCAGGTAGCAGCAATTGTGCTGCAAAGAACGATCTGCCAGCTGTTGCATCTGCTGGGCTAAAGAACTGGAAGGAAAGGTACTCTTTTGGGAGCCATTTGATTGTACAAGGTAGGATGGATTGCTGGATTTGATGAACTTTTGATTGAAGATTTATATTAGGGGACAAAATGATTCTGAAGCTTTGGTTGTTCCAATGAATTATGACAGAGGGAGGGAGTGGAGTGATGATACAGGAGTTTGGTTATCAAGGTGTAAATGGTGGGTTTTTGGATAATTGGCTTAAGCTAGTCTAGATAAGGATAATGTTTAGATGGTGTGGCATTTGGTGGATATACTGACAACACGAGCTTATCACCATGCACTAAGTCTTCACATAATACAAGTACTAGTTGGCAACACCGCGCAAGCTCGGTGCAATTATATGTTATAACTCGCTATAATTTTAAATCAGTGTAATAGGTATAAGTAATATATTTAGATGCAGTGACACATATTTTGACACACTGTATTTTTACATAGATTACACACATTTGTGCACACTACATATATTTATACATATTATACACATTTTTACGTAATACATACATTTTCACAGAATATACATTTTGACATATTATACATATTTTCGCACTCGTAATATATTTATCAATTATATTTTTTCATAAATTATACATATTTGCGCATAATACATATATTTTCAAATTTTTACACATTGAATATATTTACACATATTATATACATTTTGACACAAATCATTTTACACATAAATTATACATATTTGAACACAATACATATATTTTTACATTTTTACACATTGAATATATTTACACATATTACATACAAATTGTGTGTAGCATGTATAAATATTGTTGTGTGTAAAAATTTCGTAGTATGTGTAAATATGAATAGTGTGTGAAAAGTATATTATTTGTGGGCTTAAGCATGACCATTATTTGTGAGAATTTGTAAATGAACTTGTGGTTTTGTAGAAAATGTACTATTTTGAAGAAGTAATTTTTTCTTTCAAATAATTTGTTTTTTGGAGTTTTACTTCAAGAACAAAACTGCATCATATTATATCGGGACATGAATAAGTTAAATAATACAGTAAATTAGTACGTCTAAACACCAAAAAATTCTTTCCCTTCCCCCAAATTCTACTAAACCCCAAAAACCCCAATGGATCTTCTTTCCCCCATTTTAAAATTTCAACCGATCAATAGTTTTGCTTAGTAATCTTCTTTTTCTTCTCTATTTTCTCATTTTTTTTCTTCTCCAAACTTCAATTATTGGGAACACTTTGACTCCTTCTCTTTCAGAAATCTTGCAAGTTAAAAACTTTTTTAAATGCCAATTTTACTTCAACAATAAATTTTAATATGCAATCAAACACAGAAGATTTAGATTGATAAGGATTTTCATTTAAAAACAAATTTTAGAGCTTATTTGAAAATGGACTCACGTGACTCACGTTAAATTTATAGGATAAGATTTTTTTATATTGGGAAATTACATCAAATTGTGAAAAACATGAAAGACAAGGGAATGAATTAATCCAATTGAAACATAAGGGGGCAGCTACGATATCGGAGTACAGTAAGAGGAGGGAGACAAATAATTCATTAAAAGAAATCAATCCTGTCTATCTAATGTTTATTCGACAGGGGATTACAAAATTTTGATATCTTGTCTATCTAATGAATAGGGAGTCTGCTTTAAAATAGTTCTCTCTACACTCACCCCAGAGGATATGGTTCAAAAAATATCATAGATTCGCATTGGACATTCCAAAAATGGGTACTATCAGGTTGGGTGAATTCAATAATAGACGTCTATTGGTATTTCAATCTTCATTCTCCTTTCAAGGTATATTCAAAAGAGATGAGAATCCAGTACTTATTGATTATGAATATCTGAATTAGTTCGCAAAAGTAAAACTTATGGAGTGCAATTTACTAATGAATTAATAAAATTATTCATTAAATGTTTAAACAATGATAATGTGTTAAATATATGTGATATGTGTAAATATGCATAAAAATATATAGTGTGTGAAAATGTGTAAATATGTATAAAAATATATAGTGTGTGAAAATGTGTAAAACACGTGTAAATATGTATAGTGTTTAAAAATGTGTATAATAAAATTAAATACGTATAATGTGTGAGATATGTTTAAATATGTATAGTAGATGTAAAAATATATAGTGTGTGAAAATGTGTATAATAGATGTAAAAATGTATAGTGTATGAAAATCTGTTAAAAATTGTATCCTATGTGTAAATATGTATAGTGTGCAAAAATGTGTAACGTATATGTAAATATAAATATGTGAAAATGTGTATAATATGTATAAATATGTATAATGCGTAAAGCATGTGTAAATATGTATAATGTGTAAAAAAAGTGTATAGTATGTGTAAAAATGTATAGTGTATGCAAATATGTGTGTTAAGTATAAATATGTATATAGGGTGTGAGAGCATATGTAGTATGTATAAATATACGTAGCATGTGAAAAAGTGTGTAGTATATGTAAATATGTGTAAAGTATGTGTAAATTTGAATAGTGAGTGAAAATATGTATGGTATGTATAAATATATATAACACGTTAAATATGTGTAAATATGTATAATATGTGAAAATGTGCATACTATGTGTTAAATGTATAATGTGTGAAAATATTTGTAATAAGTATAAATATGTAGTGTGTGAAAACGTGTGTACAAAAGTGAGTAGTACATGTAAATATGTATAGTGTGTAAAAATGTGTAAATGTGAATAATATTTGAAAATGTGTATAATATATATAAATATGTATAATGCGTGAAATATGTGTAAATATGTATAGTATGTGAAAATGCGTATAGTATGTGTAAAAATGTATAGTGTGTAACACTGTGTATAGTAAGTATATATATATATGTTTGTGTGAAAATATGTGTAGTATGTATAAATATATAGTGTGTAAAAAAGTGTATAATATGTGTAAATATATAAAATATGTGAAATTGTGTAAATATGCGTAGTATGTAAAAAACAAATTGTGTTATAATATGTAATGTATGTGTAAATATGTTTAGTGTTTGAAAACATGTATAGTATATATAAATGTATATAATCGGTGATAAGCACGAAATAGTGCAGTATTTGTGTATGCTTTTGAGTGCTTTGTGGGGTGAAACATGTGCTTAATTATGTTCTTTAATGCAGAATTTGGAAGTTTCCATGATGTGGGATTGCTGAGAGGAAAAGGTGAATTTAAAGGAGTTTTCTAGAAGATCAAAGACTTGAAGATGAAGTTGGAGAGATTTGGAAAGAAGAAGGAGTCTTGGCAATTACCAAATTGGTGTTTGAGACAATTAGGAAATTTACATTCTACGGCCATATGTGGTTTAATGGTTTTGGAAACAAGAAGATTTCACTCTTTGTATTTGTTTAGGAAGTTTAATTCTCTTCTCCTATATAAGGAGAAGATTAATTAGGGTTTAGGAGTTCGATTTTTACTTTAGAATTTAAGTTTCTCGTTCTTAGAATTTCGCTACTGTAGCTGGGTCTGCAGATTTCTGCAGCCCAGAATTTCATAGCTCGTCGTTTGCCCAAACGACGGGTTCTTGTTTGATAATTTTTACATTAATTTAATTTCTGTTTTATATTTTTATTCCTGCTTTGTTTTAATTATGTTTAGTGAGTAGTTCTTTATCTGGCTTTAGTAATGAAGCACTAATCACGCATGAATTGTGAGGCCAAAGTGTTCTTCATAAACTTTCTCTTATTTAATTCCAAGAGTTTTCTAAGCCTAAAGTTAATTATCTAATTTAATAAAGATTGATCACCTTTAATCTAATTAGGTAGAGCCAATTAATCCCTTATCAAGTCACTGGATTTGATAAGTAAGATTAATTAGTGGCGAAGCTACTGTCTCGGTAGACGGAAATAATTGGCTAACAAATTGTTGCATGCTGATTCATGATATGGTTTATTAGAGTTGGGTTATTCACTTCGTAATGCTTTTATAACATTAAATCTGGTGTTCGGCTGATTCCGGCCGGGTTGTGTTATAAATAGGGAATTAATTGAGTCAAGCCGATACTTGTCAATTAACGAATAATTAAGGAAGAATTGGATTATGTCAGAGCCGATACTCGGTAATCTATAACTAATTGATTAAATAGAGATTGTTATCCTTGAGTCAATGAACAATTGAGTATTGATTAGTGTGGATTTATTTATAGCCGGATCTTTTCTTTTAATTAATTAATTTCTGAATTTTATTATTTTGTTATTGCTTATTTCGTAATTAATTCCTTACTTTACTTGTTTTAATCATTAATTAAATTTGGTTACTATTGGCAAATTAATTGAATTAGGAAATAGTGTTGTTCCTCGTGGGATCGACCTTACTCACACTTTACTTGATTTATTGTTTGAGAGTAAGTAAATTAATTTGGTACAAAACGACACACCAAATTTTGGCGCCGTTGCCGGGGAGCAGCAATTATTTTCTTTTTAGTTAATTTGTATTTTTTATTTTATTTTATTTTACTTGGTAAATTTCCAGATTTTCTAACTCTAATCTGTTTATCTTTAGATACTGAAAAAAATAGCACAGGTTGGGGAAAGAATTGAAGGAAAGACACCGAGAAACAATTTCGGGTTCTGAACAGTCTCGTCTGCCCAAACGGATGAACAAGGAAAATTCACGAGGAATACATAGAAATCTTGGCCATCCTACAGCTAGGTATCAATTTGTTCAAGAGTATCCTAGGGAGCAATTCAATACAATTGGGAGTTTTCATCAACAACATTATCACAACCCGTATTCCAATGCATACAATTCAGAGTGGTGTAACTACCTAAACTACATTGATGAGAATACGGTGCAGCAACAGCTATCACCATGGACATGGCAACAGCAAGAATCAATGGTTTCTTTTGGCCAAAACATTGCAAGACCCACTACAAGTTCAGGTACATCTCTTGAAGAGCAAATGGCAAATTTAACTAACTCAGTAAAAAATATGCAGAGAGCCAATGTTCCAACACAAGATGATTTATTGCAACAAGAGATGATTCCATTCTCCCCACACTTGAATGCTCCTCCACAGAATTTTCAGCAAGCCCCACATCAAACTGATCAAAACTTTGGCACAACAGTAAAGTCGGGAGTTCTTCTTGAGGAAATGATGGGTGCTCTAACGAATAATGTCTCTTTAATGCTGAAAACCTAGGCACAGCACCAAGAGGAGTTTCATCAGTCTTGGCAAGAGACACTGGCAGCAATAAATGGGTTGAGTACCCAAATGACCCAGATGGCGAAACACTCCAATGAAATTCAAGGTTCTCAGGAAAGTTACCCTCTCAAGTACAGATCAATCCATGTGAGAACGTCAGCCAAATCACATTGAGGAGCGATAAGCAACTTGAAGAACCAACTGCCATGGCAAGGGCTGAAGAACATATTTCAGAACTCACACCGTTCGACCATACAGCTGAAGAACAGATTTCAGAACCAACGTCGTTTGACCATACGACGCCTGGACAGCAAGCTGAGGTAAGTCCGAAATTGAAACTTTTAATTCCGGAGTTTAAAGTTCCTCCACCTTTTCCAAACAGGTTGAAGAAGAACGCCAAGGAGGAGGATTTGGATGACATCTTAACCATCTACGATGAGGTGGAGATTGCAGACGCTTTTCTTGAAGCAATTAGAACAATGCCAAAGTGTGCAAGATTTGAAAAAGATTTTCTGGTCAAGGAAAATCAACATCCAAACGAGGAGATGGTTGTGGAATGTGATGATATGCCGAATGTTCTTGAGCATACATTGCCCCGTGAATGTAAAGAACCAGATTTTGAAGTTAAAGAGTTGGAGGAGGAGGAAATAATGGATGAGACACAATCAATACATGCGAAACAAGTGTTCCCAAGAAACCCAGAAAGTTCCCGTTTGCCCGAACGAGCTCCTGCTGAAACAATTTTTCCTATTCTTTTGCAAGTTCCAGTTCTGAAACTGAGATCCTTGAATAAACATCTGAAATCTGTGCTTTTGAGTGAGGAAAAGATGCTGCCCACTATCAAAAACAAGAATCTTCCTCAAAGCTCATGGATCAAATTGATTTGGTATCAAAGAAGAGACAAGGAAACTGGAGGAAAAACTTTGACTTGCATTCAAGATGCACCTTCTCCAAGACCACCTCCGGAGCCTCCTCCAATGGTTTACTGAGTTTGACACATACTTGGTCTACCCAAGGACATTAAAACAATGGCGCTTGTTGGGAGGCAACCCAATATTTCCTTTCCTTTTTAATTTTCATCTTTACTAGTTTACTTTTCATAGTTTTAATAAATTTGCTTTTGTTCCAGGTTCATTAAACACCTGTGGCTGAATAATGTTCCATTACAAGCTCCCCCGTAGTGATTCTAACGATTTTTTTCAGTAATGGGATGATTTTAGACGATTTGACCAAGTGGGTTGTTTAAAAATTCTTTCCTTTTACCATAATCACTTAGTGGTATCCTATTTTCTATGTCACTTGATCTTAGTTTGACACTTTAATATTTCTTTGAGATCTATTTGGCATAATATTTGTGAAGATAACCCAATTGCCTTGTTGTGCTTGCAAACTTCTTATTTAAATTTTACTGATGTACTTGGAGCTCTTAAATTTTGTGAGCCGCGGGATTCTCTTTCGAGCTAAATCACTTGGTGATATTGCTGATCTTCAAGAGGAGTTGATTGCTCGCGTTTCTTGGGTCTGCCATGGTCTTTACAATTCCTCTAAAATTGCAGTAGTCAAGATCCAATTCTGATATTCTCCAGTTTCTGCAGCCGTCGTTCGCACCACCGAACCCGCCACCATAAATCAGGCTGTCCCTATTTCTTTTGCATTTTTTTCTGTGTTTCTGTTTCTTATTTTGTTTCTGTTCTGTTTTCTTGTTAATCCTTTTATCACATGAGGACATGTGAATGTTTAAGTGTGGGGAGGGTTTGATGTGTTTAGTTGTTTTATTTTTCTTAAATTTTAAAAAAACAAAAAGAAAAAAAATTCAGAAAATCTTGGAAATTTCACAAAAAAACAGTTTACATTTTTAGTGTGTTTTAGGATTTGTTAGTTTTGTTTAACTTATTTTCACTTTATAAGCATTGTTTAGCCAAACAGTTTTTGAATAAGAAAAGTTTAGTTATGGCTTAATTCATAGTAATGGGTTGTGATAGTTGAGTATGATTCCAAGTATGATGACTATTGATTCTGAATATTTTTGCCCACCTATAAGTGAGAATTTTGAGCCAAGCATTGAATGACCACTTTGTTCATGCTTATATGAATTATTCTTTGAATGAGTGCAAATCGCGCATAGTTGATTTCTTAAACTTGCTTTGTTGTGCATGGATATCATGTGTTGGAATTGAATTTGAATATGATAAAGGCACTTAGGATTTCGCCCTTTTTGACTTTAATTTTTTTTTCTCTAACCCTTACATTTACCCTTAGTCAACCATTTTGAGCCTTGAACATTTCTTTGCATTTACACAACTAAAAATTTCACCTAAGACCTTTTAGCTTTCTTTTGGCCCTAAAGGTGTAAGTGACTAATTTGTTATGATGTATGTTCCCTTGAGTAAGCAATATGAGAGAAGTGCAAAATTAAGTCTATATGAATGAAGAAGTTCAGTATGCTTTGACTGATATTCTGGAATCCAGAATTTTCTTGAACAAAATTCAGCAAGGAAGAAAATGAGAACAGAAAATGTTTGCAATATCCATGTGTTCTATGCCTAACTGTGGCAAGGAAAAGACAAGAGCAGCAGCAAAATAAAAGAAAAAAAAGAGACAAATCTGCTGGCTGATGCAAAAAGAGAAAGAAAAAGCAGAAAAGGAATGAAAAGTATTTGTTGTGCTGAAGTTACTTTAAGAATTTATTGATTTTGAAACTTGGTGCAATACAAGTGTGGGGATGTACTTGAGTGTGTTGCTTACACCTTTGTTTGTTTTTTCTTTTTAAGCCTTTTAAACTATCTTAAACCATACCTTGTAAGCCCAAGGCCCATTACAACCTTTTAAAGACCTTTTGATTCTTGTTTAATTTTAATACTATGATTGTCTGGTGACAATATTGCAAGTTTGTTGAATTTTTCCATGTGCGATTTTCTTGAGTGATGGAACCCAATCTTGAATATCTTGTGAGGGCTTGGAGTGAGCTTTGAGAGTTACTCAGAATTGTGTAGTTGGACTTGGAGGACTTGATGATGCATGAGTTTGTTACTTGAATTAAACCTAACTATTTTGGAAAGATATTTGGTTTGGCTGGATTGATGCTTCTTTAGTGAAAATGTTTGTTTATGTTGTTTTAGATTTTTGTTTAAATGCATAGGGACAAGCATGATTTAAGTGTGGGGATCTTGATAAGCACGAAATAGTGCAGTATTTGTGTATGCTTTTGAGTGCTTTGTGGGGTGAAACATGTGCTTAATTATGTTCTTTAATGCAGAATTTGGAAGTTTCCATGATGTGGGATTGCTGAGAGGAAAAGGTGAATTTAAAGGAGTTTTCTAGAAGATCAAAGACTTGGAGATGAAGTTGGAGAGATTTGGAAAGAAGAAGGAGTCTTGGCAATTACCAAATTGGTGTTTGAGACAATTAGGAAATTTACATTCTACAGCCATATGTGGTTTAATGGTTTTGGAAACAAGAAGATTTCACTCTTTGTATTTGTTTAGGAAGTTTAATTCTCTTCTCCTATATAAGGAGAAGATTAATTAGGGTTTAGGAGTTAGATTTTTACTTTAGAATTTAAGTTTCTCGTTCTTAGAATTTCGCTACTGTAGCTGGGTCTGCAGATTTCTGCAGCCCAGAATTTCATAGCTCGTCGTTTGCCCAAACGACGGGTTCTGGTTTGATAATTTTTACATTAATTTAATTTCTGTTTTATATTTTTATTCCTGCTTTGTTTTAATTATGTTTAGTGAGTAGTTCTTTATCTGGCTTTAGTAATGAAACACTAATCACGCATGAATTGTGAGGCCAAAGTGTTCTTCATAAACTTTCTCTTATTTAGTTCCAAGAGTTTTCTAAGCCTAAAGTTAATTATCTAATTTAATTAAAGATTGATCACCTTTAATCTAATTAGGTAGAGCCAATTAATCCCTTATCAAGTCACTGGATTTGATAAGTAAGATTAATTAGTGGCGAAGCTACTGTCTCGGTAGACGGAAATAATTGGCTAACAAATTTTTGCATGCTGATTCATGATATGGTCTGTTAGAGTTGGGTTCTTCACTTCGTAATGCTTTTATAACATTAAATCTGGTGTTCGGCTGATTCCGGCCGGGTTGAGTTATAAATAGGGAATTAATTGAGTCAAGCCGATACTTGTCAATTAACGAATAATTAAGGAAGAATTGGATTATGTCAGAGCCGATACTCGGTAATCTATAACTAATTGATTAAATAGAGATTGTTATCCTTGAGTCAATGAACAATTGAGTATTGATTAGTGTGGATTTATTTATAGCCGGATCTTTTCTTTTAATTAATTAATTTCTGAATTTTATTATTTTGTTATTGCTTATTTCGTAATTGATTCCTTACTTTAATTGTTTTAATCATTAATTAAATTTGGTTACTATTGGCAAATTAATTGAATTAGGAAATAGTGTTGTTCCTCGTGGGATCGACCTTACTCACACTTTACTTGATTTATTGTTTGAGAGTAAGTAAATTAATTTGGTACAAAACGACACACCAATCGGTGAGGAATGTATAAATGTGTACACTGTGCAAAAATATGTATACTATATGTATAAATGCGTGTAGTAATTATAAATATGTATAGAGTGTGCAAATATGTGTGGTACATATACATATGTATAATTAATGAAGTATGTGTAAATATATATTAGTAGTAGTGAAAATGTATGTAGTTAGTATAAATAAGTATAACGTGTGAAAATATGTGTAATACGTATATAGTATAAATAAGTATAACGTGTGGAAATATGTGTAATACGTAAAAGTATATGTATTGTTTGAAAAATTGAGTAGTATAACTTAGGTGTAAATATGTATAGTGTGTGAAATTCGGTAGAGTATGTATAATTATGTATAATGTGTACAAATCTCTGTACTATGTGTAAATATATATAACGCTAAAATAATGTATAGTTATATGTCGCATATGTAAATATATGTATAATGTAAAAAAGTGCATAGTAGGCATAAAAATGCATAATGTAAGAAAATATATATATAATGTGTAAATATATATGGTGAATGAAAAAATATATAGTGTGTATAAATAAATGTAGTAAGTACATTTATGAAGGCATTGATTTATTAGTGTGAAATAAAAGTATTATTATTTTTTAAGTTTGTTGTTTAATTTAACTCATTATGAATATTTTTAAATTGAAATGACAATTAATTATACTTTAGAAATGAACTATGAGCACTAATTGTTCAAAGTAGGCATTAGAGGGTGAATCAAGTTCATTATTTATTGTGAAGTATGTAAAAGTTTGTGCACATTAAAATGGAAGAATACATTTAAGTATACATTTCAATTTTTACTTTGCCCTTCTCTTTCTGAAACAACGCATGCCACTTTCACTAGTGGCTATACTGCTCCAAAATTTGATTGCTCTGTCGATCTTGGAACACTGTCATAAGTCTACATTAATACATAAATAAAGACTGGGTTTCCTTTAGATATATAATGTTAAATGTTTTCTGAATCGAACAGTACTAAACTGTACTTATTATGATCAAGAAAGGCCTTCCCAAACATTAGTTTTAGATTTCTTTTCTTATTGTTTTCTCAAATTTAAAACTTGTATTGCATAGATTTTGTCAAGTAACATTGATTAATTGAAGGAAGGTGCAAAATATGGAACTAATTATATATATATATATATATATATATATATATATAATATCAAGGTGGACGTTGCATGCATGATTAATCATTCTCTTACATGAAAAATAAATATGTTCTTTAGCCTGCAATTGCAAGAGTTTAATTTGGACCATGTAGTGTAGACCAATCAAGCTAGAATTTAACAAAAGAATCTATGCAACCGCCTGGGTTGTGAATAAAATTAGCTATGAATCATTCGACCAAAATGAACACTGTTTCATCTAAGATTAATAGTACATGAGACATTCTGCCGAATGCTTGGGGTTGCCTTGCCTCCAGATTCGTTTAGAGCAAAGAAAATAGTTATTTTTAAGTAAAATCAACAAGTCAAGATTGGCAATTTGGCTATAGAATCATAGTTAGCCGTCCAATTAATCCCACATATTCTATTGTTATATTTGGAGTATTCAGTGGCAATTCCCAAGAGACAACCACCACCATCTACGCAGGAAAACTTTTTTAGCCGTTTTCAAATAAGATGCTATATATTATCATTAAAAGTTACAGTACAGCTAACTATTTTCAAATGATTATGTAAGCCATTGGAATGGTTAATTTATATGCATTGAAGCTGTCCAGTAAATGAAATTTCGCAGCATCATTAAAACAAATAAAAGTTGAAGAATAGATTTTGTACTAATTCAAATTCAAATCCAAATTCACAATAAACAAGAACAGATTATTGTGAATTTAATACTTCAAACATTTTAGACAACATTTTTTTATCAATTGATGATTGAAATGTAAATGAACATATTGAAAAGTATAATCCAACAAAAAGGGTCTACCAAACTGCTAGGGACATACTATGAGTAATCCTCTTCTTTTTTATCTCTCATCATCTCATGTAAATAAGAAATATATAGTAATCCTTGTTTGGAGATAAAATGGTTATCTTCTTAGTTGCCAGCTGCTTCAGCTGACTCAATGGCAATTTCTTCACCTCCCATGCTGGATTCTCATCTGCTGCAAATGTTACCATCATTAAATTGATCAGTAATGCCCTCTTCAGCAAAATATCTAGCATCAACAATTCATCCATCTGATTTTCAAATCCTATCAATTTTACGATTCTCAGATTTTGCATTTGTAAATGAATGGATTTTTCTACTTCATAATCCCTCTAGAAGTATGGATCATGCAAGTATTGGTGAAAGTATGGGCATGCCACAGAATTCCTCCTTCCATCAACCTGTAAATAAGTTTGTTCAGAAAACATTAAGTACATAAGAACAGAGTAACATCGTACACACATCAAAGGAATGTGTAATTTAGATCAGGTTTATTACCCTTATCGTCAAGCTTTCCAAGCTGGGACAAATGTCAATGAACCAAGTCAAGGAATCCCGTCTTTGTTTGTTGATGCTGTATTCTATCTAAAGCACTCTGTTGAATCTGAAATCAAGTTGCCTGAAAATCACTCCAGCGAAGTACAGCCACTGGTGAAAGTGGCATGCGTTGTTTCAGAAAGAGGAGGGCATGGATGATTATTACATTGAATTTAAGCATTTCAAAATCGATTTCACGAAAAAACTTTTGCCGTTTTACCTGCATAAGAATCAGTGCCATAGCCTCTTCAGAGGATGCTAGATGAGTAAACACCTTTGGAAATGCAGTTGCCAGAATGGCGACAATTGCTGTAATGGCTGGAAGGTTACCTCCCTGAATCCCAAAATACTTTTTTACGAAACTTCCAGCTTTGTAAATGGAAAAGGATACAGCTAAGGCTGCAGCAATTTGTAGCACAGGCAGCATGTCTCCAGATTCAGATGTACCAAGCCCAGCATATTTTAAACTTCAGCTGTTATGCTGAAAATCACATGAAAGATGATCCTTGAGGCTACCATTTTCAAAATCTTCACATACCAGGAACCTAAAATGCAAAGCAAAACCACTGAACTCTTTGAGTTTCCTTCTATAATATAACATCTAAGAACAAAATTACAATGGTGAATCATGCATTGGTTTTTTCACCCTCATAGTTAACCTATTTGAAACCTAGTTTGAAAGTTTTCAGCCCAAGTTCCATTCTGTTCACACACATTACAAATAAGTAAACACGCAATATTGACTAAGAGAGAACAAACAAGGATAAGGACTCCCTGATTGATGGACTTAAACCATCTCTACATTGTATCCTTGAAACTTGAAGGGCTAGTTAAGGGGAAAAACATGAAACTTATCCCAAGGCTAAAATGCAGATTGCTCTAGAAATGGAAAACCATCCAATCTTCATCTTAGAACCAGAAAATGATGATTAACATGTTAGGATAAGGGATTTATACCTCTTATGTCCAGCAGAAAATCCACTTAATGCGACAACATGGCGATGATGCAAATGCCCTAGGAGCTGAACTTTTCTATAGAATGCATCATCATCAAGATCATCAAACACTCGAATTTCTTTAATAATGGCAGCTTGTCCATTTTGGAAGTTGGCTTTAATTTATAAATAGCCCCATTGGAAAAGTTATCAAGGATCCTTCTGAATCCATCTGTTGCCTTCTTTATCTTCTTCTAGGACAAGCATTTTACAAAATACATAGGAACTAAAACATTTAGCAAAGAGGACTCATTCCAGTAAAAAATTTTAACATATCATTAAGATATGAAGGCAAATCCCAACATTGACTTTACAAATTAAGTCGAAGAACAAAAAGATATATTCTAGTCCTATTCTCTAATAAACTCATTATAAATGCTGCAATACAACAGGCTCAAATTATAAATATTTGACTTAGTTTAATGGGAAAGTAGAAAGTTTCTCAATTTATTTTCTTCATTGTTCCATTATATGCTCCTTATACCCAAAAGAATTCAATTCTTTAAAACCAAAATCAATCTCAATTCTTAATCTGCATCATAACATCAAACAATTAAAACCAAAAGGGCTCAATTCCAATTTCCAAACAAACTTAAACACACACACACACACACAGGAGTTATGAGGACCTTCAACTTCAATTATAATGAAGAATCCATCCCATGATATCAAAATCACTTAGAAAGGACCAATTCCATGAATACTGTAAACAAGTGACTTAATCACTTCCAAAGTAGAATCTAATAGTATGACTGGTTTTGAAAATGACGTACATGAATGAATTCTTAAGAAATAGTAAGCTAGAGCAAACAGTAACAAGTTCCAAACCTAGAGAAAGCTGCAAGCATACCTGTGATTTAAGCAAATGTCAATATCTTTTGACAGAGCTTTTACTAAGGGAGGTAACCTTGCACCACAAGTCCATGACCACCAGAAAGAACTTCCTCCTGCTAATGGAATCCATGGAACGTGTAAGAACTCATGCATTAAAAATGACATTCAAAAACCAAAAAATCGGCAGGCCACATAAATCCAGTAGCAGCAGAGGGAGATTGAGGAACAAAATGTAATTTCATTGCTATCAGATTATCTAGTCCAAATAAGAATAACCAAGATAAGAGCTGAGGGAGAGAGAGATGCAGCAATGTAAATGAACTTGCCTCATCCCAGTTTCTCAGAGATATCATGTCAGCATCAGCAGCAAACCACGCCTCCATTCTACATATGTACCATTGCAACACTTCATTGGAAAGTCCTTCTTGTCTAGGCACATATGAAGTAAAGACATAAATAACAAGATTCCAAATTCAAAATACAGTCATAAAAAGTTGACAACATAATATTAAATACCTCACTTCAGGATGCCTTTTCGGTACCATTGACATTGCCTGTAAAATAGACATGTCATCATTATGTTCGTTCCTTACATTGTCCGTCTACATCAAATTAGATTAATCAGAATACATCCAATGGCATATTGAAATACTTACATACATAAACTTTCTGGAATGGATCCCGAAGTGGACAGTATACCACATTGAGTATTTTCTTGAACACCTCCCCAACTTCTATAACAGTCTGCTGAGGAACTTGATGGCTTTCTATGTCAAACAGTGCATAACTGAAAGAACAATGAAGAAAACAAACACATCAGTGAACATCAAAAGAATTCAAAGTAAGATGATTAACAGCTACCAAATGTAATACTTGAGGGATATTCATAAGGAATATATTAAATTCAAGATGGGTAAACTCCTGACTTAATTTGGCAGACCTAAGCTGAAAAACCATAAAAATGCATAGCAATTAACATGCTACCTTTCCAAATCATGATCGTATAGCACTGAGTTGTCACCACTTGTTCTGTAAAGAGTAAGCCCAAGACGTCGTATCAAAGGAGCCAAAGGATTCTCATTACAAACACCATGTAACCTGAGAATTATCCAAAAGAATATTAGTAAAGCATCCATTACACAAATTTGCCCATGTGCTTCTCTTTAAGGAACAAAATAAGTAACCTACTCAAGCATTTATGATAAAATGTCGACTTCGTTAGATTTTATTTTATTTACTACTCAAAATAAGTAACCTACTCAAGACCTTTATCAGTTTGTGTAGATTCATGGAAGATTCTTGTATCAATGGCAGTAGCAAGAAGATTGTTTGATGCTGTTATTGCATGAATGTCACCGGTTAATTGAAGATTGAACTCATCAATGGGAATCACTTGGCTATAGCCACCACCAGCTGCACCACCTTTAATGCCAAATGTGGGTCCTTGCGATGGTTGACGAAGGCATGTGAAAACCTAAGAACATCAGAAGAGAAAAGAGTAAATAAAGAGAGCTATAAATAAAAGAAAATTGTCAATAGAATAGTATGCATGCCCATATTGCTCAAACATGTTGCTCTTTTAAGCAATTTGGTATCAACGGAATGTCCAAAAAAAGTGAGATTACACTAATAACAGAGAAATGGAAGTCACTCCTGTTATATTTTACTTGATTCTCATCATCAACAATCTACTCTAGTATCTAAAAAAAAAACTAAGTTCAGATAATGTGTGTTATACGCAGGTTCAAGCTTTTGGTGAAATTTGTTCAAGCCTTGAAATTTCAAAAAAGAGTTCCCTTACAATCAATGCGGTTGTTTTTTATTGAAGCAAATATTACCGAAGCTTGACCACAAAGGTTGATCTTCAAGGAATCAGTTCAATTTTTTCACAAAACAGTACAACCAAGGTTTCTTTCCTTGATTTGGATGCTTGTATTAATATTTCAAGTCAGGTTATTGAGTGCTTCAAGCCACTCTTTAAACTACAATTTTCACCCTCAAAAGAAATGTCTTTCCTATCTTAAAGTACAGAGAAAGCAACAATATGTGCTGTACTTGTTTTTATTTTAACATACATGATATTTTAGCAATATCAATATTCATCATTATCTTTCTTCTTCTTTCTCCCTCCACACACAAAAAAAAGGTAAGTACACCTACTCCTCTGAAGATAAACAAGAAATGATTTCTGAAGCTTGTAAATCAAAATGCACAAAAAGATTGACAAAAAAGAAAAAAAAAGGATTAACATAATTCACCTTTTTATCAAGAAAAGCTCCCAATGCTTGACAAAGGCCAACAGTAGTTGTAGACTTGCCTTCTCCAAGGGGAGTTGGAGTAATCCCTCCAACAACCACATAGTACCCATCCTCAAGGTTGGTTTTCTCTGCCTCTTGACTTTAAAAAATCCCATGAAAAAACCACAGAGTTGAGACTGTAAGCTAAGAAAGAATCAAACTTTGGTAAGCAAGAAGAAGATACCAATTGGAAGTGAAAGCAACAATCAGCACCACTAAGACCACTGCATATCTCCAGTTTAGAACAATATACATCTACGACAATAATTCATCAATTTAGTAGAAAATTGACAAAAACAACAATTGAAGAAACCCAAACACAGAGATAAATAGGCTTGATATCCACAGGAGAAAAAAATATTCAGCTGCCCACAACTTACAACCGGAGCAAGTAGCATAAAGTAAACCTCCCCTAAATATATAGTGCCCAGAAGAAATCAATCCCATGACGGAAATGAAGAGCCCTAATAAAAATGAGCTGCGAGCTGCCACTGATACCCCAGATGAAGAGAAACTCAAATCCCAATCCCAAAAAGACCTAAAAAATCACGAAGAAAAAGGTTCAAAAAATAAAAAAACCAACCCCGCCAATTTACAGCTGAAGCAAGAAACGCCACTAAGGTATAAGATTAATGAACCCACTTGGTTTCAGATCCCTATATCAGAAATTAACAAGCAAACTTTAACCTCAAAGTCGTATCAACATGCTGAAATGAGGAAAGAGCCTTCTTTTTCTCCAAAACACCCGATTTTTTTAAAGCCCCGTCACTTCAGGGTGAAGCAACACTCATTTTATTGCAGTGAACACAATCCTGAATAGTAAAACCAACCCTTTTTGCAGCATCAAGAAATGAATTTATGGTCTTCACTAAACTCTTGTCTATTGAGTTTGAGTTTCAAATTAGGAAGGGTAATGGAATGGAAACCACAAAAAAAAAACAACAGAACAAGAAAGAGATGCTGGTAAAATATGGAGAGGAAAACAAAAAGATGTGAAACGGCTAGGGAAGAGAAAGAAACAGGGAAGAAAATGAAGTTTTTTGTTTACCATTTGGGAGTGGAGAAGAGATGATAGATGAGAGATGAAATGCGTTTGCGAGTGGAGAAAGAGGTGAGAAATGACAGCATTAATTACATGCTGCTGACAAATTCGGCGGAAGCTTTTCAATTCGGCGGGGCAGCTGATCGATTTGACAAGGATAAGCCAACTAATATAAAGAGTGGGTCAGCAGCAGAATAAGAGGGGGCAAAAACGACGCCGTTTTCCAATTAGGGGGACGTTTCTTAGAGATTGCACGTGACCAGACGCTGGGGAGCACATGCAGTGGTCGTTCAGCAGGAGGCTTATAGTTTTATTGTTAATAATGCATCAATACTTTGGTCTGGACAAAGGAATACCACAAGACATATATTTTGAAAGTTTCTCATTATAGGATTTATTTTGAGGTTTAGTGGGCAACCTCAAAATAGAAATTTTCTTGATCCCGCTATATACTGAGAAAACATGTAATGGAGTGGTAATTCAAATTTAACTCGTTTACTTTTGTAACGGTGTTGGTCATATCTTGCACTGTCTTTTATCCATATATATATAAAGTAGTTAAAATTAAAAAAAATGTGGGTTATAACTCACGAAAAAATGATGATTTTTGAAAAAAATTATAATTATATTTTTTTACACCGTTCACTAGATATCATATTACCCATATAGATTACTGCAAAAAATGACATGAAAAAGTTCACAACAGCCATTTTTTTAAAACTGCCGTTTTTTAGCCAAAAACCGTGCCCACAAAAAAATGTTGATTTTTAAAAAAATTACAATTCGATATTTTTAACACCGTTCACTAGATATCATATTACCCATATTGGTTGTTTCAAAAAATGACATGAAAAAGTCCACAATAACAATTTTTTGAAAATTGTCGTTATAAGCCAAAAAGAGTGGTTATAGTCCACGAAAAAAAATAATGATTTTTTTTTAAATTTACAATTCTATTTTTTAACACCGTTCACTAGATATCATATTACCCATATAGGTTGTTGCAAAAATGATATGAAAAAGTCCACAACTGTCATTTTCTGAAAATTGTTGTTTTCAGCCAAAAAACGTGGGTTATAGCCACGAAAAAAATTATGATTTTTTAAAAAATTTACAATTCTATTTTTCTTTACACAATTCACTAGATATCATATTACTTATATAGGTGGGTGCAAAAAATGATATGAATAAAGTCCCAACAACTAGTTTTTGAAAATTGTCGTTTAAGCCAAAAAAACGTGGGTTATAGCTCAAGAAAAAATGATAATTTTTGAAAAATTTATAATTCTATTTTTTGAACACTTTTCACTAAATATCATATTACCCACATAGGTTGGTACAAAAAATAACATGAAAAAGACCACAACATCCATTTTTTGAAAATTGTTGTTTTCAGCCAAAAAAACGTGGGTGATATAGCCCACAAAAAATGATGATTTTTTTAAAAATTTACAATTCTATTTTTTTCATACCGTTCACTAGATATCATATTACCCATATATGTTGTTGTAAAAAATGACAAGAAAAAGTCCACAATAGCCATTTTTTGAAAATTGTCGTTTTCAGCCAAAAAAACGTGAGTTATAGCTTACGAAAAAAATTATTATTTTTTAAAAAATTTACAATTCTTTTTTTTAACACTGTTAACCAGATATCATATTACCCATATAGGTTGTTGCACAAAATGACATGAAAAAGTCCACAACAGCCATTTTTCGTAAATTGTCATTTTCAAACAAAAAACGTGGGTTATTAGCCCACGAAAAAAATAATGATTTTTTAAAAAATTTACAATTCTATTTTTTTAACACTGTTTACTAGATATCATATTACCATTATAGGTGGGTGCAAAAAATGATATAAAAAAAGTCCCAACAACTAATTTTTGAAAATTGTCGTTTTAAGCCAAAAAAGCGTGGGTTATAGCATACGAAAAAATGATTATATTTGAAAAAATTTAAAATTATATTTTCTTAACTCCGTTCACTAGATATCATATTACCCATATAGGTTGTTGCAAAAAATGACATGAAAAAGTCCACAGCCATTTTTTGAAAATTGCAGTTTTCAGCCAAAAAACGTGGGTTATAGCCCACAAAAAAATGATGATTTTTTAAAAAATTTACAATTCTATTTTTTTAACATCATTCACTAAATACCATATTACCCATATATGTTGTTGCAAAAAATGAGATGAAAAAGTCCACAACAGTCATTTTTTGAAAATTGTCATTTCAAGAAAAAAAAACGTGGGTTATAGCCCACGGAAAAAATGATGTTTTTTTTTAAAATTACAATTCTATTTTTTTTAACACCGTTCAGTAGATATCATATTACCCATATAGGTGGGTGCAAAAAATGATTTGAAAAAAGTCCCAAGAACTAGTTTTTTAAAATTGTCGTTTTAAGACAAAAAAACGTGGGTTATAGCCCACGAAAAAATAATGATTTTTGAAAAAATTTGTAATTCTATTTTTTTAACACTGTTCACTATATATCATATTACCCATATATATTTATGCAAACAATAACAAGAAAAAGTCCACAACAACCATTTTTTAAAAATTGTCGTTTTCAACCAAAAAACGTGGGTTATAGCCCACAAAAAAATGATGATTTTTTAAACAATTTACAATTCTATTTTTTTGACACCGTTCACTGGATATCATATTACCCATATAGGTTGTTGCAAATAATGGCATGAAAAAGTCCACAACAGCCATTTTTTGAAAATTGTCGTTTTCAGCTAAAAACGAGGGTTATAGCCCACGAAAAAATGATGATTTTTTAAAAAAATTGTCATTCTATTTTTTTAACACCGTTCACTAGATATCATATTACCCTTATATGTTGTTGAAAAAAATAACATGAAAAAGTCCACAACAGCCATTTTTTGAAAATTGTGGTTTTCTGCAAAAAAAAGTGGGTACGAAAAAAATGATGATTTTTTAAAAAATTTACAATTCTATGTTTTTTTTAACAGTGTTCACTAGATACCATATTACCCTATATCATCTTCTTCTATTAATGGCTTTGCTGCTGCTGTTGCTGCTGAAAAGGCCAGATTAAGCGATAATTCTGTATGCATTATTCCATCACATTATAATTTCTTGAATGGAAGACACAGGGTCTTCAGTTCTGCCAATGATCCCACTTCGTGCTTGGATCGTGAGAAGAGTCCCTGGGGAGGAACAACTTGTTGTTTCCAAAAGTTTTGCAAGGATAAAAGAAGTGATCCGCGCCATTGCAGGGGATGTGGGAGAACTTGTGCGTTTGGGCTCATTTGTTGTGATGGGAGATGCCTAGATATTCAAAAGGATCCTCAGCATTGCGGTTCTTGTTTTGAAGAGTGTCCTGGACAAAATAAGTGCTCCTTTGCAGTGTGTGATTATGGTTAGTTGATGAGTAATACTTTTTAGTTCGATCCTTTGAATTCGTTGAATAAACTTCTTGTATTCATTCAACATTTTATACTTTATTAGAGTTTGCAAAATTTTTGGTTCTTGGCTGTTTTTAATACACATTGATTACTGATGAGGGATGAATTGTACTATAAGTATAATACCTTAGAAATAGACTCCTAATACAAGTATTCCTCAGCTCATAGGAGCCTTACTCATTTTCAGCAATTATTTCTATTACTCATGTATGCTAAGAGTTACAATTCTAATACAACTCTTACACTACAACAAACCCTTCTTCAAGGTATGTTATTAGAGTTTCAATACAACTCTAATTCAGGTATGTATTCTATAAATATCTCTCCTCATCACTTTGGAGGGGGGTTCGATTCAAGTATTGTCAATTACTTATCGATATGGGCTTAAGGCTCATTACTAACTTAGACATCGGAGTTTTCTCCCTGGGACCAATCCCGGGGACTTTTGCAGGTATTTGTTGTGCTCGAGACGCTCGGGACGACCTGAAGTCCTGCCGAACGACGTGAGACTTTTCGAAACTCATCAATTGGCGCCCACCGTAGGGTAGAAAGCAATATGCCTACTACTCGTTTGCAGTCATCCAGACGTGACAAACAACCAGGTGAAAATCTCTTGATCCCGTTCATCAGGGGGAGAACAATCCTCCTCCGCGGGACGAACTCGCGAATTCACCTACCAGGACTCCTCATCAGGACGGACAAGGTTCTGGTCTTCGGAATCATGAGGGAAGTTCAATTCCCATTGTTAATTTGGATTCGCCAGATGTGCTCAAGTTTCTGCTAGACAATAGATAGCGAATTCAAGCTATGATAGCAAATCATGCTACAGGTAATCCAACTGAACAAGAAGCTCGCACTATCAAACAGCAAGATCGAGAACAAGCGATTCGTGAAAATTATTTGAATCGCGAATGAGACCTTCGACAACAACTTCAAAAAGAACATGAGCTCAGATTGAAAGCTGACGAGCTCAGAATGAGAGCTGAAAAATGTGCCAACAGGTATGGTCGGGATCAGAATCGGGATCATATTTCAGTCTCGTCTCGCCGAAGAGACTCACGATCACCGAACAGAAATGAAAGACGTACACATTATCGTCAGCGTACAAGAGCAGATGATCACGTCGATGATAATATGTACGTGAGGTACGACCAGCAAAGGAATCAGGATTTGCGATTCGAAGACTTAGGTCCATCTGACCTACTGCATAACCAACAACAGCGAAACGATGATGATTTGGACATTAAATCTCCCTTTGTGGATGATGTGGAGAATTACCCTCTTCCACAAAAATTTAAAATGCCCATTCTGCTATATTATACTGGTTAAGGAGATCCGGCAGAACATGTACATCATTACGTACAGAGCATGAGAATTTACAATTATCCAGACCAGGTCCTTTGCAAATGTTTTGGCATCATTATGATGGGAACTGCCAGATTGTGGTATGACAATCTCCAGCCCAAGAGGTTTCGTAAATTTAGTGAGATCAAAAAGGCTTTTACAAACAGGTTTGTGCAGAGACAAAAATTTGTGAAAACAAGTGTTGAATTGCTCAACGTGAAACAAGGAGATTCTGAATCATTGACTCAGTACATTGACAGATTCATAAATGAAAGCTTAGAAATTGGGCACAGGTCGGAAGAAGTGGTCATTGGAGCCTTCACCAATGGTTTACGACCTGGAAGATTGTACAAAGATTTTGTCATAGATCCCCCTGCTAATACTGAAGAGATGATGAAACGAGCTCGTAAATTTGCAAAAGGTGAAGACGCAGATAAGAAGAAACGAGACAATGACAGACCTGAAAAGAAGAAGGAAGAAAAAAACAAATCATCTGGCAGTGAAAATTGCAAACAAAAGTTTGATAAATTTGACAAAGTACAAAACAACTCATCCACAGTTGGTGAGGATAGAAATTACACCTAGTTGAATAAAAGGCAAACCGATGTGCTCGCAATCTTGGAGAACTGAGGAACTGTAAGATATTCACAACGGATGACGGCTCCCGATAACAAAAGAAGTAAGAAGTTCTTTTGTAAGTTTCATAATCAGCATGGTCATGACACAGAACATTGTAAAGATCTGAGAAAGTACATAGAAGAGTTAATTCAGAATGGTCATTTAAAGGAGTTTATCTTAAGGAATCCTTCAAACCGATCAGAAGACAAGAAAGATCCAGATCTTCCAGATGAAAAAAGAAGAAGAGATAATGGTGATGATAGGAATCCTGGAGTGAATAAGAATGTCACAGAAGTAATTCACACCATTATTGGGGGACCATATGATGGTGATTCTATGACCTCCAAGAAATCGAAAAACAAGGGAATTCCAGAACAGGAACCAGTTCATAAACGGTTCAAATCGACAGACACCATCACCTTTTCAGAAGAGGATGCTGTGCTGACCAAATTTCCACACTCCGACGCATTGCTGATTAAAGCAATCATCGCCAATAAGGAAGTTCACTGAATATATGTAGATGATGGCAGTTCGACTGACATTCTCTATTACGAAACTTGCCAAAAGATGGGTATTGACAAGAAACAGTTAAAACCTTGTCATTCACACCTCATCGACTTTTCAGGAGAAACGTCAATGCCTATTGGCACGATAAACCTGCCAGTGACATTGGGAGAATATCCCAAGGAAATACTCATATACATTGAGTTCACCGTCCTTAACGTCACGTCTCCATACAACGTTATTCTGGGACGACCTGCCATGGTGCAATTAAAGGCAATCTGGTCTCCATACCATCTGGTCATGAAATTTCCTACTGAAGCAGGAATTGCCACGATCCGAGGAGATAAAAAATTAGCAAGAGAGTGTCATATGATTGCTTTGAAGGGAAGTAAAAAACAGCAGGTTGCAAATGTGAACTACGTAGAAACAGAAAACCGATCAGAAACAATTATGTTAACAGAAGAGGTAGAAGTTGTGTGCTTAGATGAATCTCAGGCAGGAAAAACAGTTCTCATCGGATCATCATTACCGATAGAAAAAAAAATGCTGGTAAATCTCTTGTCGGATTTCAAAAATGTTTTTGCTTGGAGCACAGATGACATGAAAGGGGTTTCACCCGACCTGATGGTTCATAAGTTGAATATTGATAGATCAGCTCAAGTGATCAAACAGAAGAAAAGGAAGTACGCACCAGATCGGAATAAGGCCATATCTGAAGAAGTTGAAAACTTTTTGAAGGCAAAGATAATCAGGGAAGTGTTCTACCCGACTTGGCTTGCCAATCCTGTTATGGTTCCAAATCCAGACAATTCACTTCGGATGTGTATCGATTACACTAATCTGAATAAGGCTTGTCCAAAAGATTGTTATCCTTTTCCGGTAATCGATCAAAAAGTGGATGTGACCTCCGGCTTTGAGGTCTTATATTTTCTGGATGCCTATAAAGGTTATCATCAAATTCAGATGGATGAAGACGACGCAGAGAAAACTGCATTCATAACTGAAAATGGCACATTCTGCTGTACAAAAATGCCTTTTGGTTTGAAAAATGCCGGTGCTACATACCAGCGATTGGTGGATAAGATTTTTTCTGATCAGATCGGACGGAACATGGAAATCTATGTTGACAATATGCTGATTAAGAGCAAAAGAATAACAACCTTTTTGGATGATGTGAAAGAAACTTTGACTAAACTGCGAGAAACAGGGTTAAAGTGGAATCCGAAGAAGTGCACATTTGGTGTTGGCTCAGGAAAATTTCTTGGTCATATGGTTTCAAACCAAGGAATCGCAGCAAACCCGGAAAAGATCAAGGCAATTTTGGATATGAAACCTCCACAAAATTTGAATGATGTTCAAAGGCTTACGGGTCGTTTAGCTGCGTTGAATCAATTTTTGTCCAGATCGGCTGACTGCAGTTTGCCTTTCTTTAAAGAATTGAGGTAAGCAAAAAACTTTGAGTGGAATGCGAACTGCAACAAGGCATTTGAAGATTTGAAAGCATATCTGGAAAATGTACAGGTGTTATCAACTCCAGTTCAAGGAGAAATTTTATACGTGTACTTGGCAGCAAGTGATGCAGCAATAAGTGTAGTTTTGGTCAGGGACGACCAGGGAGTACAGAAACCAGTATATTATACGAGCAGAGCTTTGCAAGGAGCCGAACAACAATATCCGACCATGGAGAAATTGGCATTAGCACTCATTAATGCTTCCAGAAGGCTGAAACCGTACTTCCAAGCACATGAAATTCATGTTTTAACTGATAAACCATTGAGGCAGGTCTTGCAAAAGTCTGATTCTTCAGGAAGGCTCATGAAGAGGGCAATCGAGTTGGGGGAATACGCCATCACATTTTCACCTCGGACAGCAGTGAAGGGTCAAGTGCTCGCAGATTTTATAGCAGAGGTTCCAACTTCTGAGGAAGACTTTGTGAAGGAAAACGACCAGCGAAACCCTTGTAAGAATACGGAAGGTTTCTGGGTTTTATATGTGGATGGTGCATCAAGTGAAGATGGATCAGGTGCTGGGCTAATATTAACTAACCCCAATGGACAAGAGTTCACATATGCTTTGCGTTTTGAATTCAAAGCTACAAACAATGAGGCAGAGTACGAAGCATTAATAACTGGGATGAAGTTAGCTTCTCAGATGGGAGTTGAAAAGTTACAGGTTTATAGTGATTCGCAGCTCATTGTAAACCAAGTAACTGGGGGGTATGAGGCCCGAGATCCGAATATGAAAAAATATTTGGATAAAACTAAAGACTTGGAGAGGAATTTTCAGGAATTCTTAATAGAGCGAGTACCCCGAGCTCAGAACAAACGAGCAGATGAGCTCAGTAAGTTGGCATCTTCGGCACATGTTCATCTCACCAAAAAGGTTCTGGTGGAGGTCCTGCCAACTAGAAGCATTGAAGAATTGCAAGTTTTAGCGGTAGAAGAGCTGGGAGATACTTGGATGACCCCAATTATCCATTTTTTGACAAACGGAGAGTTACCGCAAGACAAAACTTCAGCTCAAAAATTGATTATGCGATCAGCCAGGTACGTTATCAGAAATGGAGTACTATTTAAGAAAGGTTATTTGATGCCTTGATTGCGTTTTATAGGACCCGAACAGGCGCAGTACGTTCTGAAAGAGATCCATCTCAGATCGTGTGGGAGTCATGTCAGAGCACGCACATTGGCAAAGAAGGCAATGCAGTTGGGATATTACTAGCCTACGATGAGCTCGAATTCACAGGAATTGGTGCAGAAATGCCCCAAGTGTCAAATCTATGCCGTCGTCAGACATATCCCACAAACTGAGATGACTACAATCCAAAGTCCATGGCCATTTGCCCAATGGGGGATTGATATCGCTGGACCTTTTCCAGAAGCCCCTGGACGGTTTAAACACTTGGTAGTTGATACGAATGGAGTAGGATGAAGTCCCAATCCACACGAATTTTCCACAAATACTTGAGATCGTTGTGCATCAAATTCAATCACGACAAGAACAAATTGGCGGAAAAGAAAGTATGAAACGCAAGATTAAAATTAACCTAACCCCAACGTTAACACAAATTGAATCAGTTCAACTAATGTAAATCAAAAGTTTAAACCTATCAAGTTTGGCCGGTTCTATAAATCTAGAACTTGTTATCTTCACCTAAAGTTCCTCACTTAAGGTTTGGCGGGTCTTATGAATTACTCAAGAATAACTCACGTTGATGATGTCAAATTTAATTTAGCAAAGCCAAAATTCCTTCAATTCAACATGATAAAAAACGTTATATAGCTTTCCCTTTTATAGGGAGTAATTCGGCTTTCCTAAGAGAAAAAGGAAATAAAACCTTAACTTGACTCCTATACTAACTAACATACTAATCCTTTTCCAAAAAGGATTTGTGACACACATAAGCTAATCCTTTTCCAAAAAGGATTTTAAGACACGGTTTTGAAGAAGGCAAAACACGTTTTTGCCTCTCCAATTAAAGACAAACTTATCTCCTAAAAAGTAGGAGATTACTTTCCTAAACTTAAACAAAGACTAAAATCGGTTTTGCCTTGAAGAAGCAAAATTCGATTTTACTTTCTAAAACTTTACTTTCCTAATTATCATGCAAGATAATTGGATCAAGTAATTACTTGGCCCATAATTAAAACATAAAGACTTAAGCCCATAATTAAACGTTTTAATGGACTTAATTATTAAAACAACATAAATAAATCCTATGACTTAAATAGATAATGGCGTGATCCATTAATGGCAAAGCCCAAGCACGCCATATTGGTCTTCAATGTAATCCATGAAATTCGAGATGAAAATTCGGCCAGAATCCCGTCATCAACTTTGCAAGGCACTTTTAACGGTGATAACCTCAGAATCTTAAAAAAACGTAAAACATGAAAGTTGTAGCTCTATCTCTTATCGTTCCAGGGCTTCTTGAATGGTGCAATTTCGAGTTATATCGAAAGAGTTATGTCAAGAATACCAAAATGTGACAGAAACTTTCAGGATGAAGAATTGACTTAACACCTTGGACATGAACACGGGCTCATTCTCATCATTCCCTCCCTCCTCGAAAGGATTCGTCCTCGAATCTTGAATTTGAGTTCCTGGATCAAACACCAATATGATGAACTCAATGCAAACTCGAGCCAAATAAAATTGGGAAGATGCACATCTCGAGCAACAAGAAATTATATCCTGCCAAAACAAGACAAATGTATAAGGTAAAAGAAAGCACAATAATCTAAAACAATACTTAGAATAATTTCCTTTCACCAAAAGATTAGGACGGGCAGAATATGTATGCAAAATCGAAATACATATAACATGATTAGTCGTAACAAATTTTGCATGAGTCAGAATGTTGAAGTCAATGAATTCAAAACAAGTATGCAAATAACTATCATATAGTTTATGCAAATCAGAAAATCGAATGTTCTTAATTAAAGAACTAATCAATATGAATTCACTAACAACATTCATGAACACATTATTTACGTTATTAACATGTAATTTAAGCAAAGGATGTAAACATATATGAATAGAATCACAAAGACACGAAAATTGATAACAAGAAAACATATATGCATCCTTGAGAAAGTGCAAATTACATGAACGTATTAAGACCTCTAAAAACATGCAAAAGTTATCAAATATGAGAGTGTAATTCCAAAGACTAGAATGTAAACAATCTATAGAATAGTTGTAAACAGAAAATTTTACCTCTTGGAATTCAAAAGAAATTTGGAACATAGATAACTTACCATACAAGTGTTGAATTACCCATGGACCTCTTTGAACTTGATGAATGTGAGCAAAATCACGAAATAAATAATCAAAAGAATCATTAACCCAACAAGTAGAGTCAATATAATTAACACTTGAATGAGTGTATACAAAGGTTTGATGTAGTTCGAAATTATCAATATTAAGCTCAAAATATAATTCATGTATTAGATAAGCAAGATAGCAGGTTAAGAAACTATACATAAACTCATTCAATACAAAATAGTTAGATTTCATAATTGAAGAATTATGTGAAAGAATTTGCTTACTAAAACACAAACCATCAGACTTTAATTCACAAGGTAAAAATTTTCGAACTAATGTTTCAAAGGGATGTGAAAGACATTGAAATTGATTCAAAACAGAAATCAAACTTTGAAAATCAATAGCATTGACGTTAACAAAGTTCTTTACTTTAAAACCATTGAAATCAACCAATAAGCTTTCATACTTACCTAACTTACCTTGCTTACCTTGTGGAAAACAAGCTAAGGCGGATTGGATTCCTTGCAATTGATAATGAGTTATTTCAAACTCCATTAAACACTTAGGAACTCCAAAAACCTGCAAAACAAAGGAACTAGGCAGCAAACAATTCAAATGGTGATCACTATCATCAAGTAAGTACATTGATTGCCTATCTAGTATTCCTCTCTTAAACTCGCTAGAAGAAGTAAAATAACAAGGTTGCTTAACAACTAACTCTCGGCCTATGCTAGAAGAAGACAAAGAATCTTTATCTCGGCCTACACTATTACAAGTTGAGCTAGCTATTACATTGCTTTTCCCTTGAAATTTCTTCTCTTTGGCGGCATTCATATCTCTAGTAGCTTGAATGATTCGAGTTTGATCTTCAAAGACTTGTGCTGGGGTTAAGGCTCAAAGATTAAACTTTTTCCCTTTATGAACAAAGCTATAGAAATTCTTCTTGGCATGATAAAAAGCATTTCTATCAAATTGCCAAGGTCTTCCAAGAAGGATGTGACCAGCCTCCATTGGCACCACGTCGCACAAGACTTCATCAACATAGTTTCCAATTTTGAATGGAACCTTTACTTGTTTAGTTACTCTAGTCTCGGCGGAATTGTTAAGCCATTGAAGTTGATATGGCTTTGGATGTTTCATACACGTTAAGTTCAACCTCTTGACAAGTAGAGTGCTTGCCAAATTAGACAAACTCTCACTATCAATGATGACACAACAAATTTTATCTTGAACCATACAATGTGCACGAAAAATATTCTACTCCATGGTACCTGCAAGTTAGTAAGAAAACAAGAAGAACATAATTGAAGTCCTCTCGGGTTCTCACTATATGGTGAGTTGGTACACTCGTCTCTAGTGTAATGGCTTTTCTCGTGTATACCCTATCTAAACACTCAACAATGAATCTCTCAAACTAATTGAAGCTTACTGTTTGTCGATTTTAAGAACAAGTCTCAACCAATTAGTTCGAACAAATCAATTCACAAAAGCAAAACCAAAGAAGTTTGAAAAATATTCACGTCACTAGATTAATTTAGAGATCACGTATGGGGTATAAACAGATTAATTTCAGAAAGCTACGAATTCAGAAACTAGAGAAGATAACAAGAAGATGTGTTTTTGAATCACTCAATTCCGATTACAAATGAGAAAGTTATGAAGGTTTGAAGTTATAGTGTATATAACCTCTCTGCCGAGTTTCGGACGGTAGATCAAAGGTTCGGACGGCCGAAAGTGGCGTCCGAAACTTTGTTAAAAAAATTTCAAATCTCTGTCGAGGATCGGACGGTAGTTTCGGACGGGTCAGGGGTCCGAAAGTGGAGTCCGAAAGTTTGTGAAAATTTGTGGCTTCTCTGTCGAGGTTCGGACGGTAGTTTCGGACGGGTAAGGGGTCCGAAAGTGGCGTCCAAAAATATAAAATTAAATACGAAAAAAATAATAAAAAAAAAATTTTTGTTTTTTGTTTTTTTTTTTATTTTTTTTTTCACTTTAGACCAAATGCCTTTGGGCTGATTTTTACTTGGTCCTTTTTTTTTTTTTCTAATGGCCTCTTTTTTTTTTTTTGTAGGCCCCTTTTTTTTTTTTTTTAACAACAAGCTTAACTACGGTTTTTGAGGTTGTTGATAAACCCTAAATTTTCAACCACTTCAATGTATCAAGAAGTCAACAAAATTTCGGATTTTGAAGATACCACTTTTACCAAAGATTCAAGAAATATCACAAAGAGCAAGAATATGTCTTCAAGATTCAAATTTGAGCACTTTCGGATTTTCAAGAAAATCAAGATTTTCAAGAAAGTGGTCAAGAACTCGTCTTTTTGAGATGGTGAAAAAGTTTGATCAAAACACACTTTGATGGCAATAGAATGATGAAACTAACACAAAAGAAAGATCAAGAAAAGGATGAGAAACAAGGAAGTTATGAAATTTTGAATAAGAACCCTAATTTCACAAACCCTAGTTTGACAAACCCTAATTCTTTGGACGTGATTTCAGCAAGAATGACTCAAGAATTCCACACTATGATGATGAACAAGAACAATGCAGAATTATGAAGAAAAACAGCAGCAAAACACGACACAAAACAGCAAGATCAACACAACAAAAATCGCAAAAAAAATCCGAGCAAGATGAACACGAATTGGACAGATTTTTAGCAAACAAATTGCATGCGATTTTGACGTAATTTAAAAGCTGAACTATGACGACCTTGGACAGAAATAAAGACACGAAAACAGCAACAAAAAGACACCACAAAAACTGCAGAAATTGACGCAACAAAACAGCAAGAAGGACGCCAAAAGAAGGACAAGTTCCGAGAAGAGAAAACAAGAACAAGACTCAAATAAAAAGATTTGATTACCGAATTTGATGAACAACCTGGCTGCTTTGATACCAATTGATACGAATGGAGTAGGATGAAGTCCCAATCCACACGAATTTTCCACAAATACTTGAGATCGTTGTGCACCAAATTCAATCACGACAAGAACAAATTGGCGGAAAAGAAAGTATGAAACGCAAAGGCAAGATTAAAATTAACTTAACCCCAACGTTAACACAAATTGAATCAGTTCAACTAATGTAAATCAAAAGTTTAAACCTATCAAGTTTGGCCGGTTCTATAAATCTAGAACTTGTAAGCTTCATCTAAAGTTCCTCACTTATGGTTTGGCGGGTCTTATGAATTACTCAAGAATAACTCACGTTGATGATGTCAAATTTAATTTAGCAAAGCCAAAATTCCTTCAATTCAACATGATAAAAAACGTTACATAGCTTTCCCTTTTATAGGGAGTAATTCGGCTTTCCTAAGAGAAAAAGGAAATAAAACCCTAACTTGACTCCTATACTAACTAACATACTAATCCTTTTCCAAAAAGGATTTGTGACACACATAAGCTAATCCTTTTACAAAAAGGATTTTAAGACACGGTTTTGAAGAAGGCAAAACACGTTTTTGCCTCTCCAATTAAAGACAAACTTATCTCCTAAAAAGTAGGAGATTACTTTCCTAAACTTAAACAAAGACTAAAATCGGTTTTGCCTTGAAGAAGCAAAATTTGATTTTACTTTCTAAAACTTTACTTTCCTAATTATCATGCAAGATAATTGGATCAAGTAATTACTTGGCCCATAATTAAAACATAAAGACTTAAGCCCATAATTAAACGTTTTAATGGACTTAATTATTAAAACAACATAAATAAATCCTATGACTTAAATAGATAATGGCGTGATCCATTAATGGCAAAGCCCAAGCACGCCATATTGGTCTTCAATGTAATCCATGAAATTCGAGATGAAAATTCGGCCAGAATCCCGTCATCAACTTTGCAAGGCACTTTCAACGGTGATAACCTCAGAATCTTAAAAAAACGTAAAACATGAAAGTTGTAGCTCTATCTCTTATCGTTCCAGGGCTTCTTGAATGGTGCAATTTCGAGTTATATCGAAAGAGTTATGTCAAGAATACCAAAATGTGACAGAAACTTTCAGGATGAAGAATTGACTTAACACCTTGGACATAAACACGGGCTCATTCTCATCAGTAGTGGCTATTGATTACTTCACAAAATGGGTAGAAGCCGAACCACTTGTGCAAATCTTCGGGAGAAGTATGGTTAAGTTCGTTTGGAAACAGATTGTATGCCGATTTGGAATACCGAACACCATTGTATCAGATAATGGTACCCAGTTCGCCAATGATCCGTTCAAAAGTTGGTGCGAAGAATTGAACGTCAAGCAACATTTCACCTCGGTAGCACATCCACAAGCAAATGGACAGACCGAGGTCACCAATCGAATAATTGTTCAAGGTTTAAAGACAATATTGGGAAAAGCTAAAAGTGATTGGGTGGAAGAGCTGCCAAATGTTCTATGGGCGTACAGAACTACCCCAAGAACAGCCACTCGAGAAACTCCTTTCAGCTTAGTTTACGATTCGGAAGCAGTAATACCTGCGGAAATCGGACTCCCAAGCCCCAGAACAATTCACTATATCACAGAATCAAATCTTGACGAATTGCGGCTAAGCCTGGATTTGCTGAAAGAAAAACGAGAAAGGGAACACCTTGATGAAGCTAAGTATAAATCTGATATGGCTCGATACTATGATCGGCGAGTCAGAAAAACTCAGCTACAACCCGAAGATCTGGTCTTGAGGAAAAACGAAGCAAGCAGAGTAGAAGGGCTCAAGAAGCTCGATCCGAACTGGGAAGGACCTTACAAGGTAGCTCATGTCGGAGGGGCTGGAAGTTACAAGTTCGAAACTTTGGATGGAAGGACTATCCCAAGGATGTGGAACATCACCAACTTATGTAGATACTATCAGTAATTCGTAGTGTCTCAGTTCATTCTTATTAAGAAAAGCACCATGATGCTTCAATAAGTGTAATTTAGCGCACAAAGCTACACATTAATAAAACAACTCTTTATGAGTTCATTCTTATAACTTGAGTTTATTTTCAGTTCTTATTCCATGTCGTATTTATGAACTCCATTTCTAATCGGAGTATATGATGCCATCTTATGGATTTTCCGTCAAAAAGGATAACATCGAGATTAAATGCAAATCTATGTTTGATTGAGTTCAAACTAAAAGATTTCAGATCGAATATACATCTAAGTTCATTTTAACTTGGATTAGTCGATTTCAGATCATATTCTTGGATTTCCGCCAGAAAGGAAAAAAATCCGATCCAAACGCAAATCGGAAGTTTAATTCAGTTCGAATTAATTAATTCCATGTACTTATTATTCCGCGAAAAAGAAAAAAATGAATTAAAAATCAAATTCGATTTAGTTCGTATTAACTGATTTCACTTCTCTAAAGGATCATTTTGGAATATTGAATTCTGAAAAGACAAGAAGACTTATCTATTGAGTTCGTATTGATAGTGATTTGTTGCACAAGAAATTGGAAACTTGAGAAATTTTCAACAAAAAAATAGAAACTAGATAAACATATTATCCAAGAGGACCAAAAATTGGTCAGATGCTGTTTAGGAAATATATAAAACCTACAGCTATTACAATGCATAAGAGCTCGCAGGCTCAGCTCTCGTCATTTATCTTCTCCTCGGGAGACGAAGGCACGAATTGGCGACCATCAACCCGCAACAGCTTCAGGTTAGCAAAGGCTTGGTTTAGAGATTCGACGGACTTGACATTATAACCCTTCTCCGAAGTTATGTCAAGCTCGGGAACCTTTTCTTTTAGTGCGACCAGAGCCATGTGATAGCCATGATTGCGGGCTGGAGTGCATAACCACGCCAGTGTCTTCCTCGCCTCCTCTGATGCCAAGAAATTTGATATTAGTTGAGAGGAGCCTACGCCAGTCAGAAAAGCTACCCGAGATTCCAAAGAAAGTAAGCGGGACGTCAGTTCATCATTAGAAATCCTAACGGCCTTCAGGTCATCCTGTAAAAGCTCGTTTTCGCGCTTCAGCTCGGATGATTTCTCTTCCTCCGCCTTCAAAGAGGAAGTGAGCTTTTTTATCTCTTCCGTGCTGGCGTCTTTATCCGCAAAAAACTTATCCAATCCTTCGGAAACCCCCTCACTATGGTCTATGACCTCAGAGGCTAAAATCATAACCTACAAAAAAGGATAAAAATTAATAAAATAAAGACGTACACAATTCATTACGAAGGCAAAAGAAAAACAAAGACAATACCTGTGCAACACCGAGTGCAAGGAGTTCATGTAGGGAAGCGGTAGTCGATCTTCTCATCATCTTCCTGTCCCGATGTGGACAAGAGTTGTAAATAAAATTGGGAGCTGTGTCTAAGGAAAGCCTCTCATTGATACCCATCTGCGGGTTAGGACGGAAGGTGTTAAGAGGATAACTGCCTTCACCCTCCGGTTCTTTCAAGTAAGGAACGAAGACGTCCCCAAGAAGCGAAGGACCCGACAGGTCGTCCTCATCGACATCGAACTCAGCAAATCGAGCTTTCTTCTGAGTCTCGTCAGTAGAACTCTCAGCTTTCCTCTTCTCAAGAACCTTCTTCACCTGTTTGAGAGACTTTCCAACCCCGTGAGGGGGTTTCTTCCCCTTCCCTTTAGCCGACGAGGTAGACGCTTTGGAGTTTTTCGCCTCTAATTTTACTTCGGGAATAGAGGCTGAGCCGGTCGGAACCGCGTCTGAGGGAACCTCCTCGGTTTCCGACTTGGTTGTCATCCACCAGCACGGGCTCAGGAAGGTCATCAAAAAGATCTATGATGTTGCTCACTGAAAAAGAACAGTTAATCCCGATTAAAACAGAACATGTTAATTTAAATAAAGTAGAGCAAGGGATGAAAGGCTATACCCTCCTTTCCATTCATAACGTGCTTCGGGTGGTCGGGTGGAAGAGTAGCCGGACTTATTTCCGCCGACACCAATATTTGTTCAGGAAAGAAATTGGTGTTAAACACTCGTTTTTCGTTTTCTAGTTTTTTAGCCAGATCGGCTGGGAGTTTCTTCATGGATATGGGATCAGAAATACGACCAGCCTCTCTCCAGAACCACTCACATCCCAAAGACTTTAAGCTAAGATAAAAAAAACTTATATTTCCATTCATGAATGGAACTGGGTTTTCCACTTAAAAGCTGTTGTTTTTTATATCGACGGGTAAAGTAATACCAACCCGGATCTTTTCCTGAGGTTTTTAGGCAAAAGAAATGCCTGAAGTATGGAACAGAATATTTGCAGTCCAAGTGATTGAAAAATATTTCAAATTCGACCAGGATTCTGATCGCATTTGGGGTCAATTGGGTTAAGCTAATCATATAGTCAGTAAGAATGTCCTTCACGAATTGAGATAAAGGAAATCTCAAACCAGCCCTAAGTTGTTCTACATAGATACCCACAAATCCTTCAGGAGGTCGGCTAGTCACTTCTTTTTCTAAGGGAATCTTAATTTCAATTGTGGGACTGATGTAATAATTCTTGATGATATCAGCTATGGAGAAAGAAGTTGTGGATGAAACTAAAGTTTCCAGTTTGGTTGCAACTGGCTTTCTAGTCGGGTTAGAGGAAAGCGTTTCAGCAGTAGCAGGACGGCTAGAGGAAGGATGGTCTTCAGGAAACTCTATTGATAGAGGAATAGCATGAGTAATTAAATTTTCTAAGTCATTGAAAATTTCTGTTCAGTTTAGGTTACTGGAATCAATAGCTTTAGAGGTTCCTTTCATACTGGCTAAACTGGACTTCTTAGTTTTTAAAGTCTTGTATATATCAGACGAATTACTAGATAAACTAGAGGTGGAATCCGAATAACCACTAGAAGTGTGTGCAGAATCGTGTTCAGATTCTAAGATATTTTCAGAACTGATTTCAGAAAATGAATTAGAATGTTCTGAATTGGACATCACTTACTTGAGAATGAAGAAGCAGATTCGACCTAGGCTGGAAGGCTAGAGAGCTGGAAGCGCCTCTTGAAAAGTTCTGAAATCCGAATTAAGAAGTTGAAAAATTTGAGGAATGCAAGTGAAAATGAATTCTGAAAATCCCATATTTATAGACAAGAATGGGAAGTTGAAAGGACATGACAGCTGTGTTGGAGAACGTGCAGTCGAAGCGTCAGTTTGGATAAGACGTGCTCAGAGATGTGTAAGCGGGTTTTTCGGGCACGAAATTTGAAGTGATAAACATGTATATGTCAGTTCGGTATCATATAGAAGTTCAGATCGGAATGAATAAATGCAATCCGACCTGAGGGGCTATTGATGAGGGATGAATTGTACTATAAGTATAATACCTCAGAAATAGACTTCTAATACAAGTATTCCTCAGCTCATAGGAGCCTTACTCCTTTTCAGCAATTATTTCTATTACTCATGTATGCTAAGAGTTACAATTCTAATACAACTCTTACACTACAACAAACCCTTCTTCAAGGTATGTTATTAGTGTTTCAATACAACTCTAATTCAGGTATGTATTCTATAAATACCTCTCATCCATCACTTTGGAGGGGGATTCGATTCAATTATTCTCAATTACTTATCGATATTGGCTTAAGGCTCATTACTGATTTAGGCATCGGAGTTTTCTCCCTGGGACCAATCCCGGGGACTTTTGCAGGTATTCGTTGTGCTCGAGATGCTCGGGACGACCTGAAGTCCTACCGGACGACGTGAGACTTTTCGAGACTCATCAATTACGATGACCGAATTCCTATTTTAGACTCAAATTGTCACAACTCTAAAAGTTCTTATGGCTACAACAACATGTCCATGACCACACGCCACTCTTGATAATTTCTCGTCATATTAGGTTTGATTTCCGTCACTCATCTATCCATGCTTAATTGACTGTAAAATATTGGGCATTGCCTGCTCGATCTCTTTCCTCTAGAAGAAGTCAACATTAAAATATATAATGATGCCAGCATGAGATGCCATTTCTTGTTTTGAAAAGAAGTCATTGAAAATTTCAAACAGCCTGTCTTTTTCCTTTTCTTCTAGAAAGAGTATATATGGATAAATTATTAATGAGTGCCAGTTCATCTCCTTTCTTTTATTGTTTTATGGTAGAAACAACAATTAGTTGTTGACCTTACGCAGGCGATGACAAATTGAAGCTGGACTCAAGTCCTCGTTTCATTTACTATCTCATGCATCACATTTGCACCTTTCTTGGAATTACAAGAGAATTTTTATTCAAAGTGTATAGAAAGAATTTTAGGCTCCGTTTGGATGAGCTATTTTTAGATTATATCATGAAATTTTTTTTCTTGGGATTTGTTATGAGAAAAGAATATTTTAAAAGTATTTGGAATGAATGATTTTATTTTTTTGGGATTTGTATTGAAGATTTTTTTATTAATAAAAGTTTGAAATTTAAATTTGAATTAGTATTTTATTAGTTTATTTTGGTGGGAAGTGTGTCAGGAAGAATTGTTTATTATTAAAATTTAAAATTCAAATTCAATATTTTATTTATAAAAATTACTGTAACATTGTTTTGTGTTTTAAAAATTTTGATGAAAAAGTTGAATAAAACAAATACCTCATTTTGCAATTGTGAAATAAATCACAAAATTTTCACCATCCAAACAGACCCTTATCTTTTATGACAAGTTAGATTAGTATTAAAACATCCAAGTAGTGGTTTGTTGACACATTCACCATTTGTTACAATACACAAAATGAATTCTTTTGTTTGACAATTCAATGGAAGAAAATTGCCAATTTGATGACAGAAAAACAAACTAAACCTATGTTTTCCCAAATTTATCATAAACCAACTAAACAAACAAATCCAGAAACCGAAAACTTTACTTTTCTAAACTTATCAAAAACTGACAAAACCAAGTAATCCAAATAACAAAAACTTTACTTTCCTATACTTATCATAAAAAATAACTAAAACAAAACAATCATCTCTTACCACAAATGAAAATTCACTGATTAACCTTTGTTTAAAATGCAATACTTTCAGCCAATGGAATATCCATCCCACCATCATACTCAACATTATTGAGTCAAAGTGGATTTTATCAACCAAATTTTGTCAGCCATGCATCAAAGAGTTGGTTCTTATTGAATCTCATCAAAACTCCTCTTTGTCCCAATTTTTTTTTTGCCGTTCTCCTTTGGAAATCGTGGCTTATATGACGATTCTTCATTTTTATATTCATCAAATGCAAGTTGAGATAATTATTTCTCAATGAGAGGTACAATACACTTGATGAACCGAACGTGTTTGCATATGGTTGTAATATTTAATGGAATTCGGCTCTATTATATTGTGCTCACGAGAAATCAATCCACCTTTATAAGTCTCCCATCCTAAACCTTCACTCAGAAAAGTGGGATTCTCACCATTCCTGCATCCATCGAGGATTCTGTTTTTAGAGTTCTGATGTTCCCATGGTTGGCTCATGGCCACATCTCTCCCTTCATTGAACTTTCCAAAAAATTGATCACCAAGAAAAACTTTCACATATACTTTTATTCTACGAAGATCAACCTTACTGTTGCCAAGAAACATGTTGATGATGCCTTATGCAATCATTCCATTGAATTTGTTGAACTTCAGTTGCCAGATTCATCTGAACTTCCTCCACACTATCACACGACAAAAAACCTGCCACCCCATCTCATGTCAAAGCTCATGCGAGCATTTCAAATGTCAAAGCCAAGTTTCAGCAACATCATCAATACTTTAAGACCTGATTTGTTAATCTATGATGGTTTTCAGTCCTGGGCTCCAACAGTGGCTGCAGAAAACAACATCCCTGCAGTTAATTTTGTAACTTCAGGGGCAGCAACCATGTCTTTCTTCTATCATCAACACGCTTACACTTGTCTTGATAGTTTCCCTTCCTCTTCAATTTTTCTGAGGGACCATGAGAAAAGGAAACTAAAAGCCCTGGTGGAATCTAACAAAGCAGTTGCAGAAGATTTTGCGTTCAGATGCTTTGAACTGAGTTCAGAGATTGTTTTGATCAAAACATGCAGAGATATTGAAGAGAAGTATCTTGATCATTTATCTTTTTTATGTGGGAGGGAACTTGTAGCTCTTGGTCCACTTGTTCAAGAATCAAATTGTCAGGAGGAGAATGATGATATTGATATCATCAAGTTTCTGAATAATAAAAATCAATCTTCGGTTGTTTTTGTCTCTTTTGGGAGCGAATACTTTTTGTCCAAAGAAGAAAGGGAAGAAATAGCATATGGGCTTGAGCTAAGCAATGTGAACTTTATTTGGGTGGTTAGATTTCCAATGCAGGATAAAATTAGTATTGAAGAGGCAGTTCCAAAAGGGTTCTTGGACAGGATAAAGGACAGAGGAATGGTTGTGGATGGATGGGCACCACAGGCTAAAATTCTTGAGCATAGAAGTACGGGTGGATTCGTGAGTCATTGTGGATGGAGTTCTGTAATGGAAAGTTTATACTTTGGAGTTCCACTAATAGCCATGCCAATGCATCTTGATCAGCCTACCAATGCAAGACTCTTGGGGGAAATTGGTGTTGCAATGGAGGTTTGAAGGATGAAAATGGCAAGATAAACAGAGAAGAAGTTGCAAATGTGATCAAAACGGTGGTTTTGGAAAAGCCCGGTGAAGGATTAAGAGAAAAAGCAAGAGAAACGAAAAAGAAACTGAGATTGAAAGGCGAAGAAGAGCTACAAGGAGCAGTGGAAAAGCTATGGAATTTATGCAGCAAGAAAAAGCATCACAAAGGACAAGCGCCAGCAACAGTAGTGGGCTAAACGATGGATGAATGAATGAATAGGCCTTTCTAAATACATAAATTATTGGATTGTAATGTCAAGAAATGAACCCTATGCTAGCATGTTTGGCACACTCTTGTCCATTGGATCTTTTGAAGAAAATGTAATGAATACTAAATAATTCACAGGCCTAGTTAATTTGCACAACATTGAATTTGAAAGGCTGTATCAAAATATGAATATGAAGTGAGAAGTGCATGAAATGGTGAGATTTGGACATTCCACCTTCCAATTGGAAATGTTATTGTATTCCAGTATTCATTAAATCATCAAAGTAGTGGAGGCCATAGTGTTCTCAAATTATGTTTTTTAACAAAAAGTAGAACTAAGTAACAAATATGGACTAAATTGGAACATTTTTTTGCTTAACTATTCAGTTTTGTGTATTACTTTATAAAATTTTGATACGTGTATAATCACTTATTCTTTAGATTCACTAATCATTTAATAGAATTTAAAATGATACGTATCATATTTACAGAGAATAATATACCAAATGATACCGAATTATTCACATCCAAATAAATATGTCACTAAAATGTTGAATTCCTTAACCACATTTTTCCATTGTTGCTTTCATGATCCTACACATGCACTTCTCGAAATCTTGAATATATAATATACTCTAATTAATAACTTTCTTGACTAAAGCAATTCAACTTTATAGGAAGCCACCCCCACAAACTCTATTCAAATTGACTAAAAGGAATAAATTATAAAGACGTTAATAAAAGTTAAAATTATATCATACTCCATCTAAGGTTAAGTTGTCGTGTATAATGATTTTTGATGAGAGAGACTGACCCAAAACAACAAACCAATTTATTTATTTTTTGTTTTTTTTCACCAATTTAATTTATTGATGTAACATTATGACATGAGAGGTTTATTCATTTCGTCCCCTCAAGGTAAATCAGCTGTAGCATGTAGGATTAAAACTGTAATACATTCATGAGCTTATACACATTAAGATAGTTTAGAAAGTGGATGAAAAATTTTCCTTTCTTTTCTTTTTATCTCTTTTGTGTGATTGTGTGTAGAATCCCATATAGATTTGGACTTGGAAGTCAATTGCATGTCTGCATCATTCCAATTTCCTTTAAGTGTTTAAAAATTTGGTTGCAAATGCTTGGCATGATCTTTCAACGTCTTGTTATAAACCACAATATCATCCAAGTATACCACCACGAACTGATCCAGGAACGGTTGAAACACTTTGTTCATCAAGGTGAAAAAGGTGGCTGGTGCGTTGGTGAGGCCGAATGGCATGACCAAAAACTCGAACGAACCATAGCGGGTGACTACGGTCGTTTTCTCCTTATCCCCTTCGGCGATTCTGACTTGATAGTATCCCGAACGAAGGTCTAGCTTTGTGTACCACTTGGCCTTGCCAAGCTGGTCAAACAAGTCGGCAATGAGAGGTATGGGATACTTGTTCTTTACGGTGAGCTTGTTGAGCTCCCAGTAGTCGATGCACATGTAGAGGAGCTGTCGTGCTTCTTCTGGAATAAGGTCGGTGCGCCAAATGGTTCTTTGGATGGGCGCATCTGTCCAGCCTCAAGCAACTCCTTCAATTGCCTCCGCAATTCTTCTAACTCTGGGTGCGCTATTTGATAAGGAACCATGGCATGCGGTTTGGCCCCTTGAATGAGCTCGATCTTGTGGTCGACGTCTCGTTTCGGTGGAAATCTCTTGGGTAGGCTATTGGGCATGCAATCCTTAAACTCATCAAGAACATCAAGTGTTGGAATATCTTCAAGGCAAGCTTCCTCCTTGTCCTCCTTGAGAGCAGCCACAAAGGTCGGCTCATTTTTCTTAAGCCCCTTTGTGAATTGTATGGCTGAAAGTGCTCGCCCCGCCTTGCACTCCCATGTGATCGGCACAATGCATGTTTGGTCCCCTTCCAAGATGTGCATTGTGTTCTTGAACGGCCATGGCACAGCCTTCACCCGATCAAGGAACTCCATGCCCAAGACAATTGAGTGACCATCCATGTTAACCACAGTGAAATCCACCAAACCATGCCAATCCGCTAAGTGTACCTGTACGCCTTGGGCGACTCCGTGGATGGGAATTGGCTCAGAGTTGACGGTTTAGCCAACCTCGTTCCTTCTTGTAGTGAATTTTACACCTGTCGGCTTCCTTCACTTCAATGAGATTGGAGTCGACACCCATATCAATCAAGGCCTTTGTCTCGACGTTGTTGATTGCGCCCATCACAATCATACATTCCTTCTTTTTTTTATCAAAGGTAAAAAATTATATTGATCAAAGGAGGTTAATTACATGATACACCGGGCATGCCCGGGCTCAAACACAATATTATCCGAAAGTGCTAGTATAGGATAGAGACACTAGGGTACAAAGATAAGTCTACCTTGTACACGTGTGTCTTTATCCTATGTACAATATCCTGCAGAATAGGCACAAAGCCCTCAAAATATAGCCTATTCCTAGTAAGCCAGATGTAGTATATTGTACAAGCAAAAGCCAGCCTACTATTTCTGCTTCTCCAAGAGGTTCCTCTACTTTCTTTCTTAATCCACTTTAAGGCCGTATCCAAAATCATCATTTTTCTCCTCAAGCCACACCAGACCTTTAGGTCAGCCTAGATTGCCCGAGTAAAAAGGCATGTAGAAAATAGATACTGAAGTGAATTCTCAATCTCGCCACAAAATCACATCTTTGATCTATGTGGAGGTAATCCAACTTGTCTCTGGTAACTAGTCTTCCTCTGATGCCTAGCCATACTGTGAAAGAATACTTAGGCAGCATATAAGAATTCCACACCATCGTCGCCCAAGAGACATTCGGAGCAGAATACCGAAAGTAATGGTATGCTGCTGCAGTGAGCCCCGATAACTGCTATTCCTCAATCCTTGCCATAGCCTGGATCAACGATCCCTCTTTTGCTATAATCTGATCTCTGAAGCTCAGAAGCCTCCACATAAGAGTCGAGTAATCTCTCATAGAGAATAACTCCCAGATGGTATGCCGTTGGAGATAAGAGTGATGGACCCATCTAACCCACAAGGAATCCTTCTTGTGGTGGATGTTCCAAAGAACCTTAGAGAGCAATGCCACATTCCACGCCTTCACATCCGTGACTCCTAATCCTCCTTCCTCCTTTGGTATTGCAAGATCCTTTTAGGCCACTTTGGTTTCCCTTCATCCCATAGAAAATTCCTAAAGAGACTAATAACCCTGTGAATGACTTCAGTAGAGACTGGTAGCGAAGATAGCCAGAAGCAGTGAATCCCCTATAAGACCAATCAAATCAGCTCCAGTCGCCCAGCATGAGATAGCAAAGATGTCGTCCATATGCCAATCTGAGAAGTGATCTTCTCCAGTAGTGGAGAAAAATGCAAGATACGTAATCCCTATGCTGCGAAAGGAATACCCAAATATCTTATCGGAAAGGATCCCAGAGATATACAAGTGAGATTAAGGATATCCGTCTAGACATCCGCTGCCACTCCTACCAAGAAAAAACTTGGGATTTCAGGGAGTTAGCCCTTAATCTCGAAACCTCCCCAAACTGGTATAGACAGTCCCAAAGTATGCCCATAGATGACCGGTCACATCTGCTAAATAACATCAAATCATCTGCATAAGCTAAATGGGATATCTTCAAGGAGTGACATCGAGAATGAAAATTAAAAGCTACCTTCTTAGTTTTCCTACTGAGTAGCCCGGATAGATATTACATACATATGACAAAGAGATAAGGGTCCCCTTGCCTCAATCCCCTCCTTCCCTGAAAGTGGCCATGTACCTTACCATTAACCCGTATGAAATAGGAAATCGTGGTTACGTATTCCATCACCCAACAAATATATAAGGGGACAATCCCAATCCGTCCATGGCTCACTGCAAGAAAACCCAGTCCACCATATCATAGGCCTTTCTGAGATCCACCTTGATAAGGCACCTCGGTGAGATCCTCTAGCAGTTGTAGCCGTTGATCAATTCCTAAGCTAGGTGGATGTTCTCCATCATAATCCTCCCTTCCACAAAAGCCGACTATGCCTCGTTAATGAGTTTTGGAAGTAGCCCCACCAATTTATTAGCCAATATCTTGTAGATGGCCTTATAGAGAACATTGCAACAAACACTAGATCGATAATCCCCAACCGTGCTCGAGTGAACAGATTTAGGGACAAGAGAAATAATGGTGTGGTTTAGTTGTCTCAGTATTCTGCCAGTAACAAAGAATTTCCTGACAGCCTTGCGCACATCACTCCCCACAATATCCCATCAGGTTTTAAAGAAACCCGATTAAAAGCCATTCAGGCCTGGCGCCTTGTTATTTACTATATCAAAATATCGGCAACCAAAATCATAAGGCGATTCGCTTCATCATTAAAAACTTGGGGACCTTGTCGGAACACTTCCGAATCAAGTTCGAGCATCCTGGGGGCTGTACCAATAAGATTTTGATAATAGCTCAAGAATTCCGAGACCAAGGCACTTTTGGTGGTAGTGGTGGATCCATCACCTCTTATGACTGCCGGTATAAAATTGCGCCTTGCATTTCTCTTCACCACCGCATAGAAAAGCTTAGTATTCCTGTCACAATTGAGAAAGTATCGACATTTTGCTTTTTGAGACAGAAAATTCCTCTCTGCCTATCCTAGTCGCCAAGCCTTCTTCTTCAATTCATTGACCCTCCCTTGCAACTCCAAGTCGGTAGGCATGTCATGTAGAGCCGCGAAGTGGGACTCTAATTCATCCTTAGCCAGTTTCGCTTTTAGACGAGATGTGGTGAAACTATAATCTATTAAACTCCTTAAGCGGTGCCTTTGTGCCTTTCAATCGCCGACATATATAAAAGAATCCGTCGAGTAACAATAGTATGAAAACCATATATAAAAGTCACAAGAAAGGTTATAGAGGTTACCTTGCATGTGACCGAGAGATGAATAAGTTGTGACTACACCGCCAAAATTGAGACGTCCACCTTAAGAGGGTTCCATAATACAAGAATCCAGCCCGGTTGGTGAAAGGCAAAATTATTGCATTGGTGCCACCCAGGGAAGCTCAATCTCATCAATGTGTCCACCTTATTCTCCTCTATTTTACACTCAATAATGCCAAATACATCTAGGCTATGCTTGCATGGCATAGTCGAAACCTCTTTTTGTTTGAGGGGAGAGTTGAACCACTTTATGTTCCATGATCCAATCTTCATATCAAGAATGGTTGCGACCACCACCCTTCCCTTTAGCATGGCCCTTTCCATTCTTCATCTTTCATTTCTTCTTAGGTGCATGTGGCTGAGCCAAGTGTTGCTCCCCGTGGAAGCCATATTCTCAAAAAAGGAGGAAATACTAGTCAAGTCTCCATTGGGCATCTTCATGGGTTCAAATAGGCGGTGCAAATCCCGAGTTGGGGAAGTCGATGCCTCCCTAGAAGCCATCTTTTGGTCACCTTCCTCCTCCAAGGGAACCTTGCTCTTGTCAATACCACTTGAGGGCAAATTAGTGGCTTGGGGTCCAAATTAGTACCATTTGGGTATGCATGAGACCATTCGGCAACATATATTGGACCTCTTTGACTAGTGGCTTAGTCATATCCACTTCAACTAATACCTGTGCATAGGAAGTCCGGGCCATGGTGGCAGTACATTCATCAGTCGCAATCAGATCCCCCACGGACGAGGCAATTTCTCCCAATGCAACCTCACTCCAACACTCCAAAGGGAGGCTGATGAAATGGACCCATGCAGGAATTGAAGCAAAACAACTATCATCAAAAGAAAATATGTCGGCCTATCCCGAGCTCGCTCATCATACGGTCCATTTTCCAAAATCCTATCCCGAGCTCGCTCATCTTCAAACTGAAAGATTATTCACCCACTTTCATGAATCAAGAAAGTGTGTTGGGTATTCCAAGCTGCCCGAACATCATGGACGACCTTCAAACTTGGAAATTTACCAAGCACATATCCAACCAAGCAAAATCTGAAATTGCACAAGTCACCAACTTTTAATCCCCGGTCCACCTCTTCCTATTTTTGTAGCTTAAAGATCTTGTTGACTTTTTTATGCTCCTTAAACAGCTCTGCCCAAGAGGATTTAGGCGTGGCATCCGCTTGTGTTATTCTGGCACCATCCAATTTTTCTGCTGACTTCTACACAATTGGTCCTGAAATTTTGGCACCACCCAATTTTTCGACAGCTGTTATTGCTATTTTTTCGGCAGCATGTAGCCTAGGCTTTCCAGCACCATTAAGCCCACAATTATCACCCTCATTCTGCCCAAAATGGTCAGAATTAATCTGCCCAGAAATTTCAGTTTGCCCGGTGGCAGAATGGCTATTTCCAACAGCAGTTTCAGCAAGTGTATTAGCATTTGTTTCTACTTTTACGCCCGCATTTAGCCCAATCTTTTGAACTCCATTTAGGCCAGAAATACCACCATGAATCTGTTTAATTTATCCAGAATTTTCTGGTCCCGCACCTGCATTTTTTCCCGCGGCATATTGAATTGAACTCCCAGCGACAGATTTTTCGGCGGCACCCATTTTTTCGGCAACCTTTCCACCACTTTTTCTGGCGTGAAGTGGTGGTGGTTTGGCTATTGGAGGAGGCTGTGACATGGCATCCAAGTGGGCAAAGGTATGGCAGCCAAGTTGCAAAGGCTAAAAGTGTCCCCACTTGCAAGCAATTCAAGTTTGAATTTTGGGGGGAAACAATTTTTTCAAAATTCAAATGTCATTTTGGATCTAGGAGGGACTATTCATTATCTTCTACATCAAGATAAAAACATAAACAAATGACCAACCTTGATGAACACAATAACTCTAAGCAATAAGAGCTAGGCAAGAAGTATGGCAGCAACAAATAGTCGACAGTTTAAACCAAAATATTAAGAAGCTGAAATGTTGAAGCCAAAACTAGATTCCACCAAGCTTGGCCGAGAAAGCACCTACAAATCACTAGCAGAAGTCTAACAACACAATCTGGCCAGCAAACTTGCAGATTTTTGGCCAATCTACCCAAAAGCGATTTATTCGCCAAAATAACCAGAAAAATGGCAAAAAAATTCTGGAAAAATATCCAAAAATCAATGACAAATCCATTGAACATAATCCATGGTTCAGCTACTCCAAACGTTGGTGATTGTTTTACCAAGAATCGAGCAAGTAGGCTAATTTTTTTTGTATAGATAGATTCCAAGAAAACCGAGAAAATAGCCAAGAAAACCAATAAAATATAGCCAAGAAAACCGAGATTAGCACAAGTTTACCAATCAAATTTGATGATAATGATATTTTTAATGTTATTCCAACATAAAAGCTCAAAATTGATTAGTGTAATGAAAGGAAAAAGCACCCACAAAGTTAGGAGTTGAGAGCACTTCTCTCTAACTTTCTCTCATTACTACTGAGAGCTCTTTCTTCTACATTATACGTCCCTTCTTTGGTTGCTTTAAGTCATTGGCATTGATGGCACTTAGCACACTCAATGAACCAACATCGGTTTGAGAAGCCTTGGGTTCCTCCTCTTGAGTAACGACAGCAACTTTCGCCCTCCTTGGGCAATCCCTTGCCATGTGAGGCCCTTCACAAAGGAAGCAACTGAAAATATTCGACTTGTCCCCACTCTTCTCCCTTTTTTTTTGGAAGTTCGGTTTGGTCTGTGGCTTAGATGTCCCTTCTTTCGGTTAAGCCTATTGCACTCCCCTACCTTTGGCTTTATTAGGTTGCCAGCCCTTGGGTGATTGCTTCTTCGGTCCCTCAGCTTTGTTCTCAGTTGGCTTGTGTAGTTCCACAAGGCTCTTAACCATTGTAATAACCGAAGTCAAATCTTGCACACAACGTCGTTGTAACTCATTCTTGCCCACGGTTGCAACCTATCAATGAAGGCAAAGTGAGTCTCCTTCTCGAGCATGTCGGGAATTTCCAAGACTAGCTTTGTGAACTCTTTCACATACTCCCTTATAGTGCCTTTGTGTGCAAGTCGGCGAAGCTTGGTCCTAGCTTTGTGCTCAACGTTATCCAGGTAGAACTGATGCTTGATCTCACAACGAAAATCGTCCCACATCTCCATCATGCACGTCCCTCGTTCTACATCACCAAGTCATCTCCTCTACTAAATAATTGCTATGTCGGCAAGGTAGAGAGGCGCAGACTTGATCTTGGTGGCATCATCCCTAATGCCGGTAGCGTCAAAGTACCTATCGAGACCCTCTAACTCCCTTGCGTTCCTCACTCCGTTGAAGAACCTTGGCCTTGGCACATCGACCCTCGGTTGACCTTCGGCTCTCCATGAGCTAAGGCAACCTTGCAAAGTGCTAAATCAACCTTTGCAACTTTGAGCTCCTCTTGTATGGCAGCAACTTCGTAAACCATGGTTTCCCTCAAAGATATACTCAATGCAGCAAGTTGAGCTTCGAACTTGTCGGTGATAGAATTGAGAGTTTCCTCATAGAACCCATCGTCCCTTGACTCGAGCTTCTCGATGTGTTGCCCCACCTCATCAAAACTATCTGCCGTGGTTAACTCAACCTTGGCTAGCCGTCGTTTGAAATCAGTCGTCGGGTCTATCGGTGCAACAGACTTGTCCTTCCTCGAACGAGTAACCTTAACGTTCCTCTTGGATTCTCTTGGAATATGATCCATCACAACGTAGGATAGTGATGCCATTTGAACTTGGCTCTGATACTAACTGTCACGGGTCTGAACGTCTCTTCAACCAACTGTGCGGCCTTGGTCGTTGCTCAAGTGACTAAGTTAGCCTTACCTCAATTACTAACCAACGTTCAAGTGAAAGTGGGAAAACGTTTGGAAAATATGTTAAGGCAAACAACAAGAAGTATTGGCAAAAAGCTTTTATTCACACTGATAAGTCGGACTTGTACCAACTTATTTGCTTTACTTTCTTAATCTTTTGTATGGAATGACTGGAGAAATTGTGCTTGATGAATGCCTTGTACGCAAATATGTTTATGATATGGAAATTGTGAGAATTGGTAAAGTGTTGTGAAAATACCATGCAAAGTGTTACATTTGTACATGAATGAGAAACACTCACACACTTAACCATTTTGGCCTCAAAAATCTCAAGCATTACACGAGAGTACCAACACACGAGCGCAAACTGACGCACAACACATGGCAGGCGCCTCTCGGGGTTCGCCACACATGCACACGCACACGGTGCGGAGCCTGCACCATGCACTTGCACACACGGTGCTGGCGCTGCGACACACACCGCACACATGGTGGGTGTGACGACCCAACCCACCCCTTAATCTGGGCTAGTTGGACCGTCAAACCTGTGCATTACACCAAGATATAGTCCATCCTCCATATCAAAATAATAACCGAAGTCAGGATATCCGTAAGATTTGTTTTTAAATAATAATACCACAATAATCATGCACATTCTTGTTCTTGATTAAACACCAAAACGCGCCTGTATATACAACATCAAACTATTTTTTTCACATATACAACATCGGAACATCCATAGTATACTACCATAAAAACCTTTCATACAATCCCTGACAAAATTACATATGTACTTTAATATACAAGCCCACTTTTATCTTGCAATATACACTATCTTCCAAAATCTATCCAACAGGCTCGGTGGCTCCACCTTTATATAAACTCGCTAAATTGGCTCATCCCTTCCAAATTACTCTGATTCCTCTGAAATAAGGGTTTTTAGAAAAGGGGGTGAGCTATCACGCTCAGTGGAGAGGCAATATGATCACTTGGTGCAAAAAAAATAAGAAAATTTCACAATTATTTTCACAATTTAATATAACACATTCATAAGCGAGTCAGTCAGTCACATGTAACACAAGCATTCCGAATGGAATATACACAAATATTACCAGTATCACATATATATCAAGCAGTAATCCTTATCAGATCAGTACCAGCCTTATATCACCTTACAGTCAGTGGAATATTTATACCACTGTTGAAGCTACCTTATCCACCACAATTAGTAGTTACCACGCAGGTAACAATGTGACATCTAGATATGCCACCAGTCAGTCAGTACCCACTTTGATATAGTTAAAGCCTCCTTAACTCAACCAAAGTGGGGTTGGTGTCATAGAAGTCTTAGGACAATTGTCGGCCCTTGCCGTCTCAAATGCCAATAAGCCACATATGACGGGTCCCAAAATTCAAACATTTACAGGCAGTGCAATCTTTATTTAGTAAATGCTAGAGTAACCAGACAATATGCCTATACATTCAAAGGGGTATAAGTAAATTAATATGTTCTCATTTCATGGCCATTGTAATCAATATAACCCATTTATCATCATTATTACTGCCATTTTTATCGTTATTATTATGGTTATTATTTATTTTTTTTCCATTATTAAAACAAGAATTTTTAAATAAGTGAGGTAACGCAAATTTTCCTTTAAGGTTGACAACAAATTTAAAATAAAACATCACTTTTAAAGTTTAAGTCTTATAATTGAATAACAACACCAAATCTCATTAAAACAATTTGTGTATTAATTCTATTTATGCCTATAGCCCATACGGTTAATGCACTGAAGCCCATTCTTAAAAGGTCCATTTCATATTAACTCTAGAACCCCATTCTGGTTACTAACATTCATTTTAATTCTTGATGGGCTAAAGCCCAAACAGGTAGTGCAAGAGGCCCTTTCTTACTACCCATATTCATTTTAATTCTTATTGGACTGAAACCCAATTTGATAGTGCAGGAGGCCCACTCTTACTACTCACATTCATTTTAATTCTTATTGGACTGAAACCCCAATTTGATAGTGCAGGAGGCCCAATCTTGAAAGCTCACTTCACATTAAACCCTAAAACCCATTTCTTACTAACCACACTCATTTCATTAATTCCCAATCATTACTTGCATCATCACAAAACGGTCCCACTTTACATCATCACCAAATGTGGAGCCAACTCTACTTTCTCTACTCCTAATTCGCACCAATTAAACAACAGCAAGCAAGATAGCTCCAGTTCTAAACCTTCCCCATCTTTACTCTCTCCAACTTCCTTAACTTCACCACCAACTTCTTTTCCACCATATAAGTATATAAGGAGACATAATTAAAACCCTCAAACAAGAAAACATATTCACCATTCTTAAACAACCTTCGAAGCCATATCTTCCCTTTACTGATTATATATAATTTTTCTTCCCCATCTTTACTAGTCCCCTTTTTGTTTTCTCTCATCATCTGTTGAGGGTTAGTAGTCTTTGGTACCTGAACTTGGGGTTTAGGACAATCTCTAATAAAGTGATCAGCACTTCCACATCGAATGCACCTGTTCGTCTTCTGCCAACACTTTTGTTCACTATGCCCTGGACGACCATAATACTCACATTTCCTCATGCCTACAGGAGTGGAAGGTTGTCCCACCTGTGGCTGTGGCCGCTGGGCTCTAAAAGGTTGCCCTCCCTGTGGAACATCATATGGAGTTCTCCTCCAAGAGGGGTTGACTGGTCATTTCCCTCTTTGATTTGCTCATTCCCTTTTTCGATTATTGAATAACTCAATCCTCGAGGTGATATCCATTGCCTCCGGGAGAGTGGCTGGCTTAGCAATCACCATCTCATCCTGAATATCATACCCCAATCCTTGTATGAACCTCTGCACCCTCGTTCCTCTATCTCAAGCATATGAGGAGCAAATTTGGATAGTTTAGTGAATCTAGCTTCATATTGTGCTACCGTCAGATCCCGTTGCTTAAGAGTTATGAACTCCTCTTCACACCTTTCTCTAGTTATGGTGGGAAAGAATTTAACATTAAATTCCTAAAGAAAATTTACCAAGTCCTTGGTGATTGGATTACTTTCCACTTTTCTTGTGTCACTCTCCACCAATCCTGATAGGAATGAGCCCGAGTCCACATTGCCGAATCCAGCTTCCCATGATCCATTAGCAAATCTTGGTGGTCCAATGACAAGATCAAGGAGCAAGAGGATGAAGGAAGCACTACAAGCATTGTTATCAACACATTGTGAGTTGATGGCCAATGTTCAAAGGAGTTCGACACCACCATCTCAAGATGAAGTACTTTGGCATATTTCTTCAATAACAATTTATGATCCACCTTGAAGAAATAATGTGAAGGCCGAAATATTAAAGTCCAAGAAGAAGGCGTGTTTTGGGCTTTGAAATGGATCACGCCCTTTTTAATATATTTTAGGGTTTATTATGTTGTTTTTAATTAAGTCCACTTAACGATTTTTATGGGCTTAATTGGCGTTTTTATTAAGTATTAATAAGGTATTACTTGGCCCAATTATCTTGCATGATAATGGCAAGTAAAATCGTGTTTGGCCACCTTTGGAATAATCGTTTGCCCTAATCCTTTTTGGAAAAGGATTAGCTTATTAGTTTGTTAGTTGTTAGTTTCCAATTCCAATTTGGAAAGTTGGTTAGTTTAGAAGTCAAGTTGTAATTTACAACTTCTAGGGTTTTATTTCCTTTTCCAATTTGTAGAGCCGAAACTCATCTCTATATAAAGAGATCATTGTAAACGTTTTTTAGACATGTTGAATTGAAAGAATTTTGGCTTTGCTAAATTAAATTTGACATCACCAACGTGAATTATTCTTGAGTAATTCATAAGACCCGCCAAACCTTAAGTGAGGAACTTTAGGTGAAGCTTACAAGTTCTAGATTTATAGAACCGGCCAAACTTGATAGGTTTAATTAATTGATTTACAATTGTTAAACTGAATCAATTTGTGTTAACGTTGGGGTTAGGTTAATTTTAATCTTGCCTTTTCGTTCCATATCTCTTTTCCGCAAATTGTGTTCTTGTTTCTTGAATTGAGTTTTTGGTGCACAACGATCCGAACTTGTGGAAAATTCGTGTGGATTGGGACTTCATCCTACTCCATTCGTATCAATTGGTATCAAAGCAAAAGGTTGTTCATCAAAAAAAAAATTTCAGGTTTTTGCGTTTTGTTCTCTCTCGGATCTTGTCCTTCTTTTGGCGTCCTTCTTGCTGTTTTGTTGCGTTAATTTCTGCAGATTTTGTGGTGTCTTTTTGTTGCTGTTTTCGTGTCTTTATTGCTGTCCAAGGTCGTCATAGTTCTGCCTTTAAATTACGTCAAAATCGCATGCAATTTGTTGCTAAAATCTGTCCAATTCGTGTTCATCCATTGTTCGGATTTTTGCGATTTTTGTTGTGTTGTTCTTTGCTGTTTTGTGTCGTGTTTTACTGCTGTTTTTCTTCATAATTCTGCATTGTTCTTGTTCGTCATCATAGTGTGGAATTCTTGAGTCATTCTTGCTGAAATCACGTCCAAAGAATTAGGGATTGTCAAACTAGGGTTTGTGAAATTAGGGTTCTTATTCAAAATTTCATATCTTCCTTGTTTCTCATCCTTTTCTTGATCTTTCTTTTGTGTTAGTTTCATCATTCTATTGCCATCAAAGTGTGTTTTGATCAAACTTTTTCACCATCTCAAAAAAAGACGAGTTCTTGACCACTTTCTTGAAAATCTTGATTTTCTTGAAAATCCGAAAGTGCTCAAATTTGAATCTTGAAGACATATTCTTGCTCTTTGTGATATTTCTTGAATCTTTGGTAAAAGTGGTATCTTCAAAATCCGAAATTTTGTTGACTTCTTGATACATTGAAGTGGTTGAAAATTTAGGGTTTATCAACAACCTCAAAAACCCTAGTTAAGCTTTTTGTCAAAAAAAAAAAAAAAAGGCCATTACAAAAAAAAAAAAAAAGAGGCCATTACAAAAAAAAAAAAAAAAGACCAAGTAAAAATCAGCCCAAAGGCATTTGGTCTAAAGTGAAAAAAAAAAAAAACAAAAAAAAAAACAAAAAATTTTTTTATTTTTTTCGTATTTAATTTAATAGTTTCGGACACCACTTTCGGACCCCTTACCCGTCCGAAACTACCGTCCGAACCTCGACAGAGAAGTCACAACTTTTCACAAAACTTTCGGACGCCACTTTTGGACCCCTGACCCGTCCGAAACTACCGTCCGATCCTAGACAGAAATTTGAAATTTTTTTTTAACAAAGTTTCGGACGCCACTTTCGGCCGTCCGAACCTTTGTTCCACCGTCCGAAACTCAGCAGAGAGTTTCTATATACTATAACTTCAAACCTTCATAACTTTCTCATTTTTAATCGGAATTGAGTGATTCAAAAACACATCTTCTTGTTATCTTCTCTAGTTTCTGAATTCGTAGCTTTCTGAAGTTAATCTGTTTTTACCCCATACGTGATCTTAAATTCTTCTTGTGACGTGAATATTTCTTTTCAAACTTCTTTGGTTTTGCTTTTGTGAATTGATTTGTTTGAACTAATTGGTTGAGACTTGTTCTTAAAATCGACAAACAGTAAGCTTCAATTAGTTTGAGAGATTCATTGAGAGTATTTAGATAGGGTATACACGAGAAAAGCCATTACACTAGAGAGGAGAATATTACTCACCAAAAGTGAGAACCCGAGAGGTTTTTATTTTTTTGCTATCTTTTGTTGTTTTTACTAACTTGCAGGAACAATGGAGGGAGATGATAAAACACCTCAAGGACAACCCCAAACGGATCAAAAATATGTTAATGATGTTCTATTTGACATGATCCGAAAGCTCAATCTAAAGATTGATAATTTAACAATTTTTCCTTCACCCAAAAAAGGTTCTACTTCTCGACAGAATAAACATGAAGAAGCCGAGCCTAGTGATGAGGAGAATGAGGAGTTCATGGATTCTCCTAAAGATGGTAAGAAATCTGATTTGTCAATTAGTGGAGTTAAACTAACATTGCCTACTTTCCATGGTAAAGCAGATCCGGAAGCTTATTTTGATTGGGTTCGAGAGCTTGAACACTTCTTTGAAGGTAATAGCTATCCCGAACATAAGAGGTAACGCATAGCCTTCATGCACCTCAAGGATTATGCAAGTTTGTGGTGGGATAAGGTAATGAGATCTAGACGTGAAGATGACGAACCACCTATTCAAACTTGGAAGCAAATGAAAGCGCTTATGAGGAAGAAGTATGTTCCATCACATTATAGCCGAGAGCTCAACAGAAAATTGCACTCCCTTGTGCAAGGAAACAAAACCGTGGAGGAATACTACCATGAGATGGAAGCTCTCATGATCAAGGCCAATGTTCGTGAAGATCCCGATTCAACAATTGAAAGATTTCTTAGAGGTATGAATTCTGAATTGTCTTATCATGTTGATTTACAATCTTATGTTGATATTAATGAGCTTGTTCATAAAGCTATTAAGATTGAAAGGCACATGAAAGGTAAGAACAGGTTCACACAACAGAATCCACCATGGCAAAGGGATTTGAAATCTAAATCAGCCCCTTTCACTCCACCAACAAAACCAAGGCAATTTACCTCAAACCAGCCATCTAGTGCGCCTCCTTATGTCCCAAAATCAGTCCCCAAAGCTGTTGAAAATGCCCCTAAACCGGCGACAACTTCTGCTCCAAGATTGAGGGATATTAGATGTTTTAAATGTCAAGGCTATGGTCACTTGCAAGCCAATTGTCCTACTGCCCGGATCATGATTACTTTAGATACTGGCGAAGTGGTAAGTGATGATGATTGTGCCGACATGCCACCTCTTGAAGAAAAGTACCAAGATGATCAAAGTGATGAGGGTGAAAAGCTTGATGAGCCGAACTACTCAGTTGGTAACTTTTCTTTAGTTTCTCGCCGTGTTCTTAATGTTCAACCTTTGGAAGATAATGATTTGATGCAACGTGATAACATATTTCACACACGCTGTTTAGTGCAAAACATGGTTTGTAGTGTGATTATTGATAGTGGTAGTTGCACAAATGTGGCGAGCACCTTACTTGTTAACAAACTGAATTTGAATTGCATGAAACATCCAAAACCATATAGGCTTCAATGGTTAAATAATTCAGTTGAAACTCGTGTCACTAAACAAGTAAAGTTTTCTTTCACCATTGGTAAATATGTTGATACTGTTTTATGTGATGTTGTTCCAATGGAGGCTAGTCATATTTTACTTGGTAGACCTTGGCAATTTGATTGTGATGTGCTTTATCATGCCAAGAAAAATTTTTACAGCTTCGTGCATAATGGTAAAAAGTACAGTCTTCATGCTTTAACTCCTGCTCAAGTTTTTGAAGATCAAACTCGAATTGCACAAGCTTGTAACGACATAAATGAAGCTAAGAAGAAGAAGGAACTAGAAAAACAACAAAACGAAAAATCTAATTTAGGCCGAGATGTAGTTAGTAAGAAATCTTGTTGTTTTGCTTCTTCTAATGAGATTAAGAGAGCATTGATTAATAGGCAGTCCTTATACTTCATGTTTAGCAAGGAACTTATACTTGTTGTTGACAGTGATAACCTTGCTTCTTTGCCTAGTGCCGTGTACTCTCTTTTGCAGGAATATAGTGATGTGTTTCCCGAGGAGTTACCAATAGGTTTACCACCTATTCGTGGCATTGAGCACCAAATTGATTTCATCCCAGGAGCTCAAATTCCAAACCGACCAGCTTATAGAGCAAATCCGGAGGAAACAAAAGAGATTCAACGTCAAGTGGATGAACTCCTTGACAAAGGTATTGTGCGTGAATCTCTTAGTCCATGTTCAGTTCCTGTTATCTTAGTCCCTAAAAAGGATGATACTTGGCGAATGTGTGTAGATTGCCGTGCTGTTAATAAGATTACCATTAAGTATAGACATCCAATTCCTAGATTAGATGATATGCTTGATGAATTGCATGGATCTTCCATATTTTCCAAAGTTGATTTGAAAAGTGTGTACTACCAAATACGAATGAAAGAAGGAGATGAATGGAAAATTGCTTTTAAACAAAGTATGGGTTGTATGAATGGTTAGTTATGCCTTTTGGTTTATCTAATGCACCTAGTACTTTCATGAGGCTTATGAACCATGTTTTTCGTCATTTCATTGGAAAGTTTGTGGTAGTCTACTTTGATGATATCTTGATATATAGCAAATCACTTGATGAGCATGTTGAACATTTAAAACTCGTGTTTGCTATATTGCGTGAGAATCAATTATATGCTAACCTTAAAAAGTGTTCTTTCTGTTTGGAATCTATTATCTTTTTGGGTTATGTTGTAAGTTCTCAAGGCATTGCTGTTGATGAGTCAAAAGTCAAGGCAATCTTAGATTGGCCGAGACCACAAAATGCTAGTGAGGTAAGAAGTTTTCATGGATTAGCAAGTTTTTATAGAAGATTTGTTAAAGACTTTAGTTCCATTGTTGCACCTTTAAATGAACTTGTTAAAAAGAATGTCACTTTTGCATGGAATAAAGAACATGAAAACGCCTTTCACACTTTGAAGTATAAATTGACTCATGCCCCTTTACTTGCTTTGCCGAATTTTAATAAAGCTTTTGAGATACACTGTGATGCCTCCGGGATTGGTATTGGTGCTGTTCTTATGCAGGAATCAAGGCCCGTGGCTTATTTCAGTGAAAAGCTTAATGGGGCATCCTTAAAGTATGCAACTTATGACAAGGAGTTGTATGCATTGGTAAGGTCATTGCAGGTTTGGCAACACTACTTATGGCCAAAAGAATTCATAATCCATTCTGATCATGAAAGTCTCAAATTCTTAAAGACTCAAGGTAAGTTGAATAAGAGACATGCAAAATGGTTAGAATTCATTGAAACTTTTCCTTATGTGATTAAATATAAATCTGGTCAAGAGAATGTGGTAGCTGATGCTTTATCTAGGAGATATGCTTTATTTACCTATTTACATGCAAAGCTACTTGGATTTGAATTGATTAAAGACTTGTATAAGGAAGATGTTGACTTTGCCGAATCTTATGATCTTTGTTCAATACGGCCGAATGGTGATTATTTTGTGCATGATGGTTTCTTGTTTCGCAAGAATAAATTGTGCATTCCCTCATGTTCCATTCGTGATTTACTTGTTAAAGAAACCCATGGGGGAGGGTTAATGGGGCATTTTGGTATTGTTAAAACACTTTCTGTTTTGAATGAGCACTTTTATTGGCCTAACATGATTAAAGATGTTAAAAGTGTTTGTGAAAAATGTATTGTGTGTAAGCATGCTAAGTCCAAAGTAATGCCTCATGGTTTGTATCAACCTCTGCCTGTTCCTAGCAACCCTTGGATTGACATATCTATGGATTTTGTATTAGGGTTACCTAGATCACGCACTGGTAATGATAGCATTTTTGTTGTGGTTGATAGATTTAGTAAAATGGCTCACTTCCTTGCATGTTCTAAATCTAATGATGCTACCAAAATTGCTGACCTTTTCTTTAAGGATATTGTACGTTTGCATGGAATTCCTAAGAGTATTGTCAGTGATAGAGATGTCAAGTTTTTGTCACATTTTTGGCGTACACTTTGGAATAAATTAGGCACAAAATTATTGTTTTCTACTGTTGCACATCCACAGACTGATGGTCAAACAGAAGTAGTAAATCGTACATTGTCTAATTTGCTTCGTGCTATCATTCAAAAAAACTTAAAGAATTGGGAGAATTGTTTGCCACACATTGAATTTGCATATAACCGAACTGTTCATAGTTCTACTGGTTATTCGCCTTTTGAAGTCGTGTATGGATTTAATCCTTTGACTCCCCTTGTTATTTTGCCTCTTCCTATTAATGAGTTTGTTAATGTGGAAGGTAAAGCTAAAGCTGATTTTGTAAGGGAATTGCATGAAAAGGTTTACAAAAATATTCAAAGGCGTAATGAGCAATATGCAAAACAAGCCAACAAGGGCAGAAGACAAGTGATTTTCGAACCTGGAGATTGGGTTTGGATTCACTTGCGGAAGGAAAGGTTTCCTGAAAAGAGGAAATCTAAACTTCATCCAAGAGGAGATGGTCCTTTTCAAGTCTTGGAAAGGATTGGAGAAAATGCATATAGGATCGAACTACCTAGTGAGTATGGTAATGTTTTATCTACTTTCAATGTTTCTGATTTGAGCTTATATGATGTAGGTGATTCGAGGACGAATCCTTTCGAGGAGGGAGGGAATGATAGGAATGAGCCCGAGTCCACATTGCCGAATCCAGCTTCCCATGATCCATTAGCAAAATCTTGTGGTCCAATGACAAGATCAAGGAGCAAGAGGATGAAGGAAGCACTACAAGCATTGTTATCAACACATTGTGAGTTGATGGCCAATGTTCAAAGGAGTTCGACACCACCATCTCAAGATGAAGTACTTTGGCATATTTCTTCAATAACAATTTATTATCCACCTTGAAGAAAATAATGTGAAGGCCGAAATATTAAAGTCAAGAAGAAGGCGTGTTTTGGGCTTTGAAATGGATCACGCCCTTTTTAATATATTTTAGGGTTTTATTATGTTGTTTTTAATTAAGTCCACTTAACGATTTTTATGGGCTTAATTGGCGTTTTTATTAAGTATTAATAAGGTTATTACTTGGCCCAATTATCTTGCATGATTAATGGCAAGTAAAATCGTGTTGGCCACCTTTGGAATAATCGTTTGCCCTAATCCTTTTTGGAAAAGGATTAGCTTATTAGTTTGGTTAGTTGTTAGTTTCCAATTCCAATTTGGAAAGTTGGTTAGTTTAGAAGTCAAGTTGTAATTTACAACTTCTAGGGTTTTATTTCCTTTTTCCAATTTGTAGAGCCGAAACTCATCTCTATATAAAGAGATCATTGTAAACGTTTTTTAGACATGTTGAATTGAAAAGAAGTTTTGGCTTTGCTAAATTAAAATTTGACATCACCAACGTGAATTATTCTTGAGTAATTCATAAGACCCGCCAAACCTTAAGTGAGGAACTTTAGGTGAAGCTTACAAGTTCTAGATTTATAGAACCGGCCAACTTGAATAGGTTTAATTAATTGATTTACAATTGTTAAACTGAATCAATTTGTGTTAACGTTGGGGTTAGGTTAATTTTAATCTTGCCTTTTCGTTCCATATCTCTTTTCCGCAAATTGTGTTCTTGTTTCTTGAATTGAGTTTTTGGTGCACAACGATCCGAACTTGTGGAAAATTCGTGTGGATTGGGACTTCATCCTACTCCATTCGTATCAATTCCCGTGTTGCTACCCTCATTTGAAATTCAGCGAAAGTGATTTTTCTCTCATTCCCATACTGCAAAGTGGAAAATATGTCTTCCATATGCTCCAACCAGGCCTCAGCCTTTTCATCATCAGGTTCTTCATAAATTCAAAGGGTTTAAATTTTAGGAACCGCTCTAGAGCACCATCTTCTCCAAGCGGAAGAGTCTGTTGTCCTTGTTTTCGTATGGTTTCAGATAATTGGGTAATGGCAGTGATAAACTGGGTCAATAAAGGGTTGGTTTCTATCTCACTCCTGGAAGGGTTTCTATCTCACTCCTGGAAGGGTTTCATTTCCTTACATACCCTGCTCATCACGACTGGTCTCCCCTGCCATCTATTAATATCACAACATTTAGGCTGTGATTTAAATGTAATGATAATAACATATCTAGTTTTAAACATAGGTACAAGTATGTACACACGAACATATATCATATTTATACAAACAAGAAATACAATAGTTTCAAAGATCTTAAGCCATCCATCCCTACTTTCCTAACATTTTCTTATACTTACGTCAGTTATAAGTACCTAAAAACACTCGCCAACCTACATCGATATTTACATAACAGGTTCTACTAATACCAACAATTTGTCATTATCACCTAAACTCCCCTTAATCTTCTACAATCCCTGAGCCGCCCGGCGAGGCATTTCTCCCCACATTTTTCCCTTCTTGATTCCCCTCGGGAACTTCTTCAGGATCGTCCTCAAGATCTTTCTCGGGGTCCTTCTCAGGATCTTCCTCATGGTCCTCCTCAGGATCCTCCTCAGGGTCCTCCTCAGGATCCTCCTCCACATTATCATTAGCCATATTCGGTGGCTCGGGTAGTACCTCAACTTGGGGACGTGGAGGAATAGGTACCCCAGGTCCTGGTTGCATTTCTTCCACCAGTGCCCGCATAGTTGCCAAACCATAGTGAAGTTCGTCCAAACGCTGACTCCACCTATTATTCCTTTCCTCTGCTTCTAAGACCGATAATATTCTTGGTGGCGCCGAGCTGCCAATTGCTGGTTCTCTCATTCCAGCCAGTCAGTGTGCGCTTCCAACTCCCTAATTCTCCTTCGGTTTCCTATTACCTCAGAAAAATATACATTGGTCTGGTTGTATTCTCTTTCACGTTCCTCCACAACTTGATGCACAACAAAGTCAGGATATGAGCATCCATAGCGACACTCACGCCCGGGTGCCTCTATCAAATGAGGATTCTACCTCGTGGGACGCCTTCTCGGGCCGTCCTGATACCAGATCTCTCGCCAATTATCAGCCATCCTACAACACATCAATATTCTATATCAGTATATTTTGTCTTAACAACATCATAAGACGACAGATTAAAATTCTTACAGTCCACTAAACAATCCACAAAGTGATACTACTTAGTATGCAATAGGCTCTGATACCACCTGTGACGACCCAACCCACCCCTTAATCTGGGCTAGTTGGACCGTCAAACCTGTGCATTACACCAAGATATAGTCCATCCTCTATATCAAAATAAACCAAAGTCAGGATATCCATAAGATTTTTATTAAATACTAATACCACAATAATCATGCACATTCTTGTTCTTAGATTAAACACCAAAACGCGCATGTATATACAACATCAAACTATTTTTTTTCACACATACAACATCGAAACATCCATAGTATACTACCATAAAACCTTTCATACAATCCCTGACAAAATTATATATGTACATTAATATACAAGCCCACTTTTATCTTGCAATATACACTATCTTCCAAAATCTGTCCAACAGGCTCGGTGGCTCCACCTTTATATAAACTCACTAAATTGGCTTCTCCCTTCCAAATTCCTCCGAGTCCTCTGAAATAAGGGTTTTTAGAAAAGGGGGTGAGCTATCACGGTCAGTGGGGAGGCAATATGATCACTTGGTGCAAAAAAATAAGAAAATTTCACAATTATTTTCACAATTTAATGTAACACATTCATAAGCCAGTCAGTCAGTCACATGTAACACAAGCATTCCGAATGGAATACACACAAATATTACCAGTATCACATATATATCAAGCAGTAATCCTTACCAGATCTGTACCAGCCTTATATCACCTTACAGTCAGTGGAATATTCATACCACTGTTGAAGCTACCTTATCCACCACAGTCAGTAGTTATCACGCAGCTAACAATATGACATCCAGATATGCCACCAGTCAGTCAGTACCGACTTTGATATGGTTAAAGCCTCCTTAACTCAACCAAAGTGGGGTTGGTGTCATAGTAGTCTTAGGACAATCGTCGGCCCTTACCGTCTCAAATGCCGATAAGCCACATATGACGGGCCCCAAAATTCAAACATTTACAGGCAGTGCAATCTTTACTTAGTAAATGCTAGAGTAACCAAACAATATGCCTATACATTCAAAGGGGTATAAGTAAATTAATATGTTCTTATTTCATGGCCATTGTAATCAATATAACCCATTTATCATCATTATTACTACCATTTTTATCGTTATTATTATGGTTATTATTTCTTTTTTTTCCATTATTAAAACAAGAATTTTTAAATAAGTGAGGTAACGCAAATTTTCCTTTAAGGTTGACAACAAATTTAAAATAAAACATCACTTTTAAAGTTTAAGTCTTATAATTGAATAACAACACCAAATCTCATTAAAACAATTTGTGTATTAATTCTATTTATGCCTATAGCCCAGACAGTTAATACATTGAAGCCCATTCTTAAAAGGTCCATTTTATATTAACTCTAGAAACCCATTCTGGTTACTAACATTCATTTTAATTCTTGATGGGCTAAAGCCCAAACCGGTAGTGTAGGAGGCCCTTTGTTACTACCCATATTCATTTTAATTCTTATTGGATTGAAACCCAATTTGATAGTGCAGGAGGCCCATTCTTAGTACTCACATTCATTTTAATTCTTATTCGACTGAAACCCCAATTTGATAGTGCAGGAGGCCCAATCTTGAAAGCTCACTTCACATTAAATCCTAAAACCTATTTCCTACTAACCACACTCATTCTATTAATTCCCAATCATAACTTGCATCATCACAAAACGGTCCCACTTTACATCATCACCAAATGTGGAGCCAACTCTACTTCCTCTGCTCCTAATTCGCACCAAATTATACAACAGCAAGCAAGATGGCTCCAGTTCTAAACCTTCTCCATCTTTACCCTCTCCAACTTCCTTAACTTCACCACCAACTTCTTTTCCACCATATAAGTATATAAGGAGGCATAATTAAAACCCTCAAACAAGAAAACATATTCACCATTCTTAAACAACCTCTGAAGCCATATCTTCCCTTTACTAATTATATATAATTTTTCTTCCCTCACGAGCAAACATAGGACTCTTAAAATGGAGAATTTAACAAATGCACACACTAAGTTTAACAAAACAAATTGGAAAGCAGATTAAAACCTATAACAATTTCCTCAACCTATAAACGTGCACCCCTAATAGCAACCATAGAATAACCCCACAAGACCCATGTTACAACTCAGCCTGTAAATGACAATTCTGAACATAACAATAGATTTCATGGCAACAAACTCAGGTTCAATCTAATTCAAATCACAAATAAAAACAAAATCATCTATAGTTTGAAACAAAACCCATCCTTTCTAGATAATCCCTTTTTATATACTATTCATTAAATTTCCCCACCTGTTAAAAGCTTCCGAGAATTTCTTCAAATTAAAATAGAGTGGATTTGTAGAGCCTTTTTTTCCTCTTCCACTCCTTCGTCTGCTCTGCTCTTTTCCCGTCTCTTCTTCTTCTTGCCCTTTCCCCTTTTCTCTTTTTTCCTTCTTCTTCTTCTTCCCCTTTTCTCTTTTCTCTTTCTTTTTTTTCCTTCTGTTCCTCTGTTCTGTCGTTCCCTCTTCTTTCTTTCCCTTTTATCTTTCACAGCTGTCTAAATTTTTCACTGATGCTTGCCACGAATTAGTGATGATGATGATGTGTAAGCTTAACAGCTTACACGTACATCACCTATTTACTTTTTTAATACTTTTCTTAATTTATTAAGAAGTTCTTATCTTTTATACATACCAATTAAGACCCCAAACTTAATATTAATTAATATGATTAATTTCCTTATAATAGTCTAAAATTGACAATTTACTCCAAAAAGTGAATAATTAATTAAAATGCAAACTATTAAATCACCTTTTTCACAAAGTACCATGAATTCAAAATTTATATTAACGTGTAAATTAAAATAGCAAATGAGATTATTACTTAAAAAATTCTGGGGTCTTACAGTGGTTGCCAAGAGACACGGCGGGCGCACTTCACACACATGCACTCTATCTTGCTCTCTCTTGCATAATTTCATGCATACTAGCACACACACACTTCGACTATGTTGTACACATTTCACTTGTTCAGGACTTAGCCCACGCAGCAATAATATCAAGGCACAAACACAGCATTTTGGCAGCACACCAGGTGTTTGATGATTTGCAACCTTAATGTTTAAGAAAACATTTTATCAGATGACTCTAATTACGTGCTAAAATGACTCGTGCAGACACGTAGAGGAACCAAAATGGCAAATTGAGCCCCATCCAACATGATTTAGACAGATCACCAAGGGGAAGGTATAAAAGGCAAGGAAAGATGCAAAATAAAGGATTGGAACATTAAGAGATAAAGGAAAGGATCAGAAGATCAGAGAGATAGGGATTTTAGGGAAAATCAGAAAATGATCAACTAGGGTTACATAAGGAGGGAGAGACACTATAGCAAATACATCGATTCTTCTCTTTGTAATGGCCCGAATTGATCGAGCTTTGTCAATTCCATTCTCAAAGCCGATCAATATGATCGGCTAAACATTTGTGTGTTGCCTTGAGGGTTCATATGCACTGATTTTATCCAGTTTGAGACATTTGAATTGTATTGATCTGTGCTTTGTTGTTTCTTGGGCATTCTATGCTTCTGTTTAATGGGTCTGCGTGATTTCATCTAAATCTATAATTGATCTGCGGTGGCCACTGAGACCAATTTGGACCTGCCAAAGTAAATTAAATGAAAACATAAAATGGATCTGGAACAATTGTTTGTGAGACTTAAGATCTGAGTGTTATTGTGAATTCAATTGTGCGGTGCCCACTGAGAACAAGATTCAATCTAATAGAAACGACTTAAGCTTATTTGTGTACGATAATTTGAATGCTTGATTTGGTTAGCTGCCTTGCCAAGAGAGATAACTGAGAATTGAACTAGGATTGTAGTGCTGAATAGGGATCCGGGTTTGATGATTTGAGCCAAGAACTTGCCCTGCCAAGGGAAGTTTGAGGAGTAAGTGGACTGTTCTTGTGAGAACCGCCCGGTTAATCAATTACACGTCACTAGCAGATTAGTCCCCTCACACACATCTACACTAGTCTATAATGACAGGGATTGATCAGAACTGAATGACTCTCCCTCAAGGCAACACCATCGTCTTCTGATTGTCCAAGTTTTGTATACTGTTTTAGTCATTAAATTTTGTTGCTTTGTATTCTAATCTATCATTCTATTAATTCTGTAACATACCCCTTTCCCTGAGGATACGATCCCACTCATCGCTACTGCATTTTAGTGTTGTTGGGTAAAATTGGTGAGCCAGCGACAGCTTCCGCCACACACTTAGAAATGAAAGCTTACAAGAATGCTTACAAGTATGCAAAAATGGCCAAGAAGATCTAATGAACACCCCAAGCCTCCTTATATAGGCCAAGGCTTGGGCTAGAATCATTACAAATGTCATAATCTCCTAAGTTTACCTAGAGGCTTCTAAAAGGACTAATGAATAGGAAGAGCATAGGTGTACAAACACTATTGCAAAGGGGTGTAGGTGTACTATACTATAAGCTATTACAATCTTCTAAAACATTCTGTCCCTTTCTAGAAGGTTACATCACCCTTCATCACCTTATTTCATCTTCCATCATCTCTTGCCCATTTGAGGACCAACCACACGTTGGTGCATCGGCCCTTGCTGGCGCGTCGGCCCCGGCTGGCTCATCAGCCCTTGCTGGCACATCGGCTTTTGATGATGCGTCGGCCCTTGCTGGAGCATCGGCCCATGCTGGTGCGTCGGCACGTCCCGCAGTGGCAGTTGGAGTCAGCCTTGGCTGGGCGAACCCCCATCGCAAATGGCTTCAAGCAATCTGCCTGTTTGGTAGATTAGGAGAAGGGAGGTTTGCTCGGCACGGCTAGGCACTTGCTGGCTGACTTGGCACGGTTCGGTCGCATGCTGTCGGCTGGCATGGTTCGGCAACCGGTAGGCACAGCACGTCGGTCTGTGGGCTCCGTTCGGCAGGCCGTCGGCACGTCAACTTCTTGGACGTGACTAACGCCTGCTATTTTTTGAAAGAACATAGCTGTTTTGCCTACTAAAAACCACAGTCTTTTTGAAACTTCAAAAAACTCTCTAAGGGACTTAGGGAATGACTTGGGCACTCCAACATGCAACGGGGATGTTTCCAAAATGTGTGAGGGAGAAAATCACGCCCAAGACAAAAATGTGCCGACAGCTAATTGATCGACATACCCGACTGAGCCGATGGCAAAGCAGATTGTGCCAACATCTAGCCGAGGTGAGCCTTTGGCATGCCGAGCCGAACCAAAGGCATGCCAAACTATGCGACAGAATGAACCAACGTGTAGTCAATGAGGTTTGTCTTACCAAGGCAACCAACCTAGTCGATTGTTAGACCAAAAAATTCACCAGAACGTGCTAGTTGACACTAGAACATGCCAAACGAGCCGAACGGGGCCAGAACTTGCCGGTTGGTGCACGAACTTGCCGATTAGCACCAGAGAGGACTTGAACACGCTAGAAGAGGACGAAGCCTTCTAGTTTAGGACGGAACACTCCTGAACGGTGCCAAACATTCTAGACTTGTACATAATAGGTCTTCCTTGGAATATTTCTCTCTAGAATATTCTAGAAGAACCTAGGGTAACCTATTTTCTTGTAAATGGTAGAAGTCTCTAGAAACTCAAGGCTTGGCCTATAAAATGAGTCTTAGGGGTTCATTTGTAATCCATCCTAGAACTCGCACAAATGATCTCTTGTAAAGCTCTCTAAGTGTTAATAGAAGCTTTCTTTCCGTCCAAACCTCTCTTGCTTACTTACCTTAACATTCTTACTAACATTTTACGCTTTCACCAAGTGTTGGTTAGTTTGTTTGGGTCGTTTAGGCTAACTTAGTCTAGCAAAATTACTAAGGCCGCATAGGCATTTTGAAGGGATGCTCATACCCGTGACACTAGCCCACGAGCACGCCCGCACAGGCACACAACTATAGAAGCGCAGATGCATCAGCGTACGCAACTATTTGTCACGAGATTAATGTTTATTTCAGATGCATGTGCGGCCTTAGACAATACTCTGGTCTAAGTAAGCCTAAAATTCTTAATACTTAAGTAGAAATAGAGAAAGTAAAAAGCTAAAGGCAAGTATCGGAGTTTAGAAGTAAATAAGAAGTAAAAATATTTACAGTGCTTATAAGATTACTCACTTCTCTAACATAGTTACAAATGAGCCCCAAGGTTCCTTATGTAGGCCTAACCTTGAGATTTTAGAAGTTTCTACATATTTACAAAGAATAAGTCTTTCCTAGAACTTTCTAAAACTTTCTAGAACATTTTAGAGAAAACTAAGTCTTGTAAGACAACCCTTGAAATATTCTAGAATGTTTGGCAATGTTTTAGGTTGCTCCGTTCCCTTCTAGGAGATCTCGACTCCTTCTAACATGATTCAACATCTTCTAGGCACGACCGATCCTTTCCGGCACATTCTTCCTTTCATCTTTTGGCAAGAAAATTAGCTATGCTTTGGCAAACCTCCTAGACAATAACTTGGCACGTTTTGGGCAGAAACATGCACATCTTAGCACACTTATGGCATATTTGGACACGCATTTGAGTGACTGTTGGCTTCTTGACATATTGAGCGTGACATATTGCTTTCAGCAAGCTTGCACACAATAGTGCTCATCAGCACACAGGTTTACACACACAGCTAGCTTGCACACAATTGAGAATATGAATATGATGAGTTTTGATTTTGATAACATTTAGTGAATTAGCCTTATGATTCACATTTCCAAATAAGTAAATATATGAAAGTGAATAATACATTCTTAAAGTAACGATATGTGTTCACTTAGATAAAAACTAGAGTTGTTGCTCTTCTTAAAAACTTAGTTTATTAAAACAATGTTGTTACACTATTGCTCATCTTTAAAAACTTATTTTATTAAAACAATGTTGCTCATCTTAACTATATGCTATTGAATATGATTCATATCCTAATTTTCAACAACGAAAATTTTCAAATAGTTACATTATCCATTTTAGAATTTTGGAAAGTATGAGCAAAATCTCATATTTTAAAGTTATATTTGGTTTTGAAAGGTTATCATTTAAAAAATCTCTCCAAATTTTGGTGTAAAGATATTTGTCAGGAGAGAATGTAGAGTTGGTAAATCATAAGGTTTAAAAGACTTTAAATTTAACTAACATTGATACTTATATAGCTTGCAAAAGTAAAGCTATCTATCAAGACTTTTATGTATGTCAAAAAAGTTCCCGTTATTTAAAATCGCAACATAATTTTTTATTGTATATTTTCTACTTTTTTTCTAATAGTTTATAATATTCTTATATCATTTTTTTATAACTATCTTGAGTTATACACCCCTAATTCTTTTTTAATAAAATATGAGTACTTGATATTTTTAAAGATTTCAAACAAGAGGTGAGAAATAAAAAGAATGAAAAATAATAATAGAATATACAAAATGAAATATGCAAATGCTCAATTTTTAAAGTTTCTTTATTCGGTGGCATATATAATGATCAAACAATACTTTGACTAGTTACATCTTGGTGATGTAGCTCTATGAAAAAAAATTGAAAAGAAATCCTAAAGGACATTTTAAAAAGTAGGGTTAATTATATTTACAATCCTCGAGGTTTGGTGAAAGTACCAAACGAACTTTATAATTTCAGAAAATTATGGTAACTCCCCTGCTATTAAAGTTGACTAAAAAATTTGATTAAAAGACCAAAATGCCATTACTTCTTTTGTTAAAAAAAATAATATATAAGTAAATATAAAATGACAATAAATACTTTTTTTACTTTTTAATTCTTTTTTATAAATTATCAATTTCATATTCTTTATTACAAATGGGTTTATCAAATTAATCAAACTTTAATCAAAAAAATCTTTTTTTTATATAAATTTTAAATTTTTGGAAGAAAAAGAATTATTTTTGGAGAATAAAATAGTTAGTTTGATTAATTCAGAAAGAAAATTTTTCTTTTTGAATTTTTTTATGTAAAAAAAATTCTTTGACTTCATTTTAATATTTAACATATGTATTTAGTTAACTAAAATAATATAATTATTATAGATAAAGTTTTAAGGGCATATTAGGCAATACACAAACTTTTTTTTGAGGGAGGGGTTGATTTGTTAAACGTTTGCTCAGCCGGGGGTAGTTGTAATTTTATGAAATCACAAGGTTCGTTTGGCACTTTTATCAACCTCAAGGGTGGTAAATGTAATTAATCCTAAAAAGTATTGCAATTTTAGTATATATTTATTTATATAGAGTCGTGAAAATAAGTGGTGTATAATTTAAATATTGTTCTATTCACTATTGTTTCATCACCATTAAGTTTTAAAGTGGATGGAAACAATATTTGAAATAGTTACACAATTGAAGTTGTGTAACTAAAATGAGATATAGATCAACACCTAGAGATGTTACAGAATAGTTGATTATTTCATTAGTTGATTCATTGATAGATTTATACTTTAAATGTTATTCACAGTTTTCAAGGGATGTTAATGATACAATGGATATAATATGACTCACGGAGTTTTCAGTAACGCAACTTTTATTGAAAAAAAATACATTAAAATAAATCTATTATCATCAATCGCACTTGTCAAGTTATTTCAAAATAGTAGGAGTTGATAATTTTCTAATAATCATAATGTCTTACATCGCAAATTTTAATTATGATATTAGACATACTAATGACCTTTTAATATTTTTACTAGTCACGAGTGGTAAAACTCCACAATTGAAGTGATGCCATAAATTTTATCATAGAATGATACTAATAGTTCATTTTGATTTATTAGTGTTTTCCACATTTCAATATCCTTGTTAATAAGAGGTACTCGTATCTATAATAGATCAACGAAAAGTATTCTTTATTGCAAAGTCGAGATTCATGATTCCTAAAACTATTAAGAGGTTCTCTTGCCATTATATAAATTTAAAGCCATTTTATATATAGAATCAAAATTAATGTTGGTAATAATATTAGTAGGAGCAATATACAAATTAATAAAGAACTATTAATCAAACAAAATATGGTCATATAAGACCGAAAGCAAAATTAAATTCAAATAAATATAAACCACATCTCAAGATACAAGTTACTCAATTAATAATTTCATCTTTGGATAAAATATTAAATTGTAAGTGATATCTTGGTGTAGTAATCAAACACGAATGATAAAGACATATCAAATAACAAATCTTCCTTTGGGCCGATTTATTATTCACATGTAAAACTAAATAATCATCATGTATTTATTACCATAATTGCACATGTAATTACGTTAAATATATACCTTCTTTTGGGATGATAAATATTCACATAAATTACATGCACCCAAACCATTTATATTTTAAGATAAATTAACTTACACAAGAGAGCTAATTTTGGTGAGATATTGTTTCAATTAATTTAATTCAAAATATATACAAAACCATATCAATATTTGAATTAAAATTGCACCAAAATAATGAATTTTTTTTTAAATAAAAATTATTTTGATCAAAGTCATCGGTCAAAGTTTGGGTGCTGACTGGATTGCTGACTAGGCAGTCTAGTCAATGACTGGACCAGGTTGGATAGATCTGGCCCAGATCTTAATCTAAACACACAACCAGATTGTACCAAATAGATTGAGTCGAGTTGACCCAACCCATGCCATTTTTTTGGCTGTTGGGCTTGAGCCCATGATAAGCTTGTCGTATACCTCAATTTTAACCCTACACTAATGTAGCAGAAGTGAGCAGGGTATCGTATCCACAGGGAAGGGGATGGTTCAAGAATTCAAATGTTTGATCTGCTAATTTTCACGAAAATAAGATTGCAATAACAAGAACTAAGATAACCAGAACTCGAAACACAAGGAAAACACAAGAAATAAAGTCTGAGTGCAATCAATAGGAAAGGTGATGCCCTAGAGTTCCGTAGCTGGATGAATACACATTTAGATCACTCATGCAGTGCAACTAAACATACATGCTAATCTAGAGGGGAACTTTGTTGCCTAGAGTCTTAAGCCACAACTAGCATGTCGACCACACTATGTATTAATCCTCTTGACTCCTTGCTATCCCATGGCGAGGCCTGATGTCGGTGATTTCATCCTGCAACATCTCAATCCACTATTTCTAACAAGTTTAACACTAGACTCTTAGAAACTTTCCATGGCGAGGCCTGAAACTAAGATCTAATGTGCTTGTTAACAACAGAGGACTTCTTTTCACTCCAATCTTAGGATCTCATAATCTACGATCGGCATGGCGACCGCATCCTAATAAAGTGTAATACTCACTATCGACAACCCACATCAATCAATAGACAAGAGAACTAACAAAACATGCTTTCCACAAACTACCCCCACACAAACAGTAGCCTAGTACCAAGTGAGTATGCTTAAAACAAAAATTTCAGCTTCACAATATCAACAAAACTAATAGAAGAACATGCTAAGCAAGGAAAATTAGCCAGAACTTATAAAATCAAAGTTGTAGAACAATACCTTGGCTAAATGCAGAGACCAAAATCACCCAATTTGGAGCTAAAATGAACATTTTATGGCTCAGACACCCAAATGTACCAAACTGGACAAATTCAGCAATCTCACAATACGAATTCCCAGCAGAAAAGCATCATTACTAAATCCAAATAGCTATGTTCCATTCAGAATTAACGAAAGTGTAAAACATAACATTATAGCCTATCCTCTTATCAAAATTTTCCAACTGGAATCAAGCATTTTGAAGAACATATGCTCAAGTTATATGCAAATTACAGAAACCTGGCAAAGCTGAAATAAAGATTTTTAGCATTTACCACTTCCCCCACACTTAGCATATGCCTAACCCTTATAACATTCAAACAATGCATTCTTGCATGAAATTAACAGTTCTTAACATCTTAAACCATCTTCATTCAAACATACATACTTACCACGAAAAATCTCTGAAAGAAATTCAAGTACAAGCACCGAAACATACCTTTTTGGGAGACAACGAGAAAGGACCTCGAAGAGAGTAAAAATTGAAGATGAAGATGAAGATGAATTTCCTTGAACCACTACCGGGCTAGAGTATTCAACTTGTGCATAAATTGAAATGTTAAGTAAGTGAGCATTTATAGACCAAAAACGGATTCCATTACTTATTCGGTCAAAGCATAAACTAGTATTCCCAACCAAACACAAAAGAACAATACATCACTCCAAGTGTGGGACCTTACTTTATTCAATTGCATGAGTTATCCTACCTACCCTCTGCCAAAGGAAATGTGAATCTCTGCCTTACTTATACCATAATCCAACTAGCATAAGGAATCAAAAACTCAAGCTTTATGTCATTCAATGTCCACTCCTTCCTTTATTCAATTCACTATTGCAAGAAGCTTTTAATGTGTGTTTCAGCTTTTCAGAAGAAAATCAATTATGAATCAGAGAAGTAGCTTAGACCAACATAAATTCATATGTTTGAATTACCTCACCATCAACTCTACCTTTACATTGATTGAATCTCAGCCCTTCTTGATTGTACAGAGCACATGAAACAACACAATAGCACTTTCATTAAAGTCCATTTCTCGTTAAAAGAAACGAAAACTAATTCACCATTCATGATACAAAAACGAGACATACAACACTCAAGACAATATTGTAAGTTTAACGAGCTGACAAAAATAACAAACAAAGATTCACGAAATATAAAATAGCATAATAGAGTGAGCAAACGAAACACGGCACGCCCCACACTTATTCAAGCAACGGTCCCCATGCTGTTTAGATGCCTCGGTGAATTCGTGCTTCCCTATCATCCTCAAGATAAGTGTGCCATTGAAGAGTGCCCATAAGGCCCAAAGATGATTGGCAAATCTCAGTTGGTGCGATTTCTACTCCCTTCGTGCGTGCCATCTCTGCGAGAAGATGAGGAAAGAACATTGGGGTAAACTCTGATCTTTGTGCACGCTTGATATACCAAATCATCAAGCGTCCTACGTCAACTATGAACCTATGCTGTATGGCATATATCAAAAGGACTCTCTCCCTAGTTGCTGTAGTGGTCTGTATGGTAGGCATAAGCCTAGAATTAACAAAGAGCAACCACATTCTCGCCACCGCTGTAAGATCACTCGTGAGAACATATACTGCCTCGTTTCGTGCATTTCTCACCCAAGTCGCGCCAGGCAATCCCACAGATTCCAACAGGTGATCTGTATTCTCTGCTCTTACCAATTGACTGTACGCATAATTTGGATAGTCCGGCAAGAGATAATATAGATTGATGTTGTGGCTATTCACATCGAGATATATGCCTCGTAGACACACTGCATTGTTTCTTCCAGTATTGCTGGCATTAGCATTTGCGTAAAATTCTCTAGCGATCTCCATGTTAACTGCAGCAGGAGCTGAGGTTAAGTGTTCCCAATTGTGAAATCGAATCGTCTCTTGGAATCTTTGGGAGGGTACTTCAAATTCATGTTCGATTATAGAATATCTATGGATCGATCTATGATATTGCCTTTCTGCCCTGGCATTGACGAATCTTGGAGACTCTGCCGGCTCGCTATCCATAACTATCTCTTCATCGGAAGAGGAAGAAGATGAAGAACTGGCTGAAGTTTCACTGAAGATTTCGTATTCATATGGGTTCATGTGGTATGGGTTCACCTCGTATTCCATGTTGCAACTAGAGACCTGCACACTTCTAAAGACAACAACATGGTATTTATAGGGAAATGCTCATGCACATGCTAGCTTAAGCTGAGCTAGAAAACAAAGGCATGTGACTGAAGCAACTGATAAAAAATTACATGTGAGTAAAGATAAAGGACATCATATGACAGACCCTTTTGTTTGTATTCAACCAATCACTCACAGGTTTTCTATCCATGTACTTGGCTAGACAATCAAATGAGTATTTCACAAGGCAACCTCACAAGATGTTATTCTGTTACCTTTATTGCCATAAACAACCAAATCAAGCTTACCTCCTTCGTGAATGATTTGTACCTCCTTTGCCCAACTTGCATCCCAGAAGTGGCACCCTTTTGCATCAACACTCTTTGACATCCGTTTCTCAGTGATTGCATACCTCAAGACATGAAGAATTTGTGATCAACGCAATACAATTCGAACCACATCTAAAAATGTAAAACGAAGAAAACTTAAATTGAATTGAAATAGAACAAACAAAAAAAACACTAGGTTGCCTCACAGGAGCTCTTGTTTTAAAGTCGACAGCCCGACCATGCCTCTTCGTCAATGTGAAATTATGGGATCATCCAGGAACAACTCTCGTGGAACATTGGAGTCTCTAAGCAATCCTTGATCCTCATATAGTATGTAAGGTTTAAGCCTATGACCATTCACTTGTCATGTTTTCCCATTCTTTTCATTTTGAACCTCAACCACTCCATAAGGCCTAACCTTAATAACCCGAAAAGGACCTGTCCATCGTGACTTTAATTTGCCAGGGAAAAGCCTCAATCAAGAGTTGTACAATAACACCAACTGCCCTGGTGCAAAACTCTTCATTTGGATCTTTGCATAATGTAATCTTTTTGTTCTCTCTTTGTATAGCTTAGAACTCACGTAAGCATTGAATTGAAACTCATCCAATTCATTGAGTTCCATCATCCTTTTAGACTGAGCTCCATTGAGATCCAAGTTAAGCTTCTGAATTGCCCAATATGCTCTATGCTCTAACTCCACTGGCAGATGGCATTCTTTCCCAAACACAAGTCTAAATGGAGAAGCACCATTTGGTGTCTTATACGCTGTTCTATATGTCCAAAGAGCATCATCCAACTTCAAAGCCCAGTCCTTTCTACTTGGATTCACCACTTTCTCCAAAACTCGTTTAATATCCCTATTGAAAATTTTAGCTTGACCACTAGTTTGTGGATGGTAGGCAGTAGATATCTTATGCTTGACTCCATATTTGGCCAAGAGGGAAGCAAAGATTTTGTTACAAAAATGAGTACCTCTATCACTGATAATTGCACTCGGAGCTCCAAATCTATTGAAAATGTACTTCTTGAGGAACGAAGTGACACTCTTCGCATCATTGTGTGGCAATGCAATGGCTTCCACCCACTTTGAAATGTAGTCTACTACAACCAAGATATACTCCATACCTCGTGACCTAGGGAAAGGACCCATAAAATCAATGCCCCAAACGTCAAATAACTCCACTTCAAGAATGTTGTTCAAGGGCATTTCATTCCTTAAAGAAATGTTTCCTGATCTCTGACATCTATCACATTTTCCTACCCAAATCCTTGCATCCATGAAAATGTGAGGCCAATAAAAACCACATTGTAACACTTTGAATCCTGTTCTAGTAGAACCAAAATGCCCTCCACAAGGTCCTTGGTAACAAGCTTTCAGAATATCATCCTTCTCTTCTTCTTTGACACATTTCCTTATGATTTGATCACTACATACTTTGTATAAAATATTGTCTTCTCAGAAGTAGTGTTTTGCATCACTCCTCAACTTCTTCTTCTGCTCATGTGAATAATAAGAAGGTACTTGCCCTGCGACCACAAAATTTGCCATCTCTGCGTACCAAGGCAAGTCCTCTTTCTCCATTTTGAACACTTGCTCATTAGGGAAATGGTCTCTTATCAACAACTTTGAATTTTCTTGCTCTTGAGACTCCAATATTGACAAGTGGTCAGCTACCACATTCTCTGAGCATTTACGATCTTTTATCTCAACATCAAACTCTTGAAGTAAAAGCACCCATCGGATGAGTTGTGGCTTCGCTTCCTTTTTGGCTAAAAGGTACTTCAATGCTGAATAATCTGTATGCACTATGACTTTGGATCCCAACAAGTAAGCACGGAACTTGTCAAAGGCAAAAACCACAGCCAACATTTCCTTCTCAGTAGTTGTATAGTTTATTTGTGCCTTATTTAATAACTTACTTGCATAATAAATTATATGAAACATCTTGTCTCTTCTTTGCCCCAAAACCGCACCTAGTGCAAAGTTACTAGCATCACACATTATTTCAAATGGTTCACCCCATTGTGGAGTGACTATGACCGGTGCTTGCACAAGCTTTGATTTCAAAAGTTCAAAGGCTTCAACACATTCTGACCCAAACCCGAATTTGACATCTTTTTCCAATAAGCTGCATAATGGCCTGGCTATCTTAGAAAAATCCTTGATAAATCTTCTGTAAAATCCAGCATGTCCAAGGAAACACCTGATTCCCTTCACATTTGTAGGTGGAGGAAGCTTGGCAATAACATCGATTTTGGACCTGTCAACTTCAATTCCCTTGCTAGAGATTTTGTGACCAAGCACGATACCTTCTTGCACCATGAATTGGCACTTTTCCCAGTTAAGCACTAAATTTGTCTCCTCACACCTTTGTAGCACCTTGGCCAAGTTATCTAGACAACCATCAAATGTTATACCAAAGACAGAAAAATCGTCCATAAAGATTTCTATGATCGACTCAACCATGTCATGGAAGATTGCCATCATACAGCGCTGGAATGTTGCAGGAGCATTGCACAAACCGAATGGCATCCTTTTGTATGCAAATGTGCCAAAAGGACAAGTGAATGTAGTCTTCTCTTGATCCTTGGGATCAATTGCGATTTGATTATAGCCTGAATACCCATCTAGAAAGCAGTAAAATAGGTAACCTGCAATACGATCCAAAAGCTGCTCCAAGAAGGGAAGTGGGAAGTGATCCTTCCTAGTTGCTTTGCTGAGCTTTCTGTAATCCATACACACTCTCCATGCGCTGATTATCCTTGTTTCCAAAAGGTCGTTTGCATCATTTTTCACAACTGTAACTCCACCTTTCTTTGGGACACATTGTACAGGACTTACCCACTCACTATCTGAGATGGGAAAAATCATACCAAAGTCCAATAATTTGATTACCTCCTTCTTCACAACCTCCATCATCTGAGGGTTTAATCTTCTTTGTCTATCACAAACTGGCACAGAATTTTCCTCTAGCAAGATCTTGTGCATACAAATGCTATGACTTATTCCTTTTATGTCTGCGATAGTCCACCCAATTGCTTGTTTGTATAGCCTCAAGACTCCCAATAGTTTTTCCTCTTGCCATCCTTCAAGTTTGGACGAAATCACTACTGGGAGTGTCTCATTATCTCCCAAGAATGCATACTTCAAATATAGTGGTAAAGGCTTAAACTCAAGTTTTGGGGGCACCACAATAGATGGCATAAGCTTCTCATTCTTGCACAGACTTTCTTTTCTCCTCACCTCAGTGGGTGCACACAATTCATTAGTTGAAAATTCACAAACGCCTTTATTTTTCAATTCGTTAACACATGCATTTTCCAACCTATCTTTAACTTCACATTCAACTTTCACTTCAACAATTTCACTTTGCAATTCAAAAATAGATTCATCTAACACACAACATTCAATAATATTTTCAATTTCAGACAAAATTTTCCTATCTTCAATATCTAACTCAAATTCCTCTACTTCTTCATATACATTCATCTCATCAACATACACAAAGTTATGTTTCACATTCTCATTCACTTCATGCAAAGTAGAACATGCTATAGCTTTAATGGCAAAACAGGATTCAACATACATAGGATGTTTCATAGCATAATCGACATCAAACACAACTTGTTCATTATTTATTCAGAATGTTAACGTCTTGCTTCGTACTCCAATCAAGGCATCACCAGTAGTCAGAAATGGTCTTCCAAAGATAAGAGGCACCTCAGGGTCCTCCTCCATATCAAGCACAATAAAATCAACAAGCAAGGTAAACTTATCTACCATTACCAAGACATCCTGAACAAGCCCTGTAGGTTTCACAAGGGACCTATCTGCCAACTGTAAGGTCACAACTACTGGACGAATTCTCCCCTTAAGCCCCACATTAATGGCAATAGAGAGAGGCATGAGATTGATGCCAGTACCTAAATCACATAAAGCTTTTTCAAAGTACCTCGTGCCAATTTTGCAAGGTATTATACAGCTACCAGGATCTTTCAACTTGGGTGGAAAATTGTGCCCAACCCAAGCTCCACTGTACTCTGTGAGTGTCAAAGGCACTTCACATCTCAGAATCTGTTCTTTGTTTGATATCACATCTTTGAGGAACTTTGCATATTTAGGTACGGCACCCACCAAATCCAATAATGGTAAGCTCACATTAACTTGTTTAACCACGTTCAAAAATCTATCAAACAAGGGGCCCTCTCTTTGGCTTTGGCTTCACTCTTTCAGGAAATAGAGGTTTATGAGCATATTCTGGAAAATTGTAAGGACTTGGGGGTCTTCTAATCTTCTTCATCACTTCCTTTGCTCCATTATCTTGCACTTCCTCCTTCTCTGGTGCCATGTCCTCATTGGCACAATCTTGTTTAGGTTCAAAAATTATTTCCTCCTCTTTTTCACAAGCTTCTTCTCGAGGCTTAGTGGTTTTATGGACTTGCTTTCAACTTCTCAATGTGATAGCATTACATATTTCCTTCCCTTTTGGATTTGGAATTGTGTCACTCGAAAGTGAACCACTCGGCCTATGATACACAGCATTGGCAAGTTGTCCCAATTGCATTTCAATATTTTTCAAAGTAGCTTCATGATATCCCACAGTAGTTTCCAACCCTCCAAACCTTTGTTCGTTTTTGTCCATCTTTTCCATAAGCTTATGAAACGTATCTTCTACTGATGGCTTCCTTTGCTCTGAAGAATTAGGTTAGTGATCAAACCCTGGAGGTGGTTGTGTAGATTTTCTTTGTTCATTTCCCTAAAAATATTGGCCTCCTCGATTCTGATTTTAGTTTCCTCAATTTCCCTGGCCTCCACCATACTGTCTATTGCCTCCACTGTAATTTCCCGAGTATTGTGGCTTATTATAGTTATTCACATACTGTAAAGACTAAGTTGTAATGGCACACTCATCCGTGTGGTGTTCGCCCTTACACAAGCCACATGATAACACAGGAACCTTAGCTTGTGTAGCTTTTATAGTTTGCACTTGTTTAGCCAAGGCTTTAAACTTGGCACTCAAAGAAGTTTTCTCATCAACGTCCAATACACCTCTTTGCCTTCTTCTATATGGCTTCCTCGTTTCAGGAAAAAGATACTCATCTTTAGCTATTTTGTCAAAAAGTTCCCTCACTTCAGGGACACTCTTATCTTTCAATGCCCCATTAGCACAAGCTTTAACCATCATGGAAGATTCAGCTGTGAGTCCTTTGAAGAAAGTGTTCAATTCTCTAATTTCGCCAAGATCATGGTTAGGACATTGTCTGATTAAATCATTGAAACGCTCCAATGCCTCACGAAATGTTTCACCATCATGTTGTTGAAAGTTCATTATATCCATTCTCATTTTCTCCAATTTAGCAGGAGGGAAGTACTTGGCCAAAAATTTCTTTTGGAGTTTCTCAAAAGTCGTCACACCATTTGTACCCCCATTAGATTTGAACCAATGCTTTGCCTTGCCTCTCAAAGATAGAGGGAAAAGGATTCTATGAACTTCACTCCGATCCACTCTCTGAAGCTTGAAAGTACTTCAGAGGCCTAAGAACCAATCAAGATATTCATTTGGATCCTCATTGTCAAGACCTTGAAAGAATTGGCCCTGAGTGATCATGGAGACGATTTGAGTTGGAATGTGGTAGCTTTCAACATCGATGCCCTGTTGATCAAAACTATTCTCAAAGTTATAGCATAGTGATCACCAAATCTTGGTGGTCTAGCTCCTAGATTAGCCATTTCTCTTTGTTTCAGTTGAGTTCTCAAAGTCTTTGGCAATTCTATATCAAGTGTATACTCTGGTGCTCCTGAAGATCTCAAATACCTGGGCATACACAGCACACCACAAGTGAAGTATGATAGGAATGAACCAACACACCAAAAGCAATAATCTCAATTGTTCACCAAAGAAACAGAACAGAACAATACGAGAAGAATTCAATAATGCAATGAGCAAAAAATGAAAAACCGTGCCTTCCCCGACAACGGCACCAAAAATTGATAAGCTTGTCGTATACCTCAATTTTAACCCTACACTAATGTAGTAGAAGTGAGCAGGGTATCGTATCCACAGGGAAAGGGATGGTTCAAGAATTCAAATGTTTGATCTGCTAATTGTCACGAAAATAAGATTGCAATAACAAGAACTAAGATAACCAGAACTCAAAACACAAGGAAAACACAAGAAATAAAGTCTGAGTGCAATCAATAGGAAAGGTGATGCCCTAGAGTTCCGTAGCTGGATGAATACATATTTAGATCACTCATGCAGTGCAACTAAACATACATGCTAATCTAGAGGGGAACTTCATTGCCTAGAGTCTTAAGCCACAACTGGCATGTCGACCACACTATTTATTAATCCTCTTGACTCCTTCATATCCCATGGCGAGGCCTGAGGTCGGTGATTTCATCCTGCAACATTCCAATCCACTATTCCTAACAAGTTTAACACTTGACTCTTAGAAACTTCCCATGGCGAGGCCTGAAACTAAGGTCTAATGCACTTGTTAACAACAGAGGACTTCTTTTCACTACAACCTTAGGATCTCATAATCTACGATCGGCATGGCGACCGCATCCTAGAAGATGAGCATGTGAAACAAGTGAAAAGACTCGTTTCATGTTCTCATTCCACAGAATTCACAGCAAAGATAGATGTATTAAGCTCAGACTCAGTATGACGGCCACAGTTCAAGTTCAATTCAACTATTCCCGAGCGAATATGTGATACTTAACCAAAATTCACAATCAAAGCAGGAAATGAATCATTTCTTCAAAGGTTACGTTTATTGCACCGAATCAAGCATCTAAAATGTACATTCATCCATTGGAACCCTAGGTTATCACACGATTAGCCAAAAAACTCTTTCCTCATCTCAATTTCATCAAATTGTAACATTAACAAACTCATTTACATTTAATTAGAGGATTTTACCGATTTGAGTACAAAGATTTGTCAATTCTTTCATCAATTGAGAATAAGGAAGCAATTTCCAGTCCAAAGCCGTGATCGGAATCAGAATCGGAGTACAATTTCTAGAGAGAGAAAATTCTAGTGAGAGAAAATATAGAGAGAGAAAGATTTTCCGCTCGAGATCAAAATTCTGTTATGAATTCTAGAATGATCGATCCTCCCAAAAAGTTGACTAATTCCTCTATATATAGAGATTACACAATCGTAAACGATACGCAAACGTAAAATGATTAATATTTTACAAAAATGCCACAGCGCAATAACAAGGTTTCACAGAGCACTCGTGCGAGACCACCAACCACACAACCGAGCCCTGAACCACCATGCCTTCAATATAACCACACGCCTCCGAGCCTGGACCAACCACGCCTTCATGGATCCCTGCACAAAATGATGAATTCCATACTTAGAAAATTTTCTCACAACAAACATGAAGAAATGCACGGTGCGTCCACTTGACACGGCCGCACCACACTTGCATTCTCACGGTCCGGCTGCCTGACCCAGCCGCACCATACACTTTTCCTACTGTGCGGCTGCCTGATCCAGCCGCACCATGCATATATTTTTGCGGTGCGACTTCCTGACCCAGCCGCACCATACAAATTCCATGGTGTGCCCGTGTGCATGTGTAAAAACTATGCTAGTGTTTGTGCTTGTATGTGCGGTGTTGTGACTTGTGTATGTAGTGCACATGAGCATATGCTTGTGGTGTGCTTGGCTTGTGCATGTGTAGTGTAATGCTTGTCTTACAGCAAGAGTGTGCAAGAAGTGCATGTTGTGTGATGGAGTTATGGTTCATGTATGGTGCAAGAACGGTGCATGAAATATGCATAAGTGCATGATGTGATGTGCGTGAAATGTGCTGAAGTGTAGTGCATGAAGTGCCCATGATGTGTGAGGTTGCCGCATGTGTGTGCATAAGGTGTGCAACAACTAGTGCGTGTAGTGTGCTGTGAAGTGCATGTAGTATGCAGGAGTATGCAGTAGCTGTGTGCATGCAAGTGCACAAGTTTGTGCGGCGGTGTGAGTGCATGGATGTGCGCAGTAGTGTGCAATGATGCGTGCGAGTATGTGCTAGTAATGAGTGCGAGTGTGTGAGAGTGAGTGCGAGGATGTGCGCAGTAGTGTGTGGGAGTGCGACGACGATGTGCTCGAGGATGTGCGACGATGCGTGTGAGTGTGTGCGACAACCTTGTGCATGGTGCGTGCGACGTGTACGGCAGTGTGCAGTGGTCGTGCGCGAGACACATGTGGCGGTGCGATGCTGTGCATGCAACGATGTGTGCGGTCTCATGCGACGGTGCTAGCAACAACTCAATATTACATGAGTGTGTAATCCATGCAAACTCCATACACGCAATATGATACCTCTTTCACTCAACAAACTTCACACAAAATTGCTACAAGAATTTATCACACATTTCACTCATAAACACATAAACATCTACTTTCATGCATAATACCTGAACACCCAAAACCTATCCACACCACAACCATGTCAACTCCATACTAAAATTTTACCATTTTCAGCTTATTTTCTGCCAGGTAGCATTTCATACCATTATTTGCACAATTCACTCATTTCTACACATTCTCCATATAAAGATGCAAGAACTCACAAAAGCCAAGCAAAACTAATCAAAACGAGTCAGTATAAAACTGACTTATCAGCCCACCCACTTTAGCGGGCTTCCAATCCAATTTGCATACCTTAAACCTAATACTTTTTTCTTTAAGGCATCCACACGTTTTCTTTTCATATCCTTTTGTTATAAGGCAAACATGATTTTGCCTTTCATATTTTATATTTATTTATTTACCTTTTTCCTTTATATATATATATATATATATTTCCATAAAAGTAAAATATAAATAAATAAATAAAATATGTACCACAAATCTTTAAATGCACAACCATATATTAAAAAAAATTATTCTAAAATTCTTAATCCTAATAATTTCAAAATAATCATGAATCGAAAATAATTCATTTCCCAATGATTCAACATGAACACCGCTCTGATACCACTTGTTAAGATTTATTAATTAGTGAAAACCATTACATAAATTCCAAAATCTAAGATCATAGCTTCGTGTAGCTGAATCCGGAGTCACTGATGGAAGCGTACCTGAATCCATAGTTGCAAATAGATCTTTAGCTCCTTGTGGCTCCATTGGTTTAGCCTTCCAAATCTACATAGTTTCTCTCTAGAGAATTCCTTTAGTTTTCTCTGTATGTCTCTCTGGTAATAGGAAGACGAAGAGACAAAAAAATTACGTGTGATTTGGCAACCATAACAACTATATATATACACACACACACACACACAAATAAACCTAGTTGTTTTTTTTTTTTGCAGTTTTTATTTCAGCCCATTATCAAAATAGAAACATACCTAAAACCTCCACATTAAGGGTCCACACCCTATTAGATACATTAAAACCTAAATATCAAAATTTAATTAATCACTTTAATTTGGTCTTATTTATTAGACAATTTTGCAATACATAATTATTTCACATATAAGTCGATCCAACATTAAGGACACATATCATGTCCTTATCATTAAACCAGACGAAACTTTAATATATTAATTATTAACAGTGTCAAAATACTTTATTATATTATATAATTATTGACAGATTTTGTAACACCTTCCTACCAATTACAAAACTAATAATAATAATAATAATAATAATAATAATAATAACAACAACAACATTATTTAGAGTCCAACTTTTGTTGGTCTTTTATGATTTTTGTGGATTAGATTTGATAGTAATTTACTTATTATTAAACTCTCTTAAATCATAAAATATACTCATTATCAAAATCTCTAAAGTCATAAAGATTTTTGTGATCACTTAAATCTCCCAAATAGCAAACTATAATCATTATCAAACCCTCTTAGCCACTAGGGCTAGCATAGTGATCAGGGATTTAGCATCCCGACCTTCAAATTTAGAGTTCGAGACTTGGAGATCAGATTTTCTGTCCAAAATTATCTCTATCCTATTCTCCAATGTTCAAAACGACGTAGTTTAACTAAAATTAGGGACTAAAAATATAAATATCACTAAAATCACTTTACAATTATTAGACCCTAACCAAGAAATGAGTGAACTCTACAACGTAGTTTAATCTTGGATATGATAAGATAAAGAGAATTTTGGATAGAAAATCTCAGCCGAGACTTGAGTGATGCATGTGAGGGTGTCTATTTTTAAAAGGAAAAAAAACCTCTTAAATCCCAAAAGTTCTTGTCATCTCTTTTAAATCTTAAAGCATATATTCATTATCAAAAATTTTCAAATCGTAATGGTTTCTTATTAACAATAATACTATAAGCCTCCTGCTGAACGATCACCGCATGTGGTCCCCAAAGCTGTGGTCACGTGCGCTCTCCAATGGAACGTGCTCCCACTCGAAAAACGACGTCGTTTTCTGCCCGTCTTCCTGGCCCCCTCTTCTCTTCCTGACCCTCTCTTTTTATTACGTGTCTTGTCCATGTCACATCCTAATTAATGCTGCTGTAATCGCCTTCTCCGCCGAATGTTGTCAGTGCTGCGCTCTTTCCTTACTCCCTCCCATTACGCATTGGATTCTTTTTTTATCTGATGATTCGTTTGGAGGAACCCTTTTTGCATTTTCATCTTGTACAGCTCGTTCAGGTACCAAATCTATCCAGCCCTCAAATCCGTCTTTGTATCTTCATATCTCTATTGGGTTTTCGTTTTTTCAGCTTAAAGTTTGAAACTTTTCTAGCTCGAGCTTCATAATAATTTTTGTATGCTTTGGTGTAATTTTAATGATTTCTTTTGAAACTTCGAGACCCTTTTGGTGAAAGTGTCTTACTTTGCTTGTGGGTTCTTGGTTAACTCTGGTTTTGACGAGAACAAGATAGGTAATTTGTGGGATCTGTAAAGATTTGATTTTGTAGCACTGTTTTAAGTCAGCTCTTTTGATTCACCACTTGCAGAAATATTTTGCCGGTGAACTTTCTTACAGATCTGTGAACTAATTCACTTCTTCAGAAGCTAATTTTGCCGTCAAATTTTAAGCGGTATTTTTTTATGTATACAGTTTGTGTTGTGAGAACAAAAGTTTTGATCTTGCAGCTCCCATTAGGATTCTATTTTTGTTTTGCTCTTGTTTAACTAGGCTAAATCCATAGGAGCCTCAAAAGTTTTTTTTAAAGGTATGGGAAGGAATTGGAATGAGTATAGTAATTTTTACAAAGGGATCTGAATATTTAGTTTGCTTTGAATTTATCGAATAGTCCATATTTACGTGATCTCCTAAATTTGCCATGTTTTGTGTTTTTATCCAGAAGTTGAAAATGAAAAAAAAAGGTTCAGCCATCAATATTTTTAACACTCTTTCACCAGATCCAATATAATCTCATAATTGTTATTGTCAAAAGTTCCCTAGGGAGTTGGTTCTCTTCTTCTTGATCTTAAATCTCTACGTGTTTGTCTTGAAAACCTTTTTATTATATCTCTAAGGTGATATCTTATATTTTTCCTTCACAGGTGAGGCGTTAATTATACACATCCAAAGGAGGGCACCAAAAAAAAAATGAAGCAAAACGCTTTTGCTACCTATGAGGAGATGAGGGCTTCTGTTGTTATCTCTATCCCGCATTGTGTTCAAAATTTTGGTCATGGAAGGAATAGGGATACTATGGTTTGCCCGAAGCCAAGGAGGATTGGATCCTTTAATCCCCATGCTATGGATGAGCCTTACAGGCCCTTGCGATGGCATGTTAGATACCTTTTTTTCCCCTCAAGTGTATGTCTTTATGTCTTATTTGGTATGTCAATTTTCTTTGTTTCTTCTTTCTCCAAAAGTATGATTTTTGCTTAGTGATGGGTTTTGCTTTCGTTGTGGGGTTTTGAACAGTCATCAACAGGAGGTTTGTAATGCAAAAGGTGGAACTGAGCTGTTGGATCTCATTATCGCAAAGGTATGTGCTTTATTGGAATTTTGGTGAATTTTGCTTGTGTGATTCGAGTTCTTTTCTCATATGGTGGCTGGTGGTTGGATAGTGGAGGATTCTTTTCTTGCTTTAACATTTTCTAGAAAACATGTTCTCATTTTGTTGTTTGTATAAAATGTAAGGTTATGAACTAAGCTAAATTATGGAACAATGGAAAGTAATTTAGGGAATACAACATTAGCTGGCGAAATTTTGTAAATCATTAAATATCTTTACAAGTCTTTGTACTCTGCAAGAAGCGCCAACCTTTTCGCAAGCTATTGCATTTTCTCACCGTCTCCGAATAGATTTTTTGGCGATATCATACTCTCAAACACTCAAAACTCCTTTCCGGTGGTAATATTTCCTTTTTCCTTTTTACATATGTGTATATCTTAAGTGAATTAAGGATTGATATTTGATATGATAGTTGTATTTGATTAGGGGAAGATCAGCTATGGAAATGGAGCAAGAATTGGAGTGGAAAGAAGCCCAGAACATTGTGATCAATGCAGACCTTGTGGCCGCGGCGAAGCGACAGCTTGAGTTTCTTGCTGCCGTGGATAGGAACTTTTGGCTTTACGAAGGACCTGCTCTTGATGTCGCTATTTATAGGTTCAAAACTCAATCTTTAAGAGTATTGAATCAATTACTGTTCCAATTTTATGATTAAATTTTTTTCATGGATGAATATTAGTTTATCAAATTTTATATTATTCAAATTTTCCCTGGATCAAGGATCAATGCTACTGCTAATGTTTTAATAATGCTATTATATGCAATAATTTTTTTTACTGCTTGTACAATGAGACCAGACCTTCAAAATTTAGTCCATTAATACTTTTTCTGAGTCTTAGTTGAAAGTTTGAGAGCTTATGTGTCAGGTATAATGTCTATTGACTTCCGTTACTGGCAAAGCATTCAGAGTCTCCATGTTTTGATGGACCTATGATTGTCCCTCCTGATTGTGAATGGGTTTGGCATTGCCACAGACTCAATCCAGTAAGAGCCTTGTTTTGTTTCATCCTAACTACTCTTGTTCTGTTTAACTCATGGGATAATATTCAACTTTGTTATCTACCAGGTGAGGTACAAAACTGACTGCGAGGAACTCTACGGAAGTATGCAAGAAAGCAGGGGTAATTTTCCTTTATTCTCGTTCTCCAGTTAGTGTTGGTTTTTAACTTGATTGACTCAGGATTTGATATCACTACACAACTCCAGTTTCTCTTTTTCATTTATCTTATCTGATAGCAAAATTATTTACTGGCTATTTTATCTTGACAGACAAATATGCCGCTCATTACTCTACATTTCTTTTAAGGTGCAAGCAAAGAAACTATACATTGAGATGAACACCATTGAAAAGGGCATCGTGGAACTAATATCTGTTCACGGTATCAAGAAGCTTGTAATGGGAGGCGCAGCTAGAGGACATTATTCAAGGTAAGAATTCTAATTTGCTTAAATTTCTTGATTTGATATTTTCAGCCATCATTACCTCATGTCAATTGATGTTCCACTATCAGTAAGTTTTACCAACAGAAAAATCACATAAGTTGTCTGCTAGCCCATTGCGATAATCTTTTTTGAATAATAAACACAAGAGAAAAGGGATAAAAATCAAATACTACTTGCTTACGTACAAATCAACGTCTCTCCAAATTATTTAGTTCATTGTTGATCCAGTCCATAACCTTGATTCCATGTGATTTTGCTCTTTAATGATTTTGGCTTGTAAGGTTTTTATTTTATATGGAGAACCAACTGGCTTGAAATTGTGTGTAAATTGATTACCAATGCATAAAAACTTCAATTTTTCCTTTCTTATTTAAATTGTTGGCTTGATTTTCTAATGTTGCATACTATCCAGTTAATCTTTGGTTAGTTCTCAATGCATTGCTTGTCAATAGTTCTTGTTGGATATTGCAGAATTTGAGGTGTTCAAACTGGCAAAATATTTTTGTTTTTGTGGCACTGCAGTTTTAGATCTTTTTGCTTCTTCCTGATGCAACCATGCATTTTCTTACAGTACTGATTTGTGTATGAAATGCACATGGTTAGAAGTTGGCAAGTAGTCGTCTAGCCATATGCAAATCATAATTTTTCATGTCAATTACACTCTTTCAGAGTTTTGTATTTGATTTAGTCTTCTTTTCCTATTTAGAAACTTGCATTGTCAGCTTTAAATGAATTTGGTTTCTTTAGACACTGCATGTGCATTTGCAAGGGAGTAGAGGAATAGCTTACTGCTTTGATCCATTGTTGGTGTTAGTCATTACTTCTACCCCAATGGCTTCCGGCAATTAATCTTTTGTTTGGTAACCTTTTTATTTTCAGTACCACTCAATGAGGAATGTGCTCTTTATGGCAATGACAGAATTTAGAGAGGTATAGTTGTGCTTATCCTACTCTTATTTTTATGTCCACTGTACTGGTGCTTAATAAGATGGAAGAAAGTGTTGAAAAATGCTAAATAAATTTGTTCTTTATTCGTAGTAATGCATAGTTCATTATTTTTGTCTCCATTATCAAATAAATTTTATCATGCAACAACAATCCTTCGATTTTGCTTTCAGAAACTCCAGATTGGGACTTCCTAAGGGAAAAGAGGAATCAGTTCGCATTTCTGTTTGGTCTGGATGATCACTGGGGTGCTTTGCATCTTTTTGAGGAGGTAAAACAATGTATGTTTTCTTCATTCAAGGATTTCCACTGTTGAAATGTTACAACATAATATAGATTCATAACCTTTCATATTTATCTTCCAACTGCAATCATTTCATATTTATCTTCACCAATATGTTTTTATTATGATAGTTTCGAAGTGATGTGCATGGTTTTCAATGATGATTGCCCATTTGTTTGTGATATGGTTTATGAGTATGACAGTTCATAAAACATATTTGCAGGAAAGAAGAGCATGTGGATATGTGAAATTTTTGTTCAAGAAAGCTACTTTGGATATGGAATTGCATACACGATAACTTCAGCAATCAGTACGAGGTACAGAATTTCATGATTCTTTATATATTGCTATTTTGATTGAGTTGTCATACTAAAGTTTAGAGCTTTGGTGATCAAAAAAATCGAGTGAAAACCGAGCAGCTTGAACACTACAGGACCTGAGGATCATGGCCCTCTAGTTTTAACCTTTGATCATTATTAACTACTGATACCAAATGTTCCCTCAAGAAGTAAATTCCTGAAAATGTTGTTCTTGCCTGTTCTTCAGCTTCTGTGACAGAAAAACAATATAATCATTATCTGAAGACAGAAAGATTGAAAACAATATTCACAGACAATACTAAATGGGCCCAGAGAGGTGGTTTTCTAGGCACTTTGGCAAGTGGTGGCTTGGTTTCTATTTCTTTTATAGTAACAAAATCTTGTCTTTGCAAACACTGATAGCAATAAATATGGAACTCATGCCACACGCATTTACACATATTTCATTATGCTTGATCATGGTTATGAGTTAACTATGAGTTCTATCTTCTCTCAGTTAAGATCTTCATAGTCATGCAAGTTTTTGTTGTCTCTCTGAGATAGAAAAAGGTGTATGCTGCACTAAATACAGGTTTTCTAAAAGGAGAAATAAAGAATTATATTTGACATATATTTGACATATAAAAGTACATTATTGTCTTCCTTTTTAACCTTTTCCTTTTCTGAATCAATGTTGGTGCTTATATGTTTTTATCAAGAAACAATATTTATGAAGATCTCTCCAGTATTAGGATGAAATTTGCTCAAAATATGACTCAAAGCATTTTTATGTTTTATTCATTGAGACTTTTTAATAAGCAAATGGCATAATGTAATTAGTTTGCTTAGACTGAATAAAAAATGAATGGAGCTGGAGGAGTGTTGCTTTGTGTGTGCGAGTGTGGCAAATAGTTGAACTAATTGAGTTAAGTGGGATTGAAGATGAGAAGAATGTCCATTATAGAAGCAACACTGAATGAAAGAATGACCTGTATAACTCTGGTGTTTTCAACTTGATATATACTTAATACAAAGTTGTGCTAATGGATGCCTTAATGCCATTTTGACGTCTTGCATTTCGATTTTCTGTTGTCTGCCTTTGGATGATGTCCCTACATGAGCTCCTAACTTTAGCATTTTCATGTTCTTGGAATTCTCTTTTTCCCAGATTGGTTAGCTTAAGAAGCTGGTTGAAGAGGGTAAAATAAAGTATATAGGTCTGTCGGAGGCCTCAGCTTCAACAATTAGAAGAGCACACGCCGTTCACCCAATAACAGCTGTACAGTTGGAGTGGTCCTTGTGGTCTAGAGACGTGGAGGAAGAAATAATTCCCACTTGCACGTTTTGCATTTATTCTGCTTTATTATCTTTGGCATGTGTAAGAATTGTGAAGTTCTAACTTAATTACTGGTATAATCTTTTAGAGAACTTGGCATAGGCATTGTGGCATACAGCCCCCTCGGACGAGGATTCTTCTCAAGTGGTCCGAAGCTACTTGAAAATTTGGATGATGGTGACTCCAGAAAGGTTTGTGTACATGAGGATATTGTTTTATCTGTGTAGACAGACAGAAATTCTTGCATTACTGTTTGTTACAGAAACGAACTCCATGTGTTACAGAATATGCCGAGTCTTCAATCAGAAAATTTGGAACACAACGCGAAGTTGTTTGAGCGGGTTAATGATATGGCTGCAAAGAAGGGTTTTACCCCATCACAACTAGCATTGGCCTGGGTCCATCACCAGGGAAATGATGTCTGTCCGATACCTGGAACTACCAAGATTGAGAATCTGAAGCAGAACATAGGAGCTTTGGCTGTAAAACTTTCAGCTGAAGATATGGCTGAGCTTGAATCCATTGCTTCAGCTGATGCAGTCAAGGGTGATAGATATGGACCTGGCATTAGGAGTTGGCAAACTTCTGATACTCCACCTTTGTCAACATGGAAGGGTACCTGAAGACTTGGCCGGCTTTGTTTGTTGTGCTTCTTTTAGGTTTCCGTCTGATGCATTTCATCACGCTGAGTTTCAATTTGTTGCATGGTTCCAGTCCTCTAATGCTATTATATTATGCGCCTTTTCCTCCACCAGATACATGTAAAACTTATTTTACAGAGCTGAATACTGAGTTTGTTATCTACAAGTTGTCGGTTATGTGAGAATTATGTCTGTTGTATGTTAGAATTTGTGCTTTTTTGATCTTGTTAAAAGTAGATTCCATGAGAAATGTACCTTAAACATCCAAATCTATTTGATGTATGTGAGTTTTGTAATTGAAATCAAAAACATGCTTCTTTCTTTTTGCATCAATATGATTATGAAACTTTGATCATTTATGTTTTTTGGTTCATTTTTGTGTGTTCTGCCTCATAATGATGAATAGGCTTCTGCCAAATCTTTATGTGTTTGATTTCCTCTTATTTGTTTTTACATTTTGACCTGATCTTCTGGTGAACCATTCTGTCAAACCTAAATTGGTGGAATATGTCATTGCATTAAGATTGAAAGGTTTTTGTTCATTGCACGCCTAAGGTTTGTTTATTAAATCCTACGGGAACATCTTTATTATATTCTTGGTATTGTCGACTACAAATAACATGCATTCAAGAATGACTTTTGTAAATGTTTAAGCTCTGTTTGGTTGTTGAATTTATTTATTTATTTCATAATTATAAAATTATTTACTTTAATTTTTCTACAAAACTTTTTAAAACTAAAATACAGTAGATTTCCTAACACAAATTTACATCCAAACAAACTTATAAAATATTAATTTAAATTTGAATTTTAAATTTTTATTAATAAAAAATTATCTAATAAAAATCCCAACAAAACAAACTTTATCAATTCAAACACATAAAAAAATATTTCTTTCTTATGACAAATTCAAATAAAAAAAATTCCATCATAAAACAAAAAAATTCTCCATTTAAACAAAGCCTTAGTAACTTCCTTAATTTTTTTTATTATTATTTTTTATATAAACATCGCTGTATATATATATATGTTGAGCAAACTACGGTGCTGGATATACCCAAGCACACCGATGCTAGATATACCCAAGCACACCGTTACAAAGTAAAAGTAGTAAATTTGGAGTACTACTCCATTATATGATTACTTTTGAAAAAGGCATGGAAGATAAGAAAAGAACTACTCAAACTAGAGAAGTGTCTCCCTTATCTTCAGTCAAATGCAGTGTCAAAGTAATTGTCTAGACGATTTGGTTTAACACAGTGGTTGCTTATGATCTTTATTTCCAGATTATCCTAAGTCCACCATTGCATCCATTAGAGCCCACAAAAGCCAAACTCATACTCTCGAACCCGGGAGCCTCTCAAGTCCAAAGCTCCTGGACAACCTATACATAATTATATATATTTTCAGAGATTTGTACACATTATACATAATTATACATACTCTACCGAATTTCACACACTATATATATTTACACCTGAGTTATACTACTCAATTTTTCAAACACGTATTATATATATTTCCACACGTTATACTTATTTATACTATATATGTATTACACATATTTTCATACGTTATACTTATTTATACTAGCTACATACATTTTCACTGTGTACTATATATATTTACACATACACATACTATACGCATTTTCACATACTATACATATTTACACATATTTCACGCATTATAATTACATATTTATATATATTAGGCACATTTTCAAATACTATTCACATTTACACATTTTTACACACTATACATATTTACATGTACTACTCACTTTTGTACACACGTTTTCACACACTATACATATTTATACTTATTACAAACATTTTCACACATTATACATTTAACACATACTATGCACATTTTCACATATTATACATATTTACACATATTTAACGCGTTATATATATTTATACATATCATACATTTTTTCACTCACTATTCAAATTTACATATACTTTACACATTTTTACACGCTATACATATTTACATATACTACACACTTTTTCACATGCTACATATATTTATACATACTACATATGCTCTCACACTCTATATACATATTTATACTTACTACACATATTTGCATACGCTATACATTTTTACATATTATATATATTTACACATGCTTTACGCATTATACGTATTTATACATATTATACACATTTTCACATATTTATATTTACATATACTTTACACATTTTTGCACACGGTACATATTTACACATAGGATACAAGTTTTTACACATTTTCATACACTATACATTTTTATATCTATTATACACATTTTCACACACTATACATTTTTACATCTACTATACATATTTAAACATATCTCACACATTATACATATTTAATTTTATTATACATATTTTTAAACACTATACATATTTACACGTGTTTTACACATTTTCACACACTATATATTTTTATACATATTTACACATATCACATATATTTAACACATTATCATTGTTTTAACATTTAATGAATAATTTTATTAATTCATTAGTAAATTGCACTCCGTAAGTTTTATTTTTGCGAACCAATTCAGATATTTATAATCAATAAGTACTGGATTCCCATCTCTTTTGAATATACCTTGAAAGGAGAATGAAGATTGAAATACTAATAGACGTCTATTACTGAATTCACCCAACCTGATAGTACCCATTTTTGGAATGTCCAATGCGAATCTATGATATTTGTTGAACCATATCCTCGGAGGTGAGTGTAAAGAGAACTATTTTAAAGCAGACTCCCTATTTATTAGATAGACAAGATATCAAAATTTTGTGATCCCCTGTCGAATAAACATTAGATAGACAGGATTGATTTCTTTTAATGAATTATTTGTCTCCCTCCTTTTACTGTACTCCGATATCGTAGCTGCCCCCTTATGTTTCAATTGGATTAATTCATTCCCCTGTCTTTCATGTTTTTCACAATTTGATGTAATTTTTCAATATAAAAAAAACGTATCCTATAAATTTAACGCTAGACACGTGAGTCCATTTTCAAATAAACTCTAAAATTTGTTTTTAAATGAAAATCCTTAACAATCTAAGTCTTTTGTGTTTGATTGCATATTACAATTTATTGTTTAAGTAAAATTGTCATTTAAAAAAGTTTTTAACTTGCAAGATTTATGAAAGAGAAGGAATCAAAGTGTTCCCAATAATTGAAGTTTGGAGAAGAAAAAAAAATGAGAAAATAGAAAAGGAAAAGAAGATTACTAAGCAAAACTATTGATCGGTTGAAATTTTAAAATGGGGAAAGAAGATCCATTGGGGTTTTTGGGGTTTAGTAGAATTTGGGGGAAGGGAAAGAATTTTGTAGTGTTTAGACGTACTAATTTACTGTATTATTTAACTTATTCATATCCCGATACAATATGATGCAGTTCTGTTCTTGAAGTAAAACTTCAAAAAACAAATTATTTAAAAGAAAAAATTACTTGTTTCAAAACAGTACATTTTCTACAAAACCACAAGTTCATTTAAAAATTCTCCCAAATAATGGTCATGATTAAGCCCACAAATAATATACTTTTCACACACTATTCATATTTACACATACTACGAAATTTTTACACACAACAATATTTATACATGCTACACACAATTTGTATGTAATATGTATAAATATATTCAATGTGTAAAAATGTGAAAATATATGTATTGTGTGCAAATATGTATAGTTTATGTGTAAAATAATTTGTGTCAAAATGTATGTAATATGTGTAAATATATTCAATGTGTAAAAATTTGAAAATGTATGTATTATGTGCAAATATGTATAATTTATGAAAAAATATAATTGATAAATATATTACGAGTGCGAAAATATGTATAATATGTAAAAATGTATATTATGTGAAAATGTATGTAGTATGTAAAAATGTGTATATATGTATACATATATGTAGTGTGCACAAATGTGTGTAATCTATGTAAAAATACAGTGTGTCAAAATATGTGTCACTGCATCTAAATATATTACTTATACCTATTACACTGATTTAAAATTATAGCGAGTTATAACATAGAATTACACCGCGCTTGCGCGGTGTTGCCAACTAGTTAAGTTATAAGTATAACAGCGGTGGTGGTCGTTCTCACGCTTGTCCTCGCACGCGTGATCTTCTCCAGTTATTTCCCTCTCTGTCCCTTTTATTTCTCATCATTTTGCTGTTAGAGTTTGTGGTATTGCTGGTAAATTTTATGCAATTTCGTGGCCATTTGGACAGCTGCTACACAAGACCCCCTCCCTCATCGCGCAATGCGCGACCTCCCTCTTCGACGTCTTTCCAGGCTTCCCCACAAAAGCATTTTTCTCCCTTTTGCCCCTTTTATCTCTCCTCATTTTGGCTTTCAAATGTGTGGTTTTCATGATAATATGTACGAATTTCATGGCCATTTAGACAACTCTTATTCTCTAACCCCTCCCCCATCGCGCAAGGCGCGCCCTTGTTATTGCTTTCTCGACTGAATTAATTCCTTGGCTTTTTCGAGGGTTCCCCACACAATGCATTTTCCTATTTTCACCCTTTTGGTTTTGACCTTTTTATTCTTCGAAAGGTGATAATTTCCAGGGATTGCATAGCTTTTTGGGCAACTAAATTTAAAACACTCTCGAATGGAGCTCTGACGCATTTAATGCTGTTCAATCAATCAGCTTCTCAAATTTTTACGGTTAATTTGATATGAAATAATCCCCTCATTCTCTCTCCAATAAAGTTATCTCGATAAATGAGATAAAGGAAGAGATAAGATTAGGGTTTGATTTATTCTCTCTACGGCTGAAAACCCCTCTCTTTCTTTCTGTGCATTGTTGCCTTTTATACCGTATCTTGGCATGGCAATCCTGGATGGCATATATTGATATGCAACCGGATCTTGCAGTCATGGCGGTTTTTGAGCAATCGATTTTTTCATGTCATATTTTGACAGATTTACGTAAAAAATTACTTCTTTATATATTTTACTTTTGCATCCTTTCTTTGGTTGTTTTTATGGATTTATGATGATTTTTTCCATTTTGCCATTCATCGTGGTTGTCCTGGAGCTTTATTCCGTTCCTTTTCAGATTGTTGTTCACGTGTCCTCGCCTATATATGTTCTAATAACAATTTTTCGTTTCTTTTTATTTTTTGCCTTTCTCGCTTATTACAATTTTTTTTATGCGTGTCTTTTTTCACCCTTTTCATTACTACAAAAAAGTTTATGTACGCTTTCTATTTACTGTCCACCGTGGATATGCGCAGGCATTTATCCTGTAGTAATTGTAATTGGCGGTTTTGGCCTTTTACTATACCGGATGGAATTCCATGAAATTGTAGTATATTTTGACCCTGATTTTTTCTGTTCTCAATATCCTTGTTTGTCTGTTCTAGAATTTCATGGCATTTTTAATTTCTTATTGATACTTTTTTTTTCTTCAGAAAATCGGTCGGTGATGGAAACTTCAGTTGTGTTTTAAAAGTCTTGCCTCTTGCAGAAAAGAATTGATGGCTGCATGTAAGCAAGGTAGTGTGTCTATTTCTGGACTGTGGATTCTTTTAGTTTTTCCATTTCATGGTGGACTTATAGTAGTTGAGCCCTGATTGATTCTTTGAGTTTTTCCATTGTTTGGCTCGTTTGGATTTCGATGTACTATTTGATAATTCTTGTTTGTATTAATAGGCTAAAGCTTGAATTTTTGCAGTTTTCTGATTGTGTGGAGCTTGCATTGAAGCTGGAATTTAGCTTTTTGTTCCTTCATAGATGTGGTTTATAATGGGTGCTTCTGTTTTTTTTTTTTAGATTGTACGATGTTTGCAATGACAGAACCGCAGGTTGCATCTTCTGATGCAACCAACATTGAATGTTCTATTAGAAGGTAGATTTAAGCTGCTATATTAAAAAGGATGAAATTATTCTTTACCATCTTGGCTGAAGAAAGAGAAGTTGGCATTCTTTGGTTACAATTAGATCTATGTTCAGCCTTATGAGATTACTTATCATGAGTTCTGTCCTCTCTGTAGAGATGGGGATTCATATATCATCAATGGAAAGAAATGGTGGACAAGTGGAGCTATGGATTCTAGATGCAAACTCCTTATTGTAATGGTTAGTTCTCCTGTGCCACCTGTGAGTTCAATAACGTCATGTTGACATTTGATTCAAATGCAATTGATTTGTATTATGTGCAGGGGAAAACTGATTTTACTGCTCCAAAGCATAAGCAGCAGTCAATGATTTTAGTGGACATTAACACGCCTGGGATAAAAATTAAAAGGCCAGTCACAGTATTTGGCTTTGATGATGCTCCACAGTATTTGACAATTGCGATGGCCAAGGTAATTTAACGCATTCATACTGGTGCTATATTCTATCTATGAATTCAATGTCGGCTTTTTATCTTTTTCAGCCAAATCGTTTGATCTGTTCCCTAATTGTTATGGTGGTGCACTGCACAGGTTGCAGCTCCAAATATGGCATTGAAGGTCCTTGACATGGTTAAAATAATGAAAAGTTTTTTCTTTCTTTGCTATCTGTTTATAATTTACTGAGGCCTGTTTTTCCCTTTGAATTTGAAGGGATATTACAGAAATTCTTTGTGGACTGTCTGAGGAATTCAATATCGATCAGTTTCTGACCGTGTTCCTGAACTCCCTTCTCGAGTACAGGTTGGTAAATACTGTTCCTTTCAGAGTATATTTGTGTATATTTAAATGCATATACCCCTTAGTATTTTTTGCTTAATCAAATTTGAATATTTAACATCTGCAGTTCAGCTGAGCAAACCTACCATCACACTTTAATAGTGTTAATAGATACCATTCCTTTGAAATTCTATGTTGATTGTTTGGTCTCCAAATTACTGAAAACATGCATGAGGATGTCCAGAAACATGGAGCAGCCTAATGCATCTAAATCAGGTTACTCTCTTCGAAAGAGAATCTTCATTTGCTATTTTGTCTTTGAAGATGCCTATATGTTTTTTTTATAATAATAATAATAATAATAATAATTATTATTATTTTTTGGGGGGTGATAAGTCGGGTATTGTACCGACTTATTTGTCTTGTTTCTTTGAGCTTTTGCATGGTTTTATGGTGAAAATCATATTTGCTTGTGTGAGATATGTGCTAAATGTTCATGAAATGATATTTGTGGAGTTTGTGAAGAAGTGTTGAATTTGTGCATAAAGTAAGTAAAGCATACATGTATTTGATCGAATGCACATCTTGACACAACTATTCCCACAACTCACAAGCACACAAGAAAAGTCCTAAGCACAACAAGCACATCAAAAGCACACTACAACACTAGCACACACATATGATACATGGGGAGCACTAAATTCTTATTCGGCAGAATAGAAAACGAACTTCAAATGAGTATATCTCTCTCAATAGTAATCCAAATGAAGAGATATTGGATGTTCTGGAAAGCTCTTTGAGTGTACTGCATTTCTTATGTTTTAACGTTCTTCTAATTCTGTGTGCAAGTAGGAGAAACGGGGGCATCTTTGCAACTGCTCCTTCAGGTCTTCACATTTGATTTCATATTGCCACAGTTTGGTAGAGTGTCCATATCTCGAGCTACAGACTTTCAATGATGCTAATTCTTGAACCTATGGAAAGCTAAGAGAGAGATCTACAATTCATATGTTTACCACAAAACCCAGTTCTCAACCGAAGGCCTTCAAATTCCCACAACACTAAGCACACACAGCTGGACCTACACTCATTTGCACACTTGGACGCCCATTCAGCACTATTCCACACATTTGCACATTCATTTCACACCATACACATGCACTCTTACACTCAATTATCCACTTGCACATGCACTCAAATATATAACATTTATTCATATGCACATGCACTCACAATTCATCCACTCATCACTTCACCGACACACACACACTACATTTAGTCTTCATTATTCATTCACTCAAGCACACACCTCACTGCACTCTTGGCTGAACACTCACAAGCACACACCTCACAAGCCACTACATTTGCACATTCATATTCACATCTATCCATTCAGCTCTCACACTTGCACATTCATTCATCAAATTAATTCAACACATTCACATGCACACACATCAGCCCGTCACATTAATTCATTAATACACAACGCAACACACACACACATAGGTCGGCCGACCAACCAGTCGGCCGACCAAGCACACACCTCACTCTCACTTAATTCATCATGGTCGGCCGACCAAGCACACACCTCACTCTCACTTAATTCATCACATTTATTCATTCATTCACACAAGCACACACCTCACAAGCACTCACCTCACTCACCATTCTTGCACCACATTTTTGGCACTACACTTCATATACACATGCATGCTAGGATGCATTACATACACTATATTAACCCGTCACACACACACAACAAATACACTCCACTCACTTCACTCTTAGCTGAGCATGCATTTGCACACCACCACTTCACACAACACATAAACATTCACAATCACATGCATTACAACACACAAATACACATGCACACGCCAACTTGGTCGGCCGACCGGTTGGTCGGCCATCAGTCCCGACGGCCGTCGGTCACACACACATCTCACACACTCATGCTTCTGTTGACACTAAAATCACTCACCCACGTACTCCATCTATGCACTAGCTCACAAGTCATCCCTTGTCACACTCAATATCACTATAGTCTTTACACACATGTGCACACATAAGCCAAGGCACGTTACATGCACCAAATGCACAAGGCATAAGCATAGCAATTGACATGTTCACTATGTGTTTGTAATTGTGTATTTCTGATTCTTAATGTTTAAGTCATAGGGGTGACCACGTGAGCTCATTTTATTATTTGATTGGTACAGGACACGTGGAGGAATCAAGGAGTGAGAAAAAGAAGCTGAGTGGTCAAGATCAAGCTACAGGAGGAGAGGAAGGTATAAAAGAAAAATGAAGCAACCCTAGGAAGGAGAGAGGCTGAGGACACAAGAGACAAGACACACAATAGATTAGGGTTCATAGTTCTTAGTTTAGATTAGGACTTTCTCTCTCCTCACCTTCTCTATCATTTCACTGTCTTGAGGATCCATTTTGTACAGATCTAGACTTAGTTGAGACAATTGAATTGCTTTTATCTGTGTTCATTGTTGTTACTTGTTCTTTACGTGTCTAGATTCGATGGGCTTGTATGATTTTGTTCAAATCCATGTCCAATCTGCGGTACCCACTGAGATTGGTGTGGATCTACCAAAGACAATTGAACTTTATATGAATTGAATCGGTAACATCTTTGTGTGAGTCTCATGATCTGTTTGCCTTGTGATCTTGCCTGTGCGGAACCCACTGACAAGTGAGATCAATTTCATGAGAAAGACTTGAGATTATTCTGGTAGGATAATTTGACCGCTTGCATTAGTTAGCTGCCCTACCAAGGGAGATAATTGAGAATGGAACTAGGATTGTCTTCTAGCTTCTAGAGTAGGGATCTAGGTTTATCATTTGTGCCAAGAACTTGCCCTACCAAGGGAAGTTTGAGGAGTTTTGTGAATTAGAACAGTGAGAACTAGCAGGTCAATCCCCTCATACATGCTTTTACACACGTCGATGATACTAGGGATAGATTGGTACATGTTGAAATCCCTCAAGGCAGTGCTAGCATACTAGTCTTTGCATTTAGTCTTGTGCATTTTCTTGCATCATGATTTCCTTCTTGCATTTCATAGACCATTAGGACTAGTGACCTCTGCACAACCAACCATTCCCTGTTGGATACGATCCCACTTACCAATTCTACATTCTTAGTGATTTTGGGTAAAATTGCAGGGTAGCGACAACTCCTGTCAAGGGGTGGGTGGGAAGCTGGGAATTTCCTTTTACCTCTTATTCCTGTTGTTTTTGTGTCTTCTAGATCTCTGTCTTATTGTGTAATTTGCCTTTTATCATAGGAAACCAGGCCAAGGAAATTTTTGTTTCCCTATATAAAAAATATCCCGTTGAATTACATGAAGCTATTAACAAGATCCTACAGATTTCTTCAGTTCTAATACACCCTCTCAACATGCAATCACGCTTTACACACACTCACACATTTATGTAGGTTCACATTTGTGTTACATGATTTTAAATGATTTCTCTTCTCCCTGAAGCAATCTGCTTCTGCGCGACTTTTTAATTTTGGACTTCATTCAGACCATTTTCCTTTCCATCTAGGATAATGAAATGCAGTCTGGAACAGAGGTATCAAACCATGAACTATTCTCCAAGATGTTAGACAGGGATGGTGATTTCTCAATGGGAGTTTCTCATTCAAAAAATTTGTTTGCGCTGGAACATCTGAGGGTATCATTTCTTTTCATCTGCTAGAACTGCTTCATTTTTTGCAGCTTAACAAATCATTTTCTCTCATGAAATGTGAGTGATGATATATGTTCCTTAGAATACTCTGATGATCTCTTATTTTGCTTAAGTTTTAGCAATATTTTATTTCCTTGATATCTGTCCCTAGATATGATGTATTTGACTACTATATTTTATTATACTGGACAGGTTGAGGTACGACGGCATGCAGTGATGGGGCTAGATATAGTTGGAATTCTAAGAGATAGGGATGTTAATGTGAAGGTGAATATGGACTTCATATGTATTCTTGATGGAATAGTTTTTTCATTGTGTGTTGTTTTGTTTCTATTTTGGTTAGTGTTAGTTCCGGTTCTTGGCAGTCTTCTGCCTCTGATTCCAACTAATTCCATAACTTTTTGAAAGCTGATTAGTTAGTAGTATTATTGAATTTTTATTTTCTTACAGCTACTAAACTGTTCTGTATGCTCATGTGGATTCCAACTCCAGGAATTTAACCATTTAATATTTCCTTTTGAGCTCTATTGATGACTTTTCTTCCCAAGAGTGTTCTTTTTTAGTACTGCAGCTAATAGTCTCCTGTGGGAGTAAAAGTTGAAATGGGATAAACTTAACGTTATTAAATAAAAAAAGAAGCACATGAGCTGATAGACAGAACTACAACCCTGTGGCATTGCCTTGAGTTTTCAGGAAAGCAGAAAATTTAAGCTTAGGGGAAGTTGAAAATGTTAGCTTTGGGACAATTTGCGGTTTTAGCATTGTAGGATTTGTTTACCGAAACATTGTCTATATCCTTAACCTTGAAAGTGAAATTGGGATTGACTGCAGGAGCGAGCTAGATACTGTGTACTGGTTAAATGTGCCCTAAGTTCTTTGACAAAATATGTAGTGGATTTTCTTTGTATTATTGTAGTGTTCAAATTTTGCATTTATGCACATTGCCGGGCGATGTTTTAGTTTAAATGCATTTTCTTAATATTTGAATTTCAATTTGTATAGACTGGTCTTCCTTTTTATTTGCTTCTTTTATTATTGAACTTTTATCACTTGTTCAGGTGTTCGGTGTTATTCAAGATGCATTGATGCACCGTCTTCTGGATGATGATCTGTCTGTCATTGAAGTAGTTTTAAATGTGCAGCATCTTAATGAAATTATAAGTTCTTCGGTTCTTCTCGAGGCATTTCAGAGTGTGCTTGATAGATGCATTTGTATGTTAATGTCGGGTGAGTGTACATTGCTTTATTGTTTATTTATAATCATTCCAAGTTCTTCATAATTCATGGCTACTATTTGTATATTGGAAGGGGAGGGGAGGGGGGGTTCAAGTATCTGCTGTGGTTGTATGATTGCATAGAGAGCAGAACTTAAAGAGACAACACTATGGAATGTTGTACCTCAATTGGATTTTCTTTGAGAATATCAGCGCTCTTCAAATTTTTATTGTACTCAATATACATTTTCTTTGAGAATATCAGCGCTCTTCAAATTTTTATTGTACTCAATATACATGTTAAATAGACATACTGATTTGTCAGGTTATATGGTTTCTATCCATAAAATGTGTTGGTTTTGTACAAAAGCCAATTTAATTATAAGATTATTCTTTATATTTATTGCCAAGTGATTAGGAACCTAAAGGGTCACACACAATAGAATTACTTCTTGGGTTAAAATGATTTACATAATTATATGATAATTATGGCATCTATTGTACTCTTATTCACTTTTGGAAAGTGAATAGAGTTTGGTAATAATTCGTTTCTTGTTTGACAAGACAACCTTTTTTGGAAGGCTGTATTATTATATATAGATGCTTAATGTTAGGTCAAAACAACACAACTCTCTTCATTAAGAAATCACGTAAATAAGAAAATCAGTTTTCTTATTAGATCTCTTAAGTGTTGTTTGGAAGGATCTAGCTTATTAACCTGGCATTGGAATCAATCCTTCAAGGATCCCAAAAGTAGTTCGTGTGGATTACCGTTAGAGGCCGGACACTTGTGCGGCTGATTGATCGATTGAATCTCGCTCAAAGGTTTTGCTACCTCCTCACGAGGTATATTATATATAGATTGTCAATAAAGATTCTGTGGAAATCAATTATAATATAATTGTTATATTTTCCGCTGCGTTATTACTATGTTGATTTCCTTACAGTGGTATCAGAGCCTAATTTGATTTATCTATATATCATATGCCATGTCATGAATGATAAATTGTTATGTATGTATATTGGATTTAATTGATGAATTTGAGACATATTTATTTAAAATTCGTTTTAAATATTATATGGGTCAAATATGTGATTTTGTTTTTATTCAAAACTATTTTGAAATTTTCAAAAAAAAAAAAAAAAAAAAAAAGGAGGATTTTTGTCGGAAAACGCTTCATGGCCAAAAATTTTCCAGCCGCCGGCCAGAAGTGTTTTGGTAACGGTTGGAGATAAATTCTGCCAGCGAATTGTCGCCGGTAGGGTCGCGAAGCTGGCAACGAGAACAACAAATCTGGCCAAATCTTGTCCAGATCGAAGCTGCGTTGGCCAAGTTCGTCATGAATTCCGAAGCTCGGTTTCATGGTTCTCACCGGAGCAAGGCAAGATATGATCTTGCCAGAGGCCTTGTAACAAATCGCGGCGAAAACTGATCAGAAAACTGATAAGAAAGAAAAAAAAAAAAAACAGAAGCAAATTTTTTTTTATGATTCAGGTTCGCTGGAGAAGATGATGACGTCAGATGACGTCATCATCAAATTTATTTAAAAAAAAAAAAAAAAAAGAGGGCTTACAGAAAGCGTGGTTTTTGAAGCTACCTGCTGGGACAATATGAAAAATGTTTTCATATTTTGAAATTGACCCCAGATTTTTTTTTTCTTTTCTGATCAGTTGGCCCTATAGTTTTGGAAACTATAATATGACCCATAAAAGTTTCAAAAATTCTATTAAATGATTTCTAATATAATTAGAAATAATATACATATAGATTCATGACAGAAAAAAAAAATTTATATATTCATTTAATGTGATTATTTGAATAATATGACATGTAATTTATATTTGATATAAATTTACTATATATTTATTTAATATGATTATTTGAATAACATGTGTCATATGTGATTTATATTTGATATAAATACATTAAATGTTCATTTAATGTGATTATTTGAATAACATGTCAAATGTGATTTGTATTTGATAAAATAATATATTTATTTAATTGCATATTGTATGTTCAATTGATCAAATAATTTTCACATAAGATATGTATGTATGATGAGACCATAAATTAATCCCTTAATTAAATATTAAATCATAATTAGTTGCCTTCCATTATTATAGTTTAAACAATTTTTATTCGAGCAACTTGTTGAGTTACCTCAAGGTTGTTTTACTTTAAATATGTTTATGCTATGAGATAAGATCTCTGAATAATGGGTTTGATTTAACAAAGACTTTTGATTTGTTGAGTTACCTCAAGGTCAAAATGTTTTTGAGGCAAAGAGTTAGGGGACATATGAGATATGTGTATCAAGAGTTGATGGCCTAACTATCTAAGAGTTACAATTTGTTGTAATTGGTAATTATTACCTACTTGTTGAGATTATTTTTAACTTGTTGAGTTACCTCAAGGTTAAAAATAATTAAGATAAGAGTTACAATTTGTTGTAATTGGCAATTGTTGCCTACTTGTTGAGATTAATTTTAACTTGTTGAGTTACCTCAAGGTTAAAAATAATTAAAATAAGATCTTAGCCACTAGGAATTTTTGTGAAAAATTCTCGAATCAATTTAAGGGATATTGATTTGAATAAAATAGTGGGAGCAAAACCAAAAATTTTAAGACCATATATGATTTATTTTGGTTTTGTTTATTGCATGAATATGAAATCTTATTCTATCTTTATTTTTCTGTTGTAGAAAATGGCTACTAACAATGCGAATCTGCGAAACATATTGTTTGACAATAAGCTCACTGGACCAAATTTCATGAATTGGGTCCAAAACCTGAGAATTGTTCTTAGGCATGAGAAGTTGGCTTATGTTCTTGAGATGACTACTCTTGTTGAACCTGATGATCAAAGTGATCAAGCAACCAAAGATACATACAAGAAACATAAAGATGATTCTGAAAATGTATGTTGTCTTATGCTAGCATCCATGAGTCCTGAGTTGCAAAAGCAACATGAGGATATGAATGCTTATACAATGCTTAATCACTTGAAGGCCTTATATGATAAGAGAGCTAGGAATGAAAGATATGATATCTCTCAAGAGCTCTTTCAAGCCAAGATGGCGGAAGGATCTTCAGTTGCATCTCATGTGCTGAAGATGATTGGTCTCATTGAAAAGATTGACAAATTGGGATTTAAACTGGAATATCAGTTAAGTGTTGACTTGATATTACAGTCCCTACCTCCAAGTTTTTCAAACTTTGTTATGAATTATAACATGAACAAAGTAGAGGTCACTTCATTGCCGGAATTGATGGGTATGCTTAAGACAGCTGAGGATTCAATCAAGAAGGAAAAAGGGTCTGTATTGGTGGTTGAGTCTTCCAAGAAAAGGAAGTTTAAGCCTGATCTTAAGAAGATCAATAAAAAGGCACCCAAACCAGTACAGAAAAACAACAAGGACAAAAAGCCAAAGGGCACTTGCTTCCATTGTGGTCAAGTTGGACACTGGAAGAGAAATTGCAAGGCTTATTTGGATACCTTGAAGCAGAATAAGCTTGGTGAAGCTTCTACTTCAGGTATGTTTATGATTGAAATTAATCTTTCTACTTTCAAATCAGATTCTTGGGTATTAGATACTGGATCGGGTTCTCATATTTGTATAAATATGCAGGAACTAAAGAAAAGTAGAAATTTGGCTAAAGGAGAGGTGGACCTACGAGTGGGAAATGGAGCAAGAGTTGCTGCATTAGCTGTAGGGACTTATAATCTTTCTTTGCCTAGTGGATTTATCTTAGAATTAAAGAATTGCTATTATGTACCGGTACTTACAAGAAATATTATTTCTATTTCGTGTTTGGACATGGATGGATTTACCATTATGCAAAAGAATAAATGTTGTTCTTTTTATCGTGATGATATTTTTTGTGGTGTTGGTTATTTACATAATGGTCTTTATATTCTTGATATGGATAATCCAATTTTCAACATAAACACAAAAAGACCAAAAATTGATAATTTTGAAAACTCATATCTTTGGCATTGTAGACTTGGTCATATAAATCAGAAACGCATAACCAAATTACATAAATATGGATATTTGGGATCATTTGATTATGAATCTTTTGATACATGTGAATCTTGTTTATATGGAAAAATGACCAAATCACCTTTTAAAGGAAAAAGTGAAAAATCTACTGAATTACTAAGTCTCATACATACTGATGTATGTGGACCAATGTCAATTCAAGCTAGAGGTGGTTTTTCATATTTTCTCACTTTTACTGATGATCATTCTAGATATGGTCATGTATACTTAATGAAGTATAAATCTGAAGTATTTGAAAAGTTCAAAGAATATAAAAGTGAAGTTGAAAAACAACTTGGTAAAAGTATTAAAATACTTCGATCTGATCGAGGTGGAGAATATTTAAGCCAAGAATTTCAAAATTATCTTAAGCAAAATGGAATTCTTTCTCAATGGACTCCTCCATATACACCACAACTAAATGGTGTATCAGAAAGAAGAAATCGAACTTTATTGGATATGGTTCGATCCATGATGAGCCATGCAACTCTCCCAAAATCGTTTTGGGGATATGCCCTTAATGCTGCCTCATATCTTTTAAATCATGTTCCATCTAAAGCTATAGATTCTACTCCATATAAGATATGGTATGGGAAAAACCCAAATTTTAAACATGTGAAAATTTGGGGATGCCATGCATTTGTTAAAAAGGTAGAATCTGATAAGCTTGAAGCAAAATCTGATAAATGTTATTTTGTGGGATATCCAAAAGATAGTTTTGGATATTATTTTTATAATCCCATTGAGCAAAAAATATTTGTCTCAAGACATGCCATATTTTTAGAAAAAGAGTTTATTCTAGAAAAGGCAAGTGGGAGCAAGATCGAACTTGATGAAGTTCTAGAACCACAATCTAACAATGCAGAAGAGATGGAACAAGAGCTTATACCTCATGAAAATGTGGTAGTAACTGAAGCTCAAGATGCACAAATGGAACGTAGATCAAATAGGATACGTCATCCACCTAAGAGGTATGATGATATATTCATTATTGAGAATGATGAACCTACTAGCTACATAGCAGCCTTATCTGATAAGGACTCTGAGAAGTGGCTTCAAGCCATGAAATCTGAAATGGATTCCATGTATGACAATAAGGTATGGACCTTAGTCAATCCACCTGAAGGGGTAAAACCTATAGGGTGTAAATGGGTCTTCAAAAAGAAGACAGGCATGGATGGTAATGTTGTTACCTATAAAGCACGATTGGTTGCAAAAGGTTACACACAAGAACATGGTATTGACTATGAAGAAACCTTTTCACCAGTTGCAATGCTGAAATCTATTAGGATTTTACTTGCTATAGCTGCATACTATGATTATGAAATCTGGCAAATGGATGTTAAGACAGCTTTTCTTAATGGAAATTTGCAAGAAGAGGTGTATATGATACAACCCGAGGGTTTTAAGTCTGAAAATCCAAATCAAGTATGTAAGTTACAAAGATCCATTTATGGACTTAAGCAAGCTTCAAGGAGTTGGAATATTCGTTTTAATGAAACAATCAAAAAGTTTGATTTTATTCAAAACGAAGATGAACCTTGTGTATACAAAAAGATTAATGGCAGTATTGTGGTTTTTCTCATATTATATGTGGATGACATATTAATAATGGGAAATGACATACCTACCCTTCAATCAGTTAAAGGATGGTTGTCCAAAAACTTCTCAATGAAAGATTTGGGAGAAGCAACTTACATATTGGGAATAAAGATTTATAGAGATAGATCTAACAAGTTGCTTGGTCTTACACAGTCAACATATATTGACAAAATGCTAAACAGATTTAGCATGAGTCAGTCTAAAAATGGTTATATTCCTATGTCACATGGGGTTTACCTTTCTAAGGACATGTGTCCAAAGACTGATGATGAAAAACAAAGTATGCAAATTATTCCTTATGCTTCGGCAGTTGGATCAATTATGTATGCTATGTTGTGTACAAGACCAGATGTCTCCTATGCTCTAAGTGTTACGAGCAGATATCAAGCCAATCCTGGTGATGGTCACTGGACTGCAGTCAAGAATATCCTCAAATACTTGAGAAGAACTAAGGATTTATTCTTGGTCTATGGAGGGGCTGAGCTTAATGTTTGTGGATTTGCTGATGCTAGCTTTCAATCTGATAAAGATGATTGCAAGTCTCAATCTGGGTATATATTTACTCTAAATGGAGGTGCTGTTAGTTGGAAAAGTTCTAAACAGGCCACCATCGCTGATTCTACAACGGAGGCTGAATACATAGCTGCTTCAGAAGCTGCTAAAGAGGCTGTTTGGATTCGAAAGTTCATTAATGAACTGGAAGTGGTTCCTTCTATGGTTGATCCAATACCTTTGTATTGTGATAACAATGGAGCTATTGCACAAGCAAAGGAACCAAGGTCTCATCAACAATCCAAACATGTCTTAAGGCGCTATCATTTGATTCGAGAAATCATTGGTAGAGGTGATGTGAAGATAGACAAAGTTCATACAGATGATAACATAGCTGATCCATTAACTAAGCCATTATCCCAAAAGATACATGATGGTCATGTTAGTTCATTCGGTTTGAAATACATGAATGATTGGTTTTAGTTATAATGGAAATTGACTATGTATTTCTTTTTACAACCTTTTTGGTTTTGTACTAGTTTTATACTTATGCAATAATAATATGGCAGTTTTATCATTTTCAAATATATTTGTACTTATATATATGTTATGATAAAAGTCCTTAGAATAATATTTATTATTCTTTAATTTCCCTAGTCATAGTATTAACAATAACAAGGACGTTGTTAATGCGGATAGACTAGTATATATGGTGATATATGGGTGAATCATTGGAGTATGTGTTCACTGGAATGATCCGCTTAGAGATTTCCATATCGTTAACTATTTGAGTGCCAATGGTATAATCTCTACGTGACAGTAGTGTAAGCGATCCTTTGACTTGAGATCATAAGAGTATCTTTAGTGTGGATGTTATATTTTGACTCTATTTGTCCATTACCGTAAATGGTTTTGTGAGCGGTAGACGTTGGATATGACAAGAAGCACGGATTGATAGTTTATGATCGATATAGAATTCACCACTCCTAATAGTGGGAGAGTATATTCCTTTCTGGCGCCACTTGTTGAAGTTCAATTCAAATTACGCGTAAATGAGTAATTAAATTTGGAAAGGTTCTAAATTTATTTACAAGGAGTTGAGTTTCGGTACATGAAAGAAATATTATTAGTACAATAAAGAGTTGGCACTTATACTTTACTCTTGTACTAATTGGAATATAGGATGGTGAAAGGATGATAATTACATGGTACCTGGTTCATGGATAGGTGAAGTCGATCAATTGACTTTTCTTAACTCTTGGGTGGTCATGATGTCTTTGCTAGAGGCCGCTCGTGATCTATGAATATAAATGAATTAATTGTTGAATTAATGATAAATTAAAGTTGTTTAATTTATCCTATCTTAGAAGCTCAGTGACTAAATTGTCTTTAGTCCAAGTGGGAGTTTGTTGGTTTTGTACAAAAGCCAATTTAATTATAAGATTATTCTTTATATTTATTGCCAAGTGATTAGGAACCTAAAGGGTCACACACAATAGAATTACTTCTTGGGTTAAAATGATTTACATAATTATATGATAATTATGGCATCTATTGTACTCTTATTCACTTTTGGAAAGTGAATAGAGTTTGGTAATAATTCGTTTCTTGTTTGACAAGACAACCTTTTTTGGAAGGCTGTATTATTATATATAGATGCTTAATGTTAGGTCAAAACAACACAACTCTCTTCATTAAGAAATCACGTAAATAAGAAAATCAGTTTTCTTATTAGATCTCTTAAGTGTTGTTTGGAAGGATCTAGCTTATTAACCTGGCATTGGAATCAATCCTTCAAGGATCCCAAAAGTAGTTCGTGTGGATTACCGTTAGAGGCCGGACACTTGTGCGGCTGATTGATCGATTGAATCTCGCTCAAAGGTTTTGCTACCTCCTCACGAGGTATATTATATATAGATTGTCAATAAAGATTCTGTGGAAATCAATTATAATATAATTGTTATATTTTCCGCTGCGTTATTACTGTGTTGATTTCCTTACAAAATGCATGCAAGCTGAGCCAAATAGTGACTAACGACGTGATATCCCTGTTGCTCTTATTGCTTCTTTTGCTTGGGAAACACATCTCAATTTTTTAAATGTTTTCATTCTGAAGACTTTAACCAACAAAACAGCTTTGAGTGTGATTAAAGGGTGGGATATGTGGTGCTGAGCGTGATTAAGAAACTCTGTGCAAATTTATCAGTTTTACTGATTAAGAAACTGAGTGTGCAAATTTTTTCCGAAAAAGTTCCTTATTAGAGTTGCTTGAAATACTTTGATGCATGAATGTTTTGTTTGAAAACTTTGATGCATGGAATTGAATCCCAGTTACACGTGTCCTTGTTTGAGGTTGATCTACTTTTTCTTTTTCTTTTCAGGGACGCATATATGGCAAATTTTTCATTGATACATCATAGTGATCATTCACACACAATCTCATTCAGTTAGTTTATTATCTAATATGTATTTAATTGTATCCATATACATAGTACATTTAAAGTTAAATTTTTTTTTACTATCGTAGTATTCAAGAGTTAAGATTATTTTATTGAATACTGAAATCGAATTAATGCGAATGCTACCATGTATTACAAATGAAAAATGTCCCTTCATGCATGTGATAGAACTGATGCATTAAAACATGTATCAGAGATATAATGTGAACATTTATTAAATTTTAAAAAGATTATCTCATAGAGTGTGGAATCAATGCATTTGCTTTTAGAAATTATTTCAGTTCTTAGCTTGTAGGCAATTTATGGATTTATATTTTGACTATTTAGTATTGAAATTTCAATAATCAAATCATTTTCTTTTCATTAATCTACTTGTTTGCGCAATTGAAAATCCTTATGTTTTGAAAAGATTGTCTATTTATTAAAAATATTGTCATAGAAATTATGAACTGTACCTTTTTTATGTATTTATAATGGGTAGCAAAATATTGAATATTGTAATTCCTTGTATAAATATATTTGTAAAGAAAGAAAATGGTGAACCCATTCTTAAGAATATTATTTATGAGTAAAGGTTGTAGTTTAACTTGTTAATGAATTCAACGTGGTTTTAATTCTTAGCTCGTTCTTAGCTCTGACTAACTCCACCTCCTCCATTCTCTTCTCCATTTTTTTCCTTTTTGTTTTTCTCCACCGCATCATAGCTTGCATCACTACAAATATTTGTAAAATACGCAGCAGTTGAAAGGAATTCTTGGCTTGGTTCATTTCGCTCATAAAATTGATTTAACTTCAGTCATGCGATCCATCTTTAGCCAAGTTCACCAGGTTTAATTAATTTCCTTCTGCTCCAATTTTCAGATGTAATGTTGTTTCATTAGTATTAGTTTTTTTAGTAATACTAATTTTTGTATGATCATTGATTGTGATTTTGATAGTGGAGATGGGAAAGCGGAATCCTAGGTTACAGTTCTCTTTTACCTCTTCACAAAAAAAAAACTTCGTAATTAATTACTATAATATCTTTTACTTCCTTTTTTTTTTTTTGCCTTCTGTCCTTATGTATATATTGCAAGATTTCAATCAATGCCTTATGCAATGTTTATCTTTGTTGATGGATCCCAGCAAAAAAAAACCCTGTATTCTTTTGGATAAATATCATGGCACCTCTAACTTCAGTTATATTGGGAAGTGTCTTAGTGTTCCTTACTCATGCTGAAAAACATGGACTTTAGTGCTAATTAATACTTTCATATATGTCACTGAAAACTTTTATATATTACTACTCAATATTAACATCATCAACCTGAATTGAATGAAGGTGTATAACATTTTCATTGTACAACTATAACGAGATGACATCATCCACATGCATGCACATGGGAGACTTTGTATACGAAATTATTTCATAATTCCATGTTTTTAATCTTTTGTAATTGCCATTTGCTTTTATGTTTTTACTACATTATCTTTTAATCGATTTTGTAGGATCTTTGTTTGTTGTGATCGCTAGACTTTCTCATGGTTTTTTGTGTGGCCTTCATCTATTGTGAAGAAAACAGCAGATTGGAATAGATTATGTGATTTTTTTCCTATTATTTTATTTTTTTTGTGTGAATTTCTGTAGACTATCTCATTTCGGTTTTTTATGGGATTTGTTTTCAAGTGATTGCAGTAATATATTCCTATTCAAGAACTTTTCGAAAATGTAATATGTACCAAGGAGGGTCTTACAAGTGATAGTGATGAAGAAAGATTGGCCATTTTTTGTCACAACAATATTGAGGAGAAGAATGCCATCAGTTTTAGATTACCGTCTCTCCAAAGTTTTAGTGGATGAAAGACGTGGATTTACATTAAGTTTTATTCGAGGCAGATTGAAAATGCTAACCTTACATCGAACGATTATATGTTATAAATAATTTCAGATTGGGATAGACTTGATCTTCTTTGTAGAGATCCTCCCCGAAACTTGCAACTATTGTACAGTCTCCTTTGTACCTATTTTATTAACTCTTGACTAATATGAGTTCTCATAATTTTGTTAATATTTTTGCAGGTTTTAGTTGTATCTAAAATATGGCAAAGCATCATCCTGACTTAATTATGTGCCAAAAGCAGCCAGGCATAGGCATTGGGTGACTTTGTGAAAAATGTGGTGGAAACTTTGTAATTTGTGATTCTTATGTGTGTTCTTGCACATTGGTTAGAGTTTGTGATGGAATATCAAGACGGATGTCCGAAAATTCTCAATCTAGGAAGTGCTAAAACATATATGTTCTATGACAGTGAGAAATATGCCTTCAACAACAGATGATTAATGCAGGGTGATCTCGGGAAAGTGATAGTGTGGTTTATTAGTATTAATGCTTTGTTGTGGTAATTCTCCGAAGTTGTTTTGCATCTGTAATTGGTATTGTTTAAGTAAACAGTTTACTTTTGGAATCTTTGAGACAAAGATTAGGCGTTATTTGTTTTCAGTTTCAATAACTTTTATGTTATGAAGTTCATATTTTATTATAAGTTGAAAAAGACAAATAAGTTACATAAAATATATGAAAATTCTTATTTGATGTGAAAATATTTTTAATGCGCTTTCTCAAACATCTTTTTAATTAACGTAAAAATATTAAGGAACAAGAAAACTTCATAAGAAAATATATGGCAAAAACAATAGTTGATGCTATTTAAACATGTTATTTTTCTTGACCATTTTAAACTTATACTTCCAAACATGCCTTTATTAGACAAAGATTAGACTTCCAAACATGCCTTTATTAGTATTTTATATTATGATTTTGCATGGTAAGCCTAATTTAGATTCAATGAAATTTAAAGATTTTGATATGCTAACTAGAAGCTAATATTTAGAATTTTGAATTCAACCAAATTTATTATAGTTAACTTTTATATATTTAATTAATTAATATTATATATATACATATATATTTGTACATACTAAACATATTTTTGCACATTATACATATTTACACGTACTACATAATTTTTTACACAGCACACATTTTCACACATTATACATATTTATTCTTATTACACACAATTTAACACACACTATACATATTCATACGGACTTCATGCATTATACATATATTTCCACACACTGTTATATTTACATATACTTTACACATTTTTGCACATTATACATATTTACATATATTACACAATCTTTTAGACATTATATATACACGTTTTCTCACAAAATATACAAATTTTTACACACTATATATATTTACACATACTTCAAACATTATACATTTTTATACATATTATACGCATTTTCATACGCTATGCATATTTACACATACTTTACACATTTTTGCACACTATATAGATTTACACATATTACACACTTTTTCATACACTACATATATTTTTACATACTAAACACATTTTCACACACTATATGTTTTACATGCACATATTTAGATATACTTTAATTATTATGCATATTTATACTATATATATATACACAAATTACATATTTTTTCATATATTACATATATTTATACATACTAAATATTATAAGACGCTCTACAAGATAACTACATCTATTTACAAAACATAATTCAAATGCCTTACTATTTATATTTCTATTAAATACATATATACATATTTAATATTAGCACATCAATAGTTATTATGCACTATAAATTCTAATAATTCAATAACAAATCATTTTTTTTTAACCATGGGCATGAGATCAACGCGCATTGCGCGTTATACACATACTAGTCATGAATATATAACTCATTGTCAAACTCACTTAAATCGTGAAAATCTTTTGTCATGAATGATTAGAAGGTGCAGGATGTGAAATGTTCGGGTTAAATTATATCATTATAATTAATATTTTAGCTTAGTATTTTGAGTGATTTTGAGTTATTTGTTATTTATTTTACTTTATTTCTCCTATTTTTGTAATAATTATTATTTTGGTACAATTGGTGATGATTTGATCAAAGAAGAGATTTAAGAGTTCAATATGCTTTAAATGATTATTGAATAAATTAAGAATTTGTGTGAAACATTGAGAGTGCAATAACAATTCAAACCAGCCAACAAAACAAGAACAACACAAGAGCAAATGCATGTGCGTATGGTTGAAAAAGAGAAAAGAAAGGAGAAAATTTTTAACTTTAGTCTTTAGTTGTATTAGGACTTGTCTCATTGTAGTTGTATTATATAAGAAAGAGAGAGAAAATGGTGGAAAAAAGTGTGACGCTTGTTGTCGTGTCCAAAAAAATCTAGTTGTTTAGCCAAGTAAGGATTTTATCTGTTTTGGAGACCATTTCTCAATTCTTGAAAACAATAGTTTGTTATTTCTTTTTTTCTCTAAACTAATGGGGTTTGGGTATATGCCAATTTTATGTGTCACTCTGTGTGCCATTTAAAAAAAGATGACAAATGTATTTTTTTTATTTAGTTATTTAATTTTAAAACTAAACTAAATCCCTAACCAAACCTTAACATAAGTGATTGTATTTGTGTCATCTTCTTAAGATAAGTGATTGTATATGTGTTATCTTCTCATAAAGTGGAACAAAAAGTGGCACACCAAACCCAAAGTCAAACTAATGTATTGGCTTTGATTTTAAATAAATGACATTTGGAAAACTTTTACACGATTTCAGGAACACTTAAAAATGACTACAAAATCTCTAATTAATATTCAACCATATCAATAATTTGAAAATTAATTCTTTATTAATTAGGTAAAACTGGAAGTATATAATAACATGACATTTATTTTGTAAAACCAAAACCTATCTAAAATGTCATTTATTTATGAGATGGAGTATTTCTTTTTAATTTGTGTTTGTCTTTTATTTTTAATCATGTTTCAAATTTCTGGCGCTAAGAATTTAGATGTAGCTGGATACTTTCTTGTTGATATTTATGATTTAATTATTTAATTTAATTTATTTCATATTCTTCCAAGTTAATTAATTTATTCTTGATACTTGTAATTGTGTCTGTAGCCAACTTTTACATGATTTCCAGTTTAATTTCACAATGAGGATGTGGAACAAAATTGTACCATGAATTAAGTTTTTATAGGTTTGATTGCCAAAACTTACAAGTTTCTTAGATGCTTATGCAACATATAGAATCATTGACATGATTTGTGATTTAATTTCATGATGAGAATTGGGGACAAAATTATATTGTGAATTAATTTTTCATAGGCATGATTTGTGATTTAATATCAAGATGAGAATTGGAAACAGAAACTATACTGTGAATTAATTTCTCGGTAGGATTTATTGCCTTTGGCAAAGTTTCATAGGGCTTATCCAACATGAGATTAGATCCTCAATCTAAAAGTATATTTTATAGGGCTTATCTAACATGAGATTGGATCATCTGTCTAAAATTATTCTGTTTTATAGCCCGTGTGATAAAACTGAAAAGTGATTTGAAATCTGAAAGTAATAAGTTGTTGAACTCATTAATTTTATGTATTTGATAATTCAACTGATTTTTAGATAGTCTTTTTCCAAAATAGCATAATTTCTGAAAAATATTCTCAATCTAATACACTTTCAAATTTAATTCCCTAATTAACATTCTTTTTGCCACGTAGATTATTATTATTTTCCACATAAGACAACTAATCTTTTTCCCTCTCTCCAGCTAACCATAATAAACTTGCTTTATTTTTTTCCAAAATAATATACTTTCAAAAAAATATTACCAAAATAACACACTTTTCAATTATATTCCCTTAATAACACTCTTTTTGTCAAGTAAGTCTCAATTAGGCAATGTGAAAGACAAATTATTATCTATTTCCACAAGTTTTTCTCTCCCATAATTTTCTCTTTCCATCTATCTCTTTGATCTTTCCTTTTTTTCCCATTTTAATCTCTCTTCACAAATAATTTTCTATTTCCACCTTTCTCTTACATGTTTTTTTTTCTTATCTTCTTTTAATTTTCTCTTATTTTCTTCACTTAATTTTTTCCCTTATCAAAATTCACATATTTTTTCCTTTATGAAAATTCAAGATCATGATAGACAAATTTTATAATACAGTAAAATAATTTAAAATTCACTAACCCCCTTATATTATTGTTTTGCCCACATTTACCTCTTATAGTTTTAATTACAACAATTAACCTACTTAATTTTTTAAAACTAAAAAAAGTAATAATTAACGGCGTTAAAAGAGTCAATGAAAAGATAATTTTAACCATATTAGAATGACTAAATACCTATAATACCCAATTAACTCCTAAAATATAGGATAGAATTGTTCAATATATACCTATCTATTAACCTAAAAAAAGACGGATGGAATTGATTGACATCAAACCCGCTAGTAGTGAAAGAATTTTTTCAACATATATGCTACATATCTGCCATGATCATCTCTTCTTTCACATAAGTATAAAATATATTGTCTCTTCTTTCATTGGAATTTGATTTTTCAAATACAAAGTATTATTTCAAGTGCAAAGATCAAGGTACTTTAAGTTTTGAAGAATAAATATTTACATGGCTTTAAATTTGCAAATTTTTTATTTTTAAACCTTAGATGAAGTTTAATTATTGAATTTTGATTTTGTTGTAATTTTTTTGAACTAACATATTTGATATTTGTTTTTATTTTTTTCTAATTTTTTAATCCTTAAAAGATTGCCTTTCTTGATTATATCGATTGTTGATAGGCATTTAAGAATATGCTTTTAAAGATTATTTGTGTTGTTTTGTTTTTTAACTTTTATTATGATTTAGTTAGATTGAATGCGTTAGTGTGACGGTGGAATTATAACTTTTTTTCACTTTACTATCCAAATTAATATTTGAGTTGTTTATTTATGTTGAGTTTATAATTTTTTATTTTAAGGTTAATTTTGTCATTTTATTATCTTACATTAAAATAGGGAAATCCGGGACCTGGGGATGGTGGGGCATTGATTAGGGATTGTTTGGGAAGGGTGGTTGCTGCTAGAGCTATGGGTTTTGAATTCGTCACGAGTTTGGAAGCTGAGGAACTTGCTTTATTAGTAGGGCTGGACTTGTGCGAACGATTTGGGTGTACCCACCGTTCTTGTTGAATCAGATTCTCAGTTGCTGGTGTCGTTTATGTCTGGAGAGGGGCATGTTCCATGGAAGCTTAGGGACATTGTGGACAGAATGAAACAATTCTCTTGTGCGCTGTCAGTACATCATATTTTTAGGGAGGCCAATCAGCCAGCAGATGGTCTTGCGAAGGAGGGTTGTCGTAGGCAGTTGGACTTGGAATTTGCTAGTTTTGGTGATCTCCCTTGGAATGTTAGGGGTAGCATTAATATGGATAATTTAATGGTTCCAAAATTTCATGTGCATAGGAAATCTGTGTAATTTCATGGGCCTGTTATTGGTGTTTCTCTAACAATTGTATCTTTGGTTTCACTTAATAATAATTGGGAGTGGCACCCCTAGCTGATTAGCCAAAAAAAATAATGAAAAAAAAGGGTGCACAATTCTATTTAGTCATTGACGGCAATTAACATATTAGATTAATTAGTTTTAAATTAGAAAATTAAGGATTTTAATTGTTCTAATTAAATTTACAAGGAGTGAATGCGGAACTGACTAATAGTATAAAGGTTTTAGTTTATTTTATCCTTTAAAGTAATATTGTTACAAAGAAAACTAATTATAAATGAACGAATTCATTGAAAATAAAACTAATTGTAAATAATTTGGAAGAAAACCTACTCATCCCCATTTAGGAATTATTCTACTAGTTAAAATTAAAGAAAATAATCCACATAATAAAGATCAATGAAGGTAAGAAAACTTATAGTGATTTATAATTTTGAGCAATCACAAAAATTAAAATTCATGTATTATTAAATTTGTGTGTTTTTTTTGGCAAATAATATTGATATGAATTTTCTTCTTGTGACCATTTATTAAATAATTCTAATTTAAAATTATGTATTTAACGTCTTAAATTTCTTACTTTGACCATCTATTAAAATTATTTATTAAAGATCTCTAATAGGTAATTTTATGTATTTTACTAAATGATTTAAAAAAAAAACTATTATTTCTCCAAGAAAAGGTAATAATGTTTTTTTATTAATTGATAATGAAGTAATGTCTAAAATTGAAAACTAAGATAGAGAAGATAACTTTGAATTAAGAGAGAGAAAAAAAACTAGAAAGGAGTAATAGTTTTTCTTTTATTAAAACTCTTTTTAAATTGAAAAATAAGTGAGAGAATATAGTAACTTTTTATTCCACGATGGATAGTTGATGTATACGTGGAAAGAATGTTAGTTAGGGAATTAAATTTGAAAGAGTGTTAGATTGAGAATATTTTCTAGGGACTGTTATTTTGTAAAAACACTCTTTTACATATGAAAATATGGTGGACAAAAATTTACAGAGTATGTATAAATATATGCTGTGTAAATATGCATACTATGTGTAGTATGTGTAAATATATGTAATGTGTGATAATATGTGTAAATATGTGTAGTGTGTGAAAATGTGTGTAGTATATGTAAATATGTATACTATTTAAAAATGTATGTAGTATATGTAAAATGTGTAATGTGTAAACATGAGGGGTGTAAAAATATGTGGTAGATTTAAATATTATGTGTAAAAATATGTATAGTATGTGTAAATATGTGAAAATATGTGTAATTATGTGTGAAAAGAAAAAAAATCATGTTAATTATGTCATATTAAAAATATTTTAAAATTCGATATTTTACCATGCATACTTTCAAATTAAGCAAATTAAACCAGATTTTATCACTTAAAATTTTATCATAATTGTGCCTATATTTTCAAACCCTATTAATCAATTCAAAATGTGCAATTTGTGGTTATCAAACAAACTTAATTGGTTTAGGTTTGAATCAATTAATTTTCAGACTTAAGTAGACTTATCAAACATGCCATTATTTTGTCTAATTATCAAAACAATATCATTTCACTAACACCAGGAACTAAAAGTATAAATATTACTAAAATTAAATTTAAAATTATTAGAGGTAACCAGATATGAGTAAACCGTACATGGTTTAATTATGATTTTAGTAAAATAACATCATTTTAATTAGAGTAATGATTGGGGGAGTGAAAAATTAGAGTGAAAACGCAAAGTGACTGACGTGGCAGTTATAAAAAGACAAACTAATCCATTATCCATTAGGGTTCACTCATCATTTGGTTAGGGTATTAGTTTGTCTTTTTATAACTGCCACGTCATTCACCTATCATTAATCTTTTAATTATTAGACAAGATATGACAAGATAATTTTGGACAGGAATCCTATCACCAATAGATCTTCTGTATCACTTTTGTATATCACTTCTTGTAACAATCTTATCCCTTATGTTCACTAATTACTTAATAGGATTTTAGCTTTATCTAAAAGAATACATGTCACAACTATAGAAAGTGTTACACAGATTCATACATCAAATGGTACGAAGATCCAAAGTCGGATCCCATCTCTTCCAACGTATGTAATCCTTGTGTTATTTGGTTGAATTTGTGTGTATTGCATTTTATTTGGTTTGATCGCCATGAGAATTCTAAAGGACTAGATAAGATAAATTTATCCTCGGGTTAGCCATGATAGATTTTCTTGATCCTTACAAGTTAAATAAGATAGATTTTCTTACGAGGGGTTTGAAATTAAAATCGTTACAAAGAAAACTAATTGTAAATGAAATAATTCATTGAAAATAAAGTTAGTTGTAAATAATTTTGAAGAAAACCTAGTCAACCCCATTTAAATATTATTCTTTTTTTTTTAGTCAAAAGCGATAATTTCATTTATCATAAAAATAATAGTACACAGCTAACTAGCTGAAATAAAATGCAATGAGTTAAGTTAATTAAACTTATAAACTCAATGCATTACAAACACCCAATTCAACACATGACCTAATGTCATAAGAGTTGAACGATACAACAAACAAAATCCACATCAAATATTCACTTGGTCTAAGCTAAAACTGGATTTAGATAACTTTTCAAGGAGCAAAGCTAAAATTGAAGAGATTTCATCTAACTAGTAGTAAGCTAAAACTGAAGTGAATCTTCTCCATGATAGCTGTGCTAAAAATCAGAGTATTCTTCCTCCCTAATAGCAAATCAACACCAAGTTCCCAATTTCTTCCGTACTTTTTGCTAATCCATCTAAATTTTGAACTACCAATGTCCAGATTTACACTGGTACTTCAACATCAAATCTAAAACTGAAGGAGAAAGCTTTGATAGAGAAGAAACCTTTACCGATGCTCGCCATATGTGGATTACCGGAGATGGGTGTAGATCTCCCCATTTTTTCCTTTTTTCTAATTTATGCAACAATAAAAAAAATAACTCCAAAAATGGAGACATATTCTCTCAAAAGAGAGAAAAAAAAACTCCTACTAGAGGAGACATAACTCCTAATAAAGGAGACAAAAAGAACATTTATATAAGAAATTTGGATTCATGGGAGGTTATTTGGTGGGGGAGGCGGCAGCTACCGCCTCCCCTTAGAGTTTGCAAAGTAAGGTTTTAGGGTTATAATATTATTCTAATAGTTATAATTGTAAAAAATAATCCACACAATAAAGATCAACGAAGGTAAGAAAAACCCATAGTGATTTATAATTTTGAGCAATCACAAAAATTAAAAATCATGTATTATTAAATTTGTGTATTTTGTTTAGCAAATAATATTGATATGATTTTCTTTCTTGTGACAATTTATTAAAGAATTCTAATTAAAAATTGTCTATTTAAATTATTCTAATTAAAAGTATGTATTTTGTTTAACAAACATGACTGATCCTAAATTTCTTACTCTGACCATCCATTAAAGTAATTTATTAAAGAATTCTAATAGGTATTTCCATGTATTTTACTGAATGATTTGAAAAAAAAACTATTATTTCTCCAAGACAAAGTAATAATTTTTTTTATTAATTGATAATGATGTAATGATTTCTAAAATTGAAAATTAAGATAGAGAAGATAACTTTGAATTAAGAGAGAGAAAAAAATGGAAGGGAGTAATAGTTTTTATTTTATTAGAAATCTTTTTAAATTGAAAAATAAGTGAGAGAATATAGTAACTTTTTATTCCAGGGTGGATAGTTGAAGCATACATGGCCAAAATAATGTTAGTTAGGGAATTAAATTTGAAAGTGTGCTAGATTAGAAATATTTTTTAGCAACTATGTTATTTTGGAAAAACACTCTAACATAGGAATAATTTATTAGATAATAAATTGAATTTATTAATTACAAATTATCCAGTGAAATCGACAATCCATGTACATTCCATTCTTATTAAATCCTTACTTTATTTCAGTCTTGTGTTCTTTTTAGTTACTTAAATTTTGTTTTAGATAATTAGGTTGTTATTTTTATTTAATTTAATAAAATATCTCAATTTTAGTTAATTCAATTAATAGTAGGACTAGATCACTTTTATTGTGAACTTTTAGTCCTTGTGATTAATTTTCTATACCAATTCGGTAGTGTCTAATTGCACATTAAAGATTAATAATTTTCACACCATGAAAAATGATTAAATAACTTAGAGAAAAAAAACCATTTGTAGTCCCCAATGTTTGTTTAGTCGGCATTTTTAGTCCTCAATATTTTAACCTTAACACTTTTAGTTTCTAAACTTATAGAGAAAGGCACATTTTTAGTCCCCCAAGCCCCAGGATTTATTTACTCGACATTTTTAGTCCCAAATGATTTAATCTCAACACTTTTACTCTCCAAACTTGTAGAAAAAAACGCATTTTTAGTTCTCAATATTTTGCCTACTTAATACTTTTAGTCCCTAATGTTTTAACCTCAATACTTTTAGTTTCTAAATTCACAAAAATTTTGCACATTAAATTTACTCAACACAATTGAACAACTATAAACGAAATTTCCACATGTAAATTAAATTTCTCATAAATCTAATGTTTGGCAATTAATTTTTTTTTTAAAATTTTGCTTCAAATAAAATAAAATAAAATTGACCCGCTTGTAATACCTATCCTAACACATGATTGTTTTTTTTCGGTTATTTTAATTGAAATAAAATGTTAAAAAATTAATTACCAAACATTAGATTTATGAGAAATTTAATTGTCACCTAAAAATTACATTTGCAGTTGTTTAATTGTATTGAGTAAATTAAAAGTGCGACATTTTTATAAATTTTAGGAACTAAAACTATTGAAGTTAAATCTTTGGGACTAAAATTAGTGTCGAATAGGTAAAATATTGGGGGCTAAAAATACGATTTTCTCTACAAATTTGAGGACGAAAAGTGTTGAAGTTAAATAATTTGAGATTAGAAATGTCGAATAACAAATATTAGGGACTAAAAATGCGTTTTTCTTTACAAGTTTTGGGACTAAAAGTGTTGAAGTTAAAACAGTTGAGACTAAAAGTGTCGAGTGTAGACAAATATTGGGGACTACAAATGTTTTTTTCTGAATAACTTATCAACACTTGAGAAACACAACAACGCTAAAAATTACAAATTAGTAATTGTATGTGTTTGTTTGTTTATCAAATGAATACTTTAATATAAGTAGGTTTAAGGAAAGTCTCACTAAAAACCTTAAAACCCATCAGAATTAATTATGATCAACATAGTTTGACGAATTCTAGTGTATTTTTGACAAATTAATCTTACTGTATTTTTTTAAAATTGATCATACTATTTAACAATGTTTTATAACGCGTAAAATTAATATGAAAGCTTATTAATTACAATTATATATGGAACAGTTAACGATGAAGAGTTTAAAGTAATTACGAATACATTGAATTGAAATATTTTAGTAATAAAAGATGAGGGAAAGTAGAGTTTTAATTATAATTTATTTATGTTGTAATATATTTAAAGAGTAACAAAATCTTTCACTAATTATATAAAATTATAAAGTTATTTCAAAATATGTTAAACTTTCCTTAATGTTAATTTTTCCAATTCTTTTTTTTAAAATTTTTTTACATACAGATTCTCACATGTATCCGAGGTGATGTCACAAGGCTACTCCCTGTTATTCATGGCAGCATTAACAGAGATAAGACCAAGATAAAATGTAGTTTCTCTTCTATAACTTTGGCTTTAATTACAAGCAGTGTCGGATCCATAAATCATGGTTTGAGGGGCAAAATTACATAGTAGAAGTTATATTTTAACTTCGGGATTGCAAAATTCTAATTTTCTTAAGAATTCAATTGAATTTTTTAAAATTTTTAAAGGAACGTAGCATAATTTTTCAAATCCCGAGGTGCGGTTACAAGTAAGTACATTTTATTTGGACCTAAGATTTAGTGTCTACTATGTTATATACAACAAGATATGTTGTAATAAGAAACAGATAAAGGATGACTAAATTAATTTAAAGACATACAAAATAGTTTAAATTTTTTATTGCATTTTGAAAAATATTGGGAAATGGAAGAAAATAATTCATACAAATTAATTAATTAATGTGGCCATTGTCCATTCATTGATGCAACAAAATGAGACGCAAATGGCTCACTGATCAGCCATGAATGTCTAGAGTCAAACCAGAATTTCCAAACTTTTCTTTCATCAGTTTCTGAAGCCGATCAGCCATGGAAGATGGGAGAAAATTCACCCAATCTCCAACGTCTCCCTTCCTGAAAAATGAACTATATTTAACTACATGCACAGTTTGTGTTTCACCCTTCTTGTTACATTCCAAATTCTTGAGATTTTCGAGGCTACAAAGCTTTGTTATCTCTTCAACCAACCCTTCATTCTCTTCCTCCACTGAAAATGCACACCCCAAGAACTCAGCCATTTTCTTCACAGAAGAATTAATATCCTTTATAAGATCTTCATACTTCAAAAACAAAACTTTGTTTGGAGTTTTTAAGCTTGCCTCCCAATATCCCAAGATATGATCCCAAAATGGACCATATTGATGTATGCCTTCACAAAATGATTCAAAAGGTCCATCTAAAGACATTGATTCAGACCCTTGTGATACAAGACCATTTAGTAACACAAAATGTAGCGTAGAGGTAAATATATCTAAAGGGTTTCTACAAAGATAGATAATTCGACAATTTGAATCATCTAAAATAGTGTTTGGAAGGCACTGATAAGGTATATGAGTTGAGAAGATTCGCGGGTCAGGAATAGAGTTTAGATCAGGAATTTCACCTTCTTTATATAGATTGATTTCGAAGAAAGGGACGAGTTGATGAGGGCTCTCGCAAACTGAATGGCTTTTTCGGTTAACAATGGCGAAGGCAAGGGCTTTAAGCCATGTTGTGCCTGATTTAGGCATGGTGGCTAATATGATGTCTGAATCATTGGCTTTGAAGTGTTTATAGAATGTTACTGTACCGTGAAGTAAAGCTGCATCAAACCAAAAGCTTTTGTATTGTGCCACCAAATATCCTGCTCCATTCTGTTTTGGCAATGTTTGGAAAAACTCTTCAAATTGATCATCTTTTTTCTCCACTTCTGTTGAAGGGATAAGTTTTGGGAGATCTGAGGTTTTCTCCATTGAAAGAGAATATGATTTTGAGGTGTTGCTGGTTCGCAAAATTGATGAGAAGTGATGAAATATGTGTTATTGCAAGATGGCCACTATTTATGGATGATTGTCTTTGGGAAAGTTTGTTTTTGTTGGTAGTTGGCAAACAGTTTGAAAATGAGTATTGGTGCGTTTCAAAATCAATGAAGGAAGAGAAAAAGACTAAATTATATTGTTAATTTTAAATAGGTACAACTTTCTGAAAAAAAAGTCAAGGTGTTTTAAATTCAAATTACATTCTTTTGGCCACTTTCAAGATTTGTCTTTGTTAAAGCTATATAAATACTTGCAGATTTTATTTTACACTAAAAAATCATTATTATTCAATACGCAAAAAACTCTTGTGAGACCATCCAATGCATATATGAGACGTGATACTTGGAATATATTTAATACGCTAATTTTTTATATGTTATACGTTAATATTTGATACTTTATACGCTAATACGCTAATTTTTCATATTTTAAACGCTAATCTTTGATACGATAAAGTGAAATTCATAAGCTCTTAGAAATGTTTTAAAATTTGTATTTTTCTAGAAGATCAGCGTCTTCAATTAATTTTGTCCGGTATTACACTATATGTGTTATTGCAAGATGGTCAAAACTCAAGAGTATTTATAGATCACTTTTGTTGGGAAAGTAAACTCTCACAGGAAAAATCAACGGTACCATACACACTCCAATTTGTCCATTCCTCTTCAAGAGTAGTTTCTTGCTAAGTCACAACAACCAAATCAGACAAAAATGAGACAGTGTTGGGTGGCGGTGCATAGCCGGAACAAGGCTGAATGCAGTGGCAAACATGGACCAACTCCGTTGTGATATTCTGCTAATATAATAGTTTCACGGAAATTTTTGCGTAGGTTTCCCTTTGGAATTAACATCAGACTCACTTTGCTCGTTTCCACGTGATTTGTTTAAGGCTATGTTTGGATTGAGGGAAATGGAGGGAAATGGAGGGAAAGGGAGGGAAAGGAAATGAAAGGAAATGAAAGGAAACGAGTGTAAAGGAAAAGAAAGTAGAGTAGAGGAAACCGATTTCCTTCCAACCTGTTTGGATAAATTGGGAAAGAAAGGAAAAGAAAGGAATTGATATACTTAAAAACATTATATGAAAAATCTAAAACTATTATTTATGGATATCTTTGATGATGTTTTATAGTATGATATTATATATCTATATCTTTATGTTGGATAATGATTGTAAACTTAGATAAAATAATTTTTCTATTATAGCTAAATTATTTTAGAGTTTGGATTTCTTTTGGTAGTCTTGGTCTATCATTTGTTAAGTAAATGTAATTTAATTTAGACTGTATTTTCTTTTATAAAGGTATAAGAATGGAGATATACTTCTTTAGCAGTATCAATCCCAAATATAATTTAGGAAAAAAAAAGAAAATCATATAATCAATAAAATAAAAATATATAGACACAACAATCTAATAAAAATTTATTAATTTGAGATAAAATTGTTATTTTTGTGTGAAAAATCTAAAACTATTATTTAAGGATAACTTTAATGATGTTTTATAGTATAATATTGTATATCTATATCTTTATGTTGGATGATGATTAAAACCTAGATAAAATAATTTTCTATTATAGCTAAATTATTTTAGAGTTTTGATATTCTGTAACATAAATTTGGTAGTTAAAAGTTTATTAAATTAAAAAATATCGAAATTAGTAATATCGAAATTAGTAAAATTTTGTAAATTAAATCAAATTTAAATAGAGTAGAACTCTATTATTATTTTATGGGTGGCTAAAATTTGTAATATATTGAAACTCTAGTTTATTATGAAATAATAATTTTATAATCTTGCAACCAATTAGAAGTTAATAAAGTTTTAGACATCAAATAAAATTCTAATAATATTCTAATAAATGTTGGTAGTAATATCAATTGTGCTAGGATTGAAAGATTGCCTCCAAGTTTGTCATATAAGTTTTAAATGATAATTTATGTTGTAATTTTTAAATTAAAGTTTACGTTAGAAGGATAAATTTAGAATAATAAATTATTAATTATAAAAGATTTATCGTTTCCTTCCGTTTCCACCAACTTTTGGACGGAAAGAGATATGGACTAAACTAGTTATATCTAATCCCTCCATTTCCCTCCCTTTCCTTTCCTTTCCCTTCCTAAAAAAATATCCAAACGCAAAAATTCTAATCCGTCCTTTTCCTTTCCTTTCCTTTCCCTCCCTTTCCCTCAATCCAAACATAGCCTAAGAGTAAGTAATAATAGGAAGTACCGATATATTTTTTTTCCACTTAATAATTTTACTTAAATATAGTTATATCATCACTTATTTATTTATTTACTAATCACAATTAATTTTGATCCTTGAATGACCCTAAAACTTCACGTCAATAGAATTATCACGTTGCCAAAAAAACTCGCAAAAACTTTTTAACTCCTTATTGTTGCTCTTTTTTAATTTATAAAAACTTTTATAAAATCGATTTATATATATAATGGGGTTGATATTTAATCGTGTGTTGAAGTCATAGTTTTAATTTTTTTTACAACTTTATCACGTGTTAAAATCACGATTAACTCTCAATCGCATATATAAACACATTTTAGAAGATAGTTTTTAATCCCATAAAATTGTTAAGCAACTTCAAATATTAAAATAGTCAGTCCTCAACTTCATTTTGTCTTTGGGGGAGAGCATCATTTACACAGATCTAGAGCGGCACTTTAGTTTGACCTAGAAACAAAAAATAAAATAAAATAAAAGATGTGGTGATGGGCGCGAAACATCAAAATTTTAAATTCATTATCATTTTGATTAATTATCTCATATAATACATGATAATGCAAGTTGATGCATGTGAAGGCATCAGTGAGAGAACTTTGTTGATTATAGAAATGCTTGTTATAATGCAAGTTGCTGCATATGTCAAAGCAAAAGATCCATATATATAATTGATTATAGAAACATTTAATACTTACCATAATTGCGTTTCTCGATTAGTTGTCACAAAATTAATGCACGAAATGTCTACAGGCAAGGAGTGGCGGATCTAAGAAGTAGTATTTGGTGGGTGAATTTATATATCTTGGCTAATAGATATTATATTTTTATTTTTTAGGGGTAAAATTATAATTTAATTTTATAAGGGTAAACAATTGGGGTGGGGAAGGGGGGATGGGGGAGGGGGGAGGGGGGTTTAACGGGCAGCGGCAATGTACCGTATTGTGTTGACCCAGAAATCAAGCATATTTTTGCTGTTCAACTTTAACTCAGTTGATCAGCAACAACATTTATCATTTCTCCTTTTTTTTTTTTTTTGTATCGATACCCTATTTTTGGCATCTAACTCAATTGCAATAGTTCAATATCGTAACATGAGTAGAGATCACCAACGAGAGGCTATTAAATACATGTAACATAGGTTGATAATCTATTAAAATAAAAATGTACATGTTGATGTTCCCATTGACGGAACTAGGGGACGTAGGGGAGAGGGGTGTGCGGCCGCCTCCCCTTGTTCTTGGACGGGAGGGGAGTAGTACTCCTCCTCCATCACTTCAACACCTCCTCTTTGCGACTCCGTCAGGGCGTGGTATGACTACCTAAACGGCAAAAATATTCCAGCGATGAAGACGAAGGCGATTCATTGCCTTATTTTATTTTATTTTTGTTTTAATCGATAGTAAAACAATGTTGTTTTACTCTGAGTAAAAAAAACACTTTAAGCAAAACGACGTCGTTTTACTTAATAGTAAAAAAAAATTTCTAAATGTGAATTTTTAAATTCTAATTACTAAAATCTCATTCCCACCTTAATTTCTAAACTCTAAACGTGAATTTCTCTCCTCCGCCCTAATTCCTAAATTCTAAACGTGAATTTCTCTCTTGCTCCTACCTTACGGGACCACGGTTCACGAACCGCCGGTTACGGTTCGTGAACCGCTGGTTCACGGTTTCACGAAGCGTGGAACCTGAACCGGCCCTTGGAGTCACGGTTACGGTTACGGTTCGTGAACCGCCGGTTCACGGTTCGGTCACGGTTCCGGTTCCGGTTCCATCCCGGTTCCGGTTTCATCTGGGTTTCGGTTCCGATTCCGGTTTTGGTACGGTTTTCTCATGGTTTGACTTTTTATAAAAATAACAATATGAAGTGTGATATACTTTACAAAATTTACAATATGAAAAAAAGAAGTTTGGTATAATTTACAATGTGAAAAATAAGAGAAGCTTGATATAATTTACAAATTTACAAGGTGAAAAAAAGAAGTTTGGTATAATTTACAATGTGAAAAATAAGAGAAGTTTGATATAATTCATAAATTTACAAGGTGAAAAAAAAGAAATTTGGTATAATTTACAATGTGAAAAATAAGAGAAGTTTGATATAATTCACAAATTTACAAGGTGAAAAAAAAGAAGTTTGGTAAAATTTACAATGTGAAAAATAAGAGAAGTTTGATATAATTCACAAATTTACAAGGTGAAAAAAAAAAAGAAATTTGATATAATTTACAATGTGAAAAATAAGAGAAGTTTGATATAATTCAAAAATTTACAAATTTATAAGATGAAAAAAAAAGAAATTTAGTATAATTTACAATGTGAAAAATAAGAGAAGTTTGATATAATTCACAAATTTACAATGTGAAAAGTAACAAGTTTGATATAATACGTACAAGTTTACAAGTTTGATATAAATGAAAAAATACCTCATTTTATTATTGAAATATAAAATTTTGGCCTAAATATCGAATTTCGAGTTGGCCATTTACATATATGAATAATGAATCATGATACAACATTTACTAAAAATAAAACTTTTCATTCATAAAAGTAATATGAGTACAAGTTAATTGACCGAAATTTTAATCATCTAACTCTTCAATGTCATCATCGGGATCGGGATGGACGAAATCTGTGAAATAAGAAACTCCGGTTGAAGATGCAGTACTAACATTGCTCGTTTCGGAAATGTCGGTATCGTAATCTAAATCAATGTCATCCGTCTTGTCCATTTCTTGTACTCTCAAAATGCCTTGTGCCAATTATCCACTAATGCTTGGATTTCTAATGATCTTGGTAATAATCGGGACCGGTGCTCGTCTAAAATAATTCCTCCCGCACTAAAAACTTGCTCCACCGCTACGGTTGATGCCGGAATTACAAGAATATGTTTTGCGATAATAGAAAGGATTGGATAATCCTTCTCCTTTCCCTTCCACCATTCTAACACGGACCATTCGTGAAAATCCTTATCTTCATCACAAACCTCAAAAGTAGTTGTTAAATATCTATCAAGTTCCGTATCAGTATCGGAACTTGGTTTTTTGTGTGAAGTATATATAGATTTACCAAGTTTACGTGGTGCTATAGAAAACATTGATGGAGTACTAGTATTTTGATGTGATGCACTACTAGTAGAACCATCAATATTAGATCCGGTACTAATAGGAACTTGACTACCATATTTAGAAAGAAATTCATTAAATAAATCACGAAGAAGAAATTTTACTTCTCCTATAATCTCCTTAGTATCTTGAGGTTTATAACCTTCATTGTCACAAAAAAATGAATCTACACAACTATTATATGCAGTAATATATTTTTCTAAAATATTAATTTTTTGACGTGGATAAAAAACAGAAGCAATTAAATATGTAGGTGGAATTTTTCGGTAATAGTTAAGCCATTTTATTAACATATCATATATAAGAAGTGATAAAACAGGGTTATCTTTAAATTGTTGTAAAATACCAACAACATCACATGTAATGTGAATAAACAGATGAGAAGTAGGATAATAAACACCAGATAAAATTTCAGTAGCATCTTTAAATACCTTTAAAAGTTGTAATAATTTACGACAAATTTCCCACATATTAGGATGCAAAGAAATATCATCTACATGATTTTGCATAAAAAAAGTACATAACCAAGTACTATATTGTGTAGATGCATTCAATAATTTATAAGTTGAATTCCACCTATTAGGAACATCTTTACTAAATCTTTTTGATTTACGTCAATTTTCCATACAAAATTTTACCCATAGTTTCATTAAATTTGGACGGATCCATAAAAAACTAATTGCCTCTTTAATAGGCTTAATATACGTATTTAGTGTTTTTAAACCATCTTGTACCGCTAAATTTAATATATGGCATGCACACCTAATATGAAAAATTTTTCCACCTATTATTGGTTGACAAAGAGTTGTTAATTGACTAATTGAAGCCGTATTAGCCGAAGCATTATCAAAACCAATTGAAAATTTTTTTCTAGATAAACCATATTCATCTAAAATAATATTCAACAAATTATATATATTATTTGCGGTATGTCTTGCTTTAAAATGACGAAAAGCAATAATTCTTTTTCGTATTTTCCAATCACTATCAACCCAATGACAAGTTACTCCCATATAAGAATACATTTGCCATAAATCACTCCAAATATCGGAACATATTGAAACACTACCATTTAATTTCGAAAAAGTTTCAATTAAAATTTGTTTTTCACCTTTATAAATTTTCTTTAATTCTCTTGTTATTGTTGTTCTAGGCATTCTTTTAGCTTGTGGATTTAATGCCTCTTGACAATAATGAGTAAATCCTACTTTTTCACCAAAACCAAATGATAAATGTTCTATGGCTATCATTTTAGCTAATTCTTTTCTATTTTTTTCATCCGAATTTTAAAATGAGGAGTAGTAGAGGGAATAAACCCGAATAATTGCGATTGGTTGGTGGAAAGGCCGATTTCGTGTGGATGTTTTTCCTTCAAATGTGGCGTCAAAGTTCCATAGCCCGATCCTTTCTTAAAAGCATATAATTTATTTCCGGGACAATAATTGCATTTCGCCTTGATTGGTTGTTGGTTGGAATCTAAAATCTTTGTGTAATGTTTCTTGAACATATCCGATTTTAGCCTTTCTTCAACATTGAGGCTTTCGGTTTCTCCACCACCACTAAAAATTTGCTCACTTTGGTTTGCACCAAATTGTGAGCTACCAACAATATCTCTATTAAAACTATCTATTATATAGTAAATTAAAATTAAGTAATTGAATAAATATAAATAATTAGATAAATAAAATTATAACTTTATAAGTCTATAATAAAAGTGTTTAAATAAATTAAAACAATTCAAATAATAAAAATTATTAATGAGAAATCAATATTTAATAAAATAAATAATTTTCAAAAATAATTAGCTAAAGATTTGAATAAAATAAAATAATTTAAAGTAAAGAATTGAATTTTGAATATAATGAATTAATGAGTAAAAGTAATTTAATGATAACAAAAAAATAGCTAATATAAATGATAATTGAGTATTGAGAGAATTGGAAGAATTGAGAGAATTGAGATTGAGAGAAGAGAATGGTGTAAAAATGAATTTAGAAAGTTTTAGGTATTTATAGAAGGAAAAAAAAAAAGGCATAAAGCCTTAATCTGAAAATTGTGACAAAGGTCACAAAGCTGAAAGCTCACAAGTCCACAACCGACCGTTGGCTTTCCAACGGCCCAATTTATGGCAGTTGGATTGCCAACGGTCATAACAGCATGATGGCCATTGGATGCAACGGCCATCACTTTTATTTTATTTTATTTTATTTTTTTATTTTTTTTATGAACCGGAGGTTAACCGTCGGTTCTAGCCGTTGGATCATCCAACGGCTAGTTAATCGTGGCCGTCAAGTTTATTTTTTTAAAAACCGGCGATTTGAACAGCCGGTTCACGGTTCACAGTTACGGGCCGGTTCCGGTTTTAACCGGAACCGTGGCCATGACTAGAGATCACCAACGAGAGGCTATTAAATACATGTAACATAGGTTGATAATCTATTAAAATAAAAATGTACAGGTTGATGTTCCCATTGACAGAACTAGGGGAGGTAGGGGAGAGGGGGGTGCGGCCGCCTCCCCTTGTTCTTGGACGGGCGGGGAGTAGTACTCCTCCTCCACCACTTCAACACCTCCTCTTTGCGACTCCGTCAGGGTGTGGTATGACTACCTAAACGGCAAAAATATTCCAGCGATGAAGACGAAGGATATTCATTGCCTTATTTTATTTTATTTTTGTTTTAATCGATAGTAAAACAATGTTGTTTTACTCTAAGTAAAAAAAACTCTTTAAGTAAAACGACATCGTTTTACTTAAGAGTAAAAAAAAAATTCTAAATGTGAATATTTAAATTCTAATTATTAAAATCTCATTCCCACCCTAATTTCTAAACTCTAAACGTGAATTTCTCTCCCGCCCTAATTCTTAAATTCTAAACGTGAATTTCTCTCTTGCTCCCACCCTAATGTCTGTGGCCTACTCTTCCCTCGTGACCTCACCTCTGTGGACTCCTTCCTCCACTATTATTTAGATGAATTATTCTATTATGCTAGAGGCTATTTCACAGTTGCCAATATTGTCTCTTATCGTGAATTTTATTTTTGTTTTTTTTTCTAATATTAGTATTGTTTAAGTTTTTTGTGTATTTTTCGTATGTTTTTAAATATTATCAATTTGATGCATTTTTCGTGTATTTTCTAATATTATCATTTTGATGCTTTAGTAATTACATATATTTTTTTATGAAAAAAAATTCTTGTACAATTGAGCCCTCTAAAAAAATTGTTCTGGTTCCGCCACTGGATGTTCCATCTGCTTTAAACAGCCAAATTAGAAAAAATGGTCAAAACTATATCACTTTTAATAGATGAGTGACCAAAGTAAAATAAAAAATTCAGTTGCCGAAAGTATACGATTAGAATATTTTAATGACCTTTAAAGTAGTTTACCCAAAATAATATGTGTGTCGCAACATATCCATATTATTACAAACTCCATTTTCCTCTACCAAAAGTCTCCAGTTCCCTCTCTATATCTATGTTCTAGTGTTTGCTCTAGAGTGGTGTAGACAGAATTACGTGCAGCTCACTAAAAATTATAAAAGACAAAATAATATGGGTGTCACAACATATCCATATTATTACAAACTCCATATTCCTCTACCAAAAGTCTCCAGTTCCCTCTCCATATCTATGTTCTAGTGTTTGCTCTAGAGTGGTGTAGACAAAATTACGTGCAGCTCACTAAAAATTATAAAAGACAAAATACAAGTTGAAAAGGATATGAGCTTCCCACAGAATGAGCTATTATTTTGAATTTTAAGTTGTGATGTAATTTGAAATCTTGATTTGGGTTTAAATTAATTTTTAAACTCAAATATTATTTTCGATTTTTTCGAGTTGAATTCAAATTGGAATCGAAACCAAATTTGAATCCGTTTCGGTTGGTTTGAATTAAATTCGAATTTGGTTTGATTTTTAAAGTCGAATTTAAAAATATTTAAATCGAACAAATCTAACCAAACAGTTCAAAAAACGCAAAAATCGAACTGATAAATACCCTTTCGGGTGGCTAACATGCCTATGGATTTTATTGTAAATGAGAAAGTTATGTCCGATCAGGGATAGATATTCAATGACGTGATGTTATGTAATGATTCTAATTAAGTTGCAATACAATGCAGATCTAAAAAAGCAAGAAAATGCTGAAATATCAAACCGTCCATTCATGCAAATAAAACTATGGTCAATGGAAAGAAAGAGCTCCCAGTTACTGAGATAAAGTTAGAGATAAGTGCTCTCAACTCCCTACCTTAGGGGTTCTTTTTCTTTTACATTTCACTAATTGATTGAGAGATTTGCATAGTTAATATCATAATAATTATATCAAGAACATCATCAAAACTGGACAACTAAACTTGGATTATGTGATCATTATTTTGACATTGAAGACTATTGTGTTGCTTCGGATTTTCTTGGAGTTCTGCCCACGAAGTCTTCCTTGAATATTATTGGATTTTGATAGATTTCTTTTGCCCAGGAAGTCTTCCATGAAAATTATTGGATATCTTCATCATATAGCATGATCTAACCCTACATTTTGGGTCCACTGGAATTTTAGCTTTGGATGGATATGGGTTTCCTTGGATTTTTGTGGAGTTCAAGGTTTTCTTGGCTGCTGTGATTCATTCGTCAAATTGCTTTATTATTTAAAGATTTTGGTAAATTACAGCACTATATTGTATTTTATGGGAAGCAATTACACTGCAGGTTGATTCAGTTTTCGCAAAAGTACATTTGATTTGTGACGGATTAATCAACAAACCCATTGGGCAGATAGAGTATCAAGGTAATTGCACTCTTAGCTGCTCCTCATTATATGGGTTAGCTTAAGTGTATTTAGTGACCTCTTATATGGTTTTTTGGAGTTCTATTTTTATGCTTGCTGGCTGAATTTGTTTATGGTCTTGGTGAGGAAGAAGACATTCCACTTTTTGATCTATAAAGCTTGGTTGAACTTTAAAAAAGGTGTTTCCCCCCAAAGCTTTAAATTTTGAAATTCTAAGTTGGAGCCAATATTTGACACAAGTGGGTCAAGATGACATAAGGTGTTACTTACACATGCTTGGCTGCCACCTTGCTGCCATAGATGAGCCTCCCATAATAGTAAACATGTCAGCGCCACGTGGGACTGCCACATACCACGCCACCGCCACTTGCCACATCACCGCCAAGTGGCATTCCACCTCAACAATCTCCCCCTCTAAAGGCAACCTGAGTTGAACTCTTCAAACACCAAAAGAAGGTGAATAGAAGTTTTAAACTCAAGAAATGGCTTGAAGCCGAACAAGGGATTTTGGGATTTTGGGTTTTAAACTTAAGGGATTTTGGGTTTTGCCTATTTGGGTATGTACTAGGGCGGTTTCCTTGATTGAAGGCTATTCATGAGGTGAAGGCATCTTTGAAAACCCACCATACTTTCTCCATTCATGAAAGTGGGTGGATGGTATTTAGGTTTGATAATGAACAAGAGAGGGACATGGTGTTGGAGAATGCCCCCTATGAAACCTTTGATACCCCTTGGTTATTGAAGTGTATGCCACTTTTTTCATCTTCAATGACAATTGTTTTGGATCTATCCCAACTTGGATTCGTCTTCTCGGATTACCTCTAGATTGTTGGAGTGAGGTTGCTCTAGGAACAATTGCATCATATGTTGGTGAATCGATAGCAACGGACGAATGCATCGCTACCATGTCTAGAACCTTTTATTCAAGGGTTTTGATGGAAGTGGATGTTACCAAACCTTTGGCCAAGGAGGTTAAATTCATGTTGACAAATGGTGTGATGTGTAATCAAAAGGTACTGTATGAGAGGGAACCAAGGTTCTGCACCAAATGTCGACTTGTGGGGCATAACATGGAGCATTGTAGAGGCAAGACGGACAAACAACTAGGTCACTTGGCAAGAAGGCAGAGCTTCCTCAAGTGGATGGAAAAGAGGTCCATTTGGAGAAATCCAAGCATGTGGAGACTGTGGCAAACATTGGCCAATCCATGCATGTGGGGAAAAAGGTGTGAGGACGTTCACTATCAAAGTTGCCTTTAACCATTCCTGAGCGAACATTGAAGTCAGGGATATCCACTATTGATATTGATACCCCTATCATTCTTATGAATGACATGTGGGGGATGTTGTTGCTCATGAAAAAGGGGCACTACCAGTGTTGGTGCCTCAAATTACAGGTGACGATCATGGGGACTTGCCCTATCAAACGGCCGTGGATAAAGGCAAAACACCGTTAGTGGAGGATGGAGATAAAGATATGATCTCTTGGGAGGCTTCAACTTCGCCATATAGGGATCCCAAGCTTTGGCACGACCTAATCCATGGCGAAACTGAGAGGACTCCAAATAGGCATTTGATTAGTCTTTCCTCATGTTGTGAAGACATGGCGTCCACTGGAGAGAAGGCTGCGGAACCTATACCTACACCTACACCCCTCAAGAAGAATGGTAAAGCAAAGAAGACCAAGGGCCAAGGCAAGGGTCTTTCCTCATGTTGTGAAGACATGGCGTCCACTGGAGAGAAGGCTGCGGCACCTATACCTACACCTACACCTACACCCCTCAAGAAGAATGGTAAAACAAAGAAGACCAAGGGCCAAGGCAAGGGTAAAGGGGGAGTGATAGCAATCCGCCCATGTCCAATGTGCCAAGGCCGAGCTTGTATGATCCATTGGAGAATCTTGATGGTCCAATGACAAGATCAAAGAGTAAGAGGATGAAAGAAGCTTTGCACAATTTATTATCATCACATTGTGAAGACTTGGAGGCCGAACCATCTCAACATGAAGTTCTTTGGCATGTTTCTTCAATAACAATTCATGAAGATGTTCCTAAGAGTTCTACATTGGAACTTAAGGAAATTCCACCTTGAAGAAATTACCATGGTCGAATTGATGACCAAGAAAAAGGCGTGTACTTGGGCTTCAAAGATTGGATCACGCCATTCTTTAATTGTTAGGATTTATTTTGTTGTTAATTAATTAAGTCCAAAACACTTAATGTGGGCTTTAATTAATTCATTAATAAGTTGATTACTTGGCCCAATTATCTTGCATGATAATGGCAAGTAAAGTTTAGGAAAGTAATCTCCTACTTTTTAGGAGTTCTTTAGGCGTGTTTTTGAAGAAGCAAAAACGTGTTTTGCTTTCTCTTCATAACCGAATTTGTTTTGTTTCAATTTAGGAAACTAAGTTTGTTAGTTTGTTAGTTAGTTAAGAAGTCAAGTTGTTCTTGATTTCCATTAGGGTTTCACGTTTTGTAGCCTATTTATAGGTGAGTTTTCACGTGAAATAAAAAAGGAGAAGAATTTTCGAAAGTTTTAGCTTTGCTGAAATCGTGATTAACACTTTGTGTTGTCAAAGCCTTGGAGAATAATTTAATTCTTCATTGTAGCAAGTTTACCTTTAACGTGACCTTTAGGTGACTTCACCGAGTTCTTGATTTCAAGAACAAGCCAAATTGACTAAGTTTAGCTCCTGAATTTTCATGAGTTAAGCCAAATCCGTTTGTATTAAACGTGGGGGTTTGATTTACTTCAAGTCTTGCCTTTTCGTTTTCCCTTGAATTACTTCCGCCAAAATCTGTTTTGTGTTCTTGTGATTAACTTTTGGTGCAGCAACGATCCAAAGTTCGTGGAGATTTGTTTGGTCCAGGTGTTCGAATCTCGACCATTTCACATCAATTGGTATCAGAGTATAGGTTGTTGTCTCAAAAAAAATTCAGGTTAATCCGCTTCTTTGTTCTTCTGCATTCTTGCCATTTTTTTGTCATCTTTTGCTACAGTTTTAGCATCCTTGCTGATGTGTTTTTGCGTCTCTTTTGCTGCTGTTTTTGTGTCATTCTTGCTGCCTTAATTTGTGTTAAATTCATCCCTTAAATTCGTCAAAATCGCATGCAAATTACTTGCTGAAATTCTGCCCGAAATCGCTCTTATCTTTGTTTTTGCGTTTTGCGTTTTTTTGTGTTGTCGTTCTTGCTGATTCTTAGCGTCCTTCTTGCAATTTTGTTGTGTCAAATTCTGCATTGTTTTGTTCATCATCATAGTACTGAATTCCGAGTGTTTTCCTTGCTGTTTTACACGTCCAAAAGTTGCTAGGGTTTTGCGTCAAAACTAGGGTTTTCATCGACTAGGGTTTTCGGTCTTAAGTTCATAAATTCCTTGTTTCTTATCCGATTGACTTCGTTTCTTTTGTTTTAGATTCATCATTGTGTCTATAATATCTTGCCTTTTGATCAGAGTTTTAGCATATCCGAAAAAGACAAGTTCTTGGACACTTTCTTGAAAATCTTGAATTTCTTGAAAATTATAAAGTGTCAAAATTTGATTCTTGAGCCATATTCTTGTTCTTGGTTGCAAATCTTGAATATCTTGTGAAAGTGGCATTGTGAATTTCCGATTCATTGGTGAATTCTTGAGACATATTTGTTGCTGAAATTCAAACATTGTTGTCCGAATTTGAAAAAAAAAGAGAGCCTAAAGGCTATTCGGTCAAGTACAAAAAAAAAAGAAGATAAGACCAAGTAAAATCCAGCCCAAATGCAATTGGTCCAATTTAAATTTAGAAAGTCGGACAAAAAGGAAAGTAAAAATCAATTTTTGGCAACTTGTTTCCTAAAAGTTTCGGACGCCCTTTTCGAACACTCTAACCATCCGAACCTAAACTTCAGAGAGCACTAAAATTTTTCACAAAGTTTCGGATGACCCCAACAGTCCGAACCTAAACTTTTGCGAGGTTCAAAATTTTCAAAAGTTTCAGACGACCCCAACCGTCCGAACCTAAACTTCTGAGATGTCCAAAATTTTCACAAAGTTTCGGACGACCTTTCAGACGACCACAACCGTCCGAACCTATTTTACTGTTTTCTTCTTTTCTTTTTCGTAGTTTCTGAAGTTAAAATCAATTTATACCTAAAAGTGTTCTAAATCTTCTTGTGACGTGTTTTCATTGTTAATTCTCTTGGTTTTACTTGTGAAAGTTTTTGTTGTGGAACTTGTTGATTGAGACGTGTTCTATAAGTCATTGAACTTGGTAGGTCTCAATAGTCCTAACAAATTCAATAATTGAGAGTATTAGCTAGGATAAACAAAAGAGAACACTACTTAAATAGAGTGAAGAGTACCTACTACCCCAAAGTGAGAAACCCGTGAGGATTATCTATATATATTCTTGCGTTTTTCTTTACTAACTTGAAGGTACCAATGGAGGAAGAAAAAGGTGATAAAACACTCACCCAAGCCGAACAAAAGTTCACCAATGAGGTGCTTTTCAACATGCTTCAAAAGATCAATATCCGACTTGATAATTTGGAGTCGACATCCAAATGATCCACCTCAAGGAAACTCAAATTTGATGAGGATGAATCTGAAGATGAGGATGAGAAGGAGGAGAACACGGGTTCTTCTTCTAAAGGTGACAAGTCTAAATTTTCAATTGGTTCTGTTAAACTCACTATCTCTACGTTTCATAGCAAATCAGATCCCGAGGCATATTTTGAATGGGTGCGAGAATTAGAACACTTCTTTGAAGGTAATGATGTTTCCGAAAGTAAGAAGTACTGCCTTGCCTTTATGCACCTTAAGGATTATGCTAGTTTATGGTGGGATGAAGTCATTCGATCTAGACGCCAAGATGGTGAAAGGCCAATCAAGACTTGGAGCCAAATGAAAGTGCTAATGAGAAAGAAGTATGTTCCCTCACACTATAACCGAGAGCTCAATAGAAAATTGCATTCCCATGTTGATCTTCAAAGTTATGCTGATATTAATGAACTTGTTCACAAAGCTATCAAAATTGAGAAACATATGAAGGGAAAGGGTTGAAGTTTCCAACAACCACAACCACCTTGGAGAAGAGATCAAAAGCCGAACTCAACTCCATTTACACCATCAACAAAATCGAAATCTTTCACACCAAATCAGCCTCTAAACACTTCGAATAATGCTCCAAAATCAGTCCGCCCAGCTGCTGATCCTACCTCAAAGCCGACGCCCAAACCTGATGAGAGGTTAAGAGATATTCGATGCTACAAGTGTCAAGGCTATGGCCATTATCAATCCCGACTGTCCAACTCGAAAATTGATGATAATTCGTGATAATGGAGATGTGGAAAGTGATGAGGAATGTGCCGACATGCCACTTCTTGAAGAGAAATACCAAAGTGAAGGTAGTGAAGATCTTGAGTCATATGAGGTTGGTAATTATTCTTTAGTTGCTCGTCGAGTTCTTAGTACACAACCACAAATTGATAATGACTTGTCTCAAAGAGATAATATATTTCACACACGATGCATGGTTCAAGGAAAAATTTGTAGTCTGATTGTTGATAGTGGTAGTTGTACAAATGTGGCAAGTACTTTACTTGTTAAGAAATTGAACTTGACTTGCATGAAACATCCAAAACCATATAAGCTTCAATGGTTAAATAATTCGGCCGAAAGTAAGGTGACTAAACAAGTTAAATTTTCATTCACCATTGTAAAGTATGTTGATGAGATTTTGTGTGATGTGGTTCCCATAGAAGCTAGTCATATTTTGCTTGGTAGATCTTGGCAATTTGATCGAGATATAACATATCATGCCAAGAAGAATTACTACTCTTTTGACTATGAAGGCCGAAAGTACAATCTTAGAGCATTAAGTCCGTTTCAAGCATTTGAAGACCAATCAAGGATTGTACAAACTTTTCGAGAGATGACCGACCAAGAAGCAAAGGAAATGAAAGAACAAGAGCATAAAAAGAATGTATCTAGTTTAGGCCGTGACATTGTTGATAAATCTTGTAATAGCCGAAAGTTAGATAGTTCAAAATCTTGTTATTTTGCTTCTAAAAGTGATGTTAAGAGAGCAATACTAGATAGGCAGCCTTTGTACTTGATGATTCACAAGGATTTTGTACTTATTGTTGATAGTAATAACCTTGCTTCTTTGCCTAGTGTTGTTTTATCTCTTTTGCAGGAATATAGTGACGTATTTCCTGAGGACTTACCAATAGGTTTACCACCTATTTGAGGTATTGAACATCAAATTGATTTCATACCAGGAGCTCAAATCCCAAATCATCCAGCTTATAGAGCTAACCCTGAGGAAACAAAAGAGATTCAACGTCAAGTCGATGAACTCCTTGACAAAGGTATAGTTCGTGAGTCTCTTAGTCCATGTTCAGTTCCTGTTATTTTAGTACCTAAAAAGGATGAATCTTGGAGAATGTGTGTTGATTGTCGTGCCATAAATAAAATCACAATTAAGTGTAGGCATCCAATTCCTAGATTAGATAATATGCTTGATGAGTTATATGGTTCATGTATTTTCACCAAGATTGATTTAAAAAGTGGCTACTATCAAATTAGAATGAAAGAGGGTGATGAATGGAAAGCAGCCTTTAAAACAAAGTATGATTTGTATGAATGGTTAGTCATGGCTTTTGGTCTAACTAATGCACCTAGTACTTTTATGAGGCTAATGAATCATGTCTTTAGATCTTTCATTGGAAAATTTGTTGTGGTCTATTTTGATGACATCCTTATTTATAGCAAATCACTTGATGAACATGTTGAATATTTAAAACTTGTGTTTGCTATTTTACGTGAGAACAAATTGTATGCTAACCTCAAAAAGTGTTCTTTTTGCATGGAATCAATTTTCTTTTTGGGTTATGTTGTTAGTTCTTAAGGTATTTCTGTTGATGAGTCAAAAGTTAAGGCTATTTTGGAATGGCTGAGACCTACATGTGCTAGTGATGTTAGGAGTTTTCATGGTTTGGCAAGTTTTTATAAAAGGTTTGTTAAAGACTTTAGTTCTATAGCTGCACCTTTAAATGAACTTGTTAAAAAGTACATTACTTTTGAATGGAAAGATGAGCATGAAAACGCCTTTAATAAATTGAAATACATGTTGACTCACGCCCCTCTTCTTGCTTTGCCAAATTTTAATAAAGCTTTTGAGATACACTGTGATGCCTCTGGGATAGGTATTGGTGCAGTTTTAATGCAGGAATCAAGACCCGTGGCTTATTTTAGTTAAAAGCTCAATGGGGCAGCTTTGAAGTATGCAACTTATGACAAGAAGTTGTATGCTTTGGTAAGGTCATCACAGGTTTGGCAATATTACTTATGGCCCAAAGAGTTTATAATTCATTCTGATCATGAAAGCCTTAAATTTTTGAAAACTCAAGGTAAATTGAATAAAAAGCATGCTAAATAGTTAGAATTTATTGAAACTTTTTCATATGTAATTAAGTATAAATCTGGTCAAGAGAATGTTGTAGCTGATGCATTATCTAGGATATATACATTATTCACCTATTTGCATGCTAAGTTACTTGGATTTGAATTGATAAAAGATTTGTACAAAGATGATGTTGATTTTAATGCCGCCTTTAATAAATGCACTTTAAGGCCGAATGGAGATTTCTATATGCGTGATGGTTTCTTATTTCGAAAAGATAAGTTATGCATTCCCCTTTGTTCCATTCGTGAATTACTTGTTAAGAAAACCCATAGGGGAGGGTTAATGGGGCATTTTGGTATTGCTAAAACACTTGCTATTTTGAATGAACACTTTTATTGGCCTAACATGATTAAAGATGTTAAAAGTGTTTGTAATAAATGCATTGTATGTAAGCAAGCAAAATCGAAAATATTGCCTCATGGTTTGTATTCACCTTTGCCTGTACCTAGTAATCCTTAGATTGATATTTCTATGGATTTTGTACTTGGATTGCCTAGATCACGCAATGGTAAGGATAGCATATTTGTAGTAGTGGATCAATTTAGTAAAATGGCACATTTTATTGCATGTTCCAAAACTAATGATGCTACACATATTGCTGATTTGTTCTTTAAGGAAATTGTAAGATTGCGTGGACTTCCTGAGAGTATTGTTAGTGATAGGGATGTAAAGTTCTTATCTCACTTTTGGCGCACTCTTTGGAATAAGTTAGGCACTAAGTTGTTGTTTTCTACTATTGCACATCCACAAACTGATTGATAAACTGAAGTAGTTAATCGCAGTTTGTCTACTTTACTTCGTGCTATTATTCAGAAAAACTTAAAGAATTGGAAAAATTGTTTGCCGCATATTGAATTTGCTTATAATCGAATTGTCCATAGTTCAACTAATTGTTCGCCATTTGAGATTGTCTATGGTTTCAATCCTTTGACTCCTCTTGATATTTTGCCTTTGCCTATTAATGAGTTTGTTAATGTTGAAGGTAAAAAGAAAGCTGAATTTATTAAGGAGTTACATGTAAGAGTTAGAAATAATATTCAAAGGCGTAATGAACAATATGCCAAGCAAGCCAATAAAGGTAGAAGACAAGTGATTTTTGAACCAGGTGATTGGGTTTGGATTCACTTAAGGAAAGAAAGGTTTCCTGAAAAGAGGAAATCTAAACTTCATCCACGAGGAGATGGTCATTTTCGAGTTTTGAAAAGGATAGGCGACAATGCATACAAGATTGAACTTTCCAGTGAGTATGGTAATGTTTCATCTACATTCAATGTTTCTGATTTATCTTTGTATGATGTAGGTGATTCGAGGACGAATCTTTTCTAGGAGGGAGGGAATGATAGCAATCCGCCCATGTCCAATGTGCCAAGGCCGAGCTTGCATGATCCATTGGAGAATTTTGATGGTCCAATGACAAGATCAAGGAGTAAGAGGATGAAAGAAGCTTTGCACAATTTATTATCATCACATTGTGATGACTTGGAGGCCGAACCATCTCAACATGAAGTTCTTTGGCATGTTTCTTCAATAACAATTCATGAAGATGTTCCTAAGAGTTCTACATTGGAATTTAAGGAAATTCCACCTTGAAGAAATTACCATGGCCGAATTGATGACCAAGAAGAAGGCGTGTACTTGGGCTTCAAAGATTGGATCACGCCATTCTTTAATTGTTAGGATTTATTTTGTTGTTAATTAATTAAGTCCAAAACACTTAATGTGGGCTTTAATTAATTCATTAATAAGTTGATTACTTGGCCCAATTATCTTGCATGATAATGGCAAGCAAAGTTTAGGAAAGTAATCTCCTACTTTTTAGGAGTTCCTTAGGCGTGTTTTTGAAGAAGCAAAAACGTGTTTTGCTTTCTCTTCATAACCGAATTTGTTTTGTTTCAATTTAGGAAACTAAGTTTAGTTTGTTAGTTAGTTAAAAAGTCAAGTTGTTCTTGATTTCCATTAGGGTTTCACGTTTTGTAGCCTATTTATAGGTGAGTTTTCACGTGAAATAAAAAAAGGAGAAGAATTTTCGAAAGTTTTAGCTTTGTTGAAATCGTGATTAACACTTTGTGTTGTCAAAGCCTTGGAGAATAATTTAATTCTTCATTGTAGCAAGTTTACCTTTAGCTTGACCTTTAGGTGACTTCACCAAGTTCCTGATTTCAAGAACAAGCCAAATTGACTAAATTTAGCTCTTGGATTTTCACGAGTTAAGCCAAATCCGTTTGTATTAAACGTGGGGGTTTGATTTACTTCAAGTCTTGCCTTTTCGTTTTCCCTTGAATTACTTCCGCCAAAATCTTTTTTGTGTTCTTGTGATTAACTTTTTGTGCAGCAACGATCCAAAGTTTGTGGAGATTTGTTTGGACCAGGTGTTCGAATCTCGACCATATCACATCAGGGAGGCCGTACCCACCATTAATATGAAGATAGGAGCATGGAACATAAAACGGTTTAACTCTCCCCTCAAGTAAAAAGAGGTTTCCAAAATGTTGATGAAATATAGCTTGGATATCTTTGGAGTAATAGAATACAAAATGGAGGAGAATAAGGTGGATGCATTGATGAGATTGAGGTTCCATGGGTGGCGACAATGCAACAATTTTGCCTACTATCAACCCGAACGAATTATTGTATTGTGGAAACTCTCAAAGGTGGACGTCTCAATATTGGAGATGCATTCTCAATTGATTCACCTTTCCGTCACTTGCAAAGTAACATCTTTCACCTTTCCAGTGACTTTTATTTATAGCTTTCATACTATTGTCACTCGCCTATCTCTATGGAGTTCTTTATTGTCCTTGGTTTCGGCTAGAGCATGTCCATGGATGGTTATGGGGGATTTCAATAATGTGTTGTTTGACAATGAACGGATTAATGGGTCTTTGATTTTGCCTTATAAGACTAGGGATTTTCGGGAGTGTGTGTTATCCTTCGGGCTCACGGATGTGCCATCTATTGGGAGTCATCTTACTTAGTCCAATGGGGTTGTTTGGTCCAAGTTGGATAGAGTAATGGTAAACAATGCTTGGTTCCAATCGGATGCATATGTTCATGCCAATGTCCCTACTTTGAGCCATATATCGGATCATTCCCCTTGTATTGTCTAGGTGGGGGACCAACATTTTCAAGGAAAGAGCATGTTCAAGTTCTTTGATATGTTGAATGATCATGTTTCCTACCTAGAAGTGGTCCAAAGGGCTTAGAGTCTACCTTGCTATGGTACGGAGAAATATATGCTATGTAGGAAGTTGAAAGGTCTTAAGTCACTACTTAAGGAGTTGAACCGATTGCACTATCAACATATTTCCTCTAAGGCAAAAAGCGCTAGAGAAGAATTGGAGGTATACCAAGCATTCCTACATGACTCACCCGTTAGTGAAGAATTGCAAAGAAATGTTAGGATTATGAGGAATGAAGCTTGGAGATTGGGGAAAGCAGAAAGGAAGTTCTTGTACCAAAAGGCAAAATGTAGATACTTCATTAATTGTGACCGGAATTCCTAGCTCTTCTATGCTATTGTAAAAATAAATGCAAACAGGAATTATATCCCGACGGTCATACGGGAGGATGGTTTGGTTACAACATGCAAAGGGGAGTTGAGTTTGAAATTTTTAAGCTTCTACCAAGACCTTCTTGGTAAGGCTAACACGATGCCAGAAGTTGATCGGGAGATATATTTTCATGGTCCTTTGGTCTTAAATGATGAAGCAGTGTGTCTTACAAAATCGGTTACAAATGTTGAGATTAAGCAAGCTATTTTTTAAATTGGAATAACAAGGCCCCAGGACCGGATGGTTTTTCTTCGGGGTTCTTTAAAACCTCATGGAATATTGTTGGAAATGATGTATGCTGGGCTGTAAGGGAATTCTTTGAGAATGGTAAAATCTTGAAATAGTTGAACCACACTATTATTGCTCTTATTCCTAAAACTACTCATTCGAGTAGGGTTGGAGATTATCAGTCTATCGCTTGTTGCAATGTGGTGTATAAGGCCATCTCCAAGATTTTGGCAAGCCGATTGGTGGGGGTACTCCCAAAGGTAATTAATGTGGCACAGTCTGTGTTTGTAGAAGTGAGAAGCATGATGGAGAACATCCACTTGGCCCAAGAACTAATCAAAGGATACAACTGCAAGAGGATCTCGCCTAGATATTTGATCAATGTGGATCTAAGGAAAGCGTAAGATTCGGTGGATTGGGTTTTCTTGAGAAGTGCCATAGAGGGTTTGGGTTTTCCTACCTTATGTGTCAGCTAGGTGATAGAATGTGTTACTACGGTTTCTTATTCTATTCGGATTAATGGAGAAATACATGGACACTTCAATGGTAGGAGAGGATTGAGACAAGGTGACCAGATCTCCCCCATTTTATTTGTTATATGTATAGAGTATTTCTCGCGGATGCTTTGTAGGAGAACAAAGGAGTTGGTTTTCAATTTCCACTCTAGATGTGACCCTATAAAGATCTTTCATTTGGCATATGTAAATGATTTAATGTTATTCAGTAGAGGAGACCGGGCCTCTGTGGGTATCTTAGAGGACTGTCTACAGCAGTTTGGGGATGTCTCGGGATTTAGGGAAAATGTCCTCAAATCACAGGTTTTCTTAGCAGAAGTATAGGATGATGCGAGGGATGATATTTTATGCCCTACCGGTATGCCTCTGGGCTCATTTCCGATTAGATACTTGAGGGTTCCCCTGGCGGCATAGGGACTAAGGATCTTACACTATGCTTCACTTTTGGAGAGGATTACTGTATATATTGGTATTTGGACTGCTTCATCGTTATCTCATGATGGGCGGTTGGAGTTGATCAGATCTGTCTTGCATGGTATCCATTGTTTTTGGCTATCAACGTTGCTAATTCCTGCCGGTGTCATTGACAGGGTGATTAGCTTATGCAAGCATTTTCTTTGGGATGAAGGGAAACCTCTGGTAGCATGGAATGACCTTGCTATTCCAAAGGAGGAAGGAGGATTGGGAGTAATGGATGCAAATGCATGGAATGTGGCCTTACTTTCCAAGGTTCTATGGAATATTCACCACAAGAAGAACTCTTTGTGGGTAAGATGGATACATCACTCTTACCTACAAAGGCACACCATATGGGATATTTCCTCTAGGAGGGATCATTCGGCACTCATGAGGAGACTTTTGAACATTAGGGACATATTCACTACCAAGAAGGGTTCGGTGACACAGGCCAGGGTCGGAGGGTCTTAGTGCAACGGCATATCATTATTTCAGAACTTCTGCACCAAAAATTAGTTGGGCAAAAACGGTGTGGACCTCCTACATCCCGCCTAAGTATTCTTTCACTGTATGGTTAACCATAGATGAAGAATACTTACCAGAGATAGATTGGACTTTCTTCATATTGATAAGGGATGTGGTTTTTGTGGAGAGATGGAGGAGTCCATTGCTTATCTATATTTCACTTACCCCTTCACTAGGGCAATATGACTGAGCTACGGGCTTGGTGCAACATTCGGAGGGATATGTCGACATTAGATGCAGATGTCAAGTGACTCAAGAAAGAAAGCATGGGGACTATATGGAGGAGCAGGAAATGCATGCTTGTCTTTGCCTGTACAGTTTATTATATTTCGATCACTAGAAATAGGTTGTATTTTGAGGGCCTATTACCTAGGCATGATGACATTGTACATAGGATAAAGACACACGTGTACAGGGTAGGATTGTCTTTGTACCTTAGTGTCTCTATTCTATACTTGACATTTCAGATTATGATCAAGTTTGAGCCCAGGGATGCCCGGAGTATCTTGTACATGAACCTCTTTTGATCAATGATACAATTTTTACAAAAAAAAACTATGGTCAATGGAAACATAAGATAGCTATTGTAAATTGTGATTACAAATATGCATACAAAAAGATTTGACTTCAGCCAAAAAAAATGCAGCATCTCCACAAAAGAGTAATGATAGAGAGTACCATAATTTTTACGTGAATTGGGAACTCAAACTATGTGTAATCTTAGTTGGCATCAAATAGGAGCGAGAGCTGTTTATTTTGAATAGAACTTATCTGATTTTTACAGATAAGTGATTAAAAATATATATATACAAGGATAAATAAACCTGCCAAATTTCTTAATACTGATAATTATTATTTTTAACTAATTACAATTTAATTATAGTAACTTAAAAACCATATTAAAAACTATATTTTTGTAAAATCATATTTGTTTCAACATTAATTATTAACTTACAATTATTAAAAGTATAAATATTACTAAAATAAATCTAAAATTTTTTAACCCTAACCCACATGTGATTGAACCCTACGATATGATTTTAATACTAATTTTATCTACAATTATTAAGCCCTAACTTAAATGTGATTGAACCCTACAATATAATTTTAATCATTTTAATGAAATCACGTCGTTAAAATCATATAATAGCGTTCACTCACATTTAGGTTAGGGTTTAATAATTGTACTATTGTAAATTGTGATTACAAATATGCATACAAAAAGATTTGACTTCAGCCAAAAAAAATGCAGCATCTCCACAAAAGAGTAATGATAGAGAGTACCATAATTTTTACGTGAATTGGGAACTCAAACCATGTGTAATCTTAGTTGGCATCAAATAGGAGCGAGAGCTGTTTATTTTGAATAGAACTTATCTGATTTTTACAGATAAGTGATTAAAAATATATATATACAAGGATAAATAAACCTGCCAAATTTCTTAATACTGATAATTATTATTTTTAACTAATTACAATTTAATTATAGTAACTTAAAAACCATATTAAAAACTATATTTTTGTAAAATCATATTTGTTTCAACATTAATTATTAACTTACAATTGTTAAAAGTATAAATATTACTAAAATAAATCTAAATTTTTTTAACCCTAACCCACATGTGATTGAACCCTACGATATGATTTTAATACTAATTTTATCTACAATTATTAAGCCCTAACTTAAATGTGATTGAACCCTACAATATAATTTTAATCATTTTAATGAAATCACGTCGTTAAAATCATATAATAGCGTTCACTCACATTTAGGTTAGGGTTTAATAATTGTACATTTGATTTGGGTGATATCAATACTTTTAGTCACTCGTTTGTGATTTTGATGATATATATATATATGAGTGTGTGTGTATTTTACGTAAACAATTAAAGGTGTGAGTTAATTATATTGTATAGGTGGGGTGTATGATTATTAAGGTGGAAAAAAACTGACATGGTGCTCAATGATTGGATTCTTGATAAAGAGATAAATTTTAGACTTTTTATAATAAAATCTCTTTCCTATTGGATGCCAATTAGGATTACACATAATTCGAGTTCCCAATTCACGTAAAAGTTATGGTACTCTCTATCATTACTCTCCACAAAATAAGTCATATGGAATATCAGCAGAAGGCCAATATAACACTAGCATAAGGTGTGTCTGGGTTTCAAAAATCCTATCAAAAGTGAAGTGATCACTGATTTTGGAATTCAAATACTCGGCAATACAATGTTCATCCTAGTAAATTCACTACATGTTACATGAGTGATTGTGGAATGCGATTCATTGATGACAGTTAAGATAGTCATGGGCCAAACACATTATCCTTGGAAATTAAGGAGTTTCTTTCAAATTATTCAAAGCCTTTTCAACTATGGTGTCATTGGTCCATATTTTACGTGAGGCAAATTAAACTGCGGACGTTTTGAAAAATTATGGATGTTTCAGGCAGTGAGATACTACGTACAGGGATTTTCATGATATGCCCGAGGTAGCTCGAGGTTGTGTCATTTTCGTTGCGTAAAGGAGTAGTGCTCTTAGTTGTAGATAGAATAATATCGCTTTCTTTCTATATAGGAGAATAGTTTATGTGCACTTCCTATATTTTTATTTATTTTAATAAAGTTGGGGATGGTGTCCCTCCTCGGATACAGAGTTAGATTAAAAAAAATGGCAGAAAACTCGAAATTATGCAAATCGCAAACAGGCAATAAAATCTCTAGAAAAAACAAAAGCCTTAAAGACTGTGTTTGGTTTGAGCATTTTTGCCCATTTCTAATTTTATTGCAAAATGCCTTATTTGTTTATCTTCAATTGTCAAAACAAAATTTTCTAACTTTTCCAAATCGAAAATGGGGGTATTTTAGTCATTTTGAATTTTTTAAAATTTTTAATTTCTTTTTATTTGTTGGGTTGACTGGCGGCAATCAAAGGTCGACTGATGTCGAACAACCGTCGTTGACCGCCGCTAGTCAACACAAACAATTTTTTCTACACAAAAATCAATAAAAACAAAACTTATTTATCCAAATACTCAATTATCAAAATAAAAATATGCCTTTTGTATAACGTAACCCGAGACCTCGTTTTCCCAATTTTTAAAACAAAATACATATTCAAACGGACTCATACCTCTACTGACTCTAACATAGCAAGCAAAAAAAAAACACAAAAAAAAAAACAAACAAACAATGAAAAGGTTATTTCTATACAGATGAGGGATGCCATTAGCTCTTCCCTATATTGTTCATGAGTCTTTTCACAGTCTGCACTCCTTAGTCTGTGAAATTAAGGTCAAATCTACAAAAAGAAAGATCTTTGTTTCATTCAAATAGCGAGAAATCCACAAATCCAATATATACACAACAAATTTGTCACAGATTGTACATACATTATGAAAAATCCTATCCTAATGGAAACAGTTTTCTGTACAGTTTAGAAATGGCTGAGCTACAAATATGAATCATGAAACAATGGCAGACAAGGAGAATGCATGACGAGAACAAATGACAATCCAAATAATTAGAAAATCATTGATCGAATTAGTCAAGGAACTTCTATCAAACTTGCAAGAATTGATGTGGAAGTAGCTGGGCTACACGATGTTGAAGCTGGGGCCGGAATTCAGAGGAAGGAGGCTCCAATAAGAACCTTCATTATCTACAAAACAGCTATGCCATTGGATTCTATAAATCCCCACAGGAAGAGCAGAGATATCAAGCAAGCAAGTCGAAAAACCTTGGCCCCTCTCATTAGGTTGAAAATGCAGGTACTCTTCCACGGACAAAGAATTAAAAGCATGAGTTCCAATGTGTATGCCATTAGAGGTAGCAGACCTGGTCACATACCGTGCCAGCTTTTCATTCAAATCTAAAACTTCATCAGTTTCCCATTTTTCACTGTCGAACGATGACTGTTCTTTGTTCTCTCTCTGTGGAGGTTGTATCGTACAACTAAGGATGCAATACAACTTAGCGAGCTGAGCGGGCAGATAAGATGGCATGTTTTTCAGTTGGAGGCACAAATGTATTGAAAGATGGCTGCCTGACGAGACAGATGTCCCGTCTATATTCTCACCTTCTTCAGACACAACAAATAGCTCTGATGAAACATTGTGCCTGAAAATTTAGTCAGGTTAAAAAACTAGGCCACTATCCAAGGTGCACAATGGAAAACAACGTGAACTAATGGAAAAGAGGATAAAAGAAAGACAACATGCTAGATTAACACGCATTTCAACAAGCAATAGCAAGAAAATCAAAGGAACTGAGCATGATGTTATCAGCTTCTGCAGCAGCAGATTTGAATTTGTTCATTATTCAAACTTTAAGGCAGTCACTGCTATCGTAATTTCTAACAGACAACTTTAAAAGTTTCTTTTTATTGCATTACTTATATGAACCAACTTCTTAACTTGTCTCAATTTAACATTTCTTGTGCAAATAATTAGCCTTTTTGCACCTTTACATTGTGCTAAATATGACCTATATAATAAATATAGGAAAAACAATAGAACAGTTAACTTGTACACCTATTTTAAAAGGTTAATCCACACACCTGACTTGAAAGAAGTAACTGGGACACCTGAAAGGAATCTGCACCCATTCAAAAATGATTCTTAATAACAACTGAAAACCGTCAATAGAAATTTTTGATATGCTTTCATCACCACCCAATTTGCTTGCCTCATTTTGGAGGCCAACAATTCCCATAACAGCATACCTACAAATTTTAATAAAACATCTTGCTTTGTGAGAAATGCCCAGAGCTTGATTTCGGGACGGGGGCAAAAAGCAGCTGGTGGGCTTCCTATAGAACTTCAAAAGCATCGACAGATTTTTGCTGGTTTCACAGTCTATAAGATATAACCTCTCAAGTAAATCTTGTATTAGCAAAATACGAAATTGCTCCTCTGAACTAACTAAACTACAATTTACACTTTCTCCTGAAGCATATGAGTATGGAATAGACAAGGCGAATGCCGTACTGAATGCCAATAGTGAACAACTTCCTGCAAGGACTGAAATTCTCATTGCACTTCCTGTATCCATGCCAACAAAAGACACTGCTAATAAATCATATTCGTTTGCTAACTTCTTCAACTGACAAGATATCTGTGAAAGGGAATGCACCAAAAAGCTTAATCTTTCCAAAGGTATCAGGCTAGGACGTGAAACAGTTACCTCTTTTTGCCTACTGTTGGTGGTTTCTTGTAGAAATGAAACAGCACCCAAAAGTCTAGCTGTGCCTATCATAATCTCCAGGAACTTTGCACGGATATCCAAAAACCATTTTTGAAATTTGAAGGTAAGTCCTGGAATAGAGGTCTCAAGTGTTCTTCCAGCAGAGCGAAGACTATTACAAGCCTTGACCAGAACTTCAGCATAGTCGCATAAATTGAAGTTTGGGGCTATGCCTTCTCCTGCATTAAATAAGCTATCTTTCATAACAAGGTGCCCAAAGAATTCAATCTGACTTTCAGCACGTGAGAAAATAGCTAGGGAATTCAACCAGAGAGAATTAGGATCAGACAGAACCATTTCCATGAGTTGCTCAAATATGAAAGTAGCTGTGGACCAAGATCCTTGACATGTTGCATGCTTTCCAGCTTTGTAAAAAGACCAGTAATCTCTTCTTTCAAAAATTTTCTTGGCATATTCAACAATAAGTGAATCATACTGAATAAAGAAATCTCCACAAGATAGACTACAATTACCATTACTGTGTGTCCTATGCTTCACCTCTTGCCAGATGGACATATAGGCACCATGAAAGTGCAACAAAAGCATGTATACACTGTTTGTATGCAACTGAAATGTAGCAGACATCAATACAAAGTCTACCAGAAGCTTTAGTTGATTAAAGATATCATGAGGAATAGCATTTTCTGCTTCTAGGTTTTCTAGACAGATATTCGTCGTTTTGGTTAGTAATACCACAAGTTTCAGTGAAATCGGTGTCTTCTCTTCTTTAACACTTTCGGAGATGACATAGTTTCTTACACCCTCTTTCTCCATGCTTACATCCCCAAGTATATCAACTAGATGCTTCATACAAACAGTGACTTTATCTAGCACCAAAGCACAGACATCTGAATGATTTTCAATCAGATTAAGTAGAAGTCTGATCAAGCTTGTAATTTCTTGCTCCATCTCTTCATTGGGCTGATGGCCATCTACCTTTGACTTCAATAGCACAGATAAGTGGTCCATGATGAATGAAATTATTTGGCAAGCCAGAGCGGAAGCAATTTCATTAGATTCCAGTCTGGTTCTTCCTAGAAACTTGCCTAAAATATCTAAAAGAACCCAAATACATAAGAGTCTCTCCGACACGATAGAAGTTTGAAATATGTTCTCAAAAAATGACAACAGCATGGAAAGCACCTCGAGCATCTCCGAGATTTGAAAAGTGGGTAAGTTATACAAAAGTATCTACAAAAGAAGAATGTAAGAAATCATCTTAAATATTGTTCCAATCAATAGAGCTACTAGGGAAAATAAAAGAGGAATTACCTGATGCAAGACTTTCAGAGCTTTACACAGTAAAACTGGTGCAATCTTGGATTCACTTAGTATATTAATCAAATTCCGCATGATATCTCCAGCTTCAAGGCTGGGGCAAACACCTGTTGCTAAAACGCATTGAAGACATTTTAATGTTGTGGCTTGCATATGCATTGATCCATCCTTCACCAGAAATGCGGAAAACAATTCCATCTGCAAATTGATATGAAAAATGAAGGTATGCACGAGCAGTTGGCAAAGAGAATCCTTTTTAAATTTTGATTTTCTTATCGTACATACCATACACTCCAGTTTTAGATTTTCTATATCCAATATAGTCTGCAGATAATCTGGCCCAGAAAATCAATTATTCTTCAATCAACAAACATAGGATAGACATTTAAAAGATTCAAATAGACTGAATAATTGTAGAAAGATGGACACAATTAGAAAATAAAATACATCATTATTTTCTATTAGTACTTCATTATTTCATTGTCTTGTGTATATAAAATTTAGTTCAGGAAACATTATTTTTATTTTTTACTCCGGTATATCTGTCATCCAGCAACCATGCTAATTATCATGAGGCCAAAGTACTCTCCTTCTATATGTCGACTACTTAACGCTTAAGAAACATAAATGATAGAAACTTCCTACAAACAAAAGAAAAAACAAATACCACAATATTCTTAATTAGTAAAATTGAATTAAGCTAACCCTAAAGCTATCCAGCAGCCAATGATCACCATAAACACTTTCCTTTAGACCAGAACGGGTACTTGCACCTTGCAGCTTTTGTCTTAGGCTTCCAAAGGCTATGGTTCCTAACCAACCAAGAGCAGCATCACCACTCAGTCAATTATGGTTGAGTATTTATGCAGTGACCTCACAAAGGTGTCATCATCAATCACCTTTTCCTCCTCTTAAATTTCATTATTCAAGGGATCCTGCAAATCTACTGACTAAGCCAGAATTCGAAATTTACCAAGCTAAAACAGTAAACTTAATAGAGTAGCAGAGTCCAGCAGGAAAGAAAGCAATCACAAACCTTTCAACTAATGTTCAAACAAAATTGGGCAGATTTAATACCACTGAAGCCCCATCATCAAGTTTGACATCATAAAACATTTACATCATGGGGCAAAAAGGAGAGAAGTAAATGAGACTTTGAAGTTAAAGTATGTCCTCAGATAAATAGCTTATGGCCTCCAACAGTCATCACCAATCAAAGGCACACAAGTGTGATATTCCGTTTGCAGTACACTGTTCATGCGAAATCACCATTGCAACGCAAAATTTGTCCCGCTTAAAGTAACAATTTAGAGCAGCACTTGTTTAGACTGTATAGAAAAATGCACCTGAGACAAATCATGTAGATATGTTTCATTTACTTGGCCAATCACAAAAATTGTTGCCTAAGCATGGTTCATATTTCCAAAAAGAAACCTAGTTACCGGACTTAAAATGTGTTGTTTAACAATTTTGCTTTTGCACTTTGCTGAAGAGAAAAGGCATCTAATTCCACATCTTCATCAAATGATAGAAAGAAAATTTTACTTATATTGCAATTTACCAACTTTATATTTTGTTAACTGCCTGGTGTGAGACAAATAGCACCATGCTAGTCTATCAATTTGTGCTTTGAACACCATCCCATGCCGCTGGGATTGCAACAGATTAGCCATCTTTCACAAGTCTCAATCTATCATTATTTAGGTTGAACAGTCACTATCATCATCGTTTTATGATAACTGATGATTATTGTCAACTTAGAATTCAAATTATACTGAACAAAATCAAGACTACCATCCCTAATAAACACATTATTTGCCATATGGGATGTTTTATGCATATCAAATTTGCATCCCTACCCAAACTCCTACTTTCCCATAGTTTGAGAGCTATATGAGAGTTATTAACTTCTCAATCATCATTTCACTTTTAACTTTGCATGCAAAACTTTAACTTCATTTATGGCAAAGTTTCCGCTCATGAGGAACAAAGCTAGCACAAACAACTTTTCGCCAAAAAACAAAAGGGAATATAGTGTTACCTGCAAAGGAATCAGCAGAGTCCATCTCGAAGCAATTTTTGTAAGTGAAATCAGCATTGCAAGGGAAAATTTTTGGTCTGATGAATCTGAAATCAGTTTTAAACCCGTCTGCAATTGACAATTTTATGTTAGCAATAATTGTCAGCTCCTGAAATCATGGACAGGTAACGCACATATATTTAACTATTCATGCTATTCTGAATGAACACAATATTTTCCTGCAATTACAAGCATCAGATACATCAGGTATGCAATCAAATACAAGCAGCACCGGAGAAAGACACTCTGCATGCACCACAAATAAAACAATCTGTCAAAGTATTTGGGAGGACAACACTCTGTCTACCCAACATTGGTGAATGAATACTATTTACAATAATAAAATCCTAAATGTACAATTGACAAGATTATCCTTTCTTAACAAAATCATATCGCTCAGGATACACTATAGGAACAGGACTGTGTTCTTCTCTTTCTGATCTTTTCACTGTGCCTAATTTGGACATGGCTAATCTTTTCTTTCTGATTTGGGTAGATGCCGCTGAACCAAAGAGTGATGGAATGAAACACAGTACATGATACCAGCCTTCCAACTTCAGTATCTCTTGATGCATAAGACATACACATGCAACTTGGACACAAAAGCAGGATGCAGGGATGAATGCAACCTTAAGCTGTCTAAATTACAACACAAGTATAATTCCTTGAAGCCATTTACAGAGAACATGAAAGTAGTACATGTTGACAGTGAAAGAAACAAGTTTGGAATTATAAGTTTTTAAACAAGTAAGATTAGCTTCTCTTCTCATATTGTAATATATGAGATGTATATCTGAGCACTAACTAATAATTTATGCATACAAACCAAATCATATTGAAATACGATCATAAAAAAGAAAACTCCAATTTTGGTCCGCATATGATCTTTGTCAAAAAGTTAGCTCTTTTCTGTTACAAAGAGAAAGAATGATGACTCATGCTTGCCAATGAAATAAAGTTGAGGAAATACTTAACCTTATAAGCTCTATTTGCAAGTGAAAATGAGCACCGCATTTTGGCAAATATTTGGCCTCCTGCTAACTTGAAAGCTGTTGACGTTTCACATGATTTCAACCTATTAGCAAGCATCTCCAGAAGAACACTAGCAAAGTCATTTGCCAATTCACAAAAACGTCCAGCAGCAAACAAAGAAGCCTTCATCTGTAGAGATTTCGGGAGTAGTAGCATTCTCTTATAAATTGAAAAACTATAAGATATACAGGCAGTAATGGAAGTGAAAGATAGCTACCAGTCTTGGGTTCAAATAACTCTGAGATGTTGAAAGCTTCAAACACCACTCTAGTTATGTTTAAAGGATATAACAAGGACTCATTTTAGATCACTGTATGGGTAAAAGCTTCAAGCTTGAATCCTACTTCGGCAAAGGCTTCTGGGGGAAGCATTTAAGAGCATGAAGACTTTCTTAAAACCATAATCTCATGACTTCAACCTATTACCAGGCATACAATCACAAGTTCTTATATTCATAGCCTCTACAAATTTCAATTTCTAGACATTAAAGGAATCAAGTCAATCAACGTAAACCACAAACAAAGGTACCAAAACCAGAAATGTGGCACAAATACTTTATCACAGGCACAAGGTAGGATCTGTTCCTTTTCATGGCTTCATGAAGCCAAGAGAAGGGATTAACATGCAACAAATTCCCAAAGAATAAACCAACCATCAAGCACAAAAGATCTGGAATTACACAACACAAGCATTCATGCATACACATCAATCCTTCCATCGTGGTACAATGCAAAACAAAACTGAAGCCATTAAATCCTTCGAAATGTAAATTCAAGATACAAGTCTAACACAGAATAATCAATACACCAAAAGAGCACTTAATAGATAGCCAGAAGAGCTATCCATCCTTACCTCAAGATTATCATTCGAAACAGAACTGGAAAGTATAACATATCGTATATCAGCATTATCCTTAGCAAAATCAGCCCAGCAACCAAACAAATACAATGCCAAAGCTCTTTCTTCAACATCCCCATCATCAAACACTATCTTAACTCTTCTCAAAATCTCCAAATAATTATCCAACTTATTTCTCGAAAAAATACCCTTTTCCCACTTTTCACCACCACCCCTTTTCCTCCTACATTTCAATTCCTGCATAAAAATCTTAACAATGCAATACTTGGTTTGTTTATCTCCTATCCTAAACGCATCCGCAAGCCGGAGAAGGATAGCATTCAAGAATAGCTTATCCTCACCGGGAACTAAACCAAAGATTTTGTATTCCGCAACTGAAATTTCTGATTGTCTATTCCACCACTCAAGTCTTGGCCCAATTCTTGATATTGCTTCAATACATTTACCTGAAAAAATTCATTGTACAAAATCGAAAACATTAATTTCCGCAAAAAAAAAAAAAAATTATCCATACACAAACCCCTTAAACTCTATCCCAAAAAGAAAAAAAAAAAATATCAATAAAGAAGTAGAAATACTGACCAGAGGATTTAGAACGGAGGCCTTTCTCAAGCTCAACACTCCATTCCATTGCATCAGCTGCAGGCGTTTTCTCCATATTTTGGCTTAACCCCAGTTCAAATTCAGATGTTGATTGTGCAGTTATTCCCAAAATTAACTCTTTCAAATAAATTTATACACTAATTGAAAGTTGGGTCTAACAGGTTTAGAATTTTGGTGGTTTTTTCTAAAGAATAAAATGGAGGGGAAGGAGTTTAATGCGTCACTGTGCCTAATTTTTTTCGGCTCGGGTTACAATCGCGATTAACCCAATTTTTTTTTTTTTGTATGACTCATAACCCAACTTACGTTATACTATCTAAGGCAACCGTCCTCTACGCATCATGCCCAAGCTAGGTCCTCTAGGCATCATGCCCAAGCTAGGTACCAATGCTAGTCTTTAAACTTTGGTCACCAAGTCAGCACTCCCTCCTCCAAAGTGTTAGATGATGCTCCTCCAGCGAATACCAGCCCTACACGACCTTACTCCTGCGCGAAAATACTATAAGCCTTTCTCCACTTGCATATATGTCTTAATGCCTAGATGATGACCATTGATTCAAGGGCTCATGTCTCGCTATTAACCCACTTAATACGAGACCAGCTGGTGTAATTATTATATGACGTCGTCTCACCATTTTAATTTTGTTTGGGTAAATTGCAAAGTATACAAAAACTCATGTGGAACCAATTTATATATATGTGATGATTTTAACTCACGCGTGTGTAGTTTTAATTGATACGACATACTTTTTTCGTTCATCAAGTATTAATATTTAAAATAAAAAGTGATACGTGAAAAAATAAATATACGCGTGCTGATGCATGTCGCATATATAAATCCGTTTTACATGAGAATATGATGAAATCTGAAAATGAGCCTTGCAGAGGTCCAACGTATCTTGTACGCTCTTTAATGTCCTTACGGCCCAACTCCAAAATTCACTAAAAGATGATAAATCCCGCCTAGTCCAAAAAAGACCCACCTCAAAACAACTGGACCTGGGAGATAAAACAAACTGTTAGCGAAAGCCCCCAGGTAGTCCTGGGGAGTTTCACTCCAATGCTCAAGTCAGAAATGAGCCTTAATGAGATAATAATGACAAGTTTGAGTACTCAGAGACCAACCCCTTATAAATTACATTCAAGATTTATTTATAGGAAGGATGGTACCTGGATGATGTCACTTTTAGATCTTTCTTGCAAAATAAGACATCTTATCAAATTAATCTCGCTCGTCGTTTGGAATAATTGATTTTATACCTCATCAATAGCCCCCCAGATCAGTTGGATAGGAACGTCCACCTGATCTGGACAATAGCTCCTCATTTTCCTTTATACTTACATAGATATTCTCCTAAGATGGGCTGGGCTCCGTAATTGAGTTAATGGCCCATTCATTAGAAGCTTCAAGGCAAAAACCAAACGTAGCCACATGGCTCGTATCAATTCGTCACCTCTTGATATGACCCGTCTCGAAATTCTCACTTCTGGTCATGCTTATATATATGTGTGGGGGTCCAAGACTCCTCACCTCACATCTATTTTGTCAAGATATCTCGACTTTCTCCAGTTAGGTTCTTCCGTAGTGTTTCCGCTCAGTACGGCTCGTTGTCTTCCTTACTTCCTTCCAAGTAAGTATGTCTTCCCCAGCTCATTCTTCTTCAGTTGAGTTATATAAATTTTTAGAAATAGCGATGAATCCGGTTCAGATACAAATGACCTTTCTGAGGCTAAGAAGAGGTTAGGTCCTTACAAGAAAATAATTAAATCTGTAGTTCAATCAGAAATTCTGAATAACTCCATTACTGAGACAACCCCCTTAAACCAGATGGAGCCATCTGTAGAAAGTTCTCAGGAACCTCCCTCTTCTCTCTCAAACCCTTTAGCGATAACGTCTAAGGATGTTACTTCTATAGGTGCTTTAGCAAATAATCCTTCCGAAATTAGGAATCTAGAAATTGGCTTTTCTAAGAATAATCTTTCAGAAGGTGCTAATTCTGAAGGTAATCACTCTAGGAGTAATGCTTCTGGGGAGGAGGGCTCCCAAAATAAGGAAACAATTTTAATTAAGGGGGAGGCGACTTCTTCCATTTCAAAGTCCTTGAGTTCCTCACTTACACCTCGAAAGCTGAAAATAATTGCCCGTCAATTTTACATTTCTTCTAGGTATAGGACGGTAGTCCCTTCTCTTGATCAGGTCGCGTCTCGCCCTCCACTCGGTTTTACCACTGTATATATGTGTCAACTCCAGTGTGGCCTTAGATTTCCCTTGACTCCTTTCTCAAAAGAAATACTAGATTTTTATAAGTTAAATTTAGCCCAACTGACCCCTAATGCTATCAAACTTGGTAGCGTTCGAAACCTTCTGCCGATATTCCAAGGTGAAATGCAAAGTCCCCATTTTTAGATACTTCTATAGCCTTAAGACCTCAGGTAGGGATGTGGGGTGGTTTTACTTTACTCGTAGATCTAGTTCAGAAGCCTTCCTCCCCCCCCCATCAGGTTCTCTTAAGAAATGGAAGAGCAAGTTCTTCTTAGTTAAGTTAGAGTCCATGAGCCTTGTATGGAGGTGCCCTGGTAACGTTGTCGACAAGATCCCTACTTATGGGGTGGATAGAGAGTCTATATCCATCCTTCACAAAAATCACAAAGATCTTCCGAAACTTAAGCCCTGGAATGTGTCTCTTATGACTGAGGGATGTTTAGTGGCACTAGGGGTGAGTAAGGCTAACCTGGGCCTTTCTCCAGAAGAGCTCGATGAACATGGTACCACCCTTCCCAGCTCTGTCTCTGTTTTAACTTATATCTTCTTGCATTAATGTGTACTTACGTTTGCATCGGAGCTCATTGTTGCTCCCTTACTTACATTGTGTATTATTTTTTTTTTTTAGTAATGGATTTCTTGGCCGTAATGAAGAGCAGCAAGGCCGCCGAGTTAGGGGCCAGCTCCAAAAACCCAGAAGAAGCTAAGGCCTTGGCTCCAGAAGGGCATACTTCTTTGAATCCGACTTCTCCTGGAAAGGCTACCGTCCATGAGGAGGAGGTTTCTTCTTCCCCAACCTTCGGCACTTTGTCTGTCAGTGCCAATCCTCTGCAGCTAACCCTTCAGAATAGTGAAGAACCGGAAGAACCCTTGGTCGCTAATCCGAACAAAAGGAGACATCCTGGGCGGAACGTCTTCATTGAATCAAAGAAGGCAAAAATGGGTCTAGCTGAGAACACGTCTGCCGGCTTTTCCCTACTGTCTGACTGTGTTGTTTCTCCAATTGAGCCCTCTAAGTCATATCAGACCATCCATATGGCTCAGTTCTATCCCATGTGGGATTACCAAATAAATGATCGCTTGAACTTGGAGACATGTCAGGAGTTCACCTTAAGAGTCGTTCCACCTATGGAAAAGAAAACTATGGCTACTTTTGAGGACTCCGAACTGGATTCTCGCATGCATTTAGGACTTACTCAGGTAGGTCTTCCCTTACTCTTAACTTTTTCTTTTGATTTCAAGGTCTTTATTATTATTATTGTGTATTTTTTATGTGACTTTCTTCTGCAGGGCTTATTTCTGGCCACTGAGATGTCTTCCTGTTACAAAAAGACCCTAGATACTGCCCGAGAACTTAATGCCGATCTGGCCTTAGCTAAACAAAGACAGGTCGAGGCAGAAAGGCGTCAACACGAGGCTGAAAAACTCCAGCAGGATGCGGCGCTGGATTTGGCTACATCTCGGGAGGAAATCCATAAATTGAAGAAGAAGAATAAGCTACTCTGAGAAGGGGTCAACTCAGAAAAGCTCGTATTAAAGAGCTGACTAAGGAGAAGAAAGCCTTGGAAGCCCGTTGCAAATTCTATACTAAAGAAGGAGCCTCCCGATTAGTTAAGAACCTGCTCACTTCTCAACAATTTGTCAATTTTATGGCAGATCTTTGCAACTCGGTAGTGGACCAAGGATCTACTTCAGCCTATCAGGAGGTCAAGAAGCTTCATTCTGAGATTGAAGTAGCCCAGCTGCCAGGTTATAACACGAATTCTGCGAACAACGTGAATATCCACATGACTAATTTGACCACCGGCCGGGTGCATCTTCCAGTTGAGGAATTTATTCCTCTCCTCCCTTCTGGAAACTCGACTGCGGTTTCAGGAACTGAGGAGTGCGGCCTTCCTGAAAGTCAGGAGACTTCAGAGAACAAAGGCACTACCCTGGACGAGGACAGCCCTGCTGGGGATGAGGGAGTAGCTCGTACTGAGTGATCGTTAATTTTGAGTTTTCCCTAGTGGAATAATCTATGTAATAGATCAGGCTTTGCTTTCTATATATATAAGAAAAAACAACTCCCAGATGGGCTTTTGTAACCAATTGCAAGATTTTCTTCAATATTTGTCTTCATTTATCTGTATTCGGTTTTATTATTTTGATAATACTCACCTCCTCCAGTTCATCCCTTCCTTAGATAGTGACAAGAAATGTTTTTTATTATTATTATTATGACAAGAAATGTTTATTATTATTATTATTATTTTATTTTAAGGAAGGAAAGGAATGAGCCTTACTGACTTTCTTAAGATCTTTCTTAACTACCAACACATTCGTCTTGAATAGCCGAGAGATGGGCCCAGGTCCTTTGAGGTGCGGCCTTATACTTTTGCCTAGCGTTTTTACCAGGTCTTTGATGCCCTCTCAGTGCGTATCTGAGGGAACTTCGACTCATGTATTGCCAGAATATCCCAGGTCTTACTGTTTATAAAATCGTAAATTTTTTGCCTGAATTTCCCAGGTCTTTGCTATTCTACTCGCTTCTTGCTTGAATAACTCAGGTTTTATCATTTTTAAAGTTCTTCATTTTCGAAGTTTTGCCTGAATTTTCCAGGTCTTTGATATTCGTGATAATAAAACTCTTTAGGAGAAGAGCCCGTCTGAATATGCATATAAATAAGGTTAGAACTGATATAGAGAGACCATATAATTTCAGAATTCCATAACATTAACTGAATTTTTTACAAGTAGAACTTTCGTAGGTTTACAACATTCCACCACCTGAGAATAATCTTCCCATCTAGAGTAGACAATTGATAATTCCCAGATCTTGCCGCCTCAGTGACTTGATATGGGCCGTCCCACGTCTGATCTAGCTTTTTTAAACCTTCAACTCTGCTAGCTTCATTTTTTCTCATCACTAGATCCCCAGGCTTAAATGAGGTGCTTTTGACCCTTCTGTTGTAGTACCTTGCCATATCAGCCTTATACCTGCTTTCCCGAGCTGCTGCCAACTCTCTCCTTTCTTCAATCAAATCGAGATTTTCCCTTAACTCATTATCATTCTCAGTAGGGTCGTAATTAAGCACTCGCAGGCTAGGCAACCCAATCTCCACGGGTACTACTGCCTCTATTCCGTATACCATACTGAAGGGGGTTTCCTTTGTGGCTGATCTAGAAGTGGTTCGATAGGACCATAGTACGTGGGAAAGCTGCTCAACCCAATCTCCTTTTGTCTTCTCCAGTCGAGTCTTCAACCCTTGTATGATCGTTCGATTAGTAACTTCTGTCTGCCCATTAGCTTGGGAGTGAGCTACTGAGGTAAACTTTTGCTGAATGTCCAACTCCACACACCAAGACTTAAAAGGTTCCTCTGCAAATTGCTTCCCATTATCTGAGATGAGGACTTTCGGTATTCCAAATCGGTATATCACATTTTTCCAAAAGAACTTCATAACACTTTTTTCAGTGATAGATGTCACGGCTTCCGCTTCTATCCACTTGGTGAAATAGTCAATAGCGACTATCAGAAATTTGACCCGACCTGGAGCTTCAGGAAACGGTCATGCGATATCAATACCCCACTGAACAAAGGGCAACATTGACTGCATTGACACCATTTCATTTTGAGGGATCCTTGGAATAACTGCACGTGCTTGGCATTTTTCACATCGTCTCACTAAATTATAGGCATTTTCATGTAAGGTGGGAAAATAATATCCCATATGAATTACTTTTCTTACCAACATTCTCGACCCGACATGATTTCCACAAGCCCCCAGGTGGACCTCTTTAAGCACATAGTCTGCCTGATCAGGATCTGCACATCTAAGCCAAGGCATCAAGTAACCTTTTTTGTATAAAATATGATCTTTCAGAGTATACCTTACAGCCCTCATTTTCAGCTTTCGAGCCTCCTTTTTGCAGTCGGGCAATATGCCTTCCTCTAAATATTTGATGATAGGAGTCATCCATGTTTCCCGCTTGTTACCCACAACATTGACCGTTATCTCTTCAATGCTCCGTTTTGGAAGTATCTCAACTAAGACCTTTTTTGTAAGATGTGGATATGCAGATGAAGCCAACTTACTGAGTGTATCTGCTCTCTTATTTTGAGATCGTGGGATCTGATCTATTAGGAATTCTTCAAATTTCGACTTCATCTCTAACGTTTTCTCCAAATACTTTCTCATGACTATCTCCCGAGCTTCGTATCCTCCTGTCACCTGATTCACAATGAGTTGGGAGTCGCTATATACTTGCAATTTCTCAACCTTCATCTTAATAGCGACCTTCATTCCAGTCAACAAGGCTTTATATTCAGCTTCGTTATTCGTAGCCTTGAATTCAAATCTCAAAGCGTAGGTAAATTCCTGCCCTTTTGGATTTTTCAAAATTAACCCCGCTCCGGAGCCTCCCTCACTGCAAGTTCCATCTACATACAAAGTCCAGAAATCTCCTAGCACGATATTTTCTTTACCAACGGCCTCGGCTTGCCCCAGCTGGGGTAGGTCGTCTCCTGTTGGGGTCTCGGCAATGAAGTCTACCAGTACTTGTCCTTTTAAAGATGGTCTGGGATGAAAGCTCAATTCGTATTCCCCGAACTCAATAGCCCATTTCATTAATCTTCCCGAAGATTCAGGTTTCAGTAATATTTGCTTTAACGGCTTATCCGTCAAGACTTGAATTGGGTGTACCTGGAAATAAGTTCTTAACCTCTTAGCTGCATTCACTAAGGCCAAGACCACTTTTTCTATCACAGGGTATCTTTGTTCTGCTCCCAACAGAGCCCGACTAGTGTAATACACTGGCGTCTGGACTTTTCCTTTATTTCTTGCCAGAACAGTACTTATGGTTTTTTCGCCCGCTGCCAGATATAGACTCAAAGTTTCTCCTGGTTCAGGAATAGACAAGGATGGTAGGGTTTTCAAATATTCTTTCAACTCCTCGAATGCCCGTTGGCATTCCTCATTCCATTCGAAATTCCTAGCCTTCCTGAGAACGTTGAAGAAAGGCAACCCCCGCTCCGCAGATTTAGATAAAAATCGACTCAGCGCAGCTAGTCTCCCTGTCAATACTTGTACATCTTTTACGTTCTTTGGTGAGCCCATATCCACGATGACTTGTACTTTCTCTGGGTTGGCTTCTATGCCTTTACTGGAGACCATGTGTCCTAGGAACTTTCCAGACCCTACTCCGAAAATACATTATTTGGGATTCAACTTCAAGCCAAACCTTCTTAACTGTCCCAACGTCTCTTCCACATCCGCCAAAAAGATTTCCACCCTTCTACTCTTGATCAGCATATCGTCCACGTAAACTTTCATATTGCGCCCTATCTGGGTTTCAAAAATGGTATTCATCATCCTTTAATAAGTAGCTCCGGCATTCTTGAGTCCAAAGGGCATCTTTTTATAACAGTAAATTCCATCCCCGGTGATGAATGCAGTTTTCTCAGCGTCCTTCTCATCCATTAATATCTGGTGGTAGCCTTTATAGGCATCAAGAAAACAAAGGACCTCATATCCTACAACAACATCAATTTTTTGGACGATGATGGGTAAAGGGTAAAAATCCTTAGGACAAGCCTTGTTCAAGTCCGAATAATCGATGCACATTCTCCACCCCGCTTCAAGTTTTGGGACCATAACTGGGTTAGAAAGCCAGGTTGGGTAAAAAACTTCCTTAATTATGTCTGCCATCAACAACTGTTTTACTTCCCCTTTTATTATCACATCCTTCTCAGGGGCCATGGGCCTTCTCTTTTGCCTCACTGGTATCTTAGATGGGTCGATATTCAACTTGTGAACGGCAAGCTCTGGAGATACACCTTTCATGTCCCCGGTATTCCAAGTGAACGCATCCTGGTAAGTCTTCAGAAGTTGAATCAGGGCGCTTTTTGGCACTACTGGCAGTGAGGCCCCGACTTGCACCGTTTTCTCTGACGCGATATCGCACATGCTAACCTTCTCCACTTCGTCGCTGAGTTGGGGTCGTTTTTCTAACTCCTCCTCAGTTAACCTCGTTTCCGAACTTATACAATTAATCTTCAGACCTCCTTCCTTCTTTCCCTTGCCTTTCAAAACAATCATATGATATTCCCTGGCCATGGCTTGATCCCCTCTTATCACAGCTATGCCTCTCTCAGTAGGGAACTTCATCACCAGGTGATATGGTGACCAAATGGCTTTGAGCTGTACCATTGCAGGTCGTCCCAAAATTACATTGTAAGGTGATGCTACATCTAATACAGCAAAGTCTACATAGATAAGCTTATCCTTAGAAAATTCCCCAACTATGACTGGTACTGACAAAATCCCAATAGGTTGTTGCACCTCTCCTGAAAACCCCACTAGGTGCGTTTTGCAAGGTTGTAAGTGTTCTTTTCCAATTCCCAATTTTTCATAGGCATTTCAGTACATTATATCTACTGAGCTTCAATCATCAACATAAACTCGGTGTACCTCCTTGTTCGCAATTATGGCTTTGATCAACAATGCATCCATATGAGGGAACCGGTTTGGGACAGCGTCTTCTTCGGAGAAAGTGATAGTTTCCGCAGGTTTGAACCTCTTATGCATGGGCTCTTGTTCTGGAATCCTCCTGCACATAGCCCTCCTGGCCGAGTTAGAATCCCCCTGCAGGTCCCCCCACAATCGAATGTATAACGCCAGTAATTTTTCTATAATCAGCTACAGGTGGGTCGTTTCCTTCTCTTCGCCTTTTTTCGTTCTGATCAAATCGCCCATACCTCTTTTCTGGCCCTCCTCGTTCCTGTGAGTGGCCTCTTCTGACACCTTGTTTTTTTTTCTTCTTTTATATTTTAATGCATTCTTATTTCTTAGTTGGAATACTACACAGAAACCTAGAAAAGGTCACTCACTAGTCACTACAATAGTACTCATTAAGCAAAACAATAAGAAAGTAGTATAGTGCATGAAAGAAGAAGCAAATTAAAAGCCTAAGAGGCAGAGGGACAGTACAGTGGTGCTTAATTTATTCTCAGAGTCCCTCAGAGTAGGTCACTCCTGTATTCTTCAACCATTGCCCACCTTGAATAAGCTGTGCTACTGTGAATTTACTTGCCTCGGCTGCACTTGTTATAACATGATAACCAGCCCACTTCACTCTCTTGCTAGTTCCAGCACCCGGGCCACTATTCATGTACTCACCATAGTAAAAAGTTTTCAAAGCAAAATCACCACTCCACACAGACCAACCGGATGGATCAATATGATCGCTAATGCTTGATTGTAGTACTACACTCCATAGTACAAAGTCTTCTGACACCTTGTTGATATGCTACTTTCACAAACTCTTTAAGATGCCCATTCTGAATGAGTGTCTCCAGTTCCTTTTTTAAATCTCGACAATCTTCTGTATCATGCTCATGCTGTTCGTGGAAGCGACAGTATGACTCTTTGTTCAACCTCTCATCAGGTGTTACCATTTTTTGAGGTGGGCAGAGCACACCTTTATTGGCAAGGACGGCCAATATCTCGGCCCTCGTCTGGTTCAGCTGGGTGAAACCCTAATGGTCCCGTATCAAACCATATCTGCTACCCCCATTGTCGCCTTGATGTCCCCCACTCCTGGGAGTTGGTGCATTCTTTTCCCCCATCCGAGCATATCCTCCTTCCTTCTTCTTAGTGAGGTTCTTATCATTATTCCTTTTTCGTCTGTTAGCTTCTTCTCCTTTAGCATATTTTTCTGCTCGGTTCATCAGAGCTTGTTTGTCATGTGGAGGATCAGTGACCAACTTCCTATAGAGTTTTCCAGATCTTAATCCATTGATAAAGGCTCCAATCACGACCTCCTCAGATCTGCATTGCACTTGAAGGCTCTCATCATTGAACCTATCAATGTAACTTCGCAGTGACTCTCCTTCTACTTGCTTCATATTCAATAGTTCAGCTGTGGACTTCTCAAATTTTCTTCTCTACAAAAAACGATTCTGGAAGAGCTCTGACATATGGGAGAATGATGATATTGATCCCGGTCTTAACCCTTCAAACCACGCTCGGGCTTTTTCTTGAAGGGTTGTTGGAAAAGTTTGGCACATAACCAGTTCTGGCGCAACAGTTAACATCATACTATATTTGAACCGATGTAAGTGGTCCTTGGGATCTGTATCCCCAGTATAGGTCTCCAGTACAGGTGCTCTGAACCCTGGTGGAATGGGAAAGTTTTGTATCTCCTTCACAAAAGGAGAATCTTCACATACCATCGTTGTTCCCCCAACTTCCCAGTAAGGTCTGTCATAAGGATTTGCCCACTGAGATCTAGCAATGTCTTCATCCCAAGGGTCTCGAAAAGTTCCTCCTCTCTCGCTTCCCACTTCAACCCCTCTATAGGATCTAGGATGTGACCGATCTGGGTTTAGATATGACAGTTCTGGTGCTATACCATCTCTCCAATTTTGGTATCCATCCTCTGGATGATATCCCCATTCTTTTTCGTCACGTCGTCTTGCATCTTCCATTACTCTCAAAGGAGATCTCACATCGTGTAGCCCCACTTCTTCTCTTTCTCTCAAAGGAGATCTCACCTCCCTGCTCAGAGGTCTTCCCTTCTCTTGCCTTGGAGGCGCGGAAGATATAGTGACATAGTCCTTGTCCAAGTTCTTCTCCTTCTCTAGTAGGGCTCGGATTTCTTCAAGATGTTCCCTCATAAAAGTTACCACCTCAAGAGCATCCAACTGCTGGGAGTGCCGAGACATTTCATCCCTACCGAGTGAGGAACGAGATGAGTGCCTTCCTTCCCGTTTTATCATGGGCTGCTTATCTTTTCGCTGTTCTAACAACCTTTGAGACCGTGTGGTAGTCATAGCTTTTTGTTCAAGTGTGTCCCCACAGACGGCGCCACTGATGAAGTCTGAAAATAAGCCTTGCAGAGGTCCAACGTATCTTGTACGCTCTTTAATGTCCTTAATCGGCCCAACTCCAAAATTCACCAAAAGATGATAAATCCCACCTAGTCCAAAAAAGACCCACCTCAAAACAACTGGACCTGGGAGATAAAACAAACCGTTAGCGACAGCCCCCAGGTAGTCCTGGGGAGTTTCACTCCGATGCTCAAGTCAAAAATGAGCCTTAATGAGATAATAATGCCAAGTTTGAGTACTCAGAGACCAACCCCTTATAAATTACATTCAAGATTTATTTATAGGAAGGACGGTACCTGGATGATGTCACTTTTAGATCTTTCTTGCAAAATAAGACATCTTATCAAATTAATCTCGGCCGTCGTTTGGAATAATTGATTTTATACCTCATCAGAATACTAGTGCAAAATATTATCTGAACTATAATAAATTGCTAATATACCCCCTTAAACTTTTAAATTAGGCACTTTAATTCTTTAAACTATTATTTTTTCATAAAAACTTATATGAAGTGGGATCATATATAAAATATAATACACAAATTTTTTATACTTAATACCCTAATTTTTTTACATTTGATATGCTAATATTATATTTGATACGCTAATTTTTGTATATTTGATATGCTAATTTTTAGTATTGAATTGATACTTTCAGATTGAAAATTGATACACTAATTTTTTATACTTGATACTTTAATTTTTGTATTAATACTTTTGAATTGAAAATTGATATGCTAATTTTTAATATTTGATACACTAATTTTTGGATTCATACTGCTTTTGAATTGAAAATTAATACACTAATTTTTAGATTAATATTTTGGTTGAAAATTGATACATGATACACTAATTTTTTGATTGATACTAAGTCGCATATATTAACCCATTTCATAGGACTCTGCCTCTTTTTTTATAAACTATAATAATTTCGTGAAAGAATATTTTAGACTAATATGCCCTTGTTATTCAAATTTTATTTTCTAAAATACCCTTCAAGAGACTAAATATAAGTCATTCATATCCACTTCATTCTTATTTCTATATTATTTAAACTCTAAATCAACCAAAAAAATTTGATAAAGATTTCATTTATGGAAATTTTATACACCTAAAGTAAAAAAAAAAAACAATGCAGAGGACTACTAAATATTTTAAAAGAGTTGTTAACAATCGCAAGGCATATAGGTACAATAGAAATGGTTATTTATGTATATTGTATTTTAATAATCGGCAATAAAAAATCAATCGAATTCGATCAAAACTTAGGTTCAATCGGGAAAATTGAAAAAACCGAGAACCGGTTAAAACTGGATTTATGGTTTTTGGGTGTTTTTCATTTACACCGAATTAGTTGTCATAAATGCATTCCAATTAACACATTGTAATTGTCATACGTGGTTCCAATTGATCATATTCCAAGATTAAAAATGAATATGGGAATTATGTGTCTCATTATTATTATTATTAATTCCACTCTACCCCATTGTGGTTTGGAAAATTCCCTTTTATTACCTCGTAGTTTCATAATATCTATATAACCCCCTTGTGCTTTGGACTAAAGTGAAAAACGGACGGAAACTATCTAAACTAGTGAGAGGAGGGGAGAAAGAAGATAGTATTTGAGATAAAGATGAGAGCGAAAGATAAAAAGTTAAGGTTAAAAAAATATGATTGTAAAAAAAGAAAAAATGGAGGAAAAATAAAGACAAATAAGAAAAATAAGTAAATAATATGTTGTTATTTTATTTTATTTAAGGGTTATGTAATAATTTGATATATTTAGATAGCGAGAGGAGGGGAGAAAGAAGATAGTATTTGAGATAAAGATGAGAGAGAAAGATAAAAAGTTAAGGTTAAAAAAATATGATTGTAAAAAAGAAAAAATGGAGGAAAAATAAAGACAAATAAGAAAAATAAGTAAATAATATGTTGTTATTTTATTTTATTTAAGGGTTATGTAATAATTTGATATACTTCTGTACAGTTTCCGTCCGTTTTCCACTTTAATCCAAAGCACAAGGGAGTTATGTAGACATTATGAAACCACGAGGTAATAAAAGAGAATTTTTCCAAATCACAAGGGGGTAAAGTGGAATTAACCCTTATTATTATTATTATTATTACTATTATTATTATTATTATTATTATTGTTTAGTTAATAATTATTTTATACCACACCAAATTAAATTCATGGATAAATTCCAAAACTCTTAAAAACTATTGTTGGGTTGTAATTAATCCCTTAGACTTTTAATTTCTCCACTTTAAATCCTTAAGCTATTATTTTTTTCCATGTTAGCTTAATTTAATAACTTATAGTGAAAATTAAAATAAAAAGGACATAAATAACCATTTTTATTGTACCTCTAAAGTTTGCGATTATGAGCAACTCTTTTCAAAATATTTAGCAGTCCATTGCGTTATTTTTTTGCTTTAATTTTACCAAATCCCCGTAAATGAAATTCTTCTACGTTTTTTTGGTTGATTTAAAGTTTAAATAATATAGCAGGAAGAAGAAAGAAAATAAACTTTTAATGACTGATTTAAAGTTTTAATTTTACCAAATCCCCATAAGTGAATATGAATGACTGATATTTAGTCTCTTGTAATTATTTTAAAAAATAAAAAATAAACAATAAGGGTAAATTTGTAATATCTCTAGAATTTTAATTACGAATAAAATGTACAAGAGTAATTATTTATGATTAAGGGACAAATAATGTGTGAAAGAAATCTTTGATAAATTGATTTACGTGAAAATATAAATACTTTAAATAACATGTGACAGAAATCTTGATAAATTGATGTACATGAAAATATAAAATACTTTATCTATAATATTAGTAACCCTAGGAAAATAAGGCTAAAAAAATAGAAGTAGAATACTTTATGTTTAAGGAACGTAATACATGTAACCCTAGGAAAATGAGGTTAAAAAGTAGGAATAGAATATTTTATGTATAAGGAATCTAATGCATTTGTAAACCCTAGTTAAACACTATAAATAGAACCCCTCTCATACACAGAAGATTCACTTAAAACTTTTGAAAGGCCAGAAAAGCTAATACTACAATATCAAGTAAGTAAATTTCTAAATTCCTTCAAAAAATTATAAATATTATATCTTTTGTCAAATTAGTTACTTCTTATGTTTTATTATACAATTAATATGTATACGTTTTATGTTTCAAATAATATGGATTGCTATGTTAGATTTCCTGTGACAAATAACTTGAACATATATCATGATTTTATTATGCAAGCAAATGGAGTGCTTATTATGACTATCTTCACAACATGATTATATAATAAATACTTTTTAAATTACATTAATATATATTATAATTACATTGGATTTGTATCACGATTTCGTCCCAAAAAATTGGAAATGCATATTATTAATATGTGCACAATGTGATTATATTACGATTTACGATTTACAAGTGATCATGTATAGTCTATAGAATTATTCTTTATGTTTTACAAACTAAATGTTTCGATTACGAAAATTTAAGATTGATAAATGACATGTAAAGTATTCCGAATATTTTAAAATTCCAAAAACATGTTACTGTCTGTAGCGTGCATGTTATATTAAATGTTTTTAACGGTTTAAAGATCCAGAATCTTTCATTCATTTTCATATGTTTGTGAACTTCACGAAATTTATTTATTTATTTTAAGTTAAACCATTAAACTTATTACGTATAAAGTTATATTTTGAAACCATCTTGTAACATATTTTTTGAATTTAAACAAGTTTCAAATATGAAAAATAATTCTTTATAACTAATTTTGTTATTAATTAATAATAAGAAATATTATATGTCTTATATGTCATGAACTTAAAGAATGGTATCAAGACTTATATGTTTTAACGGTAGGAACACGTATTCCGAACATGTATGTTAATCCTCGACCCAAGAGGGATTAAATTATGTCATGATGATCCTTGATCCAAGGGGGATCAATGTATGTCATGTATGTGGTTGACAGGCCTAATGGCCAATCTAGCGAGAATATAGCTAGGTTGAGTACTTCGTAAGCCGTGAAAGCATGTTATGTTATGGTCAACCAGTCATTAAGATATATCACATGAACATGTTTTCCTTTGTATATATGAAAGTACGAACCATATGAAAGTATAAGTAAAGAATAAGTTAACGTTTTTTTTAAGTCAATTATTGAAGTCAAGATATTTGTTTGTTTGATTAAATGGTTATTTTTGGAAAGATATTATTTTGTGAGGTATGACTAATTTAAATGATTTAGGGTTGAGCATTTTCGCTTATTTTTCTATATATATATATATATATATATAATATTTTACAGATAAAATCGATGGAGTAGATAAGAACGAGACCAAGGATTGGGAATGGTAAAGGAGGAACAGATCAAGTATTTAGTATAGGAACTTTGAATAATTTATGGGCTGTTGACACAAAACTTGGCTTCAATTGTTAGAATAATTGTTAGAATAGATATTTATTACTTTTTTTATTTGTAATGACAATTATTGAAATTTCCGCATTTTATTATTGAAAAGTGATAGTACAGAATGCCTTGTGACTTTAAGATTTTGAAGATCGAATCTTGAAGTTAGGCCTGTTTCGGTCCTCAAAAATTGCGGCATTACAGAATTAGTCTAAAATATTTACTTTTCACGAAATTAGTGTACTTTGCATAAAAAAAATGTTAAGGAGGTAAAATGTCGAAATTGAAAGTTTAAGCAGTATGTTACAACCCAACTATAGTGTATGGTGATATTTTGCAATTTACCCTAAATTCAAAGCATCAATATGTCATTAATTTTTCTAAATCACGAGTTTCAACTCTTGCAATGAATAGATTGCATTGAGAACTACATTTTTCATTGTATTTTAATGAGGTTTAATATTAAATGAATTAATATTTCATTATATCTCACGTATATTAATATAATTTTATTAGGTTGGAAACAAAGTAGTTTTTAGCATTACTAAAAATTTAAAAACAAGGGCGAATACCATTTTACCCCCCTGTGGTTAGGCATAATCACCCTATCGCTACCTCGTGGTTTCAAAATACCCACATAACCCCCTCGTGGTTCGGACTAATGTGGAAAATGGACGGAATCCGTCTTAACTGACGGATGTGTGCGAAACGCGCGAGAATATACGCGTGAAAAATAATAGTAGTGCTCCAGTTGTCATTGTATTCCCGAAATACCCTTATTTAGTCATTGAAATTCATAATCGTCTTCAGATCATCAACATATCTCAACCCCAAACGCAAATCTTCAAACAATCTTCAACCTAAATCAGATCGGCACCCCAACTCAGATCTGCAACCCAAATTAGTCATTCAGAGCTGCGATTCAACTTAGCTCATCAATCGATCAGATCTGCAACCCAAATTAGTAATTCAGATCTGCGATTCAACTAAGCTCAGCGTTCGATCGATCCTTTTTTGAAGATATCACTTTTGAAGATCAGCAATCCTATCTGGCTCTAAAAGGCATAGTCGATCTACCGAAATGTCGAGCTCGAGCACTTCTGGTGTCACAAGAGACATGAGGTATCAATACCGCTGGTGTCATTGTGGGAAAAAGGCTGCGGTGAGAATAGTTGAGTCTGACAAACCTTCAAAAGGTAAATTATATTTTGTTTGTGAAAAAGATGAGTGCAAATTTTGGGGATGGTGCACCCCCATTGGATGCAACGAAACAATTAGCAAAGGAAATTGTGACGAAAATCGAGTAAGAGAAGGGTCAAGCAATAGTTCTGACGCTGTTTTTGTAAGGGTGAAGAATCTGGAGAAAATAATTGAAATTGACTTTGGCAGGATGAAGACAATGATGAAGTTTTGTATTTGTGTTTCGATTTTTTCTGTACTTGTAATTTTGTTGAAATGAATTATGGATTAATGGCAATATATTGTAACCATATTTTTTAGTGAATTTGCTATATGTCTTAATCCTGGAGGTTCTAATTGTGGATTTTCTTCTCTGTTCTGTATGGACGAAATCTTGAAGAATTGTAGTGGTGCAGTATTAAAATGTTGCCTACTCCATCACCACTGTACCCATCACAAATTTCAAAAGAATCTAGGAAGTCAATTTGAAAAATGTGCAATAAGAACGATAATAGCAATCTGACAATTCAATGTGCAGTCAGTATGCAGTCAGTATACAACATGAACAATAATAGCATTCTGGGAATTCAACTTGCAAAAGATTCAGGAATTCATGTCAACTCCTTATATTAGAACTGGATTACAGAATCTGAGACTTTCCAGCATGCAAAATATCAGCAGCATTGAAACTGAAAACTGCAAAATGTCATTACAAGTTTTACAAATGTCAAAATATCATCATCGAAATAAAAATCTAAAACCATACAAATTCTGAGTGGTAGCATTCTGAGTCATTACATCAACTGCAAAATGGCATGACAGGGTTTCCAAAAATCAAAATGTCATCATCCAAATAAAAATCCTAAACCATTCTAGATTTCTTATTTCTACCACTTGAAGCACCCGTTGCAGCCCTTGAAGCACCCCTTGCACTCCTTGCAGCAGCACCCCTCTTATTTGATCTAACTGTAGAGGAAGAAGTCCCTTCTGTTGCATGTCTATTACCACTTTCTTGCTGCAACAAGTAATTAGAAATTGTCAATAATTTGTGACACATGTCAGTGATGAGAAAGATGTCAGTGATGAGAAAGATGTGTCAAGTGTAATAACTACAAGCAATAACTACCTGTTGTTGTTGAGATTCCTGTGCATCCAATGCAACATTTGACCCTTGTTCATTACTGTTAAGTGCCTAACAAAGTAATTTAATTTAGTAAGGATTGTTCATGTGTCACAAATTACTCAATATTGTCATATAAGATTCAGAAATTCAACTTGACAAAAATGTAATGTTAACTAAAATGATACCTGTTGTTGCCCAGATTGCTCATGGTTGGACTCATCAATTGTATCATTTGTCCCTTGTTGGTTGCGTGGAGGTGCCTAAGAACAACACATAAATACATCATTGTTATGCGAGTATAATGTACTAAAAACTGAACATTAATATATAATCAACAACAAACCTTAAAAAATTTTGATTTGGGATGAATAGGATTTTTGCAAGTCCTGCTATTGTGCCCTTGTTTGAAACATCTCTTGCAGTGGACAGCTAAACCTTTCCTCGTTGAAGTTGTACCTTTTCTGGGTTCACCATGTTGTCTCACTCGCACCTTCTTTGGTCTCCCAACTTGTTTTCTTACTGTTGGAGGTTTAATAGGATCGAATCCAGTTTCCTCCCAGAATTCTCTTGATGGAATTGGCTGAATCATTTTATTGTATGCTTTCAAATACATCTCTTTGCTGAAATAATGGTGCACAAAATCTTCAGGATTCTTTTTCAACATCTGAATTGCAGAAACTGCATGACAACATGGAATTCCAGTAAGCTGCCACATACCACATGTGCATGTATGTTCGCCCAAGTGGACAACATAAGTCCTGTTACCATCATCCACTTCAAATTGATCTTGCCCAGCGTAAAATGCAATGCAAGTTCTGCTTTTATCTACAGCCTTGTATAGCTTGTCGACCACATTTGGACAGAAATTTCCACAGTATTTTTCCATACCTTCTTTCTTTGTTTGCATTCTTTGCATAAGTCTTCTTCTAATACACTCCAGCATACCAATTATTGGTTTGTCTCTAGCCTCCAGAATATAATTGTTGAAAGACTCATTCAAATTATTTACCATGATATCACTTTTAGCCTGTGAGCGAAAGTGTGATCTTGCCCACAAATGTGGTGGCAACCTTTGCAACCAACCCACAGCATTCAAGGTATTGCCAACCTTTGGATCAGCCAATTCCAAAGCTGTCATGGCACGTTTGAAATCATGCACATTTGAAGCAGCTGCAGCAGCCCAGAAATGACGCCTCAACTCTTGTCCTTTGAACTTTAGATTGAAATTCTGATCTAAGTGTTTAATGCAAAATCTATGTTCTGATTGGGGAAACAGTTGCTCCACTGCATGGACCAGCCCTTTTTGTCTATCAGAAATGAATGTCCAAGGCACATCAGACCCTACTCCAATATCACCCATTAACTCAGTCAAAAACCAACTCCAACTATCATACCTCTCACTTTCAACAACAGCCATTGCAATTGGGAACATGTTATCATTTCCATCCCTACCCATTGCAGTGAGTAATTGACCACCAAATGGACTTTTCAAGAAACATCCATCTAGCCCAATTATTGGTCTGCATCCAGCAAGAAAGCCTTCTTTCAGTGCACTCAAACAAAAGTACATCCTCTCAAATGTTGGACTATCATCCAATGTATTTCTACACACTTGAATCTTCACAGTGCTGCCTGGATTACGCTGTCTTATGGTTGCAGCATAGTCCCATAACCTGTAGTATTATTCCATGTCAACTCCTTGCAACATATCCTTTGCTTTCTTCTTTATCCGGTAAGCCTGTCTTGCACTTATATCAACAATATACAACCTTCTTGTGGTATTTCGTATACTGCTCAAGCTGCAATTAGGGTCATCTCTGATTTTCTCCTGAAATTTGTTGGCCAAAAATCTGGAATTTGCATGTGACTTGTGTGAAACTCTTGCACACCAATGACTTCCTTTCAAAGACTTAATTTGGAATGTGGTCTGCCCTTGTACTTGACTTGCATGTATTCTCCAATCACAACCATTTCTACATGTCGCAGTTATTTTCTTTGACTCATTCTTTATGTACTTCAAAATGTATCCTTCTCTCACATTCCATTCAATGAGGGCTTCTCTGAATTTTCTGAAATCTGTAAATTTCTGTCCAATCTTCAATTCAAATTTTGCCTTCTTAAACTCAACTTCTTCATAGAAATAAGGATGGTCTGGCCCTTTGTCATCATCATCTACTCCTCTACGATGTAGTAAAACATCATCATCTTCAGCGGGTTCATTCCAATCTTTCTCCTCTGTGTTCACTTCTTCAGCATTTGAGTGTACATTTTGTTCTGCATCTTGTTGTCTTTCATCTGCATATTGTTGCCCTTCATCTGCATCTTGTTGCCCTTCATCAGCATTCTGATCTAAACTCTGATGACCTTCGTTGCCTGCAAATATGTCATCACTGTCAGGGCCTTCGATTCCATCTCTCATCCATTCAGGCGTATCATCTCCTGCATTTTCTTGTTCTGCGTTCTCATGTGTTGGACAAGAAGGGACTTGAACTGCATTTTCTTCATCTGCAGGGACTTGTTCACTTGTTGTTGTTTCACTTCTACCAACTCTCTTTGATTCCCCTGCAACTCTCTTAGCTGCCCCTCTCTTAGCTGCCCCTCTCTTTGATGCCCCTCTCTTTGATGCCCCTCTCTGTGATGCTCTTTTGCGTTTTAATGCTGCTGCACTACAGACCTCTTCTTGGACAACATTGGATGCTCTCTCTGATGGATGATTGTCCTGGTTCACTGCAGCTTCATCATCATTCCCAACTTGTTGTTCTTGCTGTTGGTCAAATGAAATTTGACTTTGTTGTGTGGTATTCACATTGTCCTCCTTCCCATCTTGTAGAATCTCTTGTTCTGCATCTTTGAAACCGTCTTGTTGTTCTTCCCCCTCTTTGTTATTCACAATACTATTCTGCCCATCAGTACTAGGGTTTTCACTCTTTTGGTGTGCTAATATTTGGTCATTTACCCCAGTACCCTCATCATTTTCTGTATTTTACACATTATCCAACTCACCATAATAAGTCAAAAGTAATGGGGCATCTGTTGACACCACTTCAAGTGGTTCTGCATCTATCTCGGCATAAATATCCATAACAGACAATCCTTCATGTCCAGATGTTAACAGTCTGATGTCTTCATCATCTTGTATAGGAATCACACCATAACTTACCTCCCTGTTTGGCAGCTTGTAATACAACTTAGGATTCGTTGCATTGTCCACTATCCAATACAATTTCATCAGCCCATGACATGATAACTCATCTGGATCACATTTAGGAAAAACCTCCACCTTCCCACCAATATACATAACTTGTGGTTTCCATACAAACAATCCTCCATAATGTAAATGAATATCAACCAACTTCGTCAATGACATTGCACCCAGATCTGAAATTCACAAACATATAAGATTCAAGATACGCGTAGATTTGATATTTTCAAGAAATGTGCTTGTAAATCGATGTATTCTTATTCAGTCAAAAGCACAGTAACCCAGATTAATCACAAATTCAGAATTCAAAATCCTAATCGTAATCGATATTCAAAATCTTATTCAGTCAAAAGCACAGTGGTTATTAACCCTAAATCCCTAATCGTAATCGTAATCGATATATCCGTAAATCCTAAATCACATTTTAACCCTAAAGATGTTTGAATTCTATAACCCACATTTCAACTTTAATAACAATATTGAAGGGAATATCTATTACCTGCTTGATCTTCGACACCTTCGACACCTTCAAAGCCTACAGATCGTTCGCGATTTGATTCCTTGCACCCAGACAAAACAATGATTAACAATGCACCTTCGACACCTTCAAAGCCTACTAATCTGTCGCGATTTGATTCCTTTCACCCAGACAAAACAATGTTTAACAATGCACTTGAATGCACTTGAATCTTCAACTATATTTGATTTCGAAATTTAGTTCAGTATGTTTTCGATTTGAGTCGTTGGAAATAATTCAGTCTGATATGAAACGAGTGGTCAAAATGGAATTGAAGATTATGATAGTTCCGTAAAGTTTTTTCTTTTTTTGCTCACACGACGGTAATAAAGGGTGTTATTGTCATTTCGCACACATCCGTCAATTAAGACGGATTCCGTCCATTTTCCACATTAGTCCGAACCACGAGGGGGTTATGTGGGTATTTTGAAACCACGAGGTAGCGATAGGGTGATTATGCCTAACCACAGGGGGGTAAAATGGTATTCGCCCTAAAAACAATAACTATAAAAACCTTGTTTAAAGTATAAAATTAATATTTTTATTTAATTAGATTTTTAAGTTTCAAAAAAGAAAAAAGATAGAATATGCTTTATCACATTCTATTTATAATAAAAAAAAAACCAAATATTAAAAGAGTCATTATGCTTACTTTTCTTTTATTATACATTTTTTTGTTCATCAATTTATAGTTAACCAAATATATAATTAAACATTTACACTTAACCTACCAATGAGCTCTTACTCCTTTTATAATTATTATGAATAAAGAAAATTAAAACTAAATAATTTTTTATGGTGTCTAATTAGTTAGATTATGATTTTCTTTTGTTTGATGAACAACTAAGAATTTAATTGCTTTTATTTGGTATGATTTTTTTTTATTTTGTTGTTTTTGAATATTTTATTTTTATTTTCATTTGGCTATTTTATTTTGGGACAAGATATGAGATATGTTAATATTTAATTAATACATTCATATTTAATATATTATAATGTCATTCGGTTTTTAACATCGATTTAACCGGCCTGACCAATTGACCCCTAACCCAATAGTTTTACTTGTTCACACTCAGGTTCGAATTTTAAAACAAAAAGAAAAAGGTGATAAAAAGGATAGGGTTAATTACTAATGACCCTCATGTGGTCGAGCTAATCTCTAAATAACCCCCATGTTCTATAAAAACCTACCGAGGAGCCCCACGTGATTCTAACTTAAGTGGAAAGTGGATGGAAAACATAACCTCTAACGGAAAGTTTGTGACTAACGCTTAATAATCGATTGGGGAGAAAGAGAGGCAAATTATAAAATTTTTTTGACAAAAATAACCTTAATTTGAAACCAAAGATTTTATTTGTTTTTACTTTTTTTTCCTTCTTTCTTTTTTCTTTTTCTTTTCTTTTTCCTTTTCTTTTCTCTTTCCTAAATTTTCTTTCTTTCCTTTCTTGCTAATTTTTTCCTTCGATTAATTTTACGTTATTTTTTTTAATTTTCTTATTTCTTTTTTTTTCTTTCCCTTTACTTTCTCTGTCATCAATCTCTTCCATGTCACTACCGCCACCAATGCTGCCACTTACACTGCCATCACCATCATCACCACCAACACAACCATCTCCATAATCACCACCAACACAACCAACAACACCAATACCCACTACTGTCACCCGTTTTTTAATATTTCACAATTTCTGGATCTAACACAACCACAAGAAAGCAAAAACAAAAAATTACTCCTATTTGTCTTATGCTTTCTCAGAAATCTCCAGATGCGGACAATGGACTATAACGGAAAAGCGCCCAGAGACCCTCATCTGGTTCCATTCCAATGGCTTAACTTGTAATCAATGGCTCCGGGAAGAACCCTCTTCCGTCCGAGTTGTTTCGGCGAAAACAAGAATCAATTTTTGGAGCATTTTGGTCGTAGTGCAGGTCCCACTTGCATTTCGTATTTTCAAGAAGGAGCTGCATCGTCGGAGAAGTTAGAGTCCATGGACCAAGATTTGCTTTTATTGTATAGTCAGTACGGTTCGACAACTTTAGTAGATCATGTTGATGTTGAAAAGGATGCTAATTTAGTTGGATCGGAAACATCCCTTTTCGATTTTTATTTGCCCAGCTCATATCTTGGTTCCTTGTGTTTCGGCGAGGAATTGAATCCGACTCCACCGCTTGCCTAGAGAAAACTGCTGCGATAATCAAATTGGTGTTCTGTGATTTGGCGGGTTTAAAGATGGAAGTTGATTCAAATAAGAATTACTGAGCTGATTGGAGTAGTTGATCAAGAAGTGGTTTCTTATGTTTGTTTAGTCTTTAACATGTTTTCATAAGGAAAACGACATATACCCATTTGAGGGTATTAATGGAACTTTCAACAGTTTTGTTAGTGGGTCTATTTCCCGTTTACATTCCACTTAAGTTAGAATTACATGGGGTTCCTCGGTAGGTTTTTATAGAACATGGGGTTATTTATAGATTAGCTCGACCACATGCGGGTCATTGTTAATTAACCCAAAAGTATATGTTTTGTAAGATAAGTCCCTTCCTTCCAAAAATAATGAAAGGGGACAAAATTGAAAAAAAAAAGGCATTATCTAAAAGTTGCAAAAAAGTGTCAACTTTTTCTTGAGAAAAATTACTTCAAGGGGATCAGTTTCATTTTTTTTTTTTCATTTTTTGGGGCTTAAATGTTTGGTTTAGACTATTGAATTAATGTGTTATCTATTCAATTATTACAAACAAAATTTTTCTATACCTCAACTCAATTATTCTTTATTTTTAAGTAATAATTGCATTTACTACTAATTTTTTAGACTAAAAAAAATTATTCAAGCATGAAAGAGAATCACTTTACTCAAAAGTAAAATATGGACTTAATACAAGAAGTTTAGATTTGTCATATAAAATTGTGTATGATAATGTATAACTATGCAAAATTTATTGATTAAATATATCTACTTAATATAAATACGTATAAAATAATAATTATTTGTTTAGTCGGTAACTTGGTTCAAAACCGTCAATCAAATAATCAAAATTGAAACAAAAACCAAAATGCATGAATTCGATTTTTTTGGTTAATTGATTCAAAAAATGAAAATCGAAACGAAATTGAACCAATTATTAAATTTAGTTAAACTAAAAATCAAATTAAAAATAGAAAACTGAATCCAAATAACCAGTTTGAATTTATTTTGGTAAATATTTCAAATTTTTGCTCACCCTAATTGAGATTTACCAAAGCATAAAAAGTCTCTTTTGTTAACAAAAAGAATGTAAGTTTGGATGGATGGTTCTATGACCTCCTAGAATTCATCCAAAGATTTGAAAAGAAAATAAAGTTTTAGAAGGAGAACATCTTATATATATTAAGCGGGAGTTTATTACGCGTTGTACCCTTTTGGTGCGGTATCAGCTACCGGTCACCATCAGGTCTGTGTTTTCATGTGTCTGTCATGTGGTGGGCCTGGGTTTTTTTTGGGTATCCTTTTCGCGTGCTTGTGGTGTTTGCTGCGTGCTTTTGACTGGTTAGCCTTTAGGGCTTCCGTGTTTCCTACATATATATAGTTTCTTTAAGGATTGCAACTTTTGTCTTCCGACGTTTTATTTGTTCTGTCTCTTGCCCTTGCTGCCTTCTCTCACTGTCCTTTTCACTTCTTTTTCCTCCTGGACAATTTGAATATCAAGATAAACATCAAATGGACAACTAATTAAAAACTTAAATATTATAATATTTGTAACATCATAAAATTACGTTAAAAAGCTACAAATATTAGTAGTAGAATAAGTTTTTAAAAAGTGTTAAATTAGGCAATTACATAAGCTGTCATTATCGCAATCTAACATTTTCAAACATGCATGTAAAATTTGTAATACACCCTATATTGATATAGTATTCAGAAGGCAAGACCCATTTTTTTTATAATTACAAAGTATAATAGCGTTTTTTACCCAATAATTTGCAATGGTTTAATATAATATAAATATAGATAATAGTTAGATTTCTTTAATTCGTTTTTTTTAAAACCAAATATACAAGGTGTGTAGGGAAAATGGAAAATTCCTAAAATAATAAGCCGCATTAATCATACCCATGCTATGGTTATAGCCTAAATAAGTAGCAAAATTAGTACAAAATATTGAGTTGTCCAAATATGTCATAGCACTAAGCAAAGGCTTTACTCCGAAACTAATATAGCTCTTCCGTGTATTAGTCATTGTATTAGGTTTTTTAGGCCCATTTAGTTGCCTAACCATTTAGCTAAAAAAAGAAAAAAAAATAGAAAAAAATGTAATTTATTAACTTGGGTGAATTACATCTACCACCCTCGAGGTTTGATAAAAGTACCAAACAAACCCCGTACTTTTAGAAAACTACAAACACCCCCCTAGAGTGAATGTCTGTTAAAATTGACTAACAGATATTCTGAAATGACCAAAAACCCATCACTTAATCTTTTAAATAAAATTTTAAAAAATCAAACATTATGAAATGACATAAAAGCCTACTCTATAATAGAGAAACCCCTGACATTTTTTTCTTCCGCGTCAACACAACAACTCTTCTCCTCCAAATTTCTTCATCTCGTATCTCCATTTTCAACAACAAGTTAGCTGATGTTTAATTTTGGTTTCCTATCAACTAAACTCTGTAAAGGCCATTTGCGTTGTTTGAAAGACACCGAGGGTCGTAAGAAATATTATTTGTTTGTGTCTTGCATAGAGAGCTGCAGTAACCCATAGTAACATTCTCACTAATCATGGCATGCTTGACCATTTTTGAACTATTATAGTTTCAAAATAACGTGCATACATGCTAATCTGAACATCTTTCCAAATATTATACATGTTTAACAATGATTTGGTGTCTATTTTGCAATTGATGATTGGCATTTTTATGATGTTTTGTTATTTTTGTGTTGTAGCCATAAAAATATGCGATTTTCAGTGTGTATTGCACATATGTGAACTCACGATCACATACATATTCTAGTGAATACTAAATCTTTACTTGTGATACTAGTATTAGGGTTTTTTTGGGGTATTTTGAAAATAATGTCTATAAAAAAGATGTGATCTTTATCTATTTTGCACTGATTGCGCTTGTTTGTTATGGATATAATGTTGATAATTTTTTTTACAGTGAGACGTGTGTTTGATATTTTTACAGTAAGATATGTTTTTATGATTTCATATGTATATTTATTTTAATATTGAACTTTTTCTTTTGTTTTCTCTTGTTGTAATGAATTTAGAGTGGGTTTGCAAGTTCCTATCACATAAGGTTGCACTATGAAAAGCAGTATCATGATATTAAAAGTATTGATCCTGACGAGTATTCTTATGTTGTGTTACTATCTGATATATGTGAGCACGTGTTTAAAAATGTTGATGGGGGCATAAACATGAAATTATTGGTCAGTTGTGATATACCTGGTAGGGTAGATAGATTGGAATTGAATTCTGATGATCTTGTGAGGGAGATATTCATCATACATAGCAAGGATGGGTTCATCAATGTATATGTTAATGATAAGTCTTCTCATTTGGAAGAAAATGTTGAGAATGTAAGTCATACTAGCGATGTTAGAGATGGGAATTGTGCTGCTTCTAGAAGAACTAAGAAGAAGAAATTAAGGACTAAAACCAAAGTGAGTTTAAAAAATAGAAGAAGCAGTAGATTAGCCATAACAGGGTCATCTCAACTATTAATTATGAATAAGGATCAGTTGTATAATAGTGATGAAGAAGAATCTGATGATGAATTGTATGCATTTAGTGAAGATGAATATATGCATATTAATGATGATGAGCTATTTGATAACTATGTGATTGATGGTTTAGACAATGATTCTGAAAATAGTGGTGATTTGTCGGGTTATGAATCAAATGATAAAGTTGAGACAGAAAATGATTCTGATAGTGAATTTGAAAATGACTTGATGGGTTCTTGCTTGAATTCTGACGAGTTTCAAATTCCAGAGGGAGAGAAGCTCAAATTAATGAAAGGTATGATCTTTCTAGATATTCATAGCTTTAGAAAGGTATTGTATGAGTACTCAATTCAATGGGGATTTCCACTATTGAGGGTGAAGAATGAGAAATCTAGAGTCACAGCAGAATGTGGGAATGATTTATGTGAGTGGAGAGTTCATGCTTCTGTGATGCCTGATAATGTAACTTTTAAGATCAAGACATGCAATCCAGATCATACTTGTGTAGCTAGTGAGAGCATCAAGGCCTCAGCAAAGTGGATGGCTAGCAAAATTGAGGGGCTAGTTAGATCAGATGCAAATGTGAAATCACAAACTTTACAAAATGAGTTACTTAAGTATGGCATACAACCAACAAAAATGCAATTGTATAGAGCAAAATAGAAGGCATTGGAAATGGTTGATGGCAATCATGCTGAATCATATAAGTTATTGCCAAAATACTGTTTGATGGTAATGCAAACCAACCCTGGAAGTGTAGCCAAAATTCATTTTCACATGTCTATAGGGTCTACAATTCCATCAGTAAAAAGGTTCTTTCTTGGTTTTGATGGTATGAAAAAAGGATTTCTTAGGGGTTGCAATCCTTTCATTGGGTTTGATGGGTGTCACTTGAAAGGGCCATTTGGAGGAGTATTACTGTCTGCTATTTCCTTAGATGGAGATAATGGTCTCTTTCCTATTGCATTTGCTGTAGTAGAAAGTGAGAATAAGGACAGTTGGTGTTTTTTCTTTGAGTGGCTATCTCAATTGTTAGATGGATTTCCAACAGACAAAGAATGGACATTTATGACTGATAGACAAAAGGTATAATGCAAAATTTAAATTCAAATTTGAATATTAGCTTCTTTATAGATAGATGAAATATGAATGTATAACTTTTTTTGGTGCAGGGGCTAATAGAGGCTATATCAATCAAAGTACCACATGCTGTAAATAGGAAGTGTTGCAAGCATATATTTACTAACTTTAGGGCCAAGTTTTCTACAATGATATTGAGGAAACTTTTCTGGAAGGCTGCCAGGGCATATACTGAACAAGGATACAAAGAAGTTATAGCACAAATTAAAGATCTTAATCCAGAAGCTTTTCACTGGCTATCAAAGATAGGTACAAACATGTGGGCTAGGCACTCATTCTCATATGATCACAAGAATGATCATATAACCAATAACATGGCTGAATCATTCAATAATTAGGTTGGAAATGCAAGAGAAAAGCCCATTCTAACATTGATTGAGACACTTAGATCTAGACAGATGAGTAAGGTGCAAAAGAGGTTTCAGAAATCATGTGGATGGAAGAATAGAGTTGTCCCTCGAGTTGTCAAACAACTCAATTTAGTTGCTGGAAGTTGCAGGTCACAAACTTATTTATATGGAAGTGGGACTACGTTTCAAGTACAAGATGAAAATATATCATATATAATTGATACACAGTCTAGATCATGTGATTGTAAAGTTTGGAACTTGACTGGAATACCTTGTAAACATGATGCAGTAGTTTTAATAGATAGAAGACAAAACTTGGCAGATTATTGTGATCCAAAGTTGTCAACAGAGTGGTATATGAAAGCTTATGGTGAGATTATTCACCCCATACCAGATGTTACTTTTTGGCCTGACTTTGAAGATCAACAACTTACAAATGTGCTGCCACCAAAAATTAAAAGAAGAATTGGAAGACCAAAAAAAGCAAGAAGAAGAGAGGAAGGGGAAGCTCCTGCTATGGGTGATGGTAAAAGGTCAACCACAATAAGGTGTAGTTTTTGCCAACAATTGGGTCACAATAAAAGGACATGCCCAGGAGGACCAACAAAAGAGAAGAGAGTATTGAGGAAAAAAGCTAAAACTCAGGTGAAAATACAGAAAATTATATGAAATATTTTTCTCATTCATTTTATGTATGTTGATGTATCTAATTATTGTCTTTTTTTGAAAGGGTAATGTTGGGAGAAACAACAACAACGGTCAACCAAGGGTTCCAATTACTAATGCAAGCCATATAGGAACACAAGAATCCATAACTAAGGACAAGGATTGTGTTGCTCAAAATCAAATTCAAGTTGATAGCCAGCAAACTGCTAATGCAAAGCAGCTCTAATACTGCAGGGTTCACAATTTCACAGCTTCATATGGCATATATTAGATTAGTAGTGTGGTTCTTTAATCAGTTTAATGAAGTTTCGTCTCTAAGAGGATGGAACTAAAGAATGAAAATAAAGCAGGTGGGATATATCATATATGTATTTCTATCATGATAACTTTGTTTCTTTGGGAATTAAGAGTTTCTTGTTTTTATAAACTATTCTTGAAAAAGTTAAAAGGTGTGCGTTAGTTAGTTCTGTAATTAGTTCATTTGAATTGTTTTTTCAGGTGAGTTAGAGGGAAGTTTTAATAGTTTGATGGAGGGTTTAAATTCAAAGAACGCATGTGGATGACAATGATTTTGATGGAGGATAATTGTCTGCTGTTAATGAAAGTCAGAACGCATGTGGATGACAATGATTTTGATGGAGGATAATTGTCTGCTGTTAATGAAAGTCAGAACGCATGTGGATGACAATGATTTTTGAAAATAATTGTTGTGTAAATTATGTGTTTACCATCATCCTGCTGATGATGTTTGTCTAATTGGGGTAAATTGCATTGTTGTTATGGTTTTATCCTAAGTTGTGGTTTTGTTAGAATGTTGCGAAACCATGGTTGAGATCAGACATCTGTGATTTCTTTTGTTAGTTTGAGGCTTAACTGAAAAGATTGACCTGAGAATAGTGTCTTTCTGCACGATTTCATTGTGGGAGTTTTTGAAACATTGATCATATGAAGTATTGTGAAGAATCACATATGTTTTCAGTAGATTAACACTCCCTGTTTCTTTGAATTTCTATTGAAATATTTTCCATTTTAGTATAGGATATGCTTTGTGCAAAAGTAATCAATGACAAATTGAAATATTTTCCCTGCCAAAGTTATTGCAGACCTTTTGTTTGATATTGTCGTGTGATAGTCTACAACTATCTAGATTTAATCTATTCATTAAACTTGTTGAAAGCTTCTTATATGCGAAATATGACAAATAAGGAACGAACGAATTGTGGAAGCTTCTTATATGTGTAATACGACAAATATGGAATGACTCATTCATCAGTATATCTAAGTCTAAGCAGAAGCTTTCTGTAATATTTAAGTGGCATGGTTCTATCCTTAATCTCGTTTCAAGATGCTTGCCTTCAGTGATGGGATGTGGGAAAAATCAGTCGTTTTTTTCCTTGTTATGCTTCTTTTTTAAGTTTATGATGCATCAGTCACTAATTAGCACTTTTAGATACTGAACCATTAGCTAAAATTTGTTTGTTGACAATCTTTTCTCGTTACCATGAACCAAGTATCTGATGCATTATGTTTCCATATGACTCTAACCATCAATGACAATTGTCTTTGTTGTATTTGGAAGTACTGTATTTGGAGACTCTGGATGTCTTTTATCTAAGGATGATTTCATTACTGCTTATCATTGAATCTTTTGTTGAGAATATTAGCTTCATATGAAAATAACATGATCAGTTGAAAATGTTTAGCAAGTGATATGGCGTATGCATTTGTTACTTGACCAACCACAGAAACCTTAAAAAGGAGAATTATTATGCTCTGGGTTTGCTATATGAGGAGAATATATATCCTTAATCAGAATGTTGTGGGCTAATATAGAAGACTATATGTCCTTTGTGGATCCAGCATAGGAACAGTTTTGTCATCTGTATGAGTATAACTTCAAACTGATCAATTTGAGTTTGCATTGTGGAGTTCTCTTTGTTACGATCTATCAAATGCATCTTCGACATAATTTGTAAGTCATTAGATACTTATATCATTTGTGCTAAGTAATTGAGTGAAATATCTAATAAAGAATGCATCGAGGGTGAGGGAGCTGTAATTCTTGCATTTAATAATAAAGAGTTCTTCGTCACCATCGTCATCTTTAACATTGACGACAATGCCAACTGAGGTCCGTCTTTACTGATATTACACCTATGTTCCAGCAAAATCGTATAGTTAGACGGTCATGCAACTTCTGCCAAAAGTTCATATAACCTCCTTTAAAACGCTGTATCTTTCCAGACATTGTGGTCCTGATAAATTCATGAACATAAGCATAAGGCATGTCTTGAACATATCCATATCCCGAAGCAGTATAACCATAGGATATTGAATTTGGAACTGGTTTTAGGCCACGATCTTTGAGAAATGCAGGAGCTAAATCTGAAGCAATGTCACTAAGACTATGCACCACAAGTTTGCCAGTGGCTTTAGCTTCATCCTGAAATAAGAAGCAGTTACTAACAAAGCTAATTAAGAGCTTTAAAATTGAAAAGCACTTGGGAGATCTCATATCTCATGGTGAAAACTAACCTGAAGTTTCAATGTAAGAGAGATCATAGAGACATAATCATCCACCAATTTCATGTTACTAAATGTACCTCTTGAACTATCAATTCGAGAAAACATATCCGTATCCAAATCCTACACTTCTGCTCCAATCTCTTTTTCTAAATTGAAAATAGTGGGCACACTATTTGCAGCCAGAACTTGACCTCTCAAGTCATAAATCCTTCCTGTGAGTAAATTAATATGGACATTTTAGAATCATCTTTAGTATTTACATTCACATTTGTTGTTCCCAAGCCCTTTTCTAGAGGTTCAAAAACTCACACAACTAATATTGTCTTTGCTTAGCTTACTTTAAAGCAATTTTTCTTAATGGCTCATGTTAAGGGACAAAACTGATATTGAGGTAGTTTTCTTGATGAACTCATTGCGAATGTGTGTATATATATATGAATCAAATACCTTCAATGTCAACAGATTCACACATTCCTCCAGCAGATTCATATTTCTCAAGAACAGTCGCATTGGTGTAATCAAGCCTTGATAGAGCATATGCATTGGTGTAATCAAGCCTTGATAGAGCATATGCAGCAGATAATCCACTTGGGCCAGCTCCGACGATTGCGATTCTCGATTCAACAGGAAAGCATGGGTGCAATCTTGAAAACAATTCATCCATTGATACTGGTGGATCCATATCCTTCCAACCTTAAGATTCTAGCAAAAAAAAACAAGCATTAATGTCAATGCAGATATCATAATGTGACTTTACCTGCTTCTTTTCCAGGAGTACGACTTACTATAAACTAGGAGCTGCTTGCACATATAAATTGATGATAAGAATTCAGTTCACAACTTCCCGTACTGCAAAGTGACAAACTTCCCACATTGAAGATGGTGGTTATTCTGTTTCAGAAGAAGGCAATGCCAGTCATAAAGCATCAGTCTTATCACACCAAAAAACAAGCCACACAAGCTACAGAAAATCTGTGCATTTTCCAAAAGACTACATTAAACTAAAACTGACAAACCAAAGGACCAGAAAGAGAGATATACATGTTTGAATACAAATCAATGGCATATAATAGCAAAATTATGCAACTAAAAGTATTCAAGAGTTCCAAGTCAATATCTTTCAGAGTTCGGAGTCCAAAAGAATCTAGATCATGCCATTACTTTGCTAATTGAACAAAATTTTACCTGATTAAAAGTCTTATCAAGGATAAACCATTTCAAAGATGACTTGGATAATTTTTGGCAAATAGGTTTTGGACTACTTTGTGTTATTGATCAGGTAAGCAAAATATATATGTTACCGTCAAACAAACTTAACAACAGATTTAAGTTTGTCAAGTATAATGATGAAGCATAATAAGAAAGGAGACAGCGCCCGAACCTTGGACAGACCGGCAAAATTGATAGGCAACACTTCTTAAAATGCTTCTTGACCTTGATCGGGAGTGAGAATAACTGTTTCATCTTCCTTCAACGATATAGCAGTCACACTTTTTTTAACAACCTGAAGCTCTGGACCCATTGTATCTAACATAACCTGAAAAGAATGTGGGAAACAATATTCATTTTATACTCTTAAGTAGGCTAATACTTCCACTTGATTGCAGTAAAAAAATCAAATATCTGCAAGCGTGCATGCATGAAAATAACATCAAATTCGATGCCGTGGAGAATCATAAAATTTTAGTCAGCCTACTAAGCCTGAAGGATGGGGAAAAGGGCTAATACTCTCCACAATTCTCAACAAGAGATGAGAAACTACACATCAAACTTTTTTGTTTAATAACATAGCGACAGAAAAAGAGCATGAAAATGATGGGAAGAATGCAGAAGCAGAAGAGGACTAATAGGGAAAACAGTGCAAAGTAATGATGAACAAAAATAATTAAATTGATAAATCAATCAAAACAACAAACTAGTAGGACTAGATATTCAAACAGAACCCCCCCACCCCCAAAAAAAAACATAAATAAAGCCTTGTCTAAGTTGAATTCGGAGAAATGGGGCAACTCATTAAACTTTAACAACAGAAAAATAACATCCTGACAGATATGTAAGCTGCAGTTTATTCATTTATGACTTGCCCAATGAAAGTTGAATTGAAAAGATCCAATTCTGTCACAAAAATAAAAAAATTCATTAAACAAAGACCATCTATGTCAATATATTTCGATCCATAATACCAAATTATGATGTACAAAAGACAGTAATCAGTACTTGTACTTAAAAAAAAGCTGAATTTTCTGCATTCCAATTTCCACAACTTCAGTAATGCTTAAAAGGGACAACTTTTCTCCATATCAAAACAACATCAACAATTTGTTAGCACAAAAATAATTGCAATTAAATAAGCATTAGTTACTTCATTCATTTACTAATCACATTCTAAATCCACTCAAAATTAAGAATATTTTCCACTTAAATCAAACAACCAATGCTCGTTTTCAACTAAAATTAGGAAAATTGAAGTCATTAACAGAACGGATCGAAATTAGAAATAAAAGTCAGAGCTAGAATTCTTTTAGTAACTGTACCATCTCGCTTGAGAGTTTTCCCGGAGACGAAGATGATGTCGTTTAGAAGAAGAATAAGAAGAAGTGACGCCGACAACATCCAGCAACACCGACTATCAAACGCCATTCCGAGCAAAATGCAAAATGAAACTTCTCCAAAATTTCGACAAATAACCTCCTTCCACAATTCAGATTGCAGTGCTCACTTTAACAAACATTTGATGGATTAACAAAAAAAAAATTGGCACTTTTCTTGTGGAGAAGAAGATTCAAAGATAACACACGTATTTTATTGGGAGAGAAGACAGAGATAAACTTTTCCAATGAGTATGGATGAATGGGTTTGATGGGTGATGTTAATGGGTAGTTTAGTAAATTACTTTATAAAACTTTGTAAATCTGGAATTATAAGGATATTATAGGTAATTCATGCTAATATTTTGCAGACATCAGCATATTACATACCGTCTGTCTTGTGGGAGGGGCCGTTCGTTAAACGTTTGCTGCGTTCGGGGGGGGGTATTTGTAGTTTTCTAAAAGTACGGGGTTTGTTTGGTACTTTTATCAAACCTCGAGGGTGGTAGATGTAATTCACCCTATTAACTTTGATCATTACAAAAGGAAAAAACTTTAATTTGGTAATACTTTTTTATAAAAAAATGTACAGCCCACATATTCATTGGGAAGAATATTTGTCCAAATCGTTTTGATGCTACATGTCTGCCTGCATGTTCATCACTAATGGAAAAATAGAAATAAGCAATATGTTAAATCTAACTATTATAAATAAAGAAAATTTGGAATTGGCAATATCCTTTTCTAGATAACCGTGTAACCCAAAGATTGAGGCTAAATTCAGTGCATGTAATAATTTTAGTTGCATGTTCACACACAAAAATTACCTATTTCCAAGATTTTTAGAATTGATTGATGCACAAATCAATGATCATCATTATATAATCCAAATGTTCGCACATTCTTGGTTCCGAATTTCCACCCACAATTAAAGATCATTACAAGTTTTGAACTAATATATATAAAATGTTATATTATTTTTCTTTCCCACAATTAAGCTAAAAAAATGACAGATTACTAAACATTTTATCAATGAAACAAAAATTAAACTATTATTTGTTTAAGCTTTAGTTTTGCGTGTAATCTTTAAAATTCAAAACTTGCAACTAAAAAGTTTGTCTTTTATTATATTTATATTATTATTCAACTACAAAACCTAGGTTATGCTTTTGATGTAGATATTGACAATATAGTTACCTAGAATTTTGTCATTCCTCCTTCCAAATCTATTACCCTGTCTTTATAAAGTTTGCTTCCAATCTCAAAACCTGCTATTTCTGTGCTTCCCTACAAAATTCTCTATAAACTCTAATTTCTCTTCTGGAATCCAGGATACTCTTTAGAAGTTAATAGGTACTATCAATCAATTCAGGTTTCAGTGGCTGAAACTTAGTAGGTGGGTTATTTAATTATTAAAGTGTTTAGGTTTTTAAGTATGAATTAGATTTAGATATATTGATAGTTATGATTGTTCATTTTTTTTTAAATTACTACATGCAATCTTTGTGGTAATACTAGAAGCCTTAATTTCATCTTATTAAATGCTTTTATTTTTTAACTGTAATTACATCCACAGATGTGTTAATAACCTTATAAAATTAATCTCATACCCCCTTTAAATACTTTAAATTGGGTTGTTTCTATATATGTGTAAAGATTGTATGGACTATTTCTTTGCTTAAGCCTAATGTACGAATGTGAATATAACTATGGATTAGCAATACCGACACAGAAAATGTTTACATGTGTTAAAAAATAAGGATAATGTAAGCACCCATCTAAAACATAGTAATTGATTGCTTCATACTCCTGATAAAGCTTATCTTATTGTGATAAGAAGGACCCAAAACAAATGAGTTTTAGGTCATATCATATAGATATAGATTACTGGCCTGAACATTTTGCCTGCTTCATTTATGGAAAAAGCCTTATCAAACCATTCGTATACATACAGATATATGCTCATGGTTTTGCTTAACAAAAAAGATCATCACACATGCTACACTCTTAAGTTTAACCAAAAAAAAAAAAAAAAAAACAACCTATAAATATGAATTTAATTAGTTTTTTAGGCACTATATTTAGATGGCTATCATTTTAGATAGTTTCTTCTTTTACAGTATCTACTTATAGATTGCCATTCCTTAGACAAAAAAGGCTCTGAGAATAACTGCGAAATATGCCAACCAAAAGAAAACATAAATCTGTTGAAGAACGGAGAAGCGAGCAACAACAGAGCCGCAAAACTGAAAACAAAGAGGGGAAAAAAAAACCTTAGCATGTAATAATAAACATCAAATGACGACCATGCTAAGTCCAATTGAGACACAAGAACTTTTATTAAGAGCTTCATTTTCAACCGAGCATGCCTCGACATCTGCACAGGCTCAGTATATTCAACAGCCAAATAAAACTATAGCTGTTACAGACTCTACAACAACCAGCATTCAAGGTATAGTTTTACCTATTGCTAATATTATATTATTTAAGATGCTATTTAAAGAAGCTTTACTATTGCTATGTATCAACTGTGTATTTATCAATGGTAGGTCATTACCCCAAAAAAACAAACGCAGCTGATCCTTTACAAAATATACCAACTGAGGCAGAAATCTTACCTGAAGCACCAAACTGTATATATTGTCAGGCAACGAGAATGTACTTAGAACCTCCTCAATTTTGCTGTTCGGATGGTGAAATCAGACTATAACAGACTGAAATGCCACAGCCTTTGAAAATGTTATACCTTCAAAACTCAAAGGATGGATGTCAGTTTCGGAATAATGTACGGAGTTATAATAATATGTTTGCCTTTACATCATTGGAGCCCATTCTGATAAAATGTTGAACAAGCGAAAAGATGGAATTTACACATATAGAGTTCAAGGACAACTTTACCATTTTATTCCTCCACTCACACTTCCAGAATATCAACAACCAACCAATGTACAACTATACTTTTTTGATACAAAACATGAGCTTGATAACCGTTATTCCATTTCCCAAAAATTCGAAAAAAACCTGATTACAAAACTAGCTTCCCTATTAGAAACAAATCCTTATTCAATATTTTTTAGAAACCTAGATCAGGTAGAAGATCTAGATAGTTACACAATAATTTTAAAAGCACATCCTGGTTTAGATCAAAGAGTATTCAACAGGCCAAACATATCTGAAGTTGCAGCCATATGGAATGAACTAGAAAACAATGAAGACTATACCAGTCAATATATAAGAATATATCCTAAACATGGACCTACCCAGATTGTAAGACACTATTTTGGCTGCTATGATCCGATGCAATATCCATTAATTCTTGCAAATGGTGAGCCTGGTTGGTATCCGGGAATAGAAAGGCTGATATCAAAGACAGATAAACAGAATTTGTATAAGACATGCAATTATGAAAGAGAGTTTGATGCATGAAAATTTCCAGATGCCAATATTTCTATAGAGGCTGAAAAAAAAGGTATTTCAAACATATAGAATAGACAGCTTTAAAGTATTAATATATATGTGAAATATTTTTATTTTTATAAAAACTAACTGTTTTTTAAATATCTTACAGGTTTATCAAGAAACAGGAAAAAAAAACAGATTGTATCTTGTAGAGAATATTATTGCTACAAGCTACAAATTAGACCTCATGATACGTCGTTCCTACTCCATACAGGTAGACTCTTACAACAATTTGTTATTGATATGTACATTAAAATCGAAACTTCAAGACTAGAATTTTTAAAATCCGCAGAAATTCAAAATCATATGAGAACAGAAATTTATAAAGGTGTAATGGATAGTATTATAAAAGGACATGATTCAGGTATTGATATTGGAAAGCGAGTTATATTACCTACATCTTTTATTGGTGGGCCTCGAGACATGCATAAAAGATATATGGATGCTATGAGCTTGGTACAACGTTATGGAAAACCTGATATATTCCTTACAATGACTACTAATCCAAATTGGCCAGAAATTTCTAATCATAAATTACACTTTGATGAAACACATAATAGACCAGATTTAATAGCAAGAATATTTAGAGCTAAGTTACAGCTTCTAAAAATTGATCTATTTAAAAAAAAATCTTTGGAGAAGTTAATGCATACACATATGTAATTGAGTTCCAAAAAAGAGGTTTGCCTCATGCTCATTTCCTTATTATTTTAAATTCTATGTCTAAATTTTTTTCAGCTGAGGCATATGACAGAATTGTAAGTGCTGAATTACCAGATCCACAAAGCCAGCCCTATTTATATACACTGGTTGCAAAACACATGATGCATGGACCATGTGGAAGCCTTGATCCAAACTGTAGCTGTATGAAGCCAAATTCTCGGTGTAAATATGAATATCCCAACAAGTTTTCATCAACAACAATATATGGAGAGAATGCATATCCTATTTACCGCCGTAGAAATGATGAAAGGTCAGTCAAAGTACATGGCCATTATTTAGATAATCGTTGGGTAGTTCCTTATAGCCCATACTTACTTGCAAAGTTTAATTGCCATATTAATGTAGAAATTTGTTCAACAATTCGAGCCATCAAATATATTTTCAAATATATTTATAAAGGACATGACAAAATTGCATATAATGTAGCATTACAACAGCCTGATGGAATAGTTGATGAAATCAAAAATTTCCAAACAGCACGATGGGTTTCTGCACCTGAAGCTATATGGAGAATATTTAAATTTGACCTTAATCAAACATATCCTGCAGTTATATGTCTTCCAATCCATTTAGAAGATGAACAAAATATAGTATTTAAACCTACAGATTTACTTAATAATGTGATTAATAACCCAACATGTAGAAAAACTATGCTTACTCAATATTTTTTTATGAATAGAACAGATTTGTATGCACAAGAACTGAATTGTTTATACATTGAATTCCCAGAATACTTTACATGGAATGGGCAATCTAAAGAATGGCAACAACACAAACAAAGAAGAGTTATTGGAAGAATATATAGTATACATCCATCTCAAGGTTAGAAATATTACTTACGATTGTTTTTGATGCATCAACGAGGAGCAACTTCTTTTGCAAATCTAAGAACTGTCAATGGTCAAATCGCAACTAGAAATAAGGCAGCAGTGGAATTATCTGCTTCAAAACAATAATATTGCATATGTTTGTATGCAAGAAAGTATTGCTTATATGATGCCTGCTGCACTTCGACAACTATTTGCCACTCTTTTGGTATATTCTAATCCAGAAAATACCAAACAATTTTGGGCAGATTTTGAAGAAAACCTTTGTGAAGACTTCTCCCAGAACAGAAGCTTAGACCATAATTTAATAAGGAAAAAAACATTACATGCAATAGATGACTGTCTACATTCAATGAATAGAGCTTTACAAGATTTTAATATTATTGATGATTTAGAGGGCTGGGAACAGCGTGATAGCCTAAGCAAAGAATTAGAAGCCGAGATAAATATTATCATTTCAGCAGAAGAAGTAGCAGCAATATCAGCATTAAACTCAGATAAAAAATATGCTTATGATGTGATAATGCATCATGTAAGCGAAGGTTTAGGAAAGGCATTTTTCATAGATGGCCCAGCTGGTACAGGTAAAACATTTCTCTATAAATGTTTGTTGGCAAAGATCAGATCAGAAGGTGGAATAGCACTTGCAACAGCCAGTTCTGGAGTAGCGGCTTCTATTCTTCCAGGTGGAAGAACAGGCCACTCAAGATTTAAAATCACAGTTGATGATGATAAAGACAGAGCTTGTAACATAAGCAAGCAAAGTGCATTGGCTTACTTAATAAGAGCTGCAAGAATTATTATTTGGGATGAAGCCACAATGATAAAAAGAAGTATTATTGAACATTTTGATATAACCTTAAAGGATGTAACAAGTGTGGATCAACTGTTTGGTGGCAAAGTTATAGTATTTGGAGGTGATTTTAGACAGACATTGCCAGTTATTCCTAATGGCTCAAAAGAAGATACTATAAATGCAAGTATTGTAATGTCACCACTTTGGCCAAGTTTTCTGAAGCTATCATTACAACATAATATTAGAGCACAATCTGATCATGGTTTTTATGAATATTTGCTTCGAGTAGGAAACGGATTGGAAGAGGTAAATGAAGACAAACAGATTCTGATTCCCAAAAGTATGAATATCCCATTTGTGGATGAAACAACATCAGTATATGCTCTTATTCATGCTATCTTTCCAGATTTAAATCATTTCACTACTGATTTAAAGTCAGTTATTAATAGAGCAATTCTTACAACAAGGAATGATTTCGTTCATGAGATGAATAGTATGCTGATAATAGAGTTTCCTGGAGAACAGTTCACATATTACAGCAATGATGAAGCTATTAATTCTATGGATCAACTAGATCAAGAAGACCTATTACATTCATTGACTCCTCAAGGTTTTCCGCCTCGTGAGCTTATTTTAAAAATCAATTCTCCTATTATGCTATTGCGTAATATCAATCCAGGTAAGGGCCTATCAAATGGAACCCGGCTTGTCTGCAAGGCATTTGAAAAAAATGTGATCTTGGCTGAAATCTCTACAGGTTCATATATTGGTACATCTGTTTTTATTCCCCGAATCATTCTGGAATGTTCAAAGCATGATTGCAGTCCTATACCATTTAAAAGAACACAGTTTCCAATACGTTTATGTTTTGCCATGACTATTAACAAAGCTCAAGGCCAAACATTAGATTTTGTTGGTATATACCTAAAAGAGCCTGTTTTTTCCCATGGACAATTATATGTTGCTTTGTCCAGGGCTAAAAGTGCAAAACAGGTGAAAGTTTTGATCAGGCCTCTAACTGGTATTGCTACTAACACTAATGCTACAAAGAATGAAGTGTATACAGAGGTTTTAGAAATGATGGTTCCAAATTCATTGATTTAAATTAATATCTATTTCATATGTTGTGTGTTACTATTATGTTGCTATTTTCATTCATATGTAAAGGTCTTATTATTCCAATTTGTTGAATTCAGTTTGTGCATAAAATTATACTTTATTCATTAACCTTAATTCAGCATTTGAAATTTTGTGTAAAGCTTCCCTATATTTTTTACCATATTTGAATCTTAAATTTAATATCATATCACAGGTATTGATTTATATTCTATGACCTTACAAAATTATTCTTTCATATGTAGTTGAAATATTTCTAGAGTTTTAATAGAATATTTTATCAGAAATTAATTTAAAGTTTTTTGTATTGAACAGCTTCTTCCCACCTACTGATACAAATATGGAAAATAGATGCATCCCTATTTCAGCAATAACAGATACAGCTAGAGATTGGGTCTCAAAGCTAATTTTAGTTGGGAAGACTCCAATACGTATTGGAAAAGAAAAAGGAGCTGCATATCAAAGATATGCTTTCCATGATGCCCAGGTATAATCATTTTATTATAAATATTTTTTTGCTTTCAAGTCAAATAATTTAAATGCTTCTCTAATAATCAATCTTACAGAAAAACAGCATACAAGCTATCGCCTACAGTGAAGATGTCCATCAACTTGATAGAGTTTTACAGCTGTACAAAACATTCTACATTGGCAATGCGATGATAAGACCAATAGTAGGAACATTTCCCCGATATGCAGCCTCTTGTTATCAAATGATATTAAAAAAAAGTGCTTTTATCAAACAAGTTCATCAGCCAACAGAATTGCCACTCCCTGACTATTACAGTTTGACTAAGTTTGCTGATTTTGATGCTAAAATGGATAATCCTGATCTGAAAATCAGTTAAGTCCATAACTGCCCTAATATTATAATATGTTGGTAGATATTTATACAACACTAATTTCAATCTAAAATATTTATTTAATTCTTTGGCTCCTATTTAAATATAATTTAAAGTTGTATATTCTTATAGGTATTCTATGTGCTGTAATTCATGTTCTTCCATCTAGAACTGTACCAGTCAAAGGGAGAGCTATTCCTATTCAAGAGTTCATCATCCTGAATGAAGAGTAATAATCTTTTTTACTTTTTATATCTAATCTTAAATAATAAAATATCTTAATATCATTCCAATTTATGCAGGTGCAGACCCATGATCTTTACGTTTTGGGGAGATTTCCTATATACGGAGGCACCATATATTATTAATAGGGCTCATGAAATGCCAATTATTTTGGCCACACGACTAGCCATTACATCATTTCATGGTAATTTGTATTTTGAACAAACGTATTAAAATAATATAGATTAATTAATATACATACATTTTTATTTTACAGGTATCTCCGTACGAACTATGTCAAACAGCATGATCCTTTTCGATCCACCTTTGCCATAGGCGATAGAGCTTAAAAATTGGTAAGCCTATATTTGAACATACCAACAGCTATACATGTTTACAAGGATTTTATATTCTGTATAATTTTGTAAAACATAATATTATCAATGCAGGTTACAAGCAAATACAGCTCATATTACAAAGATTGTCACTGAAAAGCTGTATGAAAAGCAACATCAGATAATTAGTACTCATTCGGATACTCAAGTTCGAAAAATAAGCCAATTATTAAGTCTGACTGAAACGGTAATTTTTCATTATTTTCATTTTATAATTTTTAGTATACAACTATTACGAAAATAGATAAGCAAAAATGAATATAAACACAATAATAAACCTGAATAATTGTTTCTTTACCTGCAGATTAAATCGTGCTGGGTGAAGGCTGAAGTGAAGATAGAAAACCTGGAGCAAAACTTTTACTACCTTATTTGCCCAAATGGCTCAAAATCGACAGGTGCAGGACTTGATATCGAATTTACTTGCTTATACTGTGCAGCAACATGTTCAGCACCCCAACCTCAGTAAGATAAATATCAAAAAACAAACTATATTAATCAAACAACTTAAATAATAACTAAAATTAATTATTTACAATTTTTTACAGGCTTCGATTCCAAATTGAACTATCTGATGGTTCTGCAAGTTTACAAGCATCAATCGACAAGAAAAATGCAGAATTATTGCTGGGATTAACAATTGAGCAGCTTATAAACATAGAAAAACAGGTATATATAACTGTTATGCTTGCACAGCTTTTGTAATTTCTGTTATCAGAACATTATTAACTAAAATGCTAATACTTCCTTATACAGCATGAACAGTTGGATTATAATGCTTTTAATAACATATTTGAAGGGCTTAAACTATTATTCCATTTACGGATTAATAGCTACATGACAAGAACAGGACAAGTGACACGCTACAATATCATAACATGCTTGCCCACAGATAATCAATCATCACAATTATTGCAAGGCAAAGAGGCAGGAACATCGACAGATATTACACCACTATCAAAATCTCAGGATGATAGAGGTAAAAGTTTATGTATAGCATCTCCTATACAAATTGAAGAAAAAAGCTATGGTTTAGAACCTGATATTATACACACTCCAGTAAAAGAAATCATATCTTCCAAAGCACAAATAAAGACACCAAGTAGTATACCAGGCATAGGGACAAAAAGAAGCTTGGAACCAACATTTGAAAAAGAAAGCAAACAAGGTAAAACTGATAAATAAAAAACTTTGCTTCCAATCAATATGCTCTTTCTTAGTTGTGCTTTTAGCTTACTACATACTTTTGTATAAACTAAGCCTACCATATCTTTTGTCTGTACTACTATACAGACTGATATCTTTTTGCTTAGCATAACTACTTTTAGAGCTTGACAACTACCTTGAATATATATATTATGTACTGCTTTTAACAGCTTTATAAAATATAACAAATATCAGTCTGTTCGAAAGTAGTTACATAGGTATTATAATGACTAATAATATTATAAAAAACCTATTTAGCTACATATATTAATAAATTTAACTATCTTTGAACAAAATTTATTAATTCATTCTTGCTATCTACTCTAAATTTAAAAACTAATACATTATCATACTCATTATAGCTGTAAATAAGTTTTCTTTATATAAACAAACAAAACAGATATAATAATTTGACAGTAAACTTGCCTTTGGTCTGTGCTTAAAAAAAACCCCCTTTTACACAGCATAAACCTAAAGCTTGTTTAAAACCTATTCTCGCATATTACTAGCAAGGAAACGGCATAAGCCAGCGAAAAATTTAAAGGCTTTAACATATCTTTAAAAACAAACCAGTTATTTGTGATTTTAGCTTATTCTGAGCAACTTAAGACCCAATAACTTTGCCCAGCTTCTGATAAGTTTACAAATTAGATCTATCTGATAGCCTGTAGGACTAAAGTAAAATACGTTTCTATTTTACATCAGGCCATAGAAGTTTACAGCGGCAACCATTATCATATCTGAACAAATGCCTGCAAAAAAAAAACAAACAAGATCTGAACAAAAACAGGTAGAAAATACATACAAATAAAATCAAGGTTTATTATTAAATATCACACAACTATTTCAAAATAAAAGCAAGGGGAAAAAAAAACTTACTTTAAAGAAGGAAAGCTATTTCCATCGCCTACAGCATGTATACCACTTGCAGCTACCAAATTGCTTACAAAATCAATATATTTATACATGAAAACCAGCAATAATCAGATATACATCATTTTTATAAAAATAGGTTTCAGCAATTTCCCGCAATAGAAAAAGAGGAATTGTAAGATTATAACCATTGCCATCTGTTTGCATCGTTCCTAATACCCTAAAACAAATATGGGCTTTTAATTCAATATAATAGTTAAATATAGACAAAATTAAAATAATGACATGAAACGGCCCAACAATAAAACGGGCTAAGATAAAGCCCAAAATATAACCCAGTTACTAGTATTAAACAAAGCAGAAAGACATAAAATGGGCCAAAAGGTTGTGGATGACACTAGAATATTGCCTAATATACTAAATTGGCCTAAATTTTTTTAGAGTTGTGTAGAAAGGATTTAAACATGAATCTTAGCTGTAGTATTAAGTAGATTACCACTGTCCAACTTAGGAGGCGGAAGAATATAAATAGATGCTAAGGGGAACATGTTGGCATATGGGATAATTACGCCCATGATATTAGTCTGATATTATCTCAAAGTATGAGATAAAGTCATATGCCTTTGGTACGTATATCAGATACTGATAAAGATAAGAAGACTATCCCTATCTTGAAGCTTTCTTGTAGCTCAAGGATAAGAGTCTATTTATCTTTATATACAGAGAATATCAGACTGAGAAAAATAATGATAGAAAATATCGTTATACGTATTTTTCTTCCTCAGCATTATATTTGATTTCGTACTTTGTATCTATTTGGTGGACAACAATAGATACTCGTGTAGTTTCTATTACCGGGAGCTCTTTTTCTATCAGAGCAGTATTTCAAACGTGGAGTAGAACAAGATCTAAGCTTCCGCTCTTCCAGGTCAGTTTCCTGGAAAACCTTCATTGGTATAAGAGCCAATGGTTATGTTCTACCCACCATGTAATTACTTATTATTTGATTTTTAAATGGCAATTATGAACTTTTTGTGGAATTATTTTTTTACTATGGAAATAAATTGTGAAATTCATAATTTCAGATCTGATTCTTGCCATTTTTGACTCACTTATCGTATGAATTAAATGATAAGTAATATATGGTTAGAAACTAGACTTCAAAACGAATCCATCGATATAAAGTATGTGAAAATCGGATATACGGTTAATTAGATATGACTGTTTTAAGTTTTTTTTCGTTTTGATTTTATTTTCTGATTATTGATATAAAAATATGTGAACTATCCATTGTTGAGCCCTTCCTAAGTGGCGGGCTGGCCCTTTTAAGGCCCCAACAATAGGAGGATTAGGGCCTGCGCCCGATCAAAAGTTTTTTTGTTTTGGTTTCTGATCATTAGTATTGAAACGTGGGCCGTCCAACTCAGAAAGTTTTGGCCCAGAATCATAACAGCACATAAGAGCACATTCCATGGTGCCTTACTGGGCCTAAGGCCTGATTGGTGTGATGGGCTTTACTACTGTTAGGTGAGCCTTAAATATGAATGGGCTATACCTTGATAAGCTTTGGGCTTGATGATAATTAGAAAATAAAAGTGGTCTGATATGTAAGTAAAACTCAGTCTTATATATATATATATATATATATATATATTTTTTTTGGCTAATCAATTAGGGCCGCCACACCCCATTATTATTAATAGAAGCCAAAAGTACATCAGTTAAAGAAAGACCAACACAAACATTCATTAAATAGATCTCCTACGCACTCGAAAACTCGGAACCATTAAACGATCCATGTTGATGCATCCCCGTATCTGCCATGGAAGCTCACCAAAATTAGAAAATATCAAGTCCCTTTGCTGGCGACAACCCTCCTTCGCTAGACCATCAGCTGGCTGATTAGCCTCTCTAAAAATATGCGTCAACGACTTTACACAATCAAATTGCCTCATTCTGTCAACAATGGGGCGAAGTTTCCACAGAATATTCCCCCCTCCAGACATCAATGATACCAGCAGCTTTGAATCAGACTCTACGAAAATAGTACAATCAAACTGTTCGCATAATTCCAACCCAGCTAATAAAGCAAGAGCCTCAGCTTCCAAACTCGTAATATAATCAAAACCCATAGCTCTAGCAACAACCAATTTTCCCAAGCCATCTCTAATGAGAGCGCCACCACCCCCCGGTCCCGGGTTTCCCCTAGAACAACCATCCACATTCAGCTTCAAACACCCTCCAGGAGGACGCAGCCAGCAAACCCGAGTGACCGAAACAGGGATTGGAATTCCCGATATCAAATCAACAATGTTGTGCCAATCCCCCGAAATAAAATTCGCCGGGAAACGCAAATTCCACATCATTATCAAATCCTTCAACACCAACTCACATACACCAACCCAAGACATCCCGTTGCCTTCAAAGAATTCTGAATTACGCCTTTTCCATAGATGCCATGAAATTAGACATGGAATCCAATTGAACAGTACACGACAAAACTCATTACCTTTTAAGCTCCACCATAATAGACAATTCTCCCTCCAAGACCGAGGCAACTGACGAACACCCACCGCCTTACTAAAATAACCCCAAACCCTTGTAGAAAATTAACCCCATCCAAACACATGATCCAGCGTCTCCTCGCATGGAACCCCACAACATGAACATGGGAAGGGGCCATGTACCCTCATCTTCCCTAACCAGTGTGCGAAGGGAACTCGCCCATAGCATAGACGGAGAAGAAGAAAGGAAACCTTATACGGTAAACCTTGCTGCCAAATCTGTTTAAATATAGTTGACTTTGGCCTCTTAGACCGCAAGAGATTATAAGCCGATGAAACCGAGAATAAACCATTTTCATCACCCATCCACACCGGATAAGCTTTGTTAACCGATAGAGATAAAGCGGACACCGTGTTTAGAATTTCAGCTGGAAGCTGCATATTCTGAAGTTCCCACACACCATTATTATAAAAACTTTTAAGGCACGTAAATCCATTCATCGATGCATAATTCGACTGAGCTCCCACCTTACGCCAATTATCATGATACATATCAAGATCACCATCTCCCACAAACCAACCCACAAAACCCTCACAATCAGATCGAACATCAAGCATTCGACGCCACACATGTGAGGCATCCCACGAAGGACGAACCACCGCCGGGTGTTCCGAATGACAATACCGAGCATACATATACTGAGCTCAGAAATCTAATTCCACCATAATTTAGCGGCAAAAGACATCGCAATATCCTCAAAAGAGCGAAATCCGACACCCCCTTCATCCTGAGGATGACAAAGTGTATTCCAAGCAATCCAATGTTGTTTCCGACCAATAAAAGGACCATCCCAAAAAAATCGAGCACATAATTGAGAAACATGATGAAGTACACTCCGCGGAGGTAACGAAACCGCCAGAATATGCGAATGAAGTGATGAAAGGACATGCTTAATGAGAACCATTCTTCCCCCGAATGATAAAAACTTGTGTTGCCACCCCAATAATCTTCGATGAACCGAGGATAGCATATCTTGGAAGAAACTAGCTCTTTTTCTCCCAACATAGATCGGGCAGCCCAAATAACGAAATGGAAAATCCGCTTGGACAAAACCAGTGATTCGGACAACTCTTCGACGCACCACAAGCGGAGATCTGGGATCCATAAAAAAATTGCTTTTCGAAACATTAACTTTTTGTCCGGAGATCACCTCATAATCCCCAAGGACCTTACAAACCGCCTTGAGTGAATCCCGGTCAGTAGACGAAAATATCAAAATATCGTCAGCATAAGCCAGATGTGTAACTGGAAAGGCATGTGTTGGACCCCGAAACGGAGAGAAATCCCCCCGAACCAAAAGATCATTCAACCGTCTAGAGAAAAATTCAGCCACCAAGATAAATAAAGATGGAGAAAGCGGGTCGCCTTGTCTCAAACCCCTTGTAGAACGGAAAAAACCGGAGGGGCATCCATTAATCATAACCGAAAACCAACAGTTTGATACACTTCTCCACACCATATCAATCCACCTCTTCCCAAAGCCAAACCGAAGTAAGATAGCACATAAAAATACCCACGAAACCCTATCATAAGCTTTCATCATGTCAAGCTTTAAAATCACCTTTCCCCGACGAGACTTAGTAGTCATCGAACTTGCCAATTCCTGGGCCAATAAGACATTATCTGAGATAACCCGATCCTTTACAAATGCACTTTGCTGCGGAGAAATTAACCGGGGAAGGAAACCCCGTAGTCGGTTGGCAAGAACCTTGGTGATAATCTTATTGATGACATTAAACAAACTTATCGGTCTAAACTCCGAAAAGCTCTGTGGATTGTCACATTTAGGAATTAAAACCAGCAACGTCGACATCACACCACGAGGGAGCTCACCACCACAGAAAAACTCCAACACGGCCTCATAAAGGTCACCCTTGATGATTTCCCACGTCACTTTAAAAAAGCAACTAGAGAAACCATCAGCACCAGGAGCACTCAACTCATCAATCTCATCCAATGATTCCTGGATTTCCTCCATTGTAGGGTCCGCTTCCAGAACACGATTATCTTGATCATCCAATACATGAGGGATCACACACAATTTTGCATTATCTATAACAGGAGAGTCCCCGGTCAATAAATTCCTAAAGAATTCCTCCTCAGCAACCCGAATATCACGCTCCTCCTCGATCAATTCCCCATCCATCCCTCTAATCACCTTAATCCCCGATTTAGTCCTCCTAGCTTTAACAGATGCATGAAAGAATTTTGTGTTCTTATCACCACCGTCAAGCCACTTAACATGAGATTTCTGTCTCCAGAAAATTTCCTTATTCTGCAAAGCAAGCTGGAGTTTAGACCGCGCACGACTGAGAGCCACGCGTGCATCAACCGTATCTTGCACTTCCATTTCCATCTCCGCCCTCTGTACGTCTTCTTCAGCAGCCTTTACTCCATAAAAAATATTACCTACCTTATTGTGGTTCCAAACAATCAAGGCCTTCTTTAGAATTTGTAATTTCTTACAGAAGCGAACCAGTGGCCGTGCATCAATTGAAGCCCCCCATGCATCCCGCACTACCTGCAAGAAATCCGTACGAAGGGTCCAAAAATTTTGAAATCGAAACGCCTTGTGGGCGTCCACCACCCTAGGTCTCAGGGATAAAAGTAAAGGGGCATGATCAGATCCCGTTCTGCTGAGATGTTGTACTCCTGATATGAAAAGATTCGACCATTCTTCATTGAAAAGAACCCGATCCAACCGTTTCCAAATACGTGGTGGTCGACTCCAATTATTGCACCAAGTATAGCGAGAACCCATAAAACCAGCATCCAATAATTCGTTGTCATCAATGAATTGGATAAAATCCTGTGACTCCCTATGATTAAAACCTCTACCACCCTTCTTCTCTTCCAAGGAAATGATCGAGTTGAAATCTCCCCATACAAGCCATGCACTTGACCCCCTCCTCAACTCCGACAAATCTTTCCAAAGATCACGTCGGTCCGATATAGATGAAAGACCATGTACACATGAGAACAGCACATTATCAAGTTGACCTTGCCACGAAATTGAAACCGTAAGATGTTGAATACCTTGTGCAACAACTGATATCTGGAGACAGTCCGAAAAGAACAACCATAGAAGGTTCGCATCACTAACGATAACATTATCAAACTTTAATTTCCGCTTAATGCGTTCAGCCTCTTGCACTTGCAATTTTGGTTCAGCGATACATATTAACATAATACGATGCTCCTTCATAATTCTGCGTAATCTCCTGATTGTATCATTGCATTCCAAAATAGAGATTTCATAAAGAAACAGGACGAAGGGGATCCGTTGATGATGCACGAAGCATAGATCGGAGTACTCGATCAGACATACCATATTTAAGCTTCCTTGTATCTTCCAGGTGATCCAACTGAAACGAGTGTAGATGCCCCATTATATTTTCTCCACGGACCAGCATATCATTTTTCTCTTCTGTAATCTTACCTCCAGCAACATTACCCGACTCACCCCTCGATACACCAACCAGATTTTGCCATGCGTGTGTTAGACCAGGATTTCGACAATCTGATTCAAGTCCCATCTCTGTGTCTGCCAATTCAATTCCTTGACCAGCCAAATTTTTGTTAAATTGTTCATGCAAAACCCCATGAGAATTCCCATCCAATTTAGAAATATCGGGATCACATATAAATGCCAAATCAGACATTATAGGTTTATGCATCTGACCAAGAAAATTCAAATGTCCAGTTTCCCATTCATTAATGATATTAGATGCTCTATCAGTTTCATCATTGAAATCAAATACACTGACAATATTATTTTGAGTACCAATCTTAATGGACCGAGGATCTGTGTCAGGCCCCATATTTGTTAAATCAACTATAGGCGTCATACCTTACAGTTGCGTCCCGAAATTTTCCACTTGCTTCACTTGGTCCTCCTCCGTATCTTCCACAGCTAACCCTGCGTCAAGTGAAGGCGACAGCACCAACTGAGGACTAGGCCCATGCACAAGGATTGGTTCAGTCACAGCAGCCGCCGGAACTTCCTTCAAGATTTCTGTCCCTGAAGTCGACGGTATATCCACTTGCTTCCATTGCTCCTTCTCAGTACCTACATGCTCAAGAATCGGTTCAGTCACAGCAGCAGCCGGATCTTTCTTCAAGATTGCAGTTGGTGTCCCTGAAGTTGACGGCATATCTTTACACATTATAGGCAGCGGCATAGAGTTTTCTTTTACAGGAGGTTTAATCTTCCATTGTTGCTGCTGACGTTGCTCATTCATGTTACTGCCTTCATGAGAGTGTCCTTGACAAAAACATGTTGAACAATATTGCGGCAGATTCTCAGGGACAATTCGCTGCCAGAAACCCTCACCTTCATCTCCATGCTCAATCCAAATTCTAGCAGGAATGGTCCGTAAAAGATCTATTTCAACATTCACCCTTGCAACACTTGGTCTTGACAGATTAAGAGTCGCCGAATCCACTGAGATTGGAACACCCACAACTTTCATAATGGCAAAGAGGACACTTTTATCAAACAGATGGCACGGTAAATTCGGTAGTTCAAACCAAACTGGAACAACCGATGTTTCTTTTGAAGTTTGGAATGAAGGAGACCACTTGAAGACCCTCATAGGGAATTTCCCTATCTGCCAAATTCCCCTAGTCCAAACTTGATGAAAATCAGCCTCGTTATGGAATCGCAGGAGTACATGTCTATAATCAATCAGGCCAATTTCAATCGAGGCTTTTAAATCTAGTTTAGAGAATGCTTTCCGCGTTTCTTCTAACGATGGACGGCCATGTGAGAATTTCCCCACCAAAGCAAATCTGAATGGAGCAGCAAGACGATCAATATTGGATGAGGAAATTTTAATGGCGACCTCACCCTTATGTGACGTGAGAGGAATATCCAGCAATGGTTCAGAATCTTTGGAAAAAATCTGGGCGAATGATTTCTTGGAGAACTCCGGTGGCGGTGGCCGCTTGGGCAGCAGCCCTTCAGCCGTCGGCTGAAGGGCTTCCATGGAAATCTAACACACAACTTCTTAAAAAAGGAAAGAACTTCAAGAGAGACGAGAGCTTTTTTGTGAAAACCATATACAGTTTAAAACTCAGTCTTATATGATTTATATGCATATGTAATTAATTTCTTTTTTTGTGAATATTCATAAAAATATGAAATAAATAAATAAATAAAATCCAGAAAACAAGAAAAATGTTCTTGCAACTACAGAATATTTCTATAGTAATAAGTTTCAGGATTTTATATTTTTTTTGTAAGGCATGTGTATTTAACTATTTATCATGTTTGGTGAATTTGCACAAAATAGAATAAATAGAATTAAAATTATAAAAAAAAAATCCAGAAAAATTGCATTGATATTCTGAGGTGTTTTGTTTCAGTTCCAGAATATTATAAGTGAATTTTTCTGACTGATATATATTTTTTTTGTAATTTTTGCATGCTTATTTATTATTTTGTGAATTTGCACAAAATTGAAATAAATATAGATAAATTACAGAAAAATCCAGAAAAATTGCATTGATATTCTGAGGTGTTTTTTTTCAGTTCCAGAATATTATAAGTGAATTTTTCTGACTGTATATATATTGTTTGTAATTTTTCTTGCTTATTTATCATTTTTGGTGAATTTGCACAAAAATTGAGATAAATATAAATAAATTACAGAGAATTCAGAAAAATTCAATTAATATTCTGAGGTGTTATTTTTAGTTCCAGAATGTTAAACATGAATTTTTCTGACTGATATATATTATTTTGTAATTTTTGCATGCTTATTTATCATTTTTGTGAATTTGCACAAAAATTGAAATAAATATAATTAAATTACAAAAAATTCAGAAAAATTAAATTAATATTCTGAGGTGTTAATTGTAGTTCCAGAATGTTAAATATGAATTTTTCTGACTGTATATATATTTTTTGTAATTTTGCATGCTTATTTATCATTTTTGTGAATTTGCACAAAAATTGAAATAAATATAAATAAATTACAGAAAAATACAGAAAAATTACATTAATATTATGAGGTGTTATTAAAGTTCCAGAATGTTAATTTTGAATTTTTCTAACTGTGATTATGTTTTTGTAATTTAAAGCATGCCTATTTCTTATTTTGTGAATTTGACCAAAAATTGAAATAAATATAAATAAATTACAGAAAAATCCAGAAAAATTATATTAATATTCTGAGGTATTATTAAAGTTTCAGAATGTTAATTTTGAATTTTTATAACTGTGGTTATATTTTTGTAATTTAAAGCATGCCTATTTCTTATTTTGTGAATTTGCACAAAAATTGAAATAAATATAAATAAATTACAGAAAAATCCAGAAAAATTACATTAATATTATGAGGTGTTATTAAAGTTCAAGAATGTTAATTTTGAATTTTTATAACTGTGATTATTATTTTTTAATTTAAAGCATGCCTATTTCTTATTTTGTGAATTTTCACAAAAATTAAAATAAATATAAATAAATTACAGAAAAATCCAGAAAAATTACATTAATATTCTGAGGTATTATTAAAGTTCCAGAATGTTAATTTTTGAATTTTTATAACTGTGATTATGTTTTTGCAATTTAAAGCATGCCTATTTCTTATTTTGTGAATTTGCACAAAAATTGAAATAAATATAAATAAATTACAGAAAAATCCAGAAAAATTACATTAATATTCTGAGGTGATATTAAAGTTCCAGAATGTTAATTTTTGAATTTTTCTAACTGTGATTATGTTTTTGTAATTTAAAGCATGCCTATTTCTTATTTTGTGAATTTGCACAAAAATTGAAATAAATATAAATAAATTACAGAAAAATCCATAAAAATTACATTAATATTCTGAGGTGTTATTAAAGTTACAGAATGTTAATTTTTGAATTTTTCTAACTATTTTTTTTTTGGCTAATGAATAAGGGACGCCACTCCCCAAATATTATTCAAAGTAATCAAAGATACAAATGTTTGAGGCAATAGAGTATGGATATAAAAAGATTACACGGATTTCCTACGCACCCGAAAGTTCGGGACCATTAAACGATCCATATTAAAACATCCTCGGACCTGCTCCGGAAGTTCACCAAAACTAGTAAATACCAAATCCATCTGTCTCCGACACCCCTCCTGCGCAAGACAATCCGCTGGCTGATTAGCCTCTCTGAAAATATGAGACAGCGACACCACACAAGTAAATTGCTTCAATCGGTCCAGAATAGCACGAAGCTTCCATGGAACAGTACCTCCTCCAGACATCAACGAAATCAACAACTTAGAGTCAGATTCAACCAGAACATTAGTGCAAGCAAGCCGTTCACACATTTCTAATCTAACTGTGATTATGTTTTTGTAATTTAAAGCATGCCTATTTCTTATTTTGTGAATTTGCACAAAAATTGAAATAAATATAAATAAATTACAGAAAAATCCAAAAAAATTACAATAATATTCTGAGGTGTTATTAAAGTTCCAGAATGTTAATTTTTGAATTTTTATAACTGTGATTATGTTTTTGTAATTTAAAGCATGCCTATTTCTTATTCTGTGAATTTGCACAAAAACTGAAATAAATATAAATAAATTACAGAAAAATCCAGAAAAATTACATTAATATTCTGAGGTGTTATTAAAGTTCCAGAATGTTAATTTTGAATTTTTCTAACTGCGATTATGTTTTTGTAATTTAAAGCATGCCTATTTCTTATTTTGTGAATTTGCACAAAAATTAAAATAAATATAAATAAATTACAGAAAAATTCAGAAAAATTACATTAATATTCTGAGGTGTTATTAAAGTTCCAAAATGTTAATTTTGAATTTTTCTAACTGTGATTATGATTTTGTAATTTAAAGCATGCCTATTTCTTATTTTGTGAATTTGCACAAAAATTGAAATAAATATAAATAAATTACAGAAAAATCTAAAAAAATTACATTAATATTCAAAGGTGTTATTAAAGTTCCAGAATGTTAATTATGAATTTTTCTAACTGTGATTATATTTTTGTAATTTAAAATGCATGTTTATTTCCTGACAATAATTCATGAATATAAAAATGAATTATTTAAACATGCAAGTATTTTTAAGTTGAATGAATCAGTTTTGTTCCTTAAAAATAACAATAAAGTGAAGGGGGTTTTGCGCAAAATTTGTATAATTATAATTTTAAATATTTTTTGGTATAATGTGATTCCTAGCATAGCGAAGTTTCCTTTGTACATGAATGTTTTGATTATAATTATTACAAATTAATGATTGCTGCAAAATCTATATATATGTGTTAATCAAGATCCTTTTGTGCACTGCTTAAAAGACAGCTTTCAAACAAGATACTTATTAATTTAAATTATGGTGATAAATTTACTGGTGTTTTTTTTCAAATTGGACACCATAAAATTTAAATATGGGCTTGGTAGAGTAGTGGGCCTTAGTGGCCTTAAACTATATTATGGCTTAATCCAATATATTATTGTTCAAAATCAAGATCTTGGGCTTATAATAAGTTCAAAAGTAATAAATAATATAACTTGCATAAAGTTGTTGAGTTATATTGGCAATGATCTAATGTGTGAACAATATGCCACCGCAAATAAGTTGTTCTTATTCATGAGTTTGGTAATATTTCTACGAGAAAGTGGCATATTTTAGACCTTCATGAAGGGTGTGATATGTAAAGAGGTAGAAATTATTTATATTATATGAGTATTGAATTAAAATAGTGATTAATCACTTAATCATTTTTTTAATCAGTGGGAGCATACTAATATGGTTAAGAGAAGAGCGCTTAGTAGCTGCTAATCCTTTTTTATGTTAGTTATCAAGTTTTAATTTTGGCAAAGCATTTAGGCTTTATGCGAAAGCGAACTAGATGAACTCCTAATAATCTCAATGAGAGATTTATACTCAAGAGAAATACCAAACAAAAGAAAAATTAGTTTTTGCAAAAGGAACAAATCAAAACTCTACTAATAGAATGGTCAATTAGAATTTCACTCGTAATAGCACTGAATTGAAATATATATATATATATATATTTTTGTCCATATGTCTCACATATTACTTGTTACTTTTAATAAAGTAACAATTGTAATTAGTTGTTGGATCTCTCCTATTGTGGATGAAAGATTCAACAATAACCTATTCACACAGTTGAATAAGTTGCAGAATCTCTCTAATTGTGGATGGAAGATTCAAAAATAACTAATTACATAATTAAATTAGTTGTTGAAACTCTCCAAAATCGTGGATGATAGATTCAAGAACATCTAATTATATGATGAGAAATTGAGTAGAGTTTGTGGGATTTTATTGAATTTTTTGAATTGGAAGTAAATAGATACATAAGGAGAAAAGGTTCCAAGTGGGAGAATATTTTCACAAATTGAAAATTTGACTTGTGTAACCATTGTCTCCATAATGTATTTAATACTTCATGACTTCAATAAAATTTATTTTTTTTGTTCTTATGATACTTCAACTAATTTTTCTAAAAATGTTTAAGAGGCAAGAAATTGATATTAATTATGGAACAAATTGATTTTGGTTTCTAATTATATGATATTGGATTTTATAATTCCAATATGTATAAAGTTCTCTCATATCTTCTAGAGAGGATAAGAATAACGATTCACTAAAATGACATAACAAATTGAGTTATTTTAGGCGAGATATAATGATTGCTAGAGAAGGTATATTGGGGCCTACTCGCACAAAATAATCTTGCCTATTAGTGAATATTATTTTGGGAGAGAAATTAATTAATAAACCATTTCAAAAGGCTAAATGGACAATGCTTAATCCATTTTGACATCTGTGGGCCAATACACATAAGGGTTAGACATAATAATTCCTATTACTTTAATAGATGACCAAACATGTTTTGATTATATTTTTCTGATCTCCCATAATTTTTGAGGTAGAGAATCAGTTTGACTTAATCAAAACTGCGAGTATCTATTCAAAGAATTATATACAGAAAAGGAATTATTTAGCAAAAAAAATGATTTTTATATTTTGCAACAAAATGGTGTGGCAAATAATAAGAATCGATCTTTGCTTGATATAGTCATTGGCGCTAATAATATTTTGTTAATTTCCTATTAGGGGAGATATACAAATTAAGCAGCTGCCTATGTACTTAACTATGTACCCTTATAATCAGTTTCTTCCATAAATCATGGATCGGCAGAAATTCATATTTGAATAATTTGCGATCATGAAATATACGTGCTACCTATAACACTTTTCTCATTAAGTATGAGAATTTTTGACTTAGAGGTAAGAAATTTATCTTTGTTAGATATCTACGCCTCACAAGGTTAAGTGTTTATTGGTAGACAATTAAAAGGAAGTGTAACTGATATTGAGTCACGAGATGTGGAATTTCTAGAAAAGAATTTCCCTAACTTATGCGAGGTAAAAAATAATTTATAACTCTATGCATTGGAAAGTACTGAAGGGGGTGATTTTATTACTCCAATGGAAATCGAGATAACTAATTCTCGACCTCTCGAAGATAGTGGGAGCAAATTTCCATTGAATAGTTCAGTACAAACCAATGAGAGTTCTAAACAATTTCGACCTCAAAGAAGTAAACGAAAAATTTCCCGTCGTCATTTTGAGACTGATGGGGAAACTTTCATGGTTGCTTCTTATGATGAAATGAGCCAAAGAACTTCCATCAGGCTATTTCATCAAAAGTTAGAGAAGAATGGATTACTTTATTGGAGTCTATTGAGACTAATCAAGTTTGGGACTTGATTAACTATTCTTTCGGACTAAAGACCATTGGGGACAAATGGTTCCCAAAGTCAAAGGTAAAAGAAGGCAGTTCCATTGAAAGGTGAATAGATGACCTTAGTTTGGCTCTTGTTACATATTTTGATTTGAAATTTTGTGAAATAAATGTTAAAGACAACATTTCTCATTGGAGAAATTGGATGAAAGATTCGTAAGAATCTGTTAGTTGACTTTGTTATAGGAGATTGAAAGCGCAAAGTTTGCTAGCTCAATCAATCTTACTATTACAAGAAGTAATCATCCAGATAGTTATATCTAAAACTTCATCGAGCCAACTAAAATTCGGGCTTACGGTGGTTAATAGATATTACTACATGTATCTTAAACATTCTAAAGGAAGTTCCATATATTTCATTATATGTAGACAATATTAAGTAAGCCAAACTAACAAGGATACGATTGTCACCACTAATAAGTGGTTGCCTTCTAATTTTTTGAAATGAAGGACATATGACACTCCTGTGGTAAAATGTGAGTCTATAAGCCTTGAAAATTGCCTTAACACTCTTAAAAGTAATGAGTAAATAAGCTTTGTTCCATATGTGAGTAAAGTGGAGAAATTAGTTTTCTCACTTTGGATACTCAAAATGATATCTATAATATAGTTGGGTTAGTTAGCCAATACCAAGAAATACCTAATTTAAATTTTTGAAAAGCTATCAAAACGAATATTTCGCTAATTAGAATATGACTTTAGATTATATGTTATCAAGGTTTGGATTTACGACTTATTAGAAGTACAAACGCTGATTAGAGCGCTTATCTGGATAAGTGTAAATTAACCTATGTATATATTTGCTTACTTAATGATGATTTTATATCATAGATGAGTAAGAAATAAACATTTAAATCATTGTCTGTAGAGTAAGCGAAATTAATACCTTGTACATTAGTAGTACAAGAGGTAATGTGTTTGAGAAAGTCCTTTGTGAATCTTGGCATTGATATAGACTCATTGGATTCTACATTTGTTTATGGTAACAATATAGTTACTTTAAACTTTTACCAAGGATTCCAAGTATTATAAAAGAACTAAAACACATTTTAATAAGCAGTGGCACAAAAGTAAGTGTTTTTATAGTATATTTTCTATGAACTATATATTTGCTTATCATGTGACTAAACGCACAATAAGGTGATGCATTTTTTGTTTATGATAGAGCAGCATGGTTGCATAGAACTTTTTGTACTATAAATATTTGTAACAGTTTACAAATATCTTGATTTTAATATAATTGGATGTACATATTTGATTTCTTTTTCAAATTATGTGACATTGATTATAGCACATATATGAATGTATATTTTTGTAATATACATGGATAGGCTGATTTGCTTACTCACACAAGCAACCTTTTGGCGCTGATGATAGCGAGCAAAAGATGAGACATTAAGTATGTTGCCTTGACGTTGGTCAAGATGAGATCTTATCTAAGATCGCATATAGATAACCCAAAATCTATATATAAGCCTGATTTACAGCCGGATGTGAAACTTTTAAGTGTAATTGGAGTTGCACTAAAAGACAAAGTAAGTCTCAAGTAAGGCGCTTGATTAGAGACTTGACTAAGATCCGCATGGAATAATACTTATTTTCCATAACATGTTGTTTGTACAACATGTGGTTTGCGACTATGGATGGAGGTGAGTGAATGGGTCCCTGCTTCCTCACCGTGTGAGTCCTAAAGGATATTGAATATCCTTATTAGAAATACCCTTTGTGACTTTAGACTGTATCATGAAATTTAAAGTTAGTGTTTGCTACTTTAGCATGACTACCAATGGTCATGGTTAATTCGATCGGATGGGGCATGTCTGGGAAAGTAGCTAATTTTAAGTTGAATGATATAAGGGCAAAGGTAGACTATTTGGATTATATCATTACACTATACTCATTCGTCGACGGGTTATGGCACTTTTTAGTGAGTGACGTAATTATGAGTGTAATGTAGATAATGGAGGTACAAGTATGCTCTTTGAGGGATTAGAGATACTTGACCAGATATAATCAAATAAGTCTGGGGTATACTGAGTCACGACAGTCTTCTCTATTTTAGTGGTTGATGTCTCTATGCTGGCCTTAAATGGTTTCTAGTATAGAGCTCCCAAAAATAGGTGAACTCAGCAGTCGCACCAATTATTTATTAGTATGGACAGATATAATGAGTGAGTTGAGGAATAAATTAAGAAACGTCTTCCCATCATGTGCGAGTGGGAGATGTTGGCATATGGGATAATTACGCCCATGATATTAGTCTGATATTATCTCAAAGTATGAGATAAAGTCATATGCCTTTGGTACGTATATCAGATACTGATAAAGATAAGAAGACTATCCCTATCTTGAAGCTTTCTTGTAGCTCAAGGATAGGAGTCTATTTATCTTTATATACAGAGAATATCAGACTGAGAAAAATAACGATAGAAAATATCGTTATACGTATTCTTCTTCCTCAGCATTATATTTGATTTCATACTTTGTATCTAATTGGTGGACAACAATAGATACTCGTGTAGTTTCTATTACCGGGAGTTCTTTTTCTATCAGAGCAGTATTTTAAACGTGGAGTAGAACAAGATCTAAGCTTCCGCTCTTCCAGGTCAGTTTCCTGGAAAACCTTCAGAACATTTGCGGATATATATATAAAAAAAAAACAAAAATTGATAAAGGAATATAGTCAAGAAAATGAAGAAAGAGAAAAATCAAGAGAGAGAAAGAAAGACCTTACAATCCAACTCTTATACTACAGAAAACTCTTCTTCAAGGTACACAATTAAGAGTTTCAATATAACTCAAACTCAGGTATGTATCATATAAATACTTCCTCTCCATCACTTTGGAGAGGATCTGGATTTCTATTCTCGATTACATATCATTAAAGGCTTAAGACTCATAACTGACTTAAGCTTTGGAGTTTACTCCATAGGTCAATTCCGGGGACTCTTTGATGGTATTTGGTATGTTCTAGACAACCAGAAGACTTGCTGACGACGTGAGATTTTGAGACTCATCAATTAGCGCCCACCATGAGGTACGAAGACAAAATTATGCCTACTACGCGTTTACAGCAATCAAAATGCGACAAGCAACCCATCTAGAATTCCCCCGATCCCAAGAACCAAGAGGAAAACGATCCTCTAGGAGATGATCCTGCTAATTCATCAGCCAATACTCCTATTCAGGACGAAAAGGGTTCTGGACCTCATAATCAAGAAGGAAGTTCAACTCCGATTATTGATCTGAGTTCGCCTGAAGTATTGAAGTTTTTGATTGAAAATGGAGAACGAATTCAAACGATGATAACAAATCATACTCCAGTTAATCTAGCTGAACGAGAAGCTCGCATTGCCCGGCAATGAGAAGAGTGAAACCAGGCTATCTGTGAACGAGACCTTTTCGCCAGAGGCTTCGAGAAGAGTACGAACTCTGTTTGAGAGCTGAAGAACGTGCTAAGAGGAAAAGTCGCGATCACATCTTGGTTTCGTCTCATAAAAGAGAATCGAGGTCTCCTAAAAGAAATAAGAGACATACTCATTATCGACAGCGTACCCGACAAGAAGATCATCCTCATGACTTATATATGCCTTATGAACCGCCAAGAGATCAAAACCTACAATTTGGTGATATAGGTCAATCCGATCTGCCACTCACTTTACATCAACCACAGAATGGTATCTTTCAAGTACATTCCCCATTTGTAGATGAGGTGGCGAATTACCCTATTTCTCATCATTTCAAGATGCCAACTTTGCTGTTGTATACTGGAGATACAGATCCTAAAGAATATTTGCATCATTGTGTGGGAAGCATGAAGATCTACAATTATCTTGATCAAATTCTATGTAAGTATTTTGGCATAACGATGATGGGAACTGCACGATTATGGTATAAAAATTTAAGACCTAAGGTTTTTTGCAACTTCGGAGACATTTCTTCAGCTTTTCAAAGCAGATTCGTACAACATGAAAAGTTTGTGAAAACTAGCATTGAATTACTAAACGTAAAACAAGGGGATTCAGAGTCAATAACTCAATATGTTGAGAGGTTCCTAAATGAAAGTGTAGAAGTGAGACGTAGATCGGATGAGGTTGTGATTGGGGCTTTTACAAATGGCTTGCGACAAGGAAGGTTGTACAAAAAATTTGTGATAGATCCTCGTGTCAATGTTGAAGACATGATGAAGCGAGCTAGAAAATTTGCAAAAGGAGAAAACACAGATAAGCAGAAACGTGATAATGAAAAAGGACATGAAAAGAAGAAAGAAGAAAAGGCCAAAACATCTGGAAGTGGAAATCAAAAACAGAAATTTGATAAAGTGATATATAACACATCTAAGGTTGGTGAAGACAAGAATTTTACTCCTTTGATTAAGACACGAATTGATGTACTTGCTATCTTAGAAAACAGCTGAATGACAAGATATCCACAACGGATGAGCGACCAGGATAACAAAAGAAGTAAAAAATTCTTTTACAAATTTCATAATCAACATGGTCACGATACTAAACAATGTAAAAACCTCAAAAGGTATATAGAAGAGCTGATTTAGAACGGACACTTAAAGGAGTTCGTCCTTGCTGGAGGTTTTGCAAACCGACCTGAAGACAAGAAAGATGCAGATCATCCTGATGGAAAAAGAAGGAGAGATAATGGTAATGACAAATATCCCGACATGAAAAAGAACATCACAGGTGTGATTCATACAATTATTGGAGGGCTTTATGATGGGGAATCAATAACCTCCAAAAAATCAAAGAACAGAGGATTTCCTGAACAAGAACCAATTCATAAACGGTTTAAACCAATGGAAACCATCACTTTTTCAAAAGAAGGTGCGGTACCGACCAGATTCCCACATTCAGATGCGTTGCTAATTAAAGCAATCATAGCTAACAAGGAAGTCCATAGAGTTTATGTAGATGACGAAAGTTCGGCTGATATTCTCTATTACGAAAACTTGCCAAAAAATGGGTATTGACATAAAACAGCAAAAAGCTTGTCATTCACACCTCGTTGGCTTTTTAGGGGAAACATCGATGCCAATCGGAATGATAAACCTGCCAGTGATATTAGGAGAATATCCAAAGGAAAAACTCATCTATCTTGAGTTCACTATTCTTAATGTCACGTCTCCATACAGTATAATTCTAGGACGACCTGCTATGGTGCAGCTAAAAGCTATCTGATCTTCATACCACTTGGTTATGAAATTTTCTACAGATGCTAGAATTGATATAATTAATACGAGGTGATTAGAAGTTGGCAATGGAGTGCCATATGGTTGCTTTGAAAGGAAAAAAGAACAAGCAGATATCTAATGTTAATTACATAGGCACGGAAAAAAGAGAAAACCGAGATGAGCTTGTGCAGTTAACAGAAGGCGTTAAAAGTATTTCTCTGGACGAAACTGAAGCAGATAAGACAGTTTTAATTGGATCATCTTTACCAAAAGAAGTTAAACGATCATTGACAAATCTTTTATCAGAGTTTAAATATGTCTTTGCTTGAAGTCCAGATGGCATGAAGGGAGTCTCGGCCGACCTGATGGTTTATAAGCTAAACATCGATAAGTTTGTTCAAATTGTCACAAAAGAAAAGATCATATACGCCAAACCGTAATAGGGCCATATCTGAAGAAGTTGACAAGTTGTTAAAAGCAAGAATCATCAGAGAGGTATTGATTACACAAATTTGAACAAGGCATGTCCAAAACATCGATAACTTGGCTTGCCAATCCTGTCATGGTTCCGAAACCAGACAACTCTTTGAGAATGTGTATTGATTACACAAATTTGAACAAGGCATGTCCAAAAGATTGCTATCCTTTGCCAGTAATTGATCAGAAAGTAGATGCGACCTCTAGGTTTGAGGTCTTATATTTTATGGATGCTTATAAAGGTTATCATCAGATACAGATGGATGAAGATGATGCAGAAAAAATAGCCTTCATAACTGACAAGGGTATATACTGTTACACCAAGATGCTTTTTGGGTTGAAAAATGCTGGTGCTACATTAAAGGCTAGTGGACAAAATATTCTCTGATCAAATTGGGAGAAACATGGAAATATATGTCAATGATATGCTTATTAAAAGAAAAAGAATAGAAAACTTCCTGGATGATGTGAAAGAAACTCTGAATAAATTACGAGAAATAGGTCTAAAGTTAAACCCAAAGAAGTGCACATTTGAAGTTGGATCAATAAAATTTCTTGGTCATTTGATCTCAAATCAAGTGATTGCGGCGAATCCGGAGAAAGTTAAAGCAATCTTGGACGTGAAACCACCCCAAAGTTTAAACGAAGTTTAGAGGCTCACATATCGTTTAGCTGCTTTAAATCGCTTCTTGTCAAGATCAGCTGGTCGCAGTCTCCCGTTAAAGCTTTAAAAAAGGCAAAAACCTTTGAATAGGATGAGAGTTGTGATAAAGCATTCAATGAGCTGAAGGCATATCTAACAAAACTACAAGTGTTGTCTACTCTAGCTCATTGTGAAATCTTGTATTTATACTTGGCAGCAAGTGATGCAACAATCAGTGCGGTTTTGGTAAAAAATGATCAGGGAATACAAAAACTAATGTATTACACGAGTCAGTCATTATAGGGAGCCGAACAGCGATATCCTACGATGGAAAAATTGGCATTGGCACTCATTCATGCTTCTAGAAGATTGAAACCATATTTTCAAGCACACGAAATCCATGTCTTAACAGATAAACCACTAAGGCAAATTCTACAAAAACCTGATTCCTCAAGAAGACTTATGAAGCAAGCAATTGAATTGGGAGAATATGACATCACATTCTCACCTCGGACGGTGATAAAAGGTCAAGTGCTTGTTGATTCATAGAAAAAAACTTCTGTTACCAAGGAAAATTTTTTAAAGGAGGACGAAGTGAAGAACTCTTACAAAGAAATAAAAGGTCTTTGGGTTTTATTCGTTGATGGAATATCGAGTGAGGATGGTTCAGAAGCTAGGCTAATATTAACAAACTCAAAAGGACAAGAATTCACGTATGCTTTGCGATTGAGTTCAAAGCAACGAACAATGAGGCAGAATATGAGGCATTAATAACTTGGATAAAGTTAGCCTATCAGTTGGGAGTAAAAAAGTTACAAGTTTACAGTGATTTGCAACTTATCGTAAATCAAGTATATGAGGGGATATGAGGCCCGAGATCCGAATATGAAAAATATTTGGAGAAAACTAAAAATCTCAAGAAAAAGTTTCAGGAATTCTTAATTGAACGAGTACCTCGTGCCCAAAACAAACGTGCAGATGCACTCAGCAAACTGGTGTCATCAGCACACATTCACCTCACAAAGAAAGTTTCAGTTGAGGTCCTGCCAAATCGAAGCATTGATGAGCTGCAAGTCTTAGTGGTGGAAGATGTGGGTGATACTTGGATGACTCCAATTATCAAGTTCCTAACAGGTATCTAATGCCCAGGTATGCCATCAAATATAGAATCTTGTTTAAAAAAGGATATCTAATGCCCAGGTATGCCATCAAAGATAGAATCTTGTTTAAAAAAGGTTATCTAATGCCCTGGTTGCGTTGTATGGGTCCTAATCAGGTGACATACGTGTTGAAAGAAATTACTTCGGATCATGTGAAAGCCATGTTGGAGCATGCATATTGGCAAAAAAGGCATTGCGGTTGGACTATTTCTGGCCTACGATGAATGCAGATTCATATAAACTGGTGCAAAAGTGCCCTAAGTGCCAAGTCCATACTGTTGTCAGACACATACCAGAATCTGAGCTGGTCACTATTCAAAGCCCATGGCTATTTGTTTAGTGGGGGATTGACATTGCTGGACCTTTCCTTGAGGCTCCTGGACGGCTCAATCACTTGGTAGTGACTATTGACTACTTCACGAAATGGGTAGAAGTTGAACCACTTGTGCAGATTTTCAGAAGAAATATGATTAAGTTTGTCTGAAAATAGATAGTGTGTAGGTTCAGAATACCGAAAACACTAATATCAGAAAATGAAACACAATTTGCAAGAGGTTGGTGCGAAGAGCTGAACGTAAAATAGCATTTCACCTCAGTGGTACATCTACAAGCAAATGGACAAACCGTGGTCACTAATAGAATAATAGTTCAAGGCTTGAAAACAAGACTAGCGAGAGCTAAAGGAGATTGGGTCGAAGAGCTGCCAAATGTTCCATGGGCATATAGAACTACCCCGAGTACGACAACCCAAGAAACTTCCTTCAGCCGAGTTAACGGTGCAGAAGCAGTGGTGCCTGTAAAATTGGACTCCTAAGTTCAAGGGTAATCAACTATGTTTCGAAGACAAACTCTGAAGAACTGCAGCTAAACTTGGATTTGCTGGAAATGTGAGGTGGCACATCTCATGGAAGCAAAGTACAAGGCTGAGGTAGCTCGTTACTATGGCATACGAGTAAGAAAAACTCAGATCCTACCTGGAGATTTGGTTCTACGAAAAAATAAAGCAAGCCGAGTAGAGGGTCTAAAGAAGCTCGATCCGAACTGGGAAGGAACTTATAATGTTAAACTCGATTATGTTCATTATGTGACATACAAATATTGATTTTCTATCAAAAAGGGAAAAATGGAAATCAAAGTTCGATTTAGTTCGGACTATTCGATTTCACGTCGTACCATTTATTTTTCATCAAAAAGGAAAAAAATGCAAATTAAAGTTTGATTTTGTTCGGACTATTCGATTTTACGTCGTACCATTGATTTTCCATAAAAAGGGAAAAAAATGCAAATCAAAGCTCGATTTAGTTCAGACTATTCGATTTCACCTCGTGTCATTGATTTTTCACAATTGCAGATTCAGTTCGGACTATTCAATTTTAAGTTTGATTTAGTTCGAGTTACTTATCGATCAGATACAATTTGAATCGTTCGTTTATGTATCAATTCAAGTTAAATTGGATTACTCGAACACTTAACAAATATGATTCAAATGACATAAAAAAAAGTAAGAAATGTCAAATAAGAGAAAATTAATAATATTTCATCACAAAGACCAGAAATCGGTCAATCGCTATTCAGAGTGTTCACAAAAAACCTACAGCGCTATTACAAAAAAGGATCAGAAGCTAAAGCTATTCTTCTTCTCTTCCGTCATCGGCTTCATTGTTGGCTGGGAGGTCGGGAGGACATATTGATGACCGTCAACCTTCACGAGCTTCAGGTCTTCAAAGGCTCGATTCAAACCCTCTTGAGAGTTGACATTGTAACCTTTTTTAGAAGCTATGTCAACTTCAGAACACTTCAAACCAAGCGCAACCAAGGCCTTGTGATAGCCATGGTTGCGAGCAAGAGTGCACAACTTGACCAGCACCTTCCTTCTTCTTGTCGGACACTAGGAAGTTCGAGATGATCTGAGAAGAGCCTTCTCCCTCCAAGAAAGCCACTCTTGCAGCTAACTCTTCGTTGGAAGCTCGAACGACATTCAGATCATCTTGAAGAAGGTCATTTTCCTGCTTCAGCTCGGAAGCCTTCTTCTTTTCATCATCAAGAGAAGAAAAAGTGCTTTAATCTCCTCCTGATCAACAGTCTTATCCGCTAACAGCTTCTCCAGTTCATCCGAAGCCCCATCACTGTAGTCGATGATATCAGCAGCTAAGCACATGACCTGAAATGCAGTTGTTAATAAAAAAACAACGAACATAATAACGTGAAATAAATGGATATTACCTGAGCAACGCCAAGTGCTAGTCGTTGATGAAGTGAATGGGTGTTAGTTTTCCTCATCACCTTCCTGTCCCGATGAGGAATAGAGTGGTAGATGAAGTTGGACATCGTCTCTACAGTAAGCCTATCATTAATATCCATCTTCCCATCAGGACGAAAGGAAGATCGAGGGTAGGAGGCTTCACTCTCCAAAACCTTCGAATGAGGAATGAAGACGTCCCCAAGCAACGAAGGACCTGTCACTTCACCTCATCAATTTCTATTTCAACAGCTTGGGGTTTCTTCCTCTCCATGACTTTGGCGCTGACCGGCTTCCTCTTCCTGATAACATTCAAAACCTTTTTAAAAGACTTCCCCGTCTCGGGAGAAAGTTTCTTCGATGATCCTTTAATCGACGAAGAGGTCAGATCGAGAGTTTTGTTCTCCGACTTCACCTCGTCTGTGGGGCTTTATTGTTAAGAGCCTCGCCTTTGGCGGTTGAAGGCTCGGGATGATCTTCTATCAAGTCGTCAATATTAATCACTAAAAAAAGAAATAGAAAACTGATTAAGACAATGTACACATAAATTTTCGACAAGAAGATGTGAAGTAAAGATAGAAGTTATACCCTTATTTCCATTTTCTACATGGTCTGTGTGGTCGGAAGGAAGAATGGTAGGACTCATTTTTGCATTTAATAACATCCTCTAAGGAAAGAAGTTAGTATTGAGAACTCGCTTTTGCTGTCCGAGCTTCTCAGAAGCTCCTTAGGGAGTTTTTTCATAGAGATCGGATTAGAAACACAACCAGCGTCCTTCCAATACCACTCACATCCTAATGATTTAAGGCTAAGAAGAAACATTTATCCTTCCACTCATGTATGGAGCTCAGTTTACCGCTCAGGAGTTGTTGCTTCTTAGATTGGTGGGTAAAGTAATACCAGCTCGGATATTTTCCAGAAGACTTTAGGCAAAAGAAATGCCTAAAGTATGGCATAAAACATTTGTGGATCAAGTGTTTGAAATATAACTCAAATCCAATCAGAATTATGATAACATTTGGAGTTAATTGGGTTAAGCTGATCATATAATCAGCGAGAATATCCTTGATGAACTGAGATAAAGGAAATCTCAGTCCTGATCTTAAGTGTTCTACGAAAATATCTACAAAACCCTCTGGAGGATGGCTAGCTACTTCCCCCTCCAAAGGAACCCTAGTTTTGATTTGGGGGCTGATATGGAAGTCTCTAAGAATAGGTACTAAGGCAGAGGTGGTTGTGGTTGAGCTTAAAGTATCTATCTTTAAGCTCGTAGTCTCACTAGTCGGATTTGGGTTTTGGGGGTTTTCAGGTTGAGGTCGGCTAGTTGAGGGTTGGTCCTCAGGAAATTTTACTGCTAAAGGAATGGCGTCAGTAACTAGATGTTATAAGTCCATTTCAAAAAATTCTAAGTTTTCTTCTACCCGAGTTGAACTTTCTGCCTCGACGAGCTTAGAAGCTTTTCCTACAGATTTCTTTCCTATTTTTACAAGGTTAAACCTCTTCATAGTTTTTAAAGTCTTAGCTAAATTAGTTTGGATATATGAGCTAGAGGTTGAGTCAAAAGATGAATTAGAATCACGACTACTACTCGATGTGGTATGAGCAGACCCGTGAGAAGGTGCAGCAAATTCGTGTGAATGATAAACAGAATTAGAACGGATTGCTGAAGAGGAATTAGAGTGTTCTGAGACAGACATACTTGTGAAAAGGATGATGAAAATGTCTTTAAGGATATCTGAGCTTGGGATGACACGGAAATTGGAAGCAGATGAATACTCAAAAATTGCTAAAATTCGAACTGAAAGTTGGGAGCTCTGGATGAATGAAGGTGATAAATGAATTCTGAAACGCCCTATTTATAGGTTAAGGTTAGAAGAATTCGAACGGATGTGACAGCTGTGGTGGGAGAATGTGCAACTGAAATATATGTCAGACAAGACGTGGTTAGAAATGTGTAAGAGTGTTTCTCGGGCACGAAACTCAAAGAGGAGAGCGTGCACATAGCAGATCGGCAATACAGAAAAATTTATCAATCAGATCGGAATGAATAAATGCAAACCGACCTGAGGAGCTAGTGATGAGGGTTGAATTTTACTATAAGTATAGTACCTCAGAAGTAGACTTACAATACAACAAGTATTCCTCACCTCATAGGAGTTTAACTTCTCCTCAGTTATTATATCTATTTCATATGCATCTTAAGAGTTACAATCCTATTACAACTCTTACACTACAGAAAACCCTTCTTCAATGTACGCAATTAAGAGTTTCAATATAACTCAAACTCAGGTATGTATCATATAAATACTTCCTCTCCATCACTTTGGAGGGGATCTGGATTTCTATTCTCGATTACATATCATTAAAGGCTTAAGGCTCATAACTGACTTAAGCTTTGGAGTTTACTCATTGGGTCAATTCCAAGGACTATTTGCAGGTATTTAGTGTGTTCCAGACGACTAGAAGACCTGCTGATGAGTGAGATTTTGAGACTCATCAATGATCCCAATAGTTTCTCAACTTGGGATATGTATGGTTTTGATTCTCAAATTTTTTTAAAAATTATATTTTGATTCATCAAGTTGGATTTTGTCTTACATAAATACTCATTTTTCATCTATTTGACAAATAATACCCTGGTAATGTGATATAAAATGATGTCATTTTGAATGTTAAATAGTATTACTTGTCAGACTAATGAAATATGAGTTGAGAGCCTACTCTGCAATAAAATTCAACTTAAAAAAGCAAAATATAACTTTTCAAAATTGAGGATCAAAACGATAAGTCATTTATAAATTTGTAAATGTAGGGATATTTAAGTTAAATGACCACTTCCTAATGAAAAAATATTAAACTTAGATAGAAAGTAGAGATGCTTAATTAATTTTGAGAGCAATTTAAAAAAAAAGTAATAAGACTTATTGTACCATTTTATTACGGTTAAATGTCTCAACGTAAGTTTGTTGAAATTGATACGATTGGTACGATTACACTTTGAACAAAATACTTTCATTAGTATAAAATTTGTGAAACCCACATGAATATACATAAACATGTCTTATGTACACTTGCTATCCGAGTAATGTTTGGTTTTGGATAATGCCATGATTTTACTTTTAAATGCTTGAATGTAACTCATGTTGAGTGTTGTTTCCAATAGTGGGAAAATTAATGTGAAATATTTATTAAATTGGCACGATTACACATTAAAAGTAGTTTTTGATTGGTTTAATATTTGTGAAACCCTCGAAGTATATGCATGAACATGTCGTATGGTTATACTGTGGAAATATAAATTGATTGGTTTATAATTTGTGAAACCTAAAAAAATATGCACGAACATGTCATATGCATATTTGCAGTCCAAGTCTTGTTTGATTTTGATTATAGTCGTTCTTGTAACTTTCAATACTTTAATGTTACTCTCGTGGCACATTGTTGCTAATAGTTCGACTAAATTGTGAAACTTTAGTTAAATTGGCACGGGTACATTTTGAAAATACACTTTGATTGATTTAAACTGTGCTCATACACATGTATTACCATGTCTTATGTATGCTTGCTGTCAATATCATGGTTGTTGTTAAATATTGCTACTTTAAATGCTTGAATATAGTCCTTGTGGCATATTGTTGCTAATATTGGAACTAAATTTGTGAAACCCACCAGAATATGTATGAACATATCTTATGTAAGATTGCTACCCAAGTTTTGTTTGGTTTCGAATATTACCATTCTTTTATCTTTAAATGCTTAAATATAACTGTTCTGGTATATTGTTGCTTTTAGTTGGACTAAATCGTGAAACTTTGGTTAGATTGACATAGTTAAACATTCAAAATACACTTTGATTGGTTTAAATTTGTTAAACGTGTAATATTGTCCATGAACATGTCTAATGTATAATTACTTCCCAAATTGTTTTTGATTTCGAATGTTGCTATTCATTAACTTTAAAGGTTTGAACAGTGATTGGTTTAGTTTTAAATTGAGATATTATATTATTTCTTCATGTTTGTGATATTTTATAATGGTACATGATATGTTACGAAAAGTTTTTAACCTGTTTATTCGAACTATTATGAAGGTTGAAGAAAACTAAAGAGTTGAAGTGTCAACTCTCCTAATGGATGAAGAAAGAAATGGTGGGCGTTCTTGACACTAGAGAGTTGAAGTATCAACTTTTTTTTATGATGGATTAGTACTTTTGTGTTATATTTCTTGGATATTAGAATATTATTAATATTATGGTATATTCCTTGGATAGTACAATGTTGGATATTTGCCATGTATTGGTATATTTTGTGAACGAGTTTTATTTTAATGTTTGTTCGATATATTTGTGAACAGGTTTTATTTTAATGTTTGTTCGATATATTGGTGATATTTATTGTTATTATGAACATGTTTTATTTTCTTGTCACCAAATGAAAATGTTGACATCATTATTGACCAAAATTTTAGTCACCAAATCCAATAAATTGGACATATTTTTTTTATAGTGACTAACAATATTTCGTCACCATATAAAAAATTGACCAAAAGATTTGGTCACCATTTTAATCAAAAAAATTTACATTGTGACTACTCCATTATTGACCAAATATTTGGTCACCATTTGGTGACTACCCTAATAATCACCAATGCTTGCTTATAATATGGTCACAAATTATTCTTTGGTGACCACAATTTTAGTCACCAAAACATCAAATGTTTGTGGTAGTTCATGACATTTGTTGACCAAATATTTAGTCACCAATTCGTCATCATTAGTGACCATATTTTTGGTCACCAAACAGCATGTCACGTGCTGTTTTTGGTCACCAAAAAGTGACGCTTTGGTGACCAACCTGCATCCTTTGGTGACTAAATTGGTTACCACATTTTCAGTCACCATTTTGGTGACCATTTTGTTTCTAGTCACCAAAATTATCTTTTGGTGACAAAAAAAAAAGTGATCACCCCAATGACTGGGCATTGGTGACAAATTGGTGACAAACAAAAATTTTGTCACCAAAAACTTTTGGTGACTACTTTCGATTATTTGGTGATTGTATAGTGTCAGTCACCAAAGGCGGCTTTTCTTGTAGTGAGTAGATAGACTCTTAAGGATTTTTTGAACATGGGGTGAGGGATGAATGGAGTGGGATTATTTATTTATCATAGCATACCATTACTGTGACTTGTATTGCACGAGATTTTTAATTATACATGTGACTTTCTTTTACCATTGCATTTTTATAGTAATCCTAGGGTTCATTGTTTTCATTCAAAAAGTAAAAGAAATTTATGGTGACTGGTTGGAGAAATCAGAAACAAAATAAATAATATTGTTTGGTTAAAAGAAATGATTTAACAGGGAATGAATTGCTTCCCAAACATTTGGAAATACACAAAACCCATATGTGACATGGATTTTAATAAGGCGGAATAGACTGGTATTAATAATCTCTCTTCACTCTATCCAAATATTTCTCTTTATTTTCATTTTGCCAATGACTTTTTCTTTTTCTCTTTTAACCCAAATTGATTCTCTGACATTCTCTTCACAAGTTTTTTAATCATTCATTTATTTTTAGACAAATAATTTATTAATATATGATATTTTTTTTAAATTAATTAAATTTGTTTTTGTAAGATTCATAGTATTTTTAAACGTGTCTAATGTTATTTCAATAAATACAATTGCATACCAAAAATATATATTCTATTTTAATTCTAATTTCGGACACTTAACCAATACTTAACCAACATTATAATTGGAATATCGTTTCCATTTCCTATTCTGATTAATCCCGTAGGCGAACCAAAGGCCACACACTGTCATCAAATCTTCTGTTAAATATTTTCTTATTTTATTCTCTCTAATACATCAAAACTATAATAGTTTAGGTAAATATAATTTATAATGCTAATATTATCTTTTTTTTTTAAAAAACATTTACCCATTGCAATTAATTAAGAAACTTAAACGTTTCCAATATTGGGGTGCCAATTGTAATTATAGGCTGACATATCAATTAATTTTTAAAAAAAATACAACATATGGGAAAATTGCAGTGTTTTAAATAATAAAGAAATAATCAGTCAGTTTGGTAAATCGTGAATCAGAGGCAGATATTGAACAATTAACCCCAAACTTTATCATTTCACCAACAAGCATAATAACATCCCTAGTTAAGTAGAGATCAAATCCCCGGGTCTTATTCTGTCAAATGTTCAAAACGTTAGTTTCATTAAAACTAAGAACTAAAAGAATAAATATCACTTACAATTATTAGATCCTAACCAGTACATTAGTTAACCCTAAACGACCTAATATTAATTTTGAATATGATAATACAGGATAATAGAGGATCCCATCTTGGTTAAGTACATGTATTGAAGTAGGTTGTAAGAATATATAATTGGAAATCCACTTTCTAGTTTTTTTGAAAAGGGGCTTGAGTTTATGGCTACATGATTGGGGTGAATTTTTTTCATCAATCTTGGCACAAACAGCGCACATTTTATACAAACATTTTCCAGGTCTCCAACCCCAACATTTGGTTGGAAACATCTCAATCTTAGTATATATGCCATTTGAAACTCCTGCTAGTTTAATTTTCTTCTCCTTCTTAATACAAATTGAGTTATAACGCCAGTTCCCATTCTCCAGGAGATGGTAATTAACAAGAAGAAACAGAATTTGAATCAACTAATCTTGATGATGATGATTCATGAGAAGCCTCCACAGTCAGAATGTAAGAAGTAAGGAAGGAGGTCCTTGAACAGTCGATCCCACATGTAGCGGTAGGTTAATTCAGCTGGATGAATGCAATCCCAAAATATGTGCAGAGAAGAGTTGAGACAAACTGGGGTGAATTCATTACACAGAATTCCTCCTTCCAGTAATCCTGTCCCACAACAACCCTTTGTTGTTTCAACAAATCCTGAAAAAAAAAATCAAAAACCCATGTTTGCTAATTACTGAAAAATGATCTTGTCGAATTGAAACTATGGAAAGTAAATATTATTAATGAGTAAATTTTTACCGTATTTTTCATGATTTATTATCATGTCCAACAAATGAGTGTAAATGTCTGCATAGAGGATTTTGCTTCCGGGGAGCTTTTGTTGTATTTGTGGCAGCAATTTTAAGAGCTTTTCATTATAAGATCTTGCGTCTGAGTTTTCCTCGTCTATGCATCTTCTTGGAATGGAAAGCTTGGCAGTCATTTGGATTGGGAGACAACCAATTGGAGGAAGCCCTGTAATCACCATATTTCGACATCCAAGATCGTACAATTCCTGTAAAATATTCACACGATGGTTGCTTTGACATTTATAAACTATCATGTTGCAAATTGTGTTCAACACAATTCAAAAACTGCTCACACCAATCAAATCACAGCGCATCTGTGGTGTACAAATTATGATTTTATTGTTTTCTAACAGTTAGGTTTTAATTTCAATATAAAATCATTCTACATTTTCTATTGATAATTGTACTTAATTGCTTACATTACCATACATTATTATTTGCCTTTTGTATTGTAAAAGAAGAATATACATATACAATAACTTTCAAAGTTTGAGTACGGATTTGCCCAATTCTTTCTTATTCATACTTTCATATTAACATTAATTGCATGACGGTATAAGCATACTTTTATATTATGCAAAACTGCTCAAAACGCACCATTTATATATACCACTATTGCAAACGCTCAAATCTAGTATCGATAGGTTATTTATTTATTGGTTGTAAAATTAATGCTGAAAAACAAATTTTTTTTTATCAAACATGCATGCAAGAGGAAAAAAGAGGAGATGATTCAGTAGTAGAGAAAGAAGTGAAGGGAGCAAGCTAAGGGATCATAATTAATGACCTTGAGAAAGTTTTGGAGCTTCTTATGCAAATAATCTTGGTAGTCATTCATGGAGAATTGAAGCCTTCTTGTTTGCAAATCATAGTAGTTTACCGCAAGATCATCAATTCCCGCACTAATAATGACTAAAGCTCCTGCAACAATATTTTGAGCCTTGTTTTCTCCAACAATCATAGCCAGCCTGTGTTTGTATTCCTTAAAATACTCCGTTTGCCTTGACATGGAGATGCCTCCAGAAACAAGAGTAGTTAGCTCGTCAAATCCTGCTCCTGCTGATGCGAAACAGACACCGGTAAGTAATTCTTTATCTGCAATATTTGGTTGTAGAAAAGGAGGAAGGAATTCCTTCAGGCCTAAAGTGGAGATTACAAAGTCAGGAATGAGTTTCCCATTTGATAATCTCCCAGTAGGAATGCGGCCTGGAAAATCCTGCCCGTATGGCCGATGATTTCCTTTAAACACTGTGTTTAATTTGTTGTTGTTCCCTGTATCAACAGTAGAATCACCAAAAATGAGTACAGCAGGGAACAATTTGGGTAAAATTTTGGTAATATTGCATGTTGTGGTACAGATAATTGGGCAGCAAAATTGCAGTAGGAGAATGAATAAGAGGCAAGTGATCAAGGCCATTGCCATTGGGATTTAGCTGACTTCACTTATTAAGCACTGGCAACTTCTCTAATGTCAAACATACTAACTTAATTAAGGATATGCATGTGTCTGTTTGTTCAAAAGAAAGAATAAGTATATACATATTGTGGCCAAGTTTTCACGTTTTGATATATATGTTAGGCTTCGACAGTGAATACTAATAATTGGCTTTAATGTTTATTTTAATTGTCATTGATTACATTTTGTTTGCATTTGGTATTGCGCATGCTTGAGAATTTGGAAAAGCGTATCGGTATTATTATGCAATTTACAATTCTTTTGGTAAAATACTCGTATGTCTTACACTCGAAAAAAGGTATAATATTGTAACAAGTTGACAGTCAACGTAAAATTTTGTGAAATTTTATAATATGGATTACATTTATAATTGTGTAAAAGTTAAAACGCTCTGGTGAGTAAATAAATTTAGATAAAGTACGATGGCCAATTGTGATCCATATATATGACATTATTTAGTAGGATGAAGAATTAGATATTGTTACAATCCTTGCATTAAAGAAAAACATCTTCATTTACTCGAATAAAAACGTAGTTGTTGTTACAATCCTCTCAGTAAAGAAAGAAAAACATCTAAATTAGATATCAACCTTAGCCGTGGAAATAAATTTATGCTAGGTTGTTTGCATTGCACGAGCCATGAATCCCATAAAATGTTGATAGTGATATGGAGTAATCAGTGAATGAAATCCAAGATTACGATAAACTATGTTGGATAATTCGTAGTGACTGGTGCAATTAATGCTAAATATCATCACTCAAATTTTTCAGCAAGAACCATGAAATAAAATTTTCTTGATTTACAAATTTCCCATTGCTGAATGTGTAATTTAGACATCAACATGGTCCCATTTAAGAGGAAAGTGAAAAGCAAGAAGTGGGATTCAATAATTTTGCAGTTTTAGACGTTTGGAACAGGATTTTAATCTCATTTTTTCAAATTTTGTTACTCATTAAATATCCTTTCGGTTAAAGTGAGGATGCTATTTACTTCAAACCTAACGTTTTCTTTGTTGCATTAAATTCTTGCCTTTATATCATAGTGCCGTTTTCAGTGGTTGCCATACAATGGCCAACAGTTTTGTATTTTCGGTTATCAATTATCACCATCATGAGTTTTTTTTTTTTTTTTTGAGAAATGATATTCACTAATTGCCTTAATTCCATCTAGACATACATAAGAAGGGAAGCTAATAAAATTCTCGTGTTTTCTAATTTCATCTTTTAAGCAAAGAGTAATGATAGAAAATTAAAAACTTTTTTTATTCACTTATTTACTCGTAATAAGTATTTATTTATTGAGTAATAATTAATAGAATTTTACGCGTCAAAATTTACAAGATGTCACGTAAAAAAACTCGTATTTTCTATCACTGTTTTTGGAATCAGGGATGGATCTCCAACATAGAATTTGTTGGAAAGATATTACACTTCATTTCATCTCAATTGTCAAGGGTTTAAAAATTCCCAAAATTTGAAGTCATTATATATTTAGTCTTAATAGTTTTTTTTCCCTACTTTGGATAAACCTAAAGACAAGGTTCAAAATTATAGGGTAAACTAAAAAAAAAAACTTGTCTATAGTTTGAGAAATTTTTAAATTATGTTGGCATATGGGATAATTACGCCCATGATATTAGTCTGATATTATCTCAAAGTATGAGATAAAGTCATATGCCTTTGGTACGTATATCAGATGCTGATAAAGATGAGACGACTATCCCTATCTTGAAGCTTTCTTATAGCTCAAGGATAGGAGTCTATTTATCTTTATATACAGAGAATATCAGACTGAGAAAAAACAACGATAGAAAATATCGTTATACGTATTCTTCTTCCTCAGCATTATATTTGATTTCGTACTTTGTATCTAATTGGTGGACAACAATAGATACTCGTGTAGTTTCTATTACCGGGAGTTCTTTTTCCAGAGCAGTGAATTTTGTGAAGTAGAACAAGATCCCGTCTTCCGCTCTTCCAGGTCAGTTTCCTGGAAAACCTTCAACCTACTTATAGTTTAAAAATTTATAAATTATTTTTCATGTGTTTTTTTTTAAATATACAAAAATATATGCAGATTCAAAATATTTATTTTTGTATACCTATATGGCCCAACTAGTAAATATAACTTTCTATTGCTGATTTTAAGTCAATTACACAATGTCTTGTTTCAAAATTTTTTATTTTTTTTCATTATTTTTTGAAAAAGAACCAACTATAGGTAATTTTTCTAGTTGAACCAATTACACTTTAACTAATTGCTTCTCGTTTAAAACTGTTATGAAACATAAAGAATTGGATATCCATTGGAGGCATTTAACTTCTAAGATGATATTAAACTCAAAGATAGCTTTTGATAAATGCTATTGAATGTATAAGTTGAATACATTTTATGTAAGTTACCTATTAGTTTACCGATAAATAGGTAGCTTCACATACAACATGTGATGGTATAACAAAAGAGAAGAAAACCTACGAGAATAAAAGTATTATGAGTGAATAGTGAATACCCCATATTTTCCTAATTCTTGTTTTCAATATTTTTGTTCTATCTCTTTTGTTTTATTGTTTGGATTAGAATTCCTAATATAAACTACTATATCAAATCTACATATATTAAGATTAGTTTTATAACACGTTATCAGCACGAGGCTCTACCAGCTAAGAGAGACTTTTGGAATAAATCGACTTTTCAGGTAGTATTCCTCCTTTTGTTTTAAAAAAAAAATTCATTTTTATGGCTAATCTTACAAAACAAGAATTTGTGTCTCTTGATATTTCTGGAAAAAATTATTGGATATTTGATGTTGAAATCCATCTTAAATCAATGGGTCTTGGAAATACAATTGTTGAGAATAATGATGCAACAAATCAAGACCGTGTCAAAGCTATGATATTCCTTCGTTGTCATTTAGATGAAGGATTAAAAACGGAATATCTTACTGTCAACGCTTGACCTTTGGCATGATCTGGAAGAAAGATTCAACCATCTGAAGTTGGTTGTACTTCCAAAAGCCCGGTATGACTGGCTCCATTTACGACTTCAATATTTTAAATCTATTAATGAATACAATTCAACCATGTTCAAAATTACTTCTCAATTGAAATTATGCGGAGAAAATGTTACTGATAATGATATGTTAGAAAAGACATTTTCTACTTTTCATGCATCGAATATGCTCCTGCAGCAGCAATATCGAGAAAGAGGATTCAGGAGATATTCTGAACTAATTGCATGTCTTCTTCTGGCTGAACAAAACAATGAATTATTATTAAAAAATCACGAATCCTGTCCAACTGGTACTAGCCCATTCCCTGAAGTGAATGCGACTCAAATTCAAACTATGGTCGTGGAAATAACCGTGGTAGAGGCCGTGGACGTGGACATGGACATGGCTGTGGTCGTGGACGCGGTTGTGGTAGAAATATGCCTTATAATCAAAATGATTATTAACGTGGTAAGAAACATAATAACCCCCACAAGTGGGTTGATGAAAAGAAAATAAAAGAAAAGAAAAATGGTGAAAATAAATGCTACCGATGTGGCATGGAAGGCCATTGGACCCGTACCTGTCGTACGGCTAAACATCTTGTCAAACTTTATCAAGCATTATTCAAAAATAAATATGAAGGTGTTGAGACAAACTTTATTGATCAAAATAATGATAATGATAATGATAATATTGATATGACAAATCTCAACACAGCAGATTTTTGTGAGCACTCTGAAGATGCAATATGATCATATTTTTATAAACACCCTGAAGGTGTAATATGATCATGTAATAAATATTTAATATTATGAATTTTATTATTTTTGTATCTTTTATGTAATTTTCTTTTAGTAATGAAGTTTATGAATTTTATTTCTATTTATTGATTAATGTTTACTTATTAATGTTTACTCATTAATTTTTATTTATTAATATTTTTTTATGATTTGTTATATTTCTTCCTGAAGAAGAAATTACTATATTCTTCTTGAAGAAGACATGAATACCAAATACTTGGGATTAAAAAATAGTGATGATGGCATTTGTCTTATTGACAGTGCTACTACGCACACTATACTTAAAGATAAAAAGTATTTTTCCTACCTGAAGATGGGAAAAATTAATGTTCATACAATAAGTGGTAGTGTTGAATTAATTGAAGGCTCTGGAAGAGCTACAATATTTCTCCCTGAAGGAACAAAGTCTCGAAGAAATTTATTGAGTTTTAAAGATATTCGTCGAAGTAGATATCATATCGAGACTATGAATGAGACAAATGGTGAATTTTTATTAATTACAAATACCATTTCTGGAAGAAAATGTGTATTAGAAAAATCACCATCTTATTCATCTGGTTTATATTATACAAAGATAAGTGCAATTGAAAGTCATCACTTAGTAGACCAGAAGTCTACAAATCCAGATAATTTTATAATATGGCATGATCGTCTAGGACATCCTGGTTCCATTATGATGAGACGTATCATTGAAAATTCAAATAGCCATTCATTGAAAAATCAAAGAGTATTGAACTCCAATGATTTCTCCTGTGTTGCTTGCTCCCAAGGAAAATTAATAATTAGACCATCACCTCTTAAAGTGGGAATTGAATCCCCTGCATTTCTAGAACGAATTCATGGTGATATATGTGGGCCTGTAGATCCACCATGTGGACCATTTAAGTATTTTATGGTGTTGATTGACGCATCAACAAGATGGTCACATGTATGCTTATTATCATCTCGAAACCTAGCGTTTGCGAGATTGCTTGCTCAGATAATTAAGCTACGAGCACAATTTTCAGATCACCCAATTAAGAGAATTCGTCTAGATAATGCTGCTGAATATTCATCACATGCTTTCGATGATTATTGCATATCGATTGGAATAAGTGTTGAACATCCGTAGCTTATGTTCACACACAAAATGGTCTTGCTGAATCATTTATTAAACGGTTACAATTAATTACTACACCGTTACTTATGAGGTCTAAACTTACTTTATCTGCTTGGGGACATGCTATATTACATGCAGCAACACTTGTAAGAATAAGACCGACAAGTTATCATACTTATTCCCCCATGCAATTAGCATTTGGCTACGAGCCTAATATTTCTCATTTGAGAATTTTTGGTTGTGCGGTTTATATACCTATTACACCGCCACAACGTACTAAAATGGGCCCCCAAAGAAGATTGGGAATATATGTCGGATATGAATCACCTTCTATTATTAAATATGTTGAACCATTAACAGGTGATTTATTTACTGCAAGATTTGTTGATTATCATTTTGACGAATCATATTTCCCGACATTAGGGGGAGGAAAAGATCAACCGAAAAAAGAAATCACATGGAAAATATCATTGAATTTTCTTGATCCTCGTACAAAAGAAAGTGAACTGGAAGTTCAAAGAATTATACATTTGCAAAGAATTGCAAATCAATTACTAGATGCATTTAATGACTCCAGAAGAGTTACTAAATCGCATATTTTTGCTGAAAATACTCCAGTGAAAATTGATATTCCTGAAGGAAAAATTACAAGTGCTAATGAGTCTCATGCACGCTTGAAGCGTGGTAGACCTCTCGGTTCCAAAGATAAAAATCCTCGAAAGAAAAGAGAATTAAATAATGATAAGAGTCAAGAACTCCAAAATATTGTCAGTGACAAAATTCAATCTCCTGAACAGGTTGCTCCTGAAGAGATTGCTCCTGAAGAGATTACTCCTGAAGAGAATAAGATTATAGAAAATTCAACAAATTTTGTCACTACAGAAAAAAGTTGGAATCGAAAAGAAATAATTATAGATAATGCTTTTGCATATAATATAGCACTTGATATTATGGAAGAAGATGAGGATCATGAACCTAGATCGGTTGATGAATGTCGTTGAAGAAATGATTGGTCAAAATGGAAAGATGCAATTCAATCTGAATTGGATTTATTGGAAAAACGAAACGTATTTGGACCTGTAGTTCAAACACCAGAAGATGTAAAGCCAGTGGGATATAAATGGGTGTTCGTGAGAAAAAGAAATGAGAAAAATGAAATTGTGAGATATAAAGCACGGCTTGTAGCCCAAGGATTTACATAAAGACCTGGATTTGATTATGATGAAACATATTCACCTGTAGTGGATGGAATTACATTTAGATATCTTGTGAGTTTAACAGTGCATGAAAAGCTTGATATGCGTCTAATGGACGTAGTCACCACTTATTTATATGGAACACTGGACAATGATATCTATACAAAAATCCCTGAAGGATTTAGCATGCCTGAAGCATATAAATCAAATCCTAGAGGAGTTTATGCCATAAAATTACAAAGGTCTTTGTATGGACTTAAACAATCTGGACGTATGTGGTATAACCGTCTTAGTGAATGTTTAATTAAAGAAGGTTATATAAATGACCCAATATGTCCATGTGTTTTTATTAAGAAAGATGAGTCAAATTTTGTTATCATTGCTATATATGTTGATGATCTCAACTTAATTGGAACTCATGAAGAGATTCAAAAGGCAGTTGAATATTTAAAGAAAGAATTTGAGATCAAGGATTTTGGAAAGACCAAATTTTGCCTTGGTTTGCAAATTGAACATTTGCAAGATGGAATTTTTCTTCATCAAACTACATATACCCAGAAGGTATTAAAACGGTTTTATATGGATAAAGCACATCCATTGAGTACTCTAATGATCATTCGGTCACTTGATCCTATTAAGGATCCTTTTAGACCAAAAGAGGAAAATGAAGATATTCTTGGTCCTAAAGTACCATATCTCAGTGCTATTCGTGCACTAATGTATCTTGCTAATTGTACAAGACCATATATATCATTTGCAGTGAATTTGTTAGCAAGATTCAGCTCTTTTCCTACAAAACGACATTGGAATGGTATTAAGCATATTCTTCGCTATCTCCAAGGAACCATTGATCTTGGATTATATTATTCATATGATTCTCGACCAGAATTGTTGGGTTATGCAGATGCTGGGCATTTATCTGACCCGCATGAAGCAAAGTCGCAGACTGGATATTTGTTTACATGTGGTGGTACAACTATTTCATGGTGATCCACAAAACAAACAATAACTTCTACTTCTTCAAATCATGCTGAAATTATAACAATTCATGAGGCCAGTCGAGAATGTGTTTGGCTAAGATCAATAACCCACTATATCCGGAAGAATTGTGGGTTATCTCCAGAAGAAGAAAATCCTCCAACAATATTATATGAAGACAATGCAGCTTGTATAGCTCAATTAAAAGGAGGATATATCAAAGGAGATAGGACGAAACATATTTCATCAAAATTCTTCTTTACTCACGATCTGCAGAAGAATGGTGAAATTGATGTGCAACAAATTTGGTCAAATGATAATTTGGCGGATTTATTTACCAAGGCATTATCGACAACAACTTTTGAGAAATTAGTAAAGAATATTTGGAATGCGTCGGTTGAAGGATCTCAAATGATTTTTGAATCAGGGGGAGAAATTAATACACAAGAATAGTGTACTCTTTTTCCTTCACTAGGATTTTTTCCCACTGGATTTTTTCCTAGTAAGGTTTTAACGAGGCATATTCTTTGTGTAATGGACATTCAAAGGGGGAGTGTTATAAAACATAAAGAATTGGATGTCCATTGAAGGCATTTAACTTCTAAGATGATATTAAACTCAAAGATAGCTTTTGGTAAATGCTATTGAATGTATAAGTTGAATACATTTCATGTAAGTTACCTATTAGTTTACCAATAAATAGGTAGCTTCACATACAACATGTGATAGTATAACAAAAGAGAAGAAAACCTATGAGAATAAAAGTATTATGAGTGAATAGTGAATACCCCATATTTTCCTAATTCTTGTTTTCAATACTTTTGTTCTAACTCTTTTGTTTTATTGTTTGGATTAGAATTCCTAATATAAACTACTATATCAAATCTACATATATTAGGATTAGTTTTATAACAAAAACAATTTCATTTTAGTTTATTAGTTTTAGTTGAACTAGTTTAATTTTAACCCAGTCTCCGGTTTATTAATTTTAGTCGAATTAGTTCAATTAAATTTAAGGGTAAATAACCTAATAGTCCCTTAATTTGGGGTATGTATCGCTTTAATCCCCATTCTTGAAAATTTTCTATTTTGATCATTCCTACTTGAACTTTATCACACAAATGGTTGCTAATTCATTTTTAATCCATGCATGTGACCATTAATATTGTTAGTTATGTGGCATTGTTCATAATTCAAAATGATATTATTTTAATGTTCATCATTCAAAATGACTCCATTTTATTTTTCACGAATAACAACATTATTTGTCAAATAGATAGAGAGTGAATTGTGAACCATTTATGCAATAAAATTCAAGTTGAAAAATTAAAATGTAACTTTTTCAAAATTGGAGGATAAAATAATATTTATCCTCTAGTTGAGTGACTATGAGAGTCATTTACCCTTAGTTTAATCATGTCGACTAGGTAAGTTTCAATTAATAGTTCTCATGGGTACCAAGTTAGTGCACCTTTTGTTGGTAGCAGTTTAGGATTTTTGCCAAAATTAAGTTTAGTTTAAACATCAAAAGAAGATTAATCAAATTGACGTAGACTCTCATTTTGTTAGAAATTAAAGTTAGAAATAACTAATCATCTCATGTATAAATTAGAGCTTATAATTTGTATCCTCGAACTTGAAGAGTGTCAAAGGTAGTTTTTTCAATTGTATGTGTTTCTATGTTTTCTAGAATTTCTCTATTATAAATAATATTGACTCTTTCCATATTGAGTACGTTACTTGTGTATTTTTCTCCTCTAAATATTTCGACATCTTCAATAATAAAAAATACTTTAAGACACAAAAAAAAACTCATCAATCCAAATGACAAAGATAAGTTTTATATTCAGTTCTTCATAACTGGTTTGAAAAGGATTCTATTACCTTGAGTAATGGTTTATCTTAAAATAAGTGTGAGTCCTACGTGGACTCAACTTCTCCAATTAGGCATAGAAAGTTTGAATTCTATGTGGACTCAACTTCCCTAGGTACAATTAGGAAGATTGAGTCTTATGTGGACTCCAATTTTGTCAGTTGTCGCATCGGTTAAGGAGTTGCATTCTTAGTCTAACTCTACCTAGGTACGAATGCTATAAATATTCCTTGTCTCGAAGGTAAGAGACGCGTTCTCTTTACTAGCAATTATGCTATATTATTTGCTTGGGTTCTGTACTGACTTCGGAGTAGACTCTTAGGACATATCCAGGTCTCCTGTCTAACGTTTGTGTTACATAAAGAGGTAGGAATTTTGGATCTTCCAAGTTCATCTTTGATACATAGACGTGCTAGGGATACATGAAAAATTCAAGTTTTATCGGTTGGTGTCGTATGTGATAACCACTACATGTTCACAAAGACAAATTGAGCTAAACAAACACAAGCAACCTATGATTGGAGTCCTCCTTATTTAAGCTTTCCTTTTATAATATTGGTATTAGAGTATATCTACCATCTCCAAAAACTATCAATAAAACTAGGAGTGGCGCCCACCCTCGAATGTGAGGTTATGCGAAAAAAAGACAGGAGGTGACCAAACTAGGGGACAAGACAATAATAGAAAACCTCTAGGAAGTGACCAAACCACCGTACAAGACAATAATGAAAGACTTTTAATGTATGAGGGAGCCTTAAATCTACTTAGGTAATAAGAAGTTTCTAATCCTCCTCTATACATGAACTACCCAGAGATGATCAAATTTTTAATAGAAAATTTTGATCAAATAAACTATGGTTAAAGGACCCGACAAAAGACTTTGGAAAGAAAAGAACATATAAACATACACTCCAACCAAGCTAATGAATCACATGGAGATAATAGAGATAATGAGAGAAGACATTCGAGAGTTTGAATCTATAATCTGGCGAATGACGATCAAGATTCCCAAATAAGTTCTCAAGTCAGGAATGAGGTTAGAAATCTTTTAGGGTTGGGGGCAGAGAATGTATACAGGGGTTATCATTCTTCACTCAGAATATACAAAATTTCATCTGAACATGGAAGTTTAAGATTTCCCAGTTGGATATTTACTCGGGAGATACTGATCCATGTGATAATTCACACTATTAAAAGGAACTCGAGACAAGATTACGTGTCAAGTTTTTGCCTCTACACTTACTGGGAAAGCAAGAAGATGGTTTGAAGGTTTACAGCCTCAATCTATTTCTACTTTTGAGCAATTGTCTCAATCATTCTATAATAGGTTCTTACAAAGAAAAATGTTTGATAAGACAACAACAGAACTAATGAACATTAGACAAGGAGATAATGAATCTATTTGGGCTTACATAGAAAAGTTGAATGATGAAAGTCTTCAGGTTAAAAACATTTATTAGGATGTTATTATTGATGCCTTTATCAATTGGTTACTATCTAGGAGTCTTTACAGGGAACTAATTACATATGCACCAGCTAATGTTCAAAACATGCAGAACTGAGCAAAATATTTTGCCAAAGGGGATAAAACAAATAAGAGAAAGTGAGAAAATGAAAAAGGATCTGAGAAGAGAATAGATGATAATAGAAAAAGAAATAGAGGAAATAGGGGAAAGAAACCTGTATTTGAAAGGTTATCCTACTGGAATAATCGAGTTGGGAAGTCCTCCAATAATAAAAATTTCACTCATTTAACAAAAAATCGAATAGAGGTATTGGTCATCCCTTCTAATAGGGAAGTAGTCCGGTTTCCTTCAAAAATGGTTACTCCGGAAGAAAAAAGAATAAGGATCTTCTTTATTTCAAGTTTCATGAACATACTAGACATGACACTAAGGATTAAATAGAGCTGAAAAAGGAAACAGAGGTGCTGGTCGGAAGTGGACATCTTCAAGAATTTATGAAAAATACATATTAGTAAGGTGTACGACAAGGTGGATCTCAGGAAAGAGGAAGATTTAAAGGAAGACAGGATAATTGTCCTGAGGACAAAAAGGTGGAAGGATGATAATTACGCACAACCTCAAGATGCTAATAAAAATATAACTATAGTTATTTATTCAATTAGTAGAGTACCAGTATTTATGGTTAAATGATCATGAATACCCGTCATATACTCCTCAACAATATTATGGTTAAACAACCATTTACACTAAAATTTCATAAGTGATTCATTTGTTTCATGTGAAGTACTTAGAGAGCATCAAACACTTGAAACAGGGTAATTTTCAAGTCACTCAGAATTGATTAATGGTCCTGTGACTTCTAGGACAGGCTTTCATATCTCTTTTTTTAGGAAGAGAATGTTACCCTTTCTCTAAGATGTTTTCTCTTCTTGCTACAGAAAATTTCCTCGGATGAGTTCTCTTTTTTTACCTGAGTTGTCTTGGAACTAACAGCAGTTGTTCACCCAGATTTGGGAGGTCAGTCTCTGTTGATTTGGTATTGATTGGGATCTCTTCAGTGTTGTGCGAAGTAGAATCAACCTCTAAAGCCTTGAATGGCTTGGTTCTGCTAGCTTTTAACATATCCAAGAAACTCATAACTATAGAGTTAAACAGATAAAATGAAATGTCAGGCAATGTAAATCAAAATATGAGGGAATAAAGGAAAAGAAATATGAAGTATACCCTTATAACCATCCTCGATTACATAATCTTTGAAGTCTTGTCCCATTAGAGTAGTGCTCATCCCTAATGAAACTAAACCCAATTCTGGAATAACAGAAAGGTTACGCAAGTTACCGAGTTTTGCTTCTTTTTAGAGTTTTTATATTATGGACTTTAGTTCTTCGGCTTTAGAAGTTCGGTCCTAATATTTCTCGAAGGGTTTTCAATTCATCTCACATCACGTTATCTCTTTACTCAAGAAGAAAAAAATTAGTTTTTCAATCGTGGATTGAATTGAGATATTTGTCTAATAGGACAGGTTTACTGGTACTGCGATAAAAATAAATCAACTCACTTCCCAATCTGAGGTTCTTGCACTAAAGAATGCCCTAAATAGTTTTACCGAGCATTTTATCCTCAAATTTCTATAGTACATCTCGAAACCTACTATAGTCCTCATAGCATTTAGAGTTATTTGGGTCAAGCTCATATGATAGTGTTGGACCACGTATTTGACAAATTTTGATAAGCGAAATCATAGTTTGACTTGGAATTGGTCCATATAAACAACGACAAACCCAATTAAGGGTTTGTCGGTGAACAATTTAATTAAATATGGGTATATACTCTTTACCTAAATAGAATACAAAATTTCTCTACACATTTTTCTACATCTTTTTTCACTAAGAACTGATTATAGTATAGCTTTAGTAATATTTTCATCTATGATTTCTATGTTTATGTTATTCAGCTCAGGATTTCTTACATTTTAGCCTCCAAAAGGGGGGGGGGGGTTCTATTTTTTCTATTTATAGAGGATGTTGTTTTTTAATAAAATGTACCAATCCCTATATTTTTTTAACAAAGGAAGTCATGGGAGTCCTACAAACGTGATTAATTAGTTGTAACTGTCATGATTGATTGATGTGAGAAGCTAAAAAGACGAAAATTTGTGGGCGCGATTTTCTACAAATGATGGAATTGATGAATTGTCCATAGTTTGGCACCAAGGAAACTAATCTACAGTTCGATGAAGCTGCAGTGGATGTCTTACCTGTGATGAACAGGGATGATGTGGAACCGCTCCACACACCTAGCCATGGAAGCAATGTCAGGACCAATACTGAGAGTAGGGAATCGGCTGGCATGATCAAGGAGTTGCAGGATAGACAGGAGAATAATACTATGCCCATTGCAGGCCTAGAGCATCAAAGCTTGGATGCTGCGAGAGGAAGCCCTGTGACTTGTGCAGTAAATAATCTAGATCAATTTTTAGCCAATCTAGGCCAATTCTTGGATATCATTAACAGGGAAGAACTGAAATCTTATGCTTTAAATGAACAGCCTCTAGCAATTGAATATCATATAGAAGCCTTCAATGCCCTTGAATTGGGTACCTGCAGAAGCCTAAATATCGAGGCTACTAATGTGCCGATAATTTGGAAAGAGGGGGAATCATCGGGTCTGCATAAAGGCACTCCCAAATCGGAGTTAGCAATCCTACAAGCAATGGAAACGCTGGTTTGGGACGAAGGAAAATTTTCGAACATACAGGAAGTAAGCTCCACATCGGGCCTTGCTCTTCTACAAGCCTTAGCTATTGATTCAGAAGGGGAGGAGGACAGGAAAGATAGCTGGACGGAAAATAGCTTCGAGAAGGAACGTCAAGATAAGCTAGATGAGTTCCTTGATAAAATGGACAGACGCCTTCAGCCACCCAAACGGTCAAAGAATATGGAAGCCTTGTTGAGTCCTAAAGCTGGTGCCATCTCAGGAAGAAAACTCAGGGACCGAAATCCCTTCATATGTTACTCAGAACCTAAAAGGTGGAACCATAGGTGAAATCCCTTCATCTGTACTAAAGCTTGTGTGAGGCCCCTGATTACTGGTGTTTATATCAGCTTGGCCCTGTCAATTATTTACAGTCTCGGCTTTCTCTAAATTTGGATTGCATGCTTTATTTTGGGTGCTATGGACTGGGATTGTATTGGTAGATCCTGGAAGGCTTTTGTGATTTATGCTTGATGCTTCATTGGCTTGGTCATCCTGGTATCTCAATGGTTAAATTGTGGCTGGTCTTGAACTGGAAATGTTATACCGCCGGATTCTCTAGAGACATGTGCGTTTTGCCAAAAAGAATAATCATGAGAGACATAAGTTGAACTGTAGAGTTGATTGTAATGTTGGTATCCAGAAGCTGCAAAGTAATGTTGATGCCATGTCCTAATTCTGTTATGCTCTATTGCTGATTCTTTGATGCTAATTCTGGAGAGGGCTGGAAACTTAGAGTCTACAATGACTGTTTTGGTGTTGCAACTCTTAAATTTAAAATCCTATGGGAAGCTTTTGTACAGTGTGCAGGCTAGCTTGTGCAGGATAGATGGGATTGTGAAACAGATAGTTATCATTTGCTCCCATCTGTTTGAGGGTTACAAACTTTTACTCAGAAAAATAGGATATAAATGGAGGAGTCCTCCACATTTACCTTTTGAACTCTTCTTGATCTCTTCCCCATTAGGCTATGCATGTAAATGGGATTGGAATCAAGTAGATCTTTTGCTGTAAGAGTGGTTTTATGCTACTCGTACAATTATCTAATAAACAGGGAGTGGCGCCCCACTTCGGTTGAGGTTCTGCTAAAAAAAAAAGGAAACTAATCTACAGTTCGGAGGAGACAAGTCTCTTCCAAACTGGGGCTATTGATGATAATGAGTTTTATATTGATTCTAATACTCTTAATCGTATCTTCTCTAAGTTCTTTGTAACTATGCTGAGAAGGATTCTATTACAATGAGTAATGGCTTGTCTTAAAAGAAGCCTGAATCCTATGTGGACTCAACTTTCCTAGTTATGCATAAGAAGTTTGAGTCCTATGTGAACTCAACTTCCCCATATATGCATAGGAAGTTTAAGTCCTACGTGGAATTAACTTCCCTTATATATGCATAGGAAGTTTAAGTCATATGTGGAATTAACTTCCCCAGTTATGCATAGTGGCGGAACCAAGAGGGGCGAGCAGGTAAGGCCCCCCCTTCATCCCGGAGTTGTACTGGCTTAAGTATCAGAGTATATTCTTTGGAACATACCCAGGTTGTCTACCTAACATTTGTGTTGCAAGAAGAGACAGGACAAGACTCTTGGACCTTCCTAGTTCATCCTTAATACATGGACAGGTTGGGGATATATGGAGAATTCAAGCTTCATCACCAAACATCTTTAAAATATTTTTTTCTATAAAGGGACAATATTACTTTAAAAAAAAGTTTTTTTTAAATATTTTTTCCAATACCTTTTGATTTTTAGAAAAAAATTACAATTTTCTAAACAACTATATATATGCTTTAACAATCTATGTATGTTTGCAATTCAATAGAAAAATTATAAATTGGTAAATTACAACCAATTTTTTTTAAAAAAATCTTAATTTTTATGTAATATAACTTGGATTTTTGAAAAATAAATTTTTTTTAAAAGATACATATGTATAATTTCGAAGATACATACATATGTATAACTTTCACAACATGTAAAATATGTAAATTAGAAGATTATATGGTAAAAGATAAAAAAAGTAAACTTTTCAAAAAAAAAATCTTAACTGTCACAACATGTAACTTTGTATTTTTAGGAGAATACATGTTTATAACATATGGGTAAGTGGAGTTACACAGTTGATCCCTTTTAAAAAAACAAAAAAAAACATAGCATATATTAAATTCATAAAAATCTTAACTTAACTACTTAACTTGGAGTAGTTAAGTTAAATGAAAGAATCTAACTTTATAAATATTACATTTTCACAGAAACTTCATCTATGTCTTTTAATTCGAAGCTCTTTTTCTCCATTATTCTTTACAATTAACATTCTTTGCCCTTATTCTTCCTCCATCATTCTTTGCACATTCACCTACTTATACCAACAATAAAAATATTCTATCTACACAACCCGTCTACTTCTACCTGCTATAAAAATAGTTTATCTACACACTCGCCTACTTATATATACTATAAAAATGAATATGGACGGATATTTACCATTTTCCAAACCCATTCAATATCTGTTTGTTATTCAATAATATTTTGCCATTATGTTCGATATACACATATTTTTTATTCCACCCGCTATGAAAATAAATATAGATAGATATTTACCAGCTTGCAAACCCCATTCAATATCTGCTTGCTACCCAATTATATTTCGCCATTGTGTTCTATCAACGCACCCTTCTGATTCTATCTGCTATAAAAATGAATGCAACAACATTTACTAGGATTTTCTGCAATCAATGAAACCGAAAAAAGGCAAAAAAACCCGTGCCTTTCGTATAGATCGAGACTTTATCCTATTATGTGATGTCGACTGGATCATACTTTGTCATTATATTATATTTATATATATATATATAGAGAGAGAGAGAGAAAGGCAAAAATAGTCATTAAATTTTTTTCAAATCTGGGTTTTTATCATCGAACTATTAAATTGGATAAAAGTATCACTGAATTTTCTAAATAGACGTATTTGGGCCATTTCGTCCAAATAATTTGTTATTTATTTTAAAATCGTTAAATTTGAGGGTATTTAAATCTTTTAAATTTTTATAAAAAAATCGAAATTACCTTCTCCCTTGTCTTTTGTCTCTATCTTCTACCTTTCTCTCTCTTTTCTCTCCTCTCTCTTCTACCTTTCTCTCTCCTTCTCTCTTTCCTATCTTTCTTTTTCCTATTTTAACTTTAGCCAATTTCTTCAAAATTTTTGTTCCAAGTTTTTAGATAATGATGAGAATTTAAGAGAATTGTTAGTGATTTTTTAGATAATCACTAGAGTGAGGATGACGAAAATTTGTTCAGAATTATTTAATTTTTTTTTTTATAAAATTTGTGGTTGTGATAAATTTTCGGTGATGGCGAAAAAAACATATCATTCACTAGCATAAATTGGCAAAATAATCGCGATAACAGTTGAACCATAATCAATTCTTTCTCAACAATTAGAAATTTTTTGAAAAAATTTCAAAATTATTTTGGTATTTACTCAAGCACTGTATTAGTGACTTCAAGAAAACCTACACTTCCCGTAAATAGCAATCAAAGCTTTTGAAGTATACAAATCAAAATCCAAACAAAATTTTTAAATATTATATATATAAGTGCCTCAAATACCTATGAACTTTGATTTTGCTCCTAAATCAATAAAATCTTTAGAGAGAAAAAGGTAGAGAGAAAAGTGATAGGAGAGGCATGAGGAGAAAGGGATGTAGGAGGATAAAAAGGAAGAGAAAAGTGAGAAAAAAAATGGGTTCAAAATGAAGAGAGTAGCAAGAGAGAGAGAGAGGAAGAAAATGAGCGATTAAGAGGAAGGGAGAAGAGATAAAGAAAGAAAAGCGGTGAAGAAAGTGATTGGCGAGAGAGGACGAAAAGTGGTGAAGAAGGGGAGTGGAGAGAGAGTCACGTTGGTAGGGGTGAATGAGAGTTGGGTCATTTACATAAATATCCTCTGAATTTATATTTAAAAGACATAAATACCTTCTAATTTAACAATTTTATGAAAAATAACAGATATGAATAACGGAATGACCCAAATACATTTATTTATAAAGTTCAGTGATGTTTTTACCCAATTAATAGTTCGATGATCAAAATCAAAATTTGAAATATATATATATATATATATATATGTTTTCCTTTACATTTAAAGGGGCATTCTCATATATGTGACTTTAGTATAAATTTAAAAATTAGCGTATCACGTATCAATTTTGAATCCAAAATATTAATCCAAATATTATCGTATCAATATAAAAAATTAGTGTATCAAATATAAAAAATTATCGTATGAAGTATAAAAATATAGTAGTGTATCAAATATAATATTAGCTATCAAGTATAATAAAATTCGTGTATCATGTTTCATATATTAACCCATTTTAATTACAAGAGTTTTTGTTATATTTAAATATATCATATATTTTTATTGTTTCTTTTTAATTCTTTTTAACGAGCTGCACTATTGCATCTAAAGGTTTTGAGTAACGTATAAAACAAGTAACTATACCTTTTTAATGTGCCACTCTTTATTAGTAAACTATTTTTTTTATCAAAACAAATCACTATACTTTCTTATACGTGCCATTGAGGTCACTTCGTCAATATCAGTAGTTAATTCTAACGGATGTGACTTACACATACTACTTTTTAGGAGTTTTTTTTTGTCAATTGAAACTATCAATAGCAAATCCCCAAATCACAAAAAAAAAATTAGAACACTCAAATCTCTCGTCCCTAAATCCAAAATTATAGTTGTTGATACATCCTACTGCATTATTCTTGCGGCAATTGCATGGATTACTTCTTAAATAGAAAATCCATATGTACATCCAGGTATTGTGAGTTTTCTAGACAATATTCTTTCGCTTTGCTTCAAAAGTAAAGGTAAAAAAAAAAAAGCAAAGGTCAAAAAATACTATTTAGTTTTAACTATACACCTGGGTTTGGGGATTTGGGATCATACACCACTTAAAACAATCTCTATTCTATTACAATACATTCTTATCAATATCAAATTAAGACTATAACTCAAAAGAAATCAGAGTGACAAAAATGAATTTCTTTCAAAGAAGGCAGTGGGGATGGCGATTTTTGAAGCAAAACGTGAAACAAGCCATAAATTCTATTACGTTATTAGACTGTTGTGATGGTATTGGCAAGGAGAATTTTGAGGTTCCTTTGAGTTGACAAAACCAATGATAAAACTGGCGGATCTAATATGTAAGGTAAGGATTGTTTAGTTGGTAGTGGCTTGTTGTATGGCGGTGACAACTTGCTGTTGTGGGTGCCAGAAAGGATTAGGTTTGAGCTGAGAGTAGTGATAATTGTTGATATGACTTTTTATTTAAATGACAGGTATAATAGTATTTTAATATCTTTTTGTTAGTTTTGACTATGAAAATAGATGGAGTAACTTGAATGAAACACTTCAAAAATTATAGTGACATGTTTTTTTTTGAAAAAAAAATAAAATTTAGTGATGAATAATGACACATTAAAAAAGTATAATAACTTATTTTGTAATTTATTATTTTGTAGTTTACTCAAAGTTTTTCTATGTACATATTCAAACCACCTTAAATACATTTATGTAGAATCGGTCTTATCTTTAGTAGGTTCTAATAGTCAGTGTTAGTTCCTATAGATTAGGAAGTTAGTTGAATATTTCCTTTTTTATCTCTTGTAAACATAGAAGTATAAATATATTAGGCTATAATTCATTAATTAATAATTTACGATACACTGCAGTGTTTTCTCTAAGTTTCTTCCTGTTTCAGTGCTTTTATGGTATCAGAGCAACAAAGGAATTCTTCAGTTGAGGAGACTCGTCTTTTTAGGAATGAGCGGGGAAAATGATTTTGACGTGCCTTCTGACACTACTCAGTCCAACCCAAAATTGTTCCCACTTCTTCTGATAATTCTTTACCCTTCCAAATCACTAGCTTTAAGCTCTCTGGCCGGAATTACCTTCAATGGTCTAGATCTGTCCAACTTTTCATTCGAGGGAAGAGCCGCTTCGGCTATCTCGATGGTTCCATTCCTAAGCCATCTTCAACCGACCCTTCCTTTGGTACTGGGACATCCAGAATTCGATTCTGATGGCATGGCTCCTACACTCGATGGACGACACCATCACTGAGATTTATCTCCTCTACCCGACGGCGAAAGTAATATGGGACGCAGTTACCTTGGCCTATTCAGATTTGGAGAACTCTTCACAAATGTTCGATTTGCGCTATCGTTCCAGAAATCTGAGTCAAGATGAAGGTACAGTCACTCAATATTTTAGTTCTCTAACCAAACTCTGGTAGGAACTCGATCTCTTTACTCAGTCGGCTTGGACTGACACCACCAACAATGAGATCTATCGAAAATTACTTACAAAAGAACGGACCCACAATTTTCTGACCGGACTCAATCCTAGTCTCGATGATGTTTGTGGTCGCATTCTAAGCAATAAACCGCTCCTGATTCTTGATGGCTCATCTGTGGCCTCTGCTTCATCCACTAACTCCGATGCCTCTGTCATGGCTGCTCGATACTGACTCTCGTGGACGTCGCAAGCCTCTTTTATGTGATATCTATAACCGTCCCCACCACACCAAAGAAACCTGCTGGAAGCTTCATGGCAAACCTGCATATTGGGTCCCACGTAACCAACATAAGAGCGGCGGATCCAAGCCTTCGGTTGCAGCCAAATCCAATGCAGCGTCCTCATTGTCCTTGACCTTCACTCAGGCCCAACTCGATCAGATTGGTCAATTGTTCTCATCCTCTACATCCTTGATGGCTCACGGTATTTCCTCCTCTACTCTGAATAAGTCAGCCACATCGGGCGAGTCTTGGATTATTGATTCTGGTGCTTCTAAGCATATGGCGAGTGCTTGTAGTATTTTTTCTTCATACCATCGATATTCTGGTACTCGTACTGTTACTTTGGCGGATGGATTTGTTTCACCAATAGTGGGAATTAAAATAGTGACTCTTAGTCACAATCTTTTACTACATAATGTTTTATTTGTTCCCACGTTGTCGTATAACTTGCTATAAATTAGCAAACTGACTCGGGATTCTAACCGTGAGGCTAATGTTTTCCAAAACTTAAGTGTTTTTCAGGATCGGGACTCAGGGAGGACGATTGGGCATGCTGCTGAGGTGGCTGGATTGTACTACTTTCTAAGTGCTGACTCTCAGGTTCACTGTTGTCAAGTTGTTCGTGGTTCAGTCCCTTCCCACCATCACCGCCTTGGTCATCCTAGTTTCTCTTATATGCGTCATTTATTTTCTTCGTTGCTTCTTTCTTCGGATCACTTTGAGTGTGAAGTCTGTCAATTAGCTAAACACACTAGGGTTCCTTTTTCACTTCATTCTTATCATGCTTCGAAACCTTTTTCCCTTGTTCATAGTGACCTATGGGGTTCTTCACAAATTTCTTCAATTTTAAATAAAAGGTGGTTTATTTCCTTTATTGATGATCATTCTCATGTTTGTTGGATATTTCTTTTACGTGAAAAATCTGAAGTTATGCATGTGTCTTACCAATTTTATAACATGATTCTTATGCAATTTAACTCTCATATCCAAATTCTTAGAACTGATAATGGAACCGAATATTTTAATTCCTCACTAAATGATTTTTCTTCAAAAAAAAAGGGTATTATTCAACAAAGCTCTTGTGTCGATACACCACAACAAAATGGTGTATCCGAAAGAAAAAATGGCCATCTTCTAGAAGTTTCTCGAGCACTGCTTTTTAGTAGCAATTTACCTAAACACTTCTGGAGGGATGCTATTTTAACTGCTTGCTATTTAATAAATCGGTTACCATCTCGGGTGTTAAAATTTAAAACTCCGATTTCCACTCTTCAAGAATGTTTTTCGAATTCTCATGTTTTTTTCGATCGTCCTTTATGAATATTTGGATGCTCGGTTTTTGTTCATATTCATAATCATCTTAGGTCTAAGTTAGATCCTAGGAGCCATAAATGCGTTTTTATTGGGTAATCTTCCACAAAAAAAGGTTATAGGTGTTATTCTTCTTCAAAAAGAAAATATTTTATCTCTAGAGATGTCACATTTTTCGAACACCAATTCTTTTATTCAAATTCTTCTACCCAGTGGGAGTCTCTTATTAAAAATTCGATCCTACCTCCTATTTCAGATCCACTTATTTCTATAACTAATTGGGAATATTTTTGGGAAACAAATCCACCTCCTAACCCAGCTCAGGGGGCAATCTTTACTCCAAAAAATCAGGGAATTCAAGAGCGGGATTCTCTTTCATCTTTTCCTATTTTAAATCCACAAAATTAGGAACCTATCTTAATTCCACAAGATCCGGAAATTAAAATTTTTGAAATTCAAGATTATCCTTATGCAAATCAAGAAATTCCAAATCAGGAAAATTCACAATCACCACAAAAAACGTCACCTACTTTGCCACAAATATCTCCATGTATCACTCAAGGAGGACAAGGAGGAGACTCGCCTTGAGGATATTCCAGCACCCATCCTTGACTTTCTTGATGTGTTGAAGAATGTTATGCCTACTAGCCTACCCAAGAGGCTTCCACCAGCTCGAGATGTCGATCACAAGATCGAGCTCGTGCAAGGAGCCAAACTGCTGACCATGGCTCCTTATCAAATGGCGCCCCTGGAGTTAGAAGAATTGCGGAGGCAATTGAAGGAGCCACTTGAAGTTGGACAGATGAGGCCATCAAAAGCCCTATTTGGCGCACTGGCCTTATTTCAGAAGAAGCACGATGGCTCACTCTGCATGTGCATTTACTACTGGGCGCTCAACAAGCTCACGGTCAAGAACAAGTACCCCATATCTCTCATTGCCAACTTGTTCGACCAGCTTGAAAAGACCAAGTGGTACACGAAGCTGGACCTTTGCTCGGGGTACTATCAGGTTCAAATTACCAAAGGAGACGAGGAGAAAATGACCGTAGTCACCTGCTATGGTTCGTTCGAGTTTCTGGTCATGCTATTCGGCCTCACCAATGCACCAGCCACATTTTGCACATTGATGAATAAGGTATTTCACCATTTCCTTGACAAATTTGTGGTGGCGTACTTGAACAATATCGTGGTTTATAGCAAGACGCTGAAAGACCATGCTAAGCATTTGCAACAAGTTTTCCAAACACTCAAGGAAAATGAGTTGTATGTTCTTGCAAGAAGTGAGTTTCCTTGGCCATATTATTGGAGGAGGCCACATTCGCATGGACCCTGCCAAGATCAAAGCTATTCAAGCTTGGGAGCCGCCGACAAAGGTAACCGAGTTTCGATCGTTTCTTGGCTTAGCAAACTATTACCGGCGATTCATTCACGGCCATATGTACCCCCTTGACCGACTTGTTGAAGAAAATTCAAGTGTGAAATTTGGACGAGACGTGCCAACGTGCATTTGAAGCATTGAAGAAGGTCATCGTTGAGGAACCGGTCTTGGCGCTACCCGACCACACAAAGGCATACGAGGTGCAAACGGACACATCCGGCTATACCATTGGGGGAGTCTTAATGCAAGAAGGCCACCCCATTGCCTTTGAAAGCCGCAAGCTTAATGACACCGAACGACGCTACACGGTCCAGGAGAAGGAGATGACCACCGTAATGCATTGCTTGTGCACTTGGAGGCACTACTTGCTAGGGTCTAAGTTCGTTGTCAAAACTGACAACATTGCCACCAGCTACTTCTTTTCTCAGAAGAAAATCACACCGAAGCAAGCTAGATGGTAAGACTTTCTAGCCGAGTTTGACTTTGTTATGGAGTACAAGCCTGGCAAGGCCAACCTTGTGGCCGATGCCTTGAGTCGCAGAGTAGAGCTCGCATCTATCAGTCAAGCAAGGGGCCCAATGCTTGACCATATCAAGGAGGGACTTGAGCATGATCCCACGGCCAAGAGTCTGATGGAATTGGCTCATGAGGGGAAAGCGTGCCGCTTTTGGCTAAGGGACGACATGCTCTATACAATCGGGGAACGAGTATATGTGCCAGGATGGGCGAATTTGAGAAAGGAGATTCTCAAGGAATGCCATGATTCCAAATGGGCGGGACATCCAAGACAAGCAAGGATTTAAGCACTCTTGGAAGAGTGTTATTATTGGCCACAAATGAGGGACGATGTCGAGCTGTACGTGCTGGTGTGCCTTGTTTTCCAACAGGATAAAGTTGAGCAAACGCAATTGGGAGTCTCTTAGAACCATTGCCAATACCGTCAAGACCATAGGAGAGTGTATCCATGGACTTCATCACTTGCTTGCCCAAATCATATAGGTGTGGTACCATTGTTGTGATCGTGGACATACTCTAAGTATGGGTTGTTCATACCATCAACGAAGGAAAGCTCAGCCAAGGAAATAGCTCGACTATTCTTCAAACACTTAGTGAAATATTAGGGCATTCCACTCACCATCGTGAGCGACCGAGACCCTTGCTTCATCGGCAGATTTTGGAAGAAGTTGTTCAAGATCATGGGATCTGAACTTAACTTCTCTTCTAGCTTTCATCTGCAAACCGACGGCCAAATCGAAAGGGTGAATACCTTGTTGGAGATCTACTTGAGACACTATGTTGATGCTAACCAACGAGATTGGGCTAAGTTGCTGGACATTGCCCATTTCTCTTATAATCTCCATAAGCCTGAGGCAACAAATGCTAGTCCGTTCGAGCTTTCAACAGGGCAATAACCGGCAACACCAGCTAGCATGGCAACAGGTTACACGGGCACCAGCCCGGCTGTCTTCAAGTTTGCCCAAGGATGGCATGAGAAGACGGAGCTTGCTCATTCATCACTTAATTGCGCGGTTAAGAAGATGAAGAGATGGGCCGACAAGAAGCGCCGCCATGTCGAGTTTGAAGAAGGAGACTTTGTCATGGTTAAGCTCTTGCCGCACTTAGCCAAGACATTCAAACGTCTTCACAAAAGGTTTGTGAGATGATACGAAGGGCCATTCCGTGTGGTTCAAAGGGTTGGCAAGGTTGCCTATCATATCGACATGCCAAGCAAGCTCAAGTGGCATCACGTACTGATAAGTTGGTTTATACCAACTTAAATGTAGTATTTCACTTGGCTTTTGCTTTGATTTTCATGCAAATGTGTGGTGCAATGTGCTATATTGTGTGTTTATGTGGTTTGCAACTCATAGTGTTTAAATGGTGAAAAAAGACCAAAAATGTTGTTAAAATGAGGAAAATATATGCTTGGTGTCAAATGACAAGGTTTAGAGTTTGAAACAATGAGAATGGTTAGTGGGAATTTAAGAAAAACCGAAATGAGCTTATTTGGCCAAATTAGGGTTTGGGCAGAATGTTGACGCAACTTGTTTTGGGTATAACTCTTTCAATACTTATCCAAATTAGGAGATCTTGGATGTTCTGGAAATCTCTTTAAGTTTAATTTATTTCTTATGTTTTAACTTTCTTCTAATTCTGTGTGCACATATGCGAAACGGGGGCAAATTTGCAATTGCTACTCCAGGTTTTCATATTTAATTTCATATTGCCACATTTTGGTAGAATGAACAAATCTTGAGCTACAGACCTCCAATGATGCTGATTCTTGAACCAATGGAAAGCCAAGAGAAAGATCTAAAACATTGATGTTTACCACAAATTCTGATTCAGAACCGAATGGACACGAATGTTGCATAGAAAAAGGGAGACGTGCTGAAGAAGAGAAATTGGCCTTCGACATGTCGTAGGCCGATTTGTGAAGAGAATATTTAGCCTACGACATGTCGTAGGCCATTTTGAGAGGAAGAAAGATTCCCTACGACATGTCGTAGGCCATTTTGAGAAGAAGGAATTAAGCCCACGACATGTCGTAGGCCATTTGGGAAGTGAGAAAGTTTTTGCCTACGACATGTTTTAGGCTTAATTTCAAACAGCCTGCCATAGTTCAGTAGTTTTATCGTATCGTCTTCGTCCGAGCTCCGAATTGGATGATTCAAAAGGCTATGGAAAGCTACGACTTGGGACTACAACTTTTGTGCTTTAGGTTTGGCCCAGTTCTCAAAGCATCATGGCCAAAGTTTGGTTGGAAGGTGACGGTTTGTAAGTTTTCAGAATTGGAGAGGTAAAAAGTTCCAAGTATATATGCTTGTGTTTTCCTTGCATCCTTGAGTTGGATTTGCTGCACTCATTTGTTGTTTATCTTACACAAATTGATGTCATAGGTTATGAACAATACTTTTCCCGTTGTGGCATATGTGCACACAAGTACCACACAACCTTGCCAACACCTTGCCAATACTTTGCCACAACCTAGGCAACACCTTGCTAACGCCTTGCCGCAAAAATGCACCAACCTTGCCATACCTTGCCGGATCTTGCCAGGCACCACGCCACACTTAGGCACCTCACTATGCCATGCCACACATTTGTACCATGGCACACCACTCATGTTGCACAACGAACTTCACAAACCAAGGCACACAACTTGGTATAGAAAGAACTAGGTAGCCAAGCACATCATGTCGTGGGCAAACTTTGAAAACAAAAGTTTGGCCTATGACATGTCGTAGGCCATTTCAGAAGAATGGAAATTTGCTCCACGACATGTCGTAGGCCATTTCAGAAGAATGAAAATTTGCTCCACGACATGTCGTAGGCCAATTCAGAAGAATGGAAGTTGCTCCACGACATGTCGTAGGCTTAAAATCCAGTTTTGCCATGCCTCAGTGTTTCGGTCATAACTCTCTCATATTAACTCAAAAATGGATGATTCAAAAGGCTGTGGAAAGCTAACTCATAGTGCTATAACTTTGGTGTTTTAAGCTTTTCCAAATTCACAGTGCATCATGGTCGGATTTTGGCTAGAAGTTGCTGCCAGGAAGCATTATGCGTTTGTGAAGTTCAGAAATTCGACCAAGTGTTGGAAGCTCCGAATTTTCAGGTTCAGCGAGGCGGATAAAGGCGTGCATCTTCGGGGCTGGAAGGCGCGATTTCGTAAGGGCTCGACTGCTTGGCTTTCGCGGAGCCGATGAAGGTGTGAGAAACTTTGGCTCAAAGGCGTGGAAAAAGTCTGATTTGTGCACCTGAGTCCTGAAGCAGTGAAGGCGTGAAGCATGGAAGCTTGAAGGCGCATACGGGGTAATAAAGTTGTTGAAGGCGCTGGAATTTGCTACTGAAGGCGCTGGATTGCTGAGAAAGATCTTCAACATCGGTTTTTTTTCACAATTTGGGCTGATTTTTAGTCCCTCCATTCGAGGGCATTCTTGTAACTTTGTAGATATTTTTAGTTGCGTATTAGCTACGTTTTTATGATTCTCTATATATATAGGAAATGTAGCTAATATGTAAAAGGGATCCCGGAGACTATTATTCATTCCATTAGTAAGGATTTTATTTGGTAACCAAATTTTTGATCTAGAGAGAGCGGGAATAAATTTGCAAGATCTACTTTCTCTCTCTAGCTTTTGAACTTCATTTTGGATTCCGATTGAGGATTTGTTCCGATTATTGTAAATCTCTTGCATTTGAGAAGGCATTCCACAATCCTTTTGAGAATTGGAAGCTTTGAGACATCTTAATTGGTAAACTCTTTCCAATTGATGAAATGAACTGTGTATCTTCCAATTTGTTGATCGTGAAGTGGAAATGGAGTTTTCTGGCTAGATCTTGTGATATCCTAGGGTTTGAGCGGATGAATGACTTAATTTAGTTGATGTGATGCTTGCAATTGACTTAATTCATTAAGTATGAAATCACACATGAACCTACACATAGAACTTGTTAAATTTCATATTTTCTGAACTGGACTTGATGATTTGAACTCCAATTGTGGTCGCCATGCCAAATTGGAGTAGATTCACTATCATTTAGTGAGGATACATGAAATGAGAACTTGAATGCGATTCTCTTGAGTTCTTTTCACTTGTTCAAAACCGATCATTGCATTTCTGAGAATCAGGCCTCGCCATGGGAAGTTTTGAAGGAATTTTACCTTAGAGAAGAAGTGTAAAGAGATTTCCTATGATAATAACGAAGGCCATTCAATAACTAGGTTAGGCCTCGCCATGGGAGTTCCTAGGCTTTGCATGTTGGAGTAGTTTGTCTTAGGAAGTTGAGATTCTGTAGTTTATGACACTAATCTAGGCCTCGCCATGGGGAAAGGTAAGTGTTATGGGATCTTAGGATGTAGTGGCGGTCGTCATGCCGGCTATAGGTTGGTTCTCGGGGAACTAAGATCTCCTTGTTCATATTTGCTTATCAATTGCATCTCATCAAGTCACTGAGAACTCAAGAATCCTAGGATATCCATTCACACTTGTTTGTTGCATTTAGGATTCATTTCTTTCTTTCTCCTCATTTGTATTTCATTTTCCTTTGTTTACATTACATTCTGTGTTGGTTGCATTTACATTCTTATTTTCTGTGTTTGTTGTTTTGTTTGGTGACAAGTCTTTAGAGCAAATTTTCAGTTCTGGAACCATCCCCTTCCCTGTGGATACGATCCCTCTCACTACTACTACATTAGTAGTTTAGGGTAAAATTGAGCTGATACGACTTTAAGCTATCAATTTTTGACGCCGTTTCCGGGGAAGGCACGGTTTCTTGAATTTTGATTTGCTCTGTTTTCTTTACTTGTGTAGTTTAGTAGTCTTGATATTTTTCATTTTGGTAACTTTTGTTGCATTTTGTAGTTTTCGTGTTTTGTTGTCTGCTTTGGTGTATTTGTGTCAAGTGCAGGATATTGAAGTTCACTGTAATTGAGTATTGCACAAGTACCCAAGAATGTCTAGACGGTACGAGGACTTCTCTCCACCACCATTTGAAAGGCAATGGCAAAATCAAGCACAAAGCAACAACTCACACCACATTGGGACACAAGAGCTTCCTGTGGAGGACATGTTTTCTCAACTTATGGAAAAACTTGATAGAGGTCTACAAAAAGGAGAGCAATGGCACAACTAACAACAAAGCAATGAGTGTGATCTCAGAGAAGAGGCAAAAATGGAAGACATGTTGTCTCAAGTTTTGGAGAGAATTGATAGAAATGAAACAAGGTTCGCTCAACTGGAAGAAGACCTTCAAGGGCGACAAGAAAGGTTTGATCGAATCAACGCTTTAATAAGCAACCTATGGGAACAAATTGAGACACCAACTTTAGATGCACAATACCACTCACAAGGTACACCTCTCATTTCTAGCGTACCACCTCCTGATGACAATCATTTTGATATGTATGCTAATGTTGATTGTGGCTTAAAGTGTCTAAGGGAGGAGGAGTCTACATATTTTGGGGATGATGTACATGGATGCTATGTTGCTGATTCTTTTGTGCATGAATATGTGAACTTTGATGTTGAGGATGATGACTTCTTTAGTGATCCTGATAGTGATGATTCTAGTGTTCTAAGTTGCCATGTTACTAAGTTGGAAAATGTGTCTAAAGTGGAATCTTACATGAATTTCGTGGAATTCAATGAGTCAAACGATGTCGATTGCCTAGCTTTAGATGTTTTTCCTCTTGATACCTTTGTGAATTACATAGAGTCACTTCTTGAAGATCAATGTGATTTCATGAAGGAGGATAATGTTGCATTTGTTAATGAAAGTGTTAACATATTGTTTGAAACTCTGGTTGAGGCATCAATTTTTGAAATGGTCAATGAATCTAAGTGTCTAAATGGTGACTCACAAGAAGTGCAAAGTGAGATACTTTTGTCAGTTGATGATAATGCTTGTTGTGTTGTTGAGAAAGAAAAGCCTCAAGAATTTCCCAATGTTAGTTGTGATGATAAAGATGTTAACATTTTGAATGACAATGACAATGAGTGCCATGCTATATTTGATGATGCTGATTGTTATTCTCTGAATGTAACTTTTCTTGATGACTTGATAAATTACATAGAGTCATATCTTGATGAACATTGTGATATTATGAATCAAGATAATGTTGAACGTGCTAATGAAAATGTTGATATTAGTCTAGTTGCTAAAGATGTTAACATTTTGAACAACTGTGAGTTTGAGTCATTTGTTTTTGAACTTACTGGTGGTTTTGAATTTACTGATGGTTTTGTTGAGACCATGGATATAGAACCCTTGGTTGAGCCTTGCAGGATTGAAATGGTTATTGTGGTGGGAGAAGTAAATGATGTGTTTCCAATGGAAGAAGAAGTAAAAGAGATGCCTACAATGGGGGAGCCTCAGTGGTTCGAAATTAAATTTGTAGAGATTGCTCCCCATATGCATGAGCTCAAGCACCTCTTTGCCACTATTTTACAAGTGCCATACTGGAGGATAATGAGTATTGTTGAAATATCATTTTTCTGGTACAGAGAGGATTATTCCGATTCTTGAAGAAGAAAGTTACATGAATAAAGTCTAGCTGGAGACTTCAAAACCCAGAACTTCTTCTTGATCTTTTACCTTTTCTTTAGTTTTTGGTTTTCTACGTGTTTTGTTAGTTTGCATCTTTGCTTTTACTCACCAAGGCCACTCATGATGTAGGCATCCCTGAAGGAAGTTGCGAGGGAAATTGGCCATGCTCACAAGAGGCTAAGTGTGGGGGAGTGGAGTCATGAACCACTCCCACAATGCACATAATCCTTTTGTCTTACTTTTCAAGCATGATTGTGCATGTGCCATTTAGTGTTCTTAGTTGTAAAATTATACACCACCGTGGTTCTTAATCATTGTGCGACACTTTGCTTGCATGCTTCCATATCATGTCTACTTTGCCACCAACATGTAGTGTACTTGGGTGAGCAATTTGTAATAAGCTTTGTTTCACCATGTGCAGGGATTTTTCATGCAATAAAGAACTTCAAACAAGGACACTATACCAAACAAGCATTGGATTTCATGATATATCAATACCAGGGGGTTCCTAAACCTATCTTTACTTTACATTGAGGACAATGTAAGTTTTAAGTGTGGGGGAGGGAATGTTTGCTATGATTTGTGTCTTTTGGACCTGATATGCTTACTTTTTGTTATGAAAATTTCTTTTGTGCTATGTGATGCAAAGTATGTTACTTTTAAGTTTTGCTGTGTTATTTTGAGTTTTTGTATAATATATTTGGTATATGTTGTGTTTTTCATTTTTTGTGCAAATTTTGTGCAAATTTTCATTTTGAATGTTTTTGGTGAAATTTTTGAACTCTGTGAATAAGTGATGGCTTTGGTGAGCACGAGTTGTGTTGTGTGTCAATGGAATATGGTGTTAGTGTTGGTGTATGTTGAGGAGGGTGACAAAAGTTCGAGTGTGTGGACTATAAAGTTAATATCACACATGTATTTGAAACTTTGTTCTTAGTTCACTATGGCTTAATTCAAGTTCATCAACTTTACTCTTTTTGAGTTTGCATGTGAAAATTTTTTGTTTCTGGTCCTAAGTTTGAGGAAATTGGTACATTTTGCTGGCTAAAGCCCGATGTTAAGGTAAGATAGATATGCCATGCTAAACTAAATGACACAGGAGGTATGTGTATGGAAGCTTACTCTTCTTGCTATGCATTTGTCTGGATGTTTCCAGAGTTCGTGCATGTTAATCAACTTGAAACTCTTATGAACATGTGCATGCATAAGAGAAGACATGGAAAAAAAAGCCTTTTGGCATCTGGGAAGGAAAAAGCCACAAGAACCTGGCAAATGATTAAAGGGAAAAAACAGCCAAAATACCCAGGCAAATGGTACCAATGAGTATCACAAATGCACTAATGTGCTTAATAAGGGCAATGTCCCATAGAGCTGTGTGCGCATAGGATACCATGGATCTTGTGACTGCATGTTCATGAGTGTGGCTAAGGAGATAGGCTTGTATTGAATGAGTGAGACAACTAGATGGTGTATAGCAAGGGAATAGATGAAGTGCATGTTCCTCAGCACACACTTGCACGCGTGGCATGTTGGTCTTTATTCATTGTGCTTTAGTTGATAATTTTTGCTGAAATCTAAATGTTGGGTGCCAGGAACTTTGGAATAGATTCTTGTGTGGAAAATGTTTTTGATGGACTTGGATGTGGCAATTGTGGATGAATGAACAAATGTGTTAGATGCGGGTGATAAAAATGTGTTTTGAGTGTACAATTTGCTTGAGGCCAAGCTATTGTGAATGGTGTTGAAATGGATAGGGAAGTGTTCTTTTCCCTATCAGGAGTTCAAAGCATGGTGTGTGTGTGGCATGATTTTGTGATTGAGTTAAATGGTTTCGTTTTGTGTCTTTGCTTGAGGACAAGCAAAGGTTCAAGTGTGGGGGAATTTGATAAGTTGGTTTTATACCAACTTAAATGTAGTATTTCACTTGGCTTTTGCTTTGATTTTCATGCAAATGTGTGATGCAATGTGCTATATTGTGTGTTTATGTGGTTTGCAACTCATAGTATTTAAATGGTGAAAAAAGACCAAAAATGTTGTTAAAATGAGGAAAATATATGCTTGGTGTCAAATGACAAGGTTTAGAGTTTGTAACAATGAGAATGGTGAGTGGGAATTTAAGAAAAACCGAAATGAGCTTATTTGGCCAAATTAGGGTTTGGGCAGAATGTTGATGCAACTTGTTTTGGGTATAACTCTTTCAATACTTATCCAAATTAGGAGATCTTGGATGTTCTGGAAATCGCTTTGAGTGTACTTTATTACTTATGTTTTAATTTTCTTCTAATTCTGTGTGCACGTATGAGAAACGGGGGCAAATTTGGAATTGCTACTCCAGGTTTTCATCTTTAATTTCATATTGCCACATTTTGGTAGAATGAACATATCTTGAGCTACAGACCTCCAATGATGCTGATTCTTGAACCAATGGAAAGCTAAGAGAACGATCTAAAACTTGAATATTTACCACAAAGTCTGATTCAGAACCGAAGGGACACGAATGTTGCATAGAAGAAGGGAGACGTGCTGAAGAAGAGAAATTGGCCTACGACATGTCGTAGGCCGATTTGTGAAGAGAAAATTTAGCCTACGACATGTTGAGAGGAAGAAAGTTTGCCTACGACATGTCGTAGGCCATTTTGAGAAGAATGAATTAAGCCCACGACATGTTGTAGGCCATTTGGGAAGTGAGAAAGTTTTTGCCTACGACATGTCGTAGGCTTAATTTCAAACAGCCTGCCATAGTTCAGTATTTTTATCGTAACTTCTTCGTCCGGGCTCCGAATTGGATGATTCAAAAGGCTATGGAAAGCTAAGACGTGGGACTACAACTTTCGTGCTTTAGGTTTTGCCCAGTTCACAAAGCATCATGGACAAAGTTTGGTTGGAAGGTGACGGTTTGTAAGTTTTCAGAATTGGAGAGGTAAAAAGTTCCAAGTATATATGCTTGTGTTTTCCTTGCATCCTTGAGTTGGATTTGCTGCACTCATTTGTTGTTTATCTTACACAAATTGATGTCATAGGTTATGAACAATACTTTTCCCGTTGTGGCATATGTGCACACAAGTACCACACAACCTTGCCAATACCTTGCCAATACTTTGCCACAACCTAGGCAACACCTTGCTAACGCCTTGCCGCACACATGCACCAACCTTGCCATACCTTTCCGGATCTTGCCAAGCACCACGCCACACTTAGGCACCTCACTATTCCATGCCACACATTTGTACCTTGGCACACCACTCATGTTGCACAACGAACTTCACAAACCAAGGCACACAACTTGGTATAGGAAAGAACTAGGTAGCCAAGCACATCATGTCGTGGGCAAACTTTGAGAACAAAAGTTTGGCCTACGACATGTCGTGGGCCATTTCAGAAGAATGGAAATTTGCTCCACGACATGTCGTAGGCCATTTCAGAAGAATGGAAATTTGCTCCACGACATGTCGTAGGCCATTTCAGAAGAATGGAAGTTGCTCCATGACATGTCGTAGGCTTAAAATCCAGTTTTGCAACGCCTCAGTGTTTCGGTCATAACTCTCTCATATTAACTCAAAATTGGATGATTTAAAAGGCTGTGGAAAGCTAACTCATAGTGTTATAACTTTGGTGTTTTAAGCTTTTCCAAATTCACAGTGCATCATGGTCGGATTTTGGCTAGAAGTTGCTGCCAGGAAGCATTATGCGTTTGTGAAGTTCAGAAATTCGACCAAGTGTTGGAAGCTCTGAATTTTCAGGTTCAGCGAGGCGGATGAAGGCGTGCATCTTCGGGGCTGGAAGGCGCGATTTCGTTAGGGCTCGACTGCTTGGGTTTCGCGGAGCCGATGAAGGCGTGAGAAACTTTGGCTCAAAGGCGTGGAAAATGTCTGATTTGTGCACCTGAGTCCTGAAGCAGTGAAGGCGTGAAGCATGGAAGCTTGAAGGCGCATACGGGTTAATAAAGTTGTTGAAGGTGCTGGAATTTGCTACTGAAGGCGCTGGATTGCTGAGAAAGATCTTCAACATCGGTTTTTTTTCACAATTTGGGCTGATTTTTAGTCCCTCCATTCGAGGGCATTCTTGTAACTTTGTAGATATTTTTAGTTGCGTATTAGCTACGTTTTTATGATTCTCTATATATATAGGAAATGTAGCTAATATGTAAAAGGGATCCCGGAGACTATTATTCATTCCATTAGTAAGGATTTTATTTGGTAACCAATTTTTGATCTAGAGAGAGCGGGAATAAATTTGCAAGATCTACTTTCTCTCTCTAGTTTCTCTCTCTAGCTTTTGAACTTCATTTTGGATTCCGATTGAGGATTTGTTCCGATTATTGTAAATCTCCTTGCATTTGAGAAGGCATTCCACAATCCTTTTGAGAATTGGAAGCTTTGAGACATCTTAATTGGTAAACTCTTTCCAATTGATGAAATGAACTGTGTAATCTTCCAATTTGTTGATCGTGAAGTGGAAATGGAGTTTTCTGGCTAGATCTTGTGATATCCTAGGGTTTGAGCGGATGAATGACTTAATTTAGTTGATGTGATGTCTTGCAATTGACTTAATTCATTAAGTATGAAATCACACATGAACCTACACGTAGAACTTGTTAAATTTCATATTTCTGAACTGGACTTGATGATTTGAACTCCAATTGTGGTCGCCATGCCAAATTGGAGGTAGATTCACTATCATTTAGTGAGGATATATGAAATGAGAACTTGAATGCGATTTCTTGAGTCTTTTCACTTGTTCAAACCGATCATTGCATTTCTGAGAATCAGGCCTCGCTATGGGAAGTTTTGAAGGAATTTACCTTAGAGAAGAAGTGTAAAGAGATTTCCTATGATAATAACGAAGGCATTCAAAACTAGGTTGGGCCTCGCCATGGGAGTTCCTAGGCTTTGCATGTTGGAGTAGTTGTCTTAGGAAGTTGAGATTTTGTAGTTTATGACACTAATCTAGGCCTCCCATGGGAAAGGTAAGTGTTTTGGGATCTAGCATGTAGTGCGGTCGTCATGCCGGCTATAGGTTAGGTTCTCGGGGAACTAAGATCTCCTCTGTTCATATTTGCTTGTCAATTGCATCTCATCAAGTCACTGAGAACTCAAGAATCCTAGGATATCCATTCACACTTGTTTGTTGCATTTAGGATTCATTTCTTTCTTTCTCCTCATTTGTATTTCATTTTCCTTTGTTTATATTACATTCTGTGTTGGTTGCATTTACATTCTTATTTTCTGTGTTTGTTGTTTTGTTTGGTGACAAGTCTTTAGAGCAAATTTTCAGTTCTGGAACCATCCCCTTCCCTGTGGATACGATCCCTCTCACTACTACTACATTAGTAGTTTAGGGTAAAATTGAGCTGATACGACTTTAAGCTGTCACGTACTCTATGCTACTCAAACCTTATCATGGAGATGAGCTAGATCCCGCACGGGGCACGACGAAACGGACACTAACGGCCATGTCATCCAACATGAAAGGGGCGTGGAGTCCATCTTAGCAAGATG